>OU026108.1:4567696-5162696 GCA_907269075.1 Idaea aversata
TTGTTCTAGTAGTACTTTGGGGGTAATGCAACTTTCAAGCTCTCAAATTAGCTAGATTATCAATTTGGGGGATAACTGGCTAATTACGTGGGGAACAAATGTTTTGCCATGTCGCCTCCTCCAGGTCGAGGCAGATTGGGTAGACCCAAGAAGTGCTGGCTTGACGTCGTTAATGGTATGTGTGCATATGGCCTAACCAAGCCAGGATACCGACGATCGTGCGAAGTGGACGCGTAAAAGTAGGAACGCGGATCCCGGGCTCCCGAGAGGGATTCTTTCTTTCAATTTGGGGGATAATGTCACGGAGGTTCTCACTATCACCCATTTTAGGGGTGATAGTGAGAACCTCCGAACTATATTGCAATGAACAATGTTCTCTTCTTTTTCGTTGCACTCTTGACAGAGCGGTCGTGATCATCATGTAGTAGACGGGGTTGATGTAGCGCGCTTCACGACTGCTCGCCATCTCTCCCTGCTGGAGGTCATCCTGCTACATTCGATTAAAGAACCTCCCACTGCAGCCTTGACTTGGTCAGTCCATCGCGTGGGGGACCTCCCGCGCATTCTGGTGCCTTCTATTTTTCCCTGTACAACGAGGCGTTCAATGGACAGATTATCACGTCGGGAAACATGGCCGAAGAAAGTCAGGATGCGAGATTGTACTGCTGAAAATAGACGCCGCTTGATACCGAGTTCTTGAAGTATCGAGACGTTTGTGCGAAACTCGGTCCATGAAACCCCAAGCATTCTTCTCGAGCACCACATCTCCAGAGCGTCTATTTTATGCCTTTCCACTTCCCGCAAAGTCCACGTCTCAGCAGCGTAAAGAAATATGGGAAAAATGAGTGTCCTCACGAGTCTGGTTTTTGTGGTTTTCGTTATGTTACGATTCTTCCATATTTTCTTCATCTTCTCCATTGCCGTCCTGGTAATAGCCATACGCCGTTTGACCTCGTCTATACATCCGCCATTGTTAGAGATTAGAGCCCCAAGATATACATAGGATTGGACCACGTCACAGTTCGCAACACGTGTCACCTCCGGCAAATTATTGCTGGCACGGTCGACAATCATTACCCTGGTTTTGCTGCGATTAATCTGCGAACAATGTTATTTACGAGAAATAGCCTTCTGAACCTTGCCTTCAATATCTTACCCCATTTAGCAGCAACATGCAGCGGACAAATGTTATGTTTAGCAGCGCAGTTAACATCAGCTCCTTTAGCCAGAAGCAGTCTCGCTACTGACTCGTTGCCATAGTGAGCAGCTATATGCAGTGGGGTGAACCCTGACTTCGATGTCACGTCTGGGTTGTGTTCATTCTAAATCAAAAAACATACATACAATCCACGGTCAAAAGTCTCTGCCCACTGTAACGTCTACAATCCTGTGCAGCACTATTTGAACATTATAACAACGTAACCTGTGGATCGAACCCACGTCGGTTGGTGTAGCGGGTGGCGGCATATACCTCACGGCCAACTAAAGACATAGCTAACATGTTGAAAATAATAATCACACTGAGTACTTTTAATTCAAGTATTTAGGTTTGTGTGTAGCGTATATTAGAAGAAGGTCGTAACCCAATACTTGTTGATAGTATTATTGTAGCAAACTGATCATTTACTTATGACCAATACTGTACATCCGAATTGTGAACCTCCTCCTTATTTCGAAGTCGGTTAAAAATCAAAATATTAAGTATTTTCTCTTGTAAGACATACCTACTACTCAGTAAAAAGCTTAAAGAGTAAGTTGTATAATTCCGAATCAGATTAAGTAATTCGGAAATTTCATCGGAAAGCAAAAGTTAAAGGGTTGTTCAATGTAGCGAAACTTTCTACAAGGAATTCTCCAGCGAATTGTAATAATTTGATTTGGGAAAACTTTAAATACATTTGCTTTGATTTGAATGGGTTGCTTAAGCTCTTTCCTTATTGGCTTAAACATATTTGTTAATATATAATGTGTTTTTATCTGAAAAAAATTAGGACAACACTCTCTGTAATTGCCTATCAACCGTTATTTCATAGTCCTTTAATTGTTCCATAACTTCATCAAATAACGAGAACTTATATATAACTAGGTAGTTGCTGCACCCCACGGTATCACCTGCGTAAACTATCAAAAATTATCTTATGTCCTTTTTCATCCCTTTAACTAAATTACTAAACTAATAAAAAACCTTCGGATTTATAAAAATTTGTTCGGATAATAACATTTTTGGGATATCTATTCTGGGATTCTTACCTCAAGCAGCAAATTAGCAGCTTTAACGTCATCCTTTTTAGCTGCAATATGCAGTGCTGGCAGACGCACGCGACCACGCGTGTCTGCTTCTAGAAGTACAGCGACTACTTTCTCGTGGCCTTGCTGCATAGCCACCGCTAGGGGGGTGAAACCATCCTGGAGAAAATGGGTATTTGATTATACTTGTGTGTCTTTGGTAGGATACTAAAGAGCATTAGAACTGCTGCAGCTACGAAATAACTTTCTTTGAAGACTTTCCTTTAGATGAATTTTGTTACAAAAATTGATGGATGTCAAGAGTCCCGAATTCCCCAAACCGTCTAGGGGGGATACCCCTTTCCAATGTCCCATGTGTGAAAAAAAAACGGTCTTTCTTTATAATATTAAACGCTAAATGAAAACTAGATCTCATACAAAAAGTTTTATATCTTGAAACCAGACTTTATAGAAATGAATTCTCACGACACTGAGACACAAAACAAAATATCTTTAACGGCTTAGCAACAAAACTTACATAACGCTTTCATACAAGAAGCCGAAGCAATAATACTAATAACAATATAGAAGCTACATAACAGACACTAACAATAGACGACGTCGTTTCAACTTATCTAGGTAAGTACGGCTTTATTTATCCAATAAAACTGCCTGCCCTAGATTGTTACAGTTATTCTAGTTTCATATCAAATGACGTAACCTGTAACTAGGTCCTTCAAATAGAAATAAAACCAATGACACATACTAGGAATATTATTTTTAATCCCAATAATCCAGAATGATCGAAAATAAAGATATTATGTGCCATAGGTAAACTGCCAACTGGGTTCGACGACCCAGTTCGCACAATGGTCACCATGCCGGACTGCCAAACACAGGGTTGCGGGTCCGATTTCCGCCTCAGACAAGTATTTATGCTTAGATATTTGTCTGTAGTCTGGTTGTTTCTATGTATTATCTTCTTCTTTGTCCTGCCCCCTTCCCAATTTAGTTGGGTTGTTTTTATGTATTTTAAGTATATATTTACAAAAAAAAGTATAATTGTAGTATATCCGTTGTCTAGCACCCATAACAAAAATCTGGTTACTTAGCTTTGGGCTAGATGGCGATGTGTGGCATGTCCTGCAATATTTATTTATTTAAACGAGTCCTAAAATAATAATAAAATGTTCGTCGAAGCGCTTTCAAAATTTTGTTTGATAACTTTCGTATTTGAAGTTTGGAGATTGTCGTTGCCAATCTAATAAACGTTTAATGAAACTTTATCAAAAGCCTTATCGATGTCATAAACTATGAAACTAATTTTAGTAGTATTAACTTGGTTAAATAGTTTTCCTTTCATTAGACTTATGAATTTCTATTAATTTTACTGGAATTCAATCTGATAAATACTTGGGAACCGAAAATATTTAAAGCTAATTCATTTCACTGGGGAGCTTCGCAAGGGACATCTTTGGGTCCAAATCTCTTTGTTGTCTACATTAATGATTCATTGATAATCCATCCGTGATTTCTCTAAGCCTTCCTTTATCTTGTTTACGTAGAACAATGTTATCTGTTTGACTGGAAATTACCTCTGTAGCCAAACTCTGGTTAGCGCCATTCGCCAACAAGAATTTGACGACACCGTCATGGTTTTCTTGAGCTGCCATGTAGAGAGGGGTGAAACCATTCTGGGATTGGATGTTGACCTGCGGGAATAACACGAAGGTTTATAAAGGAAAATTTGTAAAGGCACAGACGGCGAGATTTTGTTTTATTTCTCTGTGTTTAAATAAATTTACTTTTAACATTCGTTTTACAAACAAACGGATAGACTGTTTCCGCCTGTCGACGTCGATTATACTTTCCTAGTATTTTGACTTTAATGCCTGATTGACATGCAATTTTAAGTGCTAGTTTCATAATAGTTAATTATAGAACTTTAACTAAGCTTCGCTGTTACACTCGTGGAAATTTCTTAAATAACACATTTGAAACCACTGTGCAAAACTTATTATTGTATATTGGTCATCAGTCTGTCAGTTTAATAATTTCTCTTCCCTGTCAGTAATTGCATAAAATTCCGCAAGTTGTCCTTGCGGAGTGTTTTTTTTTACATATGATAGGTCAGCGTTTGACCACTATCACACCTGATGATGGTAGGTGACGATGCGGCCTATGATGTAGCACGCCTTCCTAGAAGATACCTATTCACTCGCGACTTGAAGACCCCCAAATTGTACACGTCAGGAAAGACAGACGCAGGCAACCGATTCCATTCCCTTGCAGTACGAATAAGGAATGACGAAGCAAAGCGCTTAGTGCGAACGTCTGGTATGTCCACCATGAATCGGTGCCGCACACCAGTCTGCCTGGTTGCGACTATGTCTATAGATCTGTTATAGACTTTATTTGGCGGTTTATGACATACCTGAGCATTATTCTGAACCAGCAGCTTTACCACCGTCTCTTGGCCGGCCAAAGACGCGATGTGCAGCGCCGTGTTGCCCTTCTTGGTAGCTGCATCGATGGCTGCTCCGCGGTCCAGGAGTTCTCTGACCACTTCGACATGACCATCTTTGGAGGCCAAGTGGATGGCGTTTAGACCATTCTGGAGACAAACATTCTGTTAAGGACTTTATTTTAAATGGATCTGCTACGATTCTAGTTGAACTCGGTAATTTCACTAGCGTAAATTTCGATTATATTGGAACATCGATAGAACTAGTTTATCCAATAAATATCTAAAAAGCCTAATAATATAAAATCTTTTAAATAAAAATCAGTCAAGTGCGAGTTGGATTTGCGTACGAAGGGTTCTTTAGCGTTATATGCTGTTTTAGGAGACAGAAATACATCATCTGTTAAAGTTTCAACTATCCAGCTATCACGGTTCATGAGATACATTCTGGTGACAAACAGACAGACAGTGGAGACTTAGTAATAGGGTTCCGTTTAAAATCTTTGGGTACGGAACTCTTAAAAATGTCGCCGATTCCAGGGTTAAAACAGACAATCTAAAGATTATGTCAATTTACTAACAAACTTCCTAACAACCACTAAAATGAAGCTCTTAAAATTCGGAACGTTCCGAAACAACCTTATATTTAGCATTAAATTGCTATTTAAATACCCCTTAGTAAAATATATCATTCGTAAACGAAGAGGAAAGGGACTAATGGGACGTTATTAAGCAATCATTGGCACTACACCAAATGGATGGAACATGGAATACAAATTAGATTCTTAGATGGGTATTTAATGTGACCAAACGTCTCTTTTATTGGGTGTATATTTATTAAGCACCTTAGCTAAGAGTTTTTGTTGCACCTATAAGAGTTTATTTATTTATTTGATTATTAAGTACACCAATAATAATACATGCTAATACTAAGAATAGAGAGATACATTGCTGATATTATGTTCATGTGTGGTTACCAATAACAATAAAATTATACAGGGTTATTGGAAATTATACTAGCAAGCTGTTGAGGGCTACTTCTGTGCACCTTAACAAACAGATTTTGTTCTACGACTTTTGGAAATTCGAAAAAAAAATGAAAATTTTGAAGTTATGTAAATTCGAAAAACAGCTGATTTTTTTCAACAAAGGTCATTCAGACTAAGAACAGTAGATAAAACTTAAAAATAGGTAAAATTTTAAGGTTAATGACCTCATCGTGTAAGGAACAGCTGATTTTCAGGTAAACCTAACCTCAAAATTTTCGAAAAAATGTTCTAGTTTCCAAAAGTCGTAGAACAAAAGTTGTTTGTTAAGGTGCACAGAAGTAGCCCTTAACGGCTTGCTAGTATAATTACCAATAATCCTGTATACTATAAATAAATAAATACATTTTCATTAATTTATACTCTACCAATACTTTAAGTATAGAAAACTTTTTACTTTTTAAGGGTAAATATATTTTAATCCTACTAATTTTGTAAATGTGAAAGTTTGTGTGTGTGTTTGTTACTCCTTCACGTAAAAACTACTGGACCGATTGCGATGGACCTCGGTATCTAGATAGCTGGATACCTGGATTAACACATAGGCTACTTTTTATCCCGATATTCTCACGGGATCAGGACTTACGCGGGTGAAACCGCGGGGCGCAGCTACTACTTAATCATTTTGTAGATTATCCTCTGCTAGCAGCGCCCCGCGTAAATCCCGATTCTGTAGGAATATCAGGATAAAAAATAGCCTATGGTATTTCCACTGAATCAATGTATCCTCATACCAAGTTTCATCAAAATCGGTTCAGTAGTTTCGGAGCCTATTCGTTACAAACAAAAAAAAAACAAATATAGTATAGGATAATCAGAAACTGACTTAACTTTAAAGAAACATCAATTAGTAAGTTATGTATGGGTAACTATACTTTTTAGCAAAGTAAAACATTATACAAATTTCGAAAATAAAATAGAAATAACATTTTAACCCCTAAATGCCTTTGTCCCTATCGTGACCGGATCCGGATAGCGTGCTTATCGCATATTTTCTACAAACCGCAGACTTCCACAAACAAAATAAAATACTAAATTGTGCTTTAGCAGTATTAAATTAAAGGAGTTTTTCGTTTACCAAGTCTTAAAGGCAGTTTTTTGCAAATAAATGTTTTAATTAGATGGGTTTTCACGAATTTATTAAGGCTTTACCGTTGTTGAAATAATTAGTGTGAAAAAAATGTTGTGATTTCTTAATAATAAACTCCTTTATTATTAATAAATAATTAGGTATGAAAGTTATAATTGGTTTTTAGGGTTCCGTACTGGTTGGTTAAAACGGAACCTACTAAGACTTTACTGTCTGTCACCAGGCTGTATCTCATGAACCGCGATAGACAGTTGAAATTTTGACAGATGTTTTATTTCTGTTGCAGCTTAGCAACAAATACTAAAAAAACCCTTCGTGCGCGAATCCGACTCGCTCTTGCCCGGTTCATGAGATACTGTCTGTCTGCCTGGTGCCAGACAGACAGATGGACAGTGGAGTCTTAGTCCGTTTTATCCGTTAGGTACGGAACCCTAAAAAGGAGGAGGTCCTCGATTGTATGAATAGGTATACTTTATGGCTAATCTTTAAGGTTTATTTAGTTACTAGCGACCCGCCTCGGCTTCGCACGGCTGTATCATGCATGTATTATATCTAAAAACCTTCCTCTTTAATCACTCCATCTATTAAAAAAAACTGCATCAAAATCCGTTGCGTTGTTTTAAAGATCTAAGCATACATAGGAAAATAGTGACATAGGGACGGCGAAAAGTGACTTTATTTTATACTATGTAGTGATTTAATACAAAGCAAAAGGTATTGTACTTACAGCATTGCTGACATTGATATCAACCCCCTGTTCTAACAAATTGATGATCTTCTCTATTTGTCCAGCGCGCGCAGCTCGGAGAAACGCCGTGCTGGCGTCCGCCTGTGGATAATAAATAAATAAAATAAATAAATATTGCAGGACATTCCACACATCGCCATCTAGCCCCAAGCTAAGTAACTTGACTTGTGTTACGGGTGCTAGACAACGGATATACTACTTATATACTTTTCTTTTGTAAATATATACTTATAATACATAGAAACAACCAGACCACAGACAAATATCTAAACATAAATACTTGTCTGAGGCGGAAATCGAACCCGCAATTCTATGTTTGGCAGTCCGGCATGGTGACCATTGTGCCAACTGGGTCGTCAATAGAAGCACAAATTAATTAGAAGAAAATAATACCTAAGCCTAGTTCGCATTAGGCTAGTATTTTAGTCGAGTAGCGAGTAATTTAGTAGCTAAACGTGTCCGAACACCAAAAACTTAGTCGAGTAGGTTAGTAAGTAATTTAGTCGAGTCGATCCATTTTATTCTATTTTTATTAGGCGAGTGGCGAGTAGCCCCCTCGCCCCACGCCTCCCTGCTCACTGGCTCACCGGCTAAACAAGTTCGAACCTCTCGATTTAGTCGAGTGTATTAGTTGCCGCCTCATCGTTGCATTGTTTTGTAGGATGTTCATCTTACAATACACCACTCACTTGCAAACTGTACACGAAGAAAGTGCGAACGGGTTTTTGGGCAGTAGCGAGTATTTAAGCTACTAAATTACTCGCTACTCGACTAAAATACTAGCTTAATGCGAACAAGGCTTGATTTTTCTCGTGCCGGACGGGGCCTGACGATTTCTTGACATCGTTTCATATAAAAAAATTTAGTAACAAAATATACGTAAATCTTTATTATTTACATGATTAAAATGTTTATTAATTTTTACAGGCAATATCATTCATTTGAATGACGATTCCCGGCTTCTCCAAATGATGTGTTGCTTTGTTTAATTTATCCCGAACGGAGCAGGCATATCGTGCCAAATCCATACTGCCATGTCGGCATTGTTAGTTTTTTTCTAATTGAACTAAATATGTGAATATTTTTATTTAATTTCAGCGTTCCCTGTGTGTATGACTGGTTTAAATATTTAAATAATTAGTTTCTCAAACATGCATGGAAATGTTGTCATTATTTTCGATTAAAGAACACGTGAAGTATCGAATTTACGGAGAAAGAAAACCAAATCATTGCAGGCGTGTTTTTTGAATTTGGAACATAACATTACAACATGAATGAATGAAACGGCGTGCTGGGGTAATTAAATACTCTATGATTGAATCTCTTTTATCAAAGTACTAGCGACCCGCCCCGGCTTCGCACGGCTATATTATGCATGTATTGGAACGATAGATCCTTATCGCGCGTTGTGAATGAGGGCTAGACGGAAAAAATTCTTACGAAAAAATTGTCACGACACTTTTTGCTATAGTAAGCTATTGTAAGCTGTGCGGCGTCGCATGTTTCTTTGTCTGTCTCTCTCTCTTATAGAAAGCAAGCCAGATATTTTCATTTCTATTTCGCATTGAACAGTGTGGTGTCGCAACTCATTAAAAATGTCGTTACAACTTTTGGTCTTAAAAGTGTCGTTACAACTTTTCGTCTTAAAAATGTCGTTACAACTTTTGGTCTTAAAAGTGGCGTTACAACTTTTGGTCTTAAAAGTGTCGTTACAACTTTTGGTCTTAAAAATGTCGTTACAACTTTTGGTCTTAAAAGTGGCGTTACAACTTTTAGTCTTAAAAGTGTCGTTACAACTTTTGGTCTTAAAATTGTCGTTACAACTTTTGGTCTTAAAAGTGTCGTTACAACTTTTGGTCTTAAAAGTGTCGTTACAACTTTTGGTCTTAAAAGTGTCGTTACAACTTTTGGTCTTAAAAGTGTCGTTACAACTTTTGGTCTTAAAAGTGTCGTTACAACTTTTGGTCTTAAAAATGTCGTTACAACTTTTGGTCTTAAAAGTGTCGTTACAACTTTTGGTCTTAAAAGTGTCGTTACAACTTTTGGTCTTAAAAGTGTCGTTACAACTTTTAGTCTTAAAAGTGTCGTTACAACTTTTAGTCTTAAAAGTGTCGTTACAACTTTTGGTCTTAAAAGTGTCGTTACAACTTTTGCTCTTAAAAATGTCGTTACAACTTTTGGTCTTAAAAGTGTCGTTACAACTTTTGGTCTTAAAAGTGTCGTTACAACTTTTGGTCTTAAAAATGTCGAAAGGAACTTCGTTCCATCCGGGTGTCCCTTGACACCTCTCTAGTTTTTTATACATATAAACCTTCCTCTTGAATCACTCTATCTATTAAAAAAACCGCATCAAAATCCGTTACAGAACAAGACAGAACAAGTCTGTATTCTGAGCTAAAAACTAAATTCTATATAAAGTTTTTAAACTCACGCGATTTGTACGCCTACTAATTATTTTGGTCGAGTCTTCATTGGGTTTTTTCAAGCTATAAAGAACCAGGGAAAATAATTACTAGGTTCTCTATGTAAAAAACCTTGGTGTTTCTACCACTCAATAGATGGGCAAACAAATTGGTCCAGCTTTGTATCGTGCCTCGTTTAAACTGAAGAGTTACTTGAACGAATATAGGGGACACTAATGGGGTACTAATGATTTTGACTCGTTTTTTGTAAGTCATAGGGGTTCTACTATAATACACTGTGTTTGAACGAAGGGTAGGTATCTAATGCGAAAGGGAGTTGTTCCGTTCTAGACGTCTTTGTGAACAAATTTTGTTCTAGAGCTTTCGGGAAATTGTACTTTTTTGCAGTTATACTTCTTTAGAATTTCAAGTAAAAGGGAGAACAAAGATTTTTATCGTTTATTTTATACTAGCGACCCGCTCCAGCTTCGCACGGCTATATTATGCATGTTTTATACATATAAACCTACCTCTTGAATCACTCTATCTATTAAAAAAAACCGCATCAAAATCCGTTGCGTAGTTTTAAAGATTTAAGCATACAAAGGGATATAGGGACATTGGGACAGAGAAAGCGACTTTGTTTTATACTATGTAGTGACTATGTAGTGATTCATTTTATACTATGTAGTGATTCAACTATAGGTACATTATCTTAGTATAATTCCTTATTAAGTAGTGAAAATAGACTTTTTTTAGTTTTTTCCTCATTTCAAACACATTTTCCTCGATTCCAAAAAGTTGTGAATTTTGGATTGTGTTACTTTCATTGTCAGCATGCGATTGTGATGAGAACCGAAGAGACGCAGTAACTGTAAAGGGTGATGAGTATAAATGTAGAGGGATGGGGAGGAAAAGGTCGACCTAAGAAAAGATAGATGGACTGCGTGAGACGTGATATGAGAGAGATGGATGTGAACGAGGAGATGATGACTAATAAGAGTGAATGGATGAAGAAGACAGACTGTGCCGACCCCAAATAAATTGGGGCTAAGGGCAGGAAGATGATGATGATTCACACGAGATAGGTACATTCGGCTGCATAATTGTAGCCCTCGGTAGTGTTTGAAAATTACTATTATTGGAATGTTTGCATTCTAATAATTGGAGTTTACTCCTTAAGAATCGATTTTCATATATAAGGCGCCCGGTATGAGAAAAAGCCGAGGGGTAAAACCTACTAACAAGTAACGAAATCGTGTCACGTTTTTGGTGCGCACCTTTAGTGCGCAACTTTCTAATTTGGCTGTGATACTTAAGGAGTAAACTCCAGTCGTGCGTCGGAGCTGACACACACACATTTTTTTTTGTTTGATTAATTGATGAGTGAAGACTTTAAACTTCAACTAAAGCAAGTGTCTAGAATATTGCTTGTGTTGAAAACATTCTTATAACAGCCGTTTTGAAACTCTACGGTGGGTCTGCAATTATGCAGCCGACTGTACTTAACTGCGGTGCGGTGCGATGCTAGTTCTACAATACGTACCTATTCGTATAGATACAATGGGGTGAAGTCTCGTATTACTCTATCGATTGCACCCCACTTGTCGATAACGTCATGGTGTTCTTGAGTGACGTCATCGCGAGGGTAACTTTATACATTTTAAGTTGGGAAGGGACTTTTTCTGTAACTATTACACTTAAAGGACAATGTTCACTATCATAGAAGATAATGGCTTGCACAATTTTTTATATAACGTAACTAGCTTCACCCGGATAAAACTTTCTGCGTAACTTTCTTTAATAAGAACATTCTCCTGACAATAACAAATACAACAAAAAAAAGAATTAGCAAAATCGGTCCAGCCGTTCATGAGTGATGCCGTGACCAAGTGAAATAGGGATTCATTTTTATATATTATAGATATAGATATAGATTCAATGCTTTGTTGCCATGTTTACAGATTTCTAATTTTTCAGATTTCCAATACTACAGATTCTCATGCCTACTGTAAGGATCATAACAGCAAAATATTGGAGTGCCAGAATACTTTCATGTCTAAAGTACTCGTATTTACTATAAATTACTTTCTTTTCATGTTATTTACTTAATATAGAAGTTATGGCAACTAAACTATGACAAAGTGATTCTGTTGAATTTGAGTTTCCAGTGATCGTGTAGAATACTAAAAATAATGGATTTTTACCAATTGCAAGGAAAGGGTTATGTTTTTCGCGGCCTATCTTGATGTTTGTAATATTCTTTATCCCCTCATAACTTCCAAACTACTCGATGGGTTTCTTAGATAGGTGACATAAAAATATAGGGGGTGGATTTAATGATTTAAGGTAATCTTTAAATCTTTTTCTTAATGAATTACCCTAAAACATAACGACGCTGACAAGGGGTGGTATTAAAAAAATTGACTCAATATATATAAATAAAAATTATTCGCCAAAATGTATGTACGCGCAGGACTTCCGAACGACTGTACCAAATTAGATAATTCCTTTTTTACCCAACTGCGCGAAACAAAGGGTGGTAATGTGTTTATCAGTCTCTATAAGTATGTTTGTTTGTTCCTTTGTGGCACCCTAGAGATCAACCGCGTAGGCCGATGTTCTGTGTTCGTTATTGTCACGTAAAAGTTTGTATAATTTTTTAATTTTTTGTTAAATATTTTAGGAATCAATAAGTGCAAGCTGAGTTTAATAAAATAAAGTTAATTTAAGGATATGACAAATTATTATTAGTAAATATTTCATTCTACAATCAGAACTTTAGCCCAAACAAACTTGCATACAGAAATCACCGCATGCACCCCACATGGGGTAGTAACCCCTTAAAATGGGGTGTGAAATAATTGCTCGCGTGCACATAGCCATGTCTCTTTGTTAGCATTACAAAGAACGTAGGAACTGGCATTATCTCTTTGATCAAATTGTGTTTGGTCGAAATCGGTCTAGTTTTTGAAAAGTAGTCTTGTTAAATTACCGTTAGTAAAAATAGTCACAAAAGTGAATAGTATTCATATAATACCTTCAATTTATTTGTAATCTTGATCTTTGTGAGCATGATCACAAAGATATAAATAATGCATACATTGACGACCTCTGTGGCGCGTCGGGCGAACACCCGACTGCGACGCAGAAGGTTGCGGGTTCGATTCCCGCCGGGAACAAGTATTTATGCTGACCATAAATTCTTGTTTCTGGTTCTGGGTGTTTCCTATATGTATAATATGTATATATTTACAAAAAAAAAGTATATAAATAGTTTATCCGTTATCTGGCACCCATAACACAAGCATTAAGTTGCTTAGCTTGGGGCTGGATGGCGATGTGTAATATGTCCTGAAATATTTATTTATTTATTATTTAATGGCTGCAGAGCCTGCGGTGATGTCAGGGAAACTATGGAGCACATACTGTGTGAATGCGACGTCTTAGCAGCGAAGCGTATATATGAGCCTCCTTGGGAATGCGTATCCCAAACCGGAGGAATATAGGTTTCTTTACCTTAGTGGGATCACCGCGTTAATTGACCACTTCTTCAAAGACTAAAAAACATTAAGGTAGGGGTAAACACAAAAGATCTCAATGGGTCGAAGTGTTGCTGGCTATTTGTCAGCCCTCGATATACAAGATAAGATAAGATGATCACAAAAAAGAACAAATAAAATTATCTATTTATCATGAAATATTAAGTATTTTGGTATACTTATAAATGAATATTTAGTTATAGGTAGGTAGGTAATCAATACTAAATAAATAAAAAAACCAAATCAGAATAATATTATTTAATAATTAGCTCTATAATAATTACAGATTAACTTTTAAACGTCTTTTTCCCTTTCTGCGTGCCTTTTTCACAATTTATTTGGTGTTGGCGCAGTATGTCTTCTTTTCCTACTGCAAAAACATCTGGACAACAATTTTACTGTCATTTTTTATTGACGTGCAAACTTGCACAAACCAAATGTAAAGAATTTAATGGCATAAATAAGTCTTAAAGTGTAACGGAACAAGGAAACAGGATGTATCTAATCTAACCTCTATGTCAGAAGGTCCGTTACTATAACCTTCTAAGAAAGAGGTCGCATTAGCTACATCCGTCAGAATTGGATCCTTCGTCGTATCGGCTTGTTGGAGATTTTTCACGAACTTTACTGCTGCTGTGTCCTTTATACCGTCCATTGTTTTAGTTCGTCTGACAAATAACTTGTTCAAGTCACAGTGAAAAAAAACTACAGAATTTGCCGATTTGCATAGGAGTAATATAACATGTTTTTTTTTTTATACTTTTACTCTCCATTCGTTAACTGGTTTCATAAGTCTTTGCAAAAGTACTGTTAAGGAAAAAACCACAAATCCACAAAGTCACATATAATCAAAATCACACCGTAGCGTAGCGTAATATTTTTTCTCAAAACAACTTTATAACTCTCCCACAAAAGGTCTATTCCACTGGACATGGGTAATATCACACTGATGCTTACATGTGACATTTTAGTGTCCTTTGCGCATCTGGGAAAATAAGGGTCCTTAAAGGCGACTCCAATAAAACTATTTGTGGGTAAAGCTAGAACCATAAATTTTCAGTTACTGAAGTATCTATATTGTCTCTACGTCTTCTCACAAATTATAATTATTTTGACACGTAAGGAGACATTGTAATAAACAAAACAAGTCAACGACAATGTATTGTTAATACAGTTTCCCAAAGGAATCTCTGAGTTAATGGAAGTTATGTCGTCGCAGTAGGCACTGGAGGAAATGAAACCACAATGCCGTGATGGATTGCGTAATTACATTTCAATACTTAGAGTGACATAATATAGGCTTCTATCTATACTAATATTACGAGTATAAATCGAAAAGATTTTTTTATTTGTAACGAATAGGCTCCAAAACTACTGGACCAATTCTGATGAAACTTGGTATGAGAATATATTGATTCATACTTTTTATCTCGATATTCCCACGGGATCAGAAGTTAGACGGGTGAAACCGTGTAGTGCTGTTAGTATTGTTATATATTTTTGGTAGAATAAGTACATAGGTTAGCAGCATCCCGCGGTTTTAAGTCGCGTAAGTCCTTATCCCGTGAGAATTTCGGGGAAAAATAAAGCCTAAGTTTTAATCCAGACACTTTAATATTTTGTTGTTATTACCCTTACTGTACTAGGTACTGAATCTAAATAATATTTTCGTTATAAAAAAATGTTTTAGTGCAAGCCATTTATTCTATCAAAGCGAACATTGTCCTTTTTGCAAAGAAAAATGTCCTAGTGTACTTTCTAATGCTATTTAATATCCTACTGTAACTGGATGACGTACATTTGAAAAGCTCTTAACATTCGCCGAACTTGTGTTTGCTCCAACAATATTAGCTAGAAAGAAATAATGCTACATTTGTTCAGTAAACAGTAACATGAAACGAAGACAAAGGTTCTGGAACATTCTGAAGACGAAGACGTCAGTCGGTATTGTAGGTACAATCCACGGTCAAAAGTCTCTGCCCACTGTAACGTTTACAATCCTGTGCAGCACTATTTAAACATTATAACAACGTAACCTGTGGATCGAACCCACGTCGGTTGGTGTAGCGGGTGGCGGCTTATATCACTCACATAACTAAAGACATAGCTAACATTAATCACACTGAGTACTTTTAATTCAAGTATTTAGGTTTGTATGTAACGTCAATAAGAAGAAGGTCGTATCAATTGATAGTATTATTGTAGCAAACTGATCATTTACTTTTGACACATACTGTACTTGTGCTTGTATACTTTACCGAAACAAGACGTCTTTCGTTTAGTCCTTTTAGCATGAGGTGAGAATGGAGCACTTATACTAGCCAACCTCTCAGTTTAGTCCACCGTTTCTAGAGGCAAGCATTTGTCAATACGTCTAGAGCTAACTGAGCCGCGGGGGCTTTTACGTTTCTAATTAATGTCTATTCTATTGTATTCTTTGACCAAAAACACGAAAGACCAATAAACGTATAAGACCAAAAACGCGTAATCCCTTAAAAGCAAGAGGCCAAAAACGACACATTTTTAATACGCGTTATACCAACAACGCATTTGGCCAAATTTTATTAAGCGTTATACCAAAAACGCATTTGGTCAAATTTTATTACGCGTTAAGTATACCAGAAATGCACCTGGCATAAATTATGGAGTGCGAGGTGATTTTCCAACTTATTGGACCAGGGTTTCATCACCCCGTAAAACCAATCTTAATAGCGCACATACATTTTTGTAAGAAAAATAGATTGATGCACGACCCGGTTAGATTTGAACCCATGATCTTTGGAATGAAAGTCGAGGTAGTTACCACTAGGGCAACACCGATCTTTATAAATAGGTATACTGGTAAAAGCACATTGAAGTCGCAATTTCGAATAACTAGATAGAGTAGCTCGCTAGTATGTATTTCTCGCTCTGGCATTACGATATTGCTCGTTTTACTGTGGTAGCGCTTTCATGAATATTGCTCGATGCAAATAATTCTCTGTTCTACCCTCGCTATGTTTCGATCGTTCACTCTAGCGAAGACAAGTTTTACATAGTCTAAACTATCTACAATCTATAGAATCTATACTTCACTACATAGTATAAAACAAAGTCGCTTTCTGTGTCCCTATATGCTTAAATCTTTAAAACTACGCAACGGATTTTGATGCGGTTTTTTTAAATATATAGAGTGATCCAAAAGAAAGGTTTATATATATAATACATGCATAATATAGCCGTGCGAAGCCGGGGCGGGTCGCTAGTCACTACATAGTATAAAATAAAGTCACTTTTCGCCGTCCCTATTTCCCTTTGTATGCTTAGATCTTTAAAACTACGCAACGGATTTTGATGGGGTTTTTTTTAAAAGATAGAGTGATTCAAGAGTAAGGTTTATATGTATATTACATGCATAATATAGCAAACTTGCGAAGCCGGAGCGGGTCGCTAGTAATATTATAATGCTGAAGAGTTTGGTTGAACGCGCTAATCTCAGGAACTACTAGTTCGAACTGAAAAATTATTTTTGTGTTGGATAGTCCATTTATTGAGGAAGGAAATAAGCTACTTTTCATTTTGATATTGCCACGGGATCGTGACTTACGCGGGTGAAACCGCAGAGCGCAGCTAGTAATAAAATAAAGAGGAAAGATTTTTTTGTTTTCTTGTTTGTAAAGAAAAGGCTACGAAACTAATGGATCGATTTATATGAAACTGGGATACATTGACTAATGGGCTAATAACATAGGCTACGTTTAATCGCGATATTCCCACGGGCTCAGAAGTTACGCAGGTGAAAACGACGAGCGAAACGGAAATATTTATGTATAAGTACAGCAAGTAATAATAATTTTAGCGCGAAGAGTAAAAAAAAATCGTTAAAGATTTATGTAAGTTTTTGCTAAAGTGAAGTAATGAGTAAGGTGGACTGACTTAATACTGGCAGTAACAGTAAAACTCGTCTATCTGACTTGGCAATCAAAAATAAAACTAAATGACATTGCTTAGATGGTTGCTAACAATATTGAACGATGCTATGAGACAGAAGGACTGTGCTTTTAAATTCGGCATACAAAAGTTTTGCGGACTGTACACAGAACAAAAAAGAATTTTCCAAATCGGTCCAGGCATTTTCGAGTAATCGGCGAACATACATAAAAAACAATATATATATACGCGACGAATTGAGAACCTCCTCCTTTTTGAAGTCGGTTAAAAAGGGTTTCTTGAAGTGATAGATAATCCTCTATTGACGCTAGAGAATAGTTTCTCATTTTTATTAAATGTTCTTGAAAATAATAAGCAATATTTTTTTTTGAAAAATATTGTTTTTAAAGCATAAATACTGTTTATCGTTTAAGATTTTATACTAAAGCGAAGAAGTTATTCTCTTGCGTTTATAGGAACACTAGCGACCCGCCCCGGCGCACGGTATATTATGCATGTATTATACATATAAACCTTCCTCTTGAATCACTCTATCTATAAAAAAAACCGCATCAAAATCCGTTGCGTAGTTTTAAAGATCTAAGCATACAAAGGGAATAGGGACGGCGAAAAGTGACTTCATTTTATACTATGTAGATGATTATTTCATGCTTTATAGAAACCTTTCTTCTGAGTACTTCGTTTAAAGTACGCAATCATTTTGTAACTTTTACGGCGAAGTAAAGACAGCGTAGTATTATGTCTAGCCATTTGTCTACGTCAATGCTTGTAAACACGACAAATGGGGTACTTCTCTTTGAATAGCCTCCGTCTGAAAGTCTGAGAATGGTTTTCAAATTAACTAGGCTTCCTGAAAGGACTTTCCGTCTAGCTAAAGTAGCTGATCCATCACTGTTGGAACTGAACTTTTCTTTTTTAATTATCTTGAGTTTTATTTTATACTACCTGCGCTCTTCAGTTTCACCCGCGTAAGTCCCGAGTAAGCAAATATCGGGATCAAAAGTAGACTACGAGTAATTTTAAGATTCTGGCTATCTGCATAATAAGTTTTATTGCACTCGGCTTAGTAGTTTTTGTGTGAAGAGGCAACAAACAAACAGAAGTTGCTTTTGTAATAAATAAGTAAGTACGAATAAGAATAAGAATAAGAATAAGAATTTTTATTGCATAAATTGTGTACAATGGATGGTAGGTAGTTTTAAAATTAAGTAACAACAATTTACCCATTGCGGGCATGCAATAAGTACTTATTAAAAGTACTAAAATAAAATTTCAGAAGAATAACATCTTATACTTAATTCTATAATTAAATTATAGTGTTTGATAATATTCTATTTTTTAAATTTTATTACAATAGAGGTAGGTACTATGTACCTAGTTAAAGCTTCAAGCTAATCTTTATAAAATAATGCCCTTTTACTTATTTATCCCTATCACTATCAAAGTACTCATTCAGATTGTAAAAAGATCTACTGATAAGCCAGGACTTTAAATTAGTTTTAAATTCAGATAACCTTTGGGGTAATTTAAATTCCAAAGGTAGTGCATTATAGATTTTAATCGCATTTACAAATGAACTTTTCTGATATAAAGCATTATTAACTTGTGGTTGACATATATTGTATTTATGTTTAAGGCGAAGACTTTCGGTTCTACAAGATACACTAGCGAAAAAGTAGTCTGTATTATTTTTTATAAATAAGCAAATTTCAAATATATAAATACTAGTTAAAGTTAGAAAATTATGCGTTTTGAATATAGAGCGTAGAGAATCAGATTTTTTTAAATTAAAAATGGCCCTGAGACATTTTTTCTGTAGACGGAATGTAGTGTTAATTTCTACGGAATTCCCCCAGAAAATAATGCCATAACTTAACTGAGAGTAGACATATCCATAGTAGGCACTAATAGCTATCTTTTTTGAAGAAATATTTGACAAAACAGACAATGCAAAACAATATTTGGAAATCTTACCGTTTACTTTGTTTATATGTTCCTTCCAATTAAGATGACTATCTATTATAACTCCTAAAAAGTTCGTTTTTATTTCTTCTTTAACTTCAACTTCATTACTCAAAATTTTTAAACCTAGAGGAGGTGTTTTATTATTTCTAAATTGGATATATTTAGTTTTGTCCAAATTCACTTTGAGCCCTGCTTGATTTAGCCAATTAATTACAGTTTCTATTGTATTTTCAATTTCTAGTTTAAACTCATAATTAGATAATTTGTTTTTTGGAATAAATATTGTTGCATCATCTGCAAACATTACTGTTAAGTGTTTGGCAACATCTGGTAACTGATTAATGTAAATTAGAAAAAGAATAGGACCAAGAATAGATCCTTGCGGCACACCTAAACCAATTAATTTAAAATCTGAAAATGTTTTTTCAATGTGTTTACTGTTTTTATTATATACCTCTATTAATACTGATTGCTGTCTATTTTGTAAATATGATTCAAATAGTTTTAATGCGACCCCTCTTACGCCTATATTTTCTAGTTTATCTAGTAATAAATCATGTCTTACACAATCGAATGCTTTCGATAAGTCAATAAAAAGTGCTATACCTCTATTTTTAGTATTTATGCCGTTCCAAACTTCTTTGAGCATCTTAAAAATAGCTAAAGAAGTATTTTTATTTTTCCGAAATCCAAACTGATTATTATGTAATATTTTATTAGTATCTAAAAAGGAAAACAATCTAACATAAATTATTTTTTCAGTACTCAGATGGTGTAGAAAATAAACTTTATTATTAAAAAAATCCAAATCTCTAAATCCGTAAAATTTGCCATTTTGAGTGTGTTAAAACAATATCTATTAAATGGGCAGAGATTAATAGGATCAAAAAGGTTCCTAAATGCTGAACCGGAGCTGCCAAAAACTGTTTATATTTAAGTAACGATACAATTGGCGTCAATTAGTAGTGAAAAGTCAGACGTTCCAAGAACGAGTTTTAGCAAAACCTTGCCCCAGTATGTGTGGGAGATCAGGTATTGATCTCATTCTATTTCTGGAGGCGTGAAATGAAACTACCTGCGCTCTGAAGGAAAAGTTTCAGAGTACTTTTCGGCGACACTTTCCAACGTACCTAAATATTCGTAGGCAATGAGATACCTACGAGTTTTGAAAAACCAGTTTGAAAAAGGCATTCAAATTATGTTATTTCCCTAGGTCTTTGGGCCTATCCAAACCATGGTCTACATTCTACAACTTACATTAAAAAAACCGGGCCTGTACCAGTCCGAGTTCCGTACTATTACATTCTGTTTTTATTAAGCGACCCGTCCCGGCTTCGCACGGCTATATTATGCATGTATTATACATATAAACCCTCCTCTTGAATCACTCTATCTATTTAAAAAAACCGCATCAAAATACGTTGTGTAGTTTTAAAGATTTAAGCGTACAAAGGGATATAGGGCATACATGTAGCGGCAACAGAAGTACATCTTCTGATAAAATTTCAACTGTCTAGCTATCACGGTTCATGAAATACAGCCTGGTGACATACAGAGAGTGGAGTCTTATAGTAATAGGGTCCTGTTTTTTACTCTTTGGGTACGGAACCCTAAAAAAATAAAGAATCCCAATCCCAAAATGTTGCGACAATTTTTTAATATTGTCTCCAATCTACTTCAAGTAATATGTTGATATTCTTTGCGACAGTAGGTAAAAATATTATAGAAAGCTATGCTCGTCCGCAATCACATTTTCAATCATTATTTTTCTCCCCTCATACTCTACTATATGATTACTTTTATTACATTTCATGAAATTGCGGTCCGTTCGTAATACCTCGTCGTAGTATATTATTATTTATAAATGGAAAACAAGTTTTCTAATAATTTTACTCAAATTTCTCGGAAACCGCGACTTGGGTAGGTAATTTGAGAACGAAGCTGTGTTTAGAATATTTATTTGTGAAAACATATAAATACGAGTTTATCTTCGGATTTGTTTGTGAAGATTATTTTAAAACAGATTTTAGGATTCACTCTAACCTCCTTGCTCAGAGCCGAAAACCACATTTGCAGTTGTATCAGAAGCAAAATGATTAATTTGAAGATGATTTTCCTAGGAGGAGGATGATGGTGATGCTGAAGCAAGCAGAACTTTCACAACAGACTTTCTACTCCACTTTACTACTTTCTACTTTACATAGTAATTATATGTGCAGACATTTAGGGTCCCTCACTGTAGGATTTCGCTATACTTTGTCGATCGTATTTTTGTCATTTTGACGTATTCATACAAATTCACTTCCCGGATACCGGCCCAATTACGTACGGTCGGCTGCATAATTGCAGACCCACCGTAGAGCTCTAAAAACGGTTATAATAATGTCTTCAACACAAGCAAGATTATATGCACCTGCTTTAGTTGAAGTTTAAAGTCTTCTAACTCATGAATTTATCAAACAAAAATATTAGAATGAAAACATGCCAATAATAGTAATTTTTGAACTCTACCGGGGCCTGCAATTATGCAGCCGACTACATAGTATTTTCCGATATTCTAGGCGAACATCTTCAGTTGTACTGCGATCATGATTCAGACGCGCAAACCCATAGAACGTGGGTACAACTGACGAAGTCATAAATTATGAAAACCTATAAAGAAATCATAAACGACGAAATCATAAAGTATGAAAACGAAATCATAAAGTATGAAAACCTACAAAGCAAGCATGTTCACCGAACATTCAACCCGTCTAACCTTGATGCCACACCTTCGATGACGGTCTATCCATAGCCATGGTGTCATGTTACTTGTTAATTGGGTTAGAATAATGGCCTAATTATTCTCCTAATATAATGGAGTTGTGAACTTATAACTCAATATTTTATTATCCAACTGTCCTGGGGTTAAGTGTACTTAAATGTTTTATAGCCAGACTGTGGCCATTCTGAGAACTTAGGATAGTTTGATGAGGAAAACTTAGTTCTGCCGAGAGTAGATTTGCTGAAAAATTTACGGATCCATTTCGAAGAAAATTACTGTCTGTGATTTGGTTTGAGTACACTGAAGTTTTTAGCATTAGCTTAGGTCCTCAATGATCTTCGTAGTTGCAAATAGACGTAACTCCTGGGACTATCACAGCTCGCGTCTGCAGGAGTTACCAACCACAACCCTGCACGATTCCCCTGGGTGGTTTTAAACGAGCTCAAAATTTACAGATAAAAATATCATAAAACTATATTAACAGTCTCAAACGGATTTATAATACAACTAGCGACCCGCTCCGGCTTCGCACGGCTATATTATGCATGTATTATACATATAAACCTTCCTCTTGAATCACTCTATCTATTAAAAAAACCGCATCAAAATCCGTTGCGTAGTTTAAAAGATCTAAGCGATCAAAGGGAAATAGGGACAGAAAAGCGACTTTGTTTTATACTATGTAGTGATTTATAAGTATAGATTTTAAGTACTTATTGACATGTATCATAAGTGCTGGTATTAGCTCTCAACTGTAAGATTCAGGTTCACAAGATTTGTCACAATAATTATCTACGTATACCAACTAAAATAAAAAATACGCAGAAAAAAAAACATTACTGGAAGCAAGAAATAATCATCTCCCTATAGACGCTGGAGAATAATTTCTTGGTTTCAGATCAAGAAACATATATTTTCTGTGTATTCAGTTACAAGATTAGTGTAGGATAAGAGCGTAAGATGCATAACGATCCAGAGGGGAAACGCTGCCAGCTTGCAGCGTTGGAGGACGGGGTTTCTTATTTTTAAATTTAGGTTTAAGGGTAGTCCGAGATGTGGATTTAAAAACCTTAGATTTAGACGCAGATTTACTCATGAACTATAGTCTAAACACTATCCCTATAGATTATATAGGGAACTATAGTCTAAACACTATCCCAATAGATTATATAGGGATAGTGTTTAGACTATAGTTCACGAGTAAATCTGTGTCTAAATCTAAGGTTTAAATCCACATCTCGGATTATCCTTAAACCTAGTTTTGGAATAAGTAGGTGAAAGTTTTGGATTTTTTTTGTTTGTGCCTGTGGTGTTTAATGTTTAAATTCTGTTTAAAAAAAAAGTTACAAGATAAAACATGATCAAAGATATCAAAGATAATGTCGTTTAAGCCGCCCTTTGTCAATATTCTTCAGTAAGTAGCTACACCTTGCTGAAGCCATAGTGGTACGATGTCAAGGGCAAAGGTATTGATAATCCAGTTACACCACGTGATTTCATAACACGATGGTTAGAGGTTTTATATGGTGATTGCAGACCAGTCACCATAATAATATACATAGGACTGTACAGCCGTAATACCATATTCGCTCACAAGACTTGAAGTGAAGGCAAAAAAATGTAATAATCGTTAAACTCCATATTCCAATTTTTGGAACGAAAGTTCCTTATCACGCGTTGCGAAAGGAGGCTAGACGGAAAAGAATTAAGACCAAAAATTGTAACGACACTTTTTGCTATAGTTGTAAGCCGTGCGGCGTGCGCGTGTTTCTCTGTCTGTCTCTCTCTCTCTCTCATAGAAAGCAAGCCAGTTATTTTCGTTTCGTCTTTCTATTTCGCATTGAACAGTGTGGTGTCGCGACAATTATTTACAAAAAAATTGTATTACAATTCCTTTACTAATTATTAATCAAAAGGAAGTTCGTTCCATCCGGGTGTCCCTTGACACCTCTCAAGTTTTTTCATAAATTATAGATCAGCGTTTGACAACTTACACATCAGCCTGATGGTAAGTGACGATGCGGCCTATAAGATGTAGCACGCTTTTCTAGAATATACCTGTTTACTTGCGACTTGAAGACCCCCAAGTTATCAGGAAAGACAGACGCAGGCAACTGATTCCATTCTCTAGCTGAACTAATAAGGAATGACGAAGCAAAACGGTTAGGGTATCTGGGATTTCCACCTTGAATTTGTAGTCTGTGTTGCCAGTAGTCCAAGTATTATCAAGAGGAAACTCTGGCAATGTTATCTATTGTTTGGAAAGGAGCTCTATAACCTAGTAGAGCTTGTCTATGGTTACGATCAAAAGCCTGGCGCAGTCCAATAAATGACCGGTTGGTAAATAATGTAGCATAAAATAATAAAAACACGAGCGTGCGTCACCGATCTTAGAAAAATAAAACGTTAAAATAAAATAACGTAAATAACATCAAAAATCAATATTAATAGGTATTTTCATGGAGATTTTATTGATGGTCATGTATTTTAAGAAATTGCTAGATAAAAAATATATTTAGCTGACAACATAAAAACATTTTATAATCAGCCTTCCAGGCCAGGGTCGAGTCTATGTATCTATATAGAGAGATTTATAAATGCGTGAAACGTTAAATAAATACCTTACCATCTATTAAAAGCATTGAAATAAATAACATTTACGTTACATAACTGAAAATGTCTACATCGAAAGGCCAATGTCCTTGACATGACTATAAAAATACGCCTGCAGGTTTCAATGCGGCAAACTGTAGACTCTGTAAACGTACGTACCTGAGTCGGCGTCACCGTTTCTGTAGTCATCTCTGGTGCAGCCAGAACGACCCTACTCCTCTTCTTTTTCTTCTGACATGAACAACACTTCCCGAAATTCAGCTTACTACCGGCTGTCCCGACAAACTATACCTATAGACTACTAATAAAGATTTACGAGTCCCGAAACACTGTACAGTTCATAACGTTTAGGTTTTCTATCCTCTAAGTCCTTAATAACATACTGCTTAAAACGGAAAACCATCAAAAAGTTCTATACTTAAAACCCGAGCTTACTAAAGAGCACCGCGCGGTCGCTCCGCCATTTTCCTTCCGTATCAAAACTCTATATCGGTCTTTTGCACTTTCCTTATTAAAAAATTCTGAGTAATTAAAACACTAAGCGGTCAAGCAGAAGCTAGAAACAGCGATGCGCGATAAAATCGTTATATTATAACGTGTAATAAGAGTAAATTAAAGTTTTCTGAGCTATTTGTTGCGTTTTGTCATCACCCTCGAGGGTGTAAGAGAATTTTGCCGGCTTTGGCTAGACGACAAGTGAAATGGGTGGGGTGTAGAAGTTACTGCGACTGCGCGGGGGTGGATGTGTGTGTGCGTGATTTGCGTGTTCTAACACCAGCTTCTCAAGACCCGAGCCTCCCCTTCAAGCACTCAAATATTTAATAAACAAAGGGGTGGTTTTTCTCGGTAGTATAGATCAGCTTGCGCTGGGCGAGATGGTTGTATTAATGCAATCGATAATGTAGGACGCTCTGGTGTTAGGAAATGTCAGACATACCGGGGCCTGGTCGGAGCGGTTGATACAGAATTGTTGGTCGGACAAAGGAGATTGTAGGAATCGACCGCAAGTTACAAGGAACATTTTCTTTACATAACTTTAAAAGGCTTACAAGATAAAAAGTATTGAAGCGAAAATTTCACTTTCTTTGGCTCTCAACACTCCCAATGGGTATTTTTTTCGTAATCATCATTTATTTTCGCCCTAATAATTCATGATTTGGTGTAATTCATCTTCAGAATACTTTTTCTTACTTTATCTATGCGATCAATCAACAAGTTTTTCTAGGATAATAATCTACTTATATAATATTTTGTTTGGGTCTTGTTTGGGTTTACTTCTATGTTTTATTTCTTCACGAAATTGTTAAGCATTATTGTCTATAAATTAATATGCAATATTTATAAGCATTTTTTAGCATAGAGTCTTATAAGTTTTAAACCTTAGATTTAGACACAGATTTACTCGTGAACTATAGTCTAAACACTATCCCTATAGATTATATAGGGAACTATATTCTAAACACTATCCCTATAGATTATATAGGTATAGTGTTTAGACTATTGTTCAGGAGTAAATCTGTATCTAAATCTAAGGTTTAAATCCACATCTCGGACTATCCTTAAACCTCGTTTTGGAATAAGGGGGTGTCTGTTTGTCTGTGTTCTTAGTGTCGTTAACTAAGTTTCATTAAACCGGTAATAAAAATAGTAAATATTTTTATAATTATGTCTGATAAATTGTTAGTTAGTAAGTGACATATTATACCTACAGGCAATTGCCTGTTATTTCCGGGAATCCACACTCTTCAAACCCAAAATACAAAAGCGTAAATGCACTGGAAAAATGCACTCAAACCACATGCCACTTATATATAGCTATAACGACCTAAAACATATGAGTTCCTTAAATAGTAACAGAGTGAAACGATGCAGAATTCATCTGGTAGTAATCAGAATTCCAGATGGCATCGCTGATTCCATTTTGTATTCCAAAGTTCCGCATTCCGGTACAGATGGCTAATCCAGGAGACATTGTTTATACTTCCCTAAATATACCTAGCTATAATAAGTATGTTTATGTGAACAGATTCAATTTGGTATTCAAATCAGTTCTTATTAAAATGTAGATGTTAATAGACATTGAGACAGTTCTGTGTAATATTTTTTTAATAAATATTTGAAAAAACTACCGTTATGGAAGACGATGTAAGTTATATAATTTTATTACAAGTCAATGAAAACAATTAAATAGTCACTATCACTATCCTACTAATATTATAAATGTGAAAGTTTGTGTGTGTGTGCGTGTGTGTGTGTGTGTGTATGTTTGTTACTTCTTCACGCAAAAACTACTGGACCGATTGCGATGAAACTCGGTGTATAGGTAGCTGGAGACCTGGATTAACACATAGGCTACTTTTTATCCCGATATTCCCACGGGATCGGGACTTACGCGGGTGAAACCGCGGGGCGCAGCTAGTATAGTATAAAACAAAGTCGCTTTCTCGGTCCCTATGTCCCTATATCCCTTTGTATGCTTAAATCTTTAAAACTACGCAACGGATTTTGATGCGGTTTTTTATTAGATAGAGTGATTCAAGAGGAAGGTTTATATGTATAATACATGCATAATATAGCCGTGCGAAGCCGGGGCGGGTCGCTAGTAAATAAATATTGCAGAACATTCCACACATCGCCATCTAGCCCCAAATTAAGTAGCGAGACTTGTGTTATGGGTGCTAGACAACGGTTTTTTTTTTCTTTTGTAAATATATAGTACTTATAATACATAGAAACAACCAGACCACAGACAAATATCTAAGCATAAATACTAGTCTGAGGCGGGAATCGAACCCGCAACCCTGTGCTTGGAAGTCCGGCATGGTGACCATTGTGCCAACTGGGGTCGTCAAACCGACACTTCACGATTGCCGACACTTCTTGCAATCAGTTGCATCAGTCTTTCCTGATTTTACATTTTAGTCTTTAAGTCGCGAGTGAATAGGTATCTTCAAAGAAAGCGTGCTTCTTAGACCGCGTCGTCATCTACCATCAGGCAGTTGTGATAGTGTTCAAACGCTGACCTAACATTTAAAAAAGTCTAAATTATTTTAATTTAAACTGTGATCATTCAATTCAATGAATTTTAAGTTTTATCAAAATCAGTCGAGTAGTTTCCGAGCCTATTCATTACAAACAATATCAAAGCATTTTTTTTCTCTTTTATACTATACTAGCGACCCGCCCCGGCTTCGCGCGGCTATATTATGCATGTATTATACACATAAACCTTCCTCTTGAATCACTCTATCTATAAAAAAACCGCATCAAAATCTGTTGCGTAATTTTAAAGATTTAAGCATACATAGGGATATAGGGACAGAGAAAGCGACTTTGTTTTAGTAGTGATGAAGTGATGTGCTATAGGCACGTATAGATAAGTACCTAGATTATGTCAACAGGGCAACAGAAGGTTCGGTGTTGCCATGGCTAAGTTTTAGGTCAAGGTTTTTTGATATAAATCACTTACTCTGACGTTTTGACGTGAATAACAAGAATGGTGTATCAGAGCAGTTGCTTTTTTGACCGCGTAGATTTTGACTTCGTAGATATTTTTTGTGAACAGACCCTAAGAACTCATACCTATAAAACTTGAGATCGAAATCTTTTCAACCAAATGATATAGGTTGTGTATTTTTAAAGCAGATTCATGAGTATACAACGTACTAGCTGGGTACTAGGTTTTCCACGTAAGTCCCGATCCATCGGGAATTTCAGGATAAAAGTACCATATGTCCTTCTCCGTCTCTTAAATGACCACTATGCCGATTTTCATCCAAATCGGTTTAGTCGTTTGACCAAACAAATATTTAAACAAATTTTCATATCTATACTAATATTATAAAGCTGAAGAGTTTGTTTGTTTGTTTGTTTGAACGCGCTAATCTCAGGAACTACTGGTTCTTATTGAATAATTCTTTTTGTGTTGAATAGTCCATTTATCGAGGAAGGTTATAGGCTATTTTATATTTCGATATTCCCACGGCATCGGGAGTTACGCGGGTGAAACCGCGGAGCGCTTCTATAGTTTATAATTTTAGGAAACAGAAAAAAACGTTTCTTGAAGCAAGAAAAAATCCTCTGTAGACGTTAGAGAATAATTTCTTGTTTTAATCATCACTATCATCACTATTCACTACATTGTATAAAACAAAGTCGCTTTAGCTGTCCCTATATCCCCATTTTGATGCGGTTTTTTTAATAGATAGAGTGATTCATGAGGAAGGTTTATATGTATAATACATGCATAATATAGCCGTGCGAAGCCGGGGCGGGTCGCTAGTAAATTTATAAAAATTATAATCAGTATTTTTAGAGCAATATGCTCATAAATTAAGAATTACTAATACATAACTACATACATTTAAATATTTTTTACTTAAACCAAGAAATTATTGTCTTTATGAAGAGAATTATTTCTCGCTTCAAGAAACCTTTTTCCTGTGTAAATTTTAAATAACTCTTATTTATTATAATCAAGTCACACATTCATAGAGATAAAATACTATATGCTAAAGTAAAAAACATTTAAAATAATCCCATCTAAATTTGATGGGATTATTTGATGATTGATTTGATGATCAAATTAACCTTAAAAAGTACAATTACACTTTTGCTCTCTAATTATGTGAAATGTAAAAACAATATTTTGACTAGACATCTGAATAAGAAACAAAATTTTTAACGAGGCAACTTCTCCAGTAATGCTTTAATTTTCCAAAACGAACCGCATTTTCCGCCAATAATATAATACATCCATTCACCTGACTCAAATGTTATCGTTCACTATCCCTACCAGCCACTGCTTCTCCCATCTTTAAATATAGCCAGTCCATACCAACAACTGAAACACGTTGTACATACGAGAGAATAACTTTAAATTTTCACCGACGTACGCGAAAACAGGTCCCTTCTGAAGTTTTTTCTTTAAAATAGTCAGTGTGTACTCACAACTCAAACACGCTGTACGCTGAACATTTTTTTTACTACGTTTCGTTTTCCCGAGGCCTTCTTAAAGTTTTATGTGTGCGGTTTAGTGGTTTAGTTTCAATTTAACAGTGGACATTTAACGTTTCTTTACACGGTTTTTTTATCATTGTTGTGGTGTTTTTTCTTGTTCTTATGTGATTGGATGACGCAGATTCAACGATTCTGGTGAGTTTTGTTTTTGTTTGAGATTTTTTTTAGTGATAATTATGTAATGTTGTGTGGTAGGCGTCTGTTTTTTGTGCAGATGGAAATATTTTCGGTACGTATCGACTGGTTGTTTATAAATTTTCATATTTAGTTTGTTAACTTTGCCATTTAAACATCTCATTGAAACAAACATAAAAGTTAAAATAAATGAATATAAAAATTATTTAAGTACCTACCAGCATTTTTTTTTAGAATTTATATATCTATACATATAAAATTCTTTGTCCTGAACGACTGACTGACTGACGGATTAGCACAGCCTAAATCGCTGATCGTAGAGACTTGAAACTTGGAGGGTGTGTTCTTTGTAACACGTGGGCATCCGATAAGTAGGGTTTTGAAATATTCAAACCCTACGCGGATAGAAGTCGGGAGAAAGCTATTCAATTATTAAAAAAACTACATCCATTTAAAGATAAGCTTTATTAAGTTTCCGTAGGGTCCAAAAAGGCTAGCGACATTGCATGTTCGAATGGTAATGCCAATCAGTTGGCCAAAGTAACAGCCAGCATTTTGGTCACCTAAAGCTAAAGTAAGTTGTACTTACAAATAAATATAACTAAACTAATGCCATATCACTTTCTTTGAAAGCTAAATAAATCTATATATATTTTATATATAATACTAGCTGCCCTCCGCGGTTTCACCCGCGTAACTCCCGATCCCGTGGGAATATCGGGATGTAAGCTATCCTATCTCCCAAGTTGGATCGAACTGCACATGGTGTGCGAATTTTATTATAATCGGTTAAGTGGTTTAGGAGTCCATTGAGGACAAACATTGTGACACGAGATTTATATATATTTCTACTAGCTGCCCTCCGCGGTTTCACCCGCGTAACTCCCGATCCCGTGGGAATATCGGGATGTAAGCTATCCTATCTCTCAAGTTGGATCGAACTGCACATGGTGTGCGAATTTTATTATAATCGGTTAAGTGGTTTAGGAGTCCATTGAGGACAAACATTGTGACACGAGATTTATATATATTAAGATATATATTTTATATATAATACTAGCTGCCCTACGCGGTTTCACCCGCGTAACTCCCGATCCCGTGGGAATATCGGGATGTAAGCTATCCTATCTCTCAAGTTGGATCGAACTGCACATGGTGTGCGAATTTTATTATAATCGGTTAAGTGGTTTAGGAGTCCATTGAGGACAAACATTGTGACACGAGATTTATATATATTAAGATATCGGGATGTAAGCTATCCTATCTCTCAAGTTGGATCGAACTGCACATGGTGTACGAATTTTATTATAATCGGTTAAGTGGTTTAGGAGTCCATTGAGGACAAACATTGTGACACAAGATTTATATATATTAAGACGAGATTTATATATATTAAGATTATAAAGCTGCAGAGTTTGTTTGTTTGTTTGTTTGAACGCGATAATCTCAGGAACTACTGGTTTGAATTGAAAAATTATTTTTGTGTTGGATAGTCCATTTATCGAGGAAGGCTATAGGCTACTTTTCATTTTGATATTCCCAGGGGATCAGGACTTACGCGGGTAAAACCGCGGAGCGCAGCTTGTTTAAGATATATTTAGTTTGTCATGTACAGCAAAAAATAAATTGATTTGAGACCTTAAAACATGCTTAAAACATGATTAACCTACTGTCCAAAAGTCAAACTGAATAAATAATATCGTGCTTATTGCAATAGAATTTAATTTTGATTACCCTTTTAATGCATTTAGCTAGAATTAGATAATTTGTTTGAGCACAATTTCATGAAAGCCACCATTAGAAATTTTTTTTTTTCAAGTTAAACAAAAGCAATATTAAGAAAACCGGTCAAGTGCGAGTCTGACTCGCGTATGAAGGGTTCCGTACCTTTATATTCTATTTTAGTATTTGACCTTAAAATTTCAACTGTCTTGCTATCGCGGTTCATGATATACAGCCTGGTGACAGACAGACGGACGGACAGACAGACAATGTATTCTTAGTAATAGTAAATAAATAAAAAATTAATAAATATTACAGGACATACCACACATCGCCATCTAGTCCCAAGCTAAGTAACTAGACTTGTGTTATGGGCGCTAGACAACGAATATTCTACTTATTATACTTTTCTTATGGAAATATATACTTAAAATACATAGAAAAATAAAATACATATACTTAAAAATAGATAAAATACATAATACATACATAGATAAAAGACATAGATAAAATACATATAATTAAAAAACATAAAATACATAGACAACCAGACCACGGACAAATATCTAAGCATAAATACTTGTCTGAGGCTGGAATCGAACCCGCAACCATAGTGTCCTGTTTTTACCCTTTGGGTATGGAACCCTAAAAAACATTACATAATCTTAATATATATAAATCTCGTGTCACAATGTTTGTCCTCAATGGACTCCTAAACCACTTAACCGATTATAATAAAATTCGCACACCATGTGCAGTTCGATCCAACTTGAGAGATAGGATAGCTTATATCCCGATATTGCCACGGGATCGGGAGTTACGCGGGTGAAACCGCGGAGGGCAGCTAGTCTTAATAATATATATAAATGTCGTGTCACAATGTTTGTCCTCAATGGACTCCTAAACCACTTAACCGATTATAATAAAATTCGCACACCATGTGCAGTTCGATCCAACTTGAGAGATAGGATAGCTTACATCCCGATATTCCCACGGGATCGGGAGTTACGCGGGTGAAACCGCGGAGGGCAGCTAGTATAATATAAAAATACACGTGTAAAGCGATCAATGCAAAATTAATGACCAAATCAATGCCATAACGCCATCATAAATTCATAAATAATGAACAAGGAAATATTGGCCGGAGTTAATAAGTGAAAGTGATTACTAGTAACTGTTTACTAGTTAATCAACACTTAAGGACATTATAATAGTTTGGAGACTTTTGACGTGACAACGTTTTATAAATTGGTTTGCCGGGTGACACTTCAAGAAACTGCGTTACGCTCCGCTGACGTTATGCGCTCACAATGAGAGCGAGTGAGAGGCACGCGGGCATGGTTAGCCCGCCTAAGAGCGAGAGAGACAGACATAAAAAGTGAAAGGCACGCGTCCCTTCCACTCGAGCACAGTTGTTGTCACGTAAAACTTTCGCCCGTATACCGACTTTGCAGGCAACCAGTTTTTTTTTTTTAATTTATTTATTGGGCCAGCTTCAACACAAAGTAGACTTATATATAAAAAACGTAGAGCCAATTATAGGTTCCCGCGTTTAGGCTATGTTTACTACTAGGCTTTTAGCTATGTGAAACAATAAAATCGATTTACGGACGATAATTTTTACGAAAACAGTCATGAAATAATACGTTGCTATGGTTACCTGTCATGTCAACAGAACCTGACATATTACCATTTTGCATACTTCAATACCTACGTTGCTACGGTTACCTTGTCAATAACGTAACGTAACGCATAACGTCACACTTTTTTGTGAATGCCGGTGTTCATCGATTTATAAGACGTTATCACGTCAAAACAAAATAAATTATAAATTACATTAGATAATTAATTTGCCATGCCCGGTGCCCGCTGGTAATAGTATTATTATAAGCATTTTTAGTAGGTACGCTAGTAGTTAGCACAATAAGCGTCGTTCATCAAATACGGACGTGAAATTGGCAGAAAAACATATCCGCGACTAATTGAGGCCTCTAACCGGAAACGCAGCGCGGGGCGGCTTCTGACTAGATGGACAGACTCGATAAGCTGTAATAAGCTGAGATGCAAAGATCTTGCGACCGATCTGGAAGTCTTTAGGTGAGGCCCGTGTTTTCAGCAGGACGTCCCTGCGGGTGTTAAGGTGATAATGAACGAATGTATAGGATAAGATATCAAGTCGCGCGGCATTATTACGTTTACTAGTTTACAAGTCTTTACTAGCTATTATTTTGTAGACTACGTGAATTAATTGCCATCCAACAGATCGCCAGAGGAGTGAAGCCAAATTAATCTGTAAAGTAAACTTTGACTGACGTGGTGGTGTTGTCTTCACTCGCCACTATAAAATAGGTAAATGATGTGTGAAAATACGCAAATAACTGCGAAAAAGGCTGTAAACTTTGCAAAAATATTATCTACTACACTTGTTTTTTAAGAAGAGCAGTTTAGAGCAGGCGGTCGCTTGCTAAAACAAACAGATTCAGAGGAGACGCATGTGACTAGAAGAGTGATGAGTATGAATGTAGAGGGATGGAAAGGAAGAGGACGACCGAAGAAAAGATGGAAGGACTGCGTGAGACAAGACATGAGAGAGATGAATGTGAACGATGAGATGACGACTAATAGGAGTGAATGGAAGAAAAAGACATTACTGCGCCGACCCCAAATAAATTGGGATAAGACAGGAAGATGATGATGATGAAGCACGTTAAGCCGTTGGGCCCGTTTGCTACCTCTAGTAGCAGTCGTTAGGACAAGTTAGAGGCCTTAATGCGATCTGAAAGCTCTAACAATAGGTGAGACACAAGAAGAAGACGAACATACAGATGTAACGTATAATATGTATTTTTAACGTCATAATTTTCAATGGATATATGTAGATGGTTAAATTAGCAACATCTGGTTCGTCATAATTCAGTCGACTTGAGCCTGCGTTTTTATCAGATTTTTTAAATTTAACACCAGTCATGTAACGAAAAGTTAACTCTATTTAAAACTACTTTTCAGCACGTCTAATTGTAACTTATTAGTCAGTTAATTATGCGTCCCATATCATGTGAATGGCATAATTTCCGGATTCATGATTATCCCTGTCTGCAATATAAAGCCAAGTCAGTCAAGGACAACCTCCGGTTTAGATATAACTATTGTTATAACTACATAAAAAAATACTAAGGCTATTGTGATAGGATGGTAATGGTAGTTCTGGCACATGAGTTTCTTTACTCATGTGGTTCTCGGGAACTATGGGTATGATGACGCTTGCGATAACAATGTCCAAAGTAACTTTATTTAAAAAAAAAAAAACTGGTTGCCTGTAAAGTCGGTATACGGGCGAAAGTTTTACGTGACAACAACTGTGCTCGAGTGGAAGGGACGCGTGCCTTTCACTTTTTATGTCTGTCTCTCTCGCTCTTAGGCGGGCTAACCATGCTCGCGTGCCTCTCACTCGCTCTCATTGTGAGCGCATAACGTCAGCGGAGCGTAACGCAGTTTCTTGAAGTGTCACCCGGCAAACCAATTTATAAGACGTTGTCACGTCAAAAAAATATAAACCCCCTCGATGAATGCAGCACTTCCTCTTTTTTGGAAGTCGATTAAAAAATACCATCGAGTACTTACAAGGTTCCTATTTAAACAGGTATAATAAAAAAACCCAGTTGTTGCACATCGCGGCCGTATGCAGTCCACTATCATCCCATCACAGTAGCCCAAGTAGTTAATCTCCTTCCTTGAGGTTGTTCTTGGCTGCTTTTAGGGATAATCGCCAGTTCGGTGCCCACATCATACTTTGCTATTAAACTTGTTATTGTAAAGGACGGACGGTTTGACTTCGGCTTTACGCACGCCTTTCAAAGGTCCGGGGCTCCATAGCTCCGTAATATGGAACGCATAACAGACAAATAAAAAGCCTAACTTTTATCATTAACTAGCGACCCGCCCCGGCTTCGCACTGCTATATTATGCATGTATTATACATATAAACCTTCCTCTTGAATCACTCTATCTATTAAAAAAACCGCATCAAAATCCGTTGCGTGGTTTTTTAAAGATCTAAGCATACATAGGGATATAGGGACAGAAAAAGCGACTTTGTTTTATACTATGTAGTGATGATAGTGATAGTGATGTTTGTTTTAAATCAAAGTTGGTGTTATGCGTAAAGTTGGTATTTTGCTTAAATCGAAGGTGGTGTTTTGCGTAGTTGGTGTTATGCGTCTATAGGCAGGGACCGCTGTTACACTTGTACATTTGTTATTTTTAAGATCTATTATTATCTAAAATATTACCTAAATATTTTTCTATTTTTTGTTTAATTTCAATTTAATTTAATTTTAGATTAATCTTAATTAAATGTATTTTTTTAATAGCCAATTCATAAACATTAGTAGAAGATAATATTGTAGTTAATATTCATGAGAATGAGCATCGGACACAATATGTAAACACTTCTCACCTACATTTATGTACAGGTATGATAAATCTGTACCTATTATTATACGTAGAATAATGAACTCTGTTAAACTGTTTTTATTTTTAGAAAATATGGATAAGACGATGACTCCTACGTCGTTTATCCCGGCGTTTCGGAGTGTGATTACGAAGATATACAGAATTTACAATCAACGTTCAAAAGTCCACCGGCACCGGCACGTTTACAATCCTGTGCAGCACTATTTGAACATTATAACAATGTAACCTGTGGATCGAACCCACCTCGGTTGGTGTAACAGGTGGCAGCTTATACCACTCACACAACTAAATACATAGCTAACATGTTGAAAATAATAATCACACTGAGTACTTTTAATTCAAGTATTTATGTTTGTGTGTAACGTCTATAATAAAAAGGTCGTAAGTCCAATACCGGTTGATAGTATTATGGTAGCAAACTGATAGTGAACTTATGACGCAAACTGTAACTTGTGTAACAAAGACAATAAAAATTAAAAAAAAAAATTAAATGTTGATACCTACAAATTGAAAAAAAAAAAAAACTAAACTTGCCCATATCTTTTTATCGTGCTGACTCAGAACCTTGATTTTACTTAGATAGACCTGAGTATATGGTAGGTATTAATTGTAACTTGCTAGTTCCGCCGGTTTCTGGGAAAATTGTTGGTGACACACGGACAGACATACGACTTTGACGACCCAGTTGGCACAATGGTCACCATGCCGGACTGCCAAACACAGGGTCGCGGGTTCGATTCCCGCCTCAGACATGTGTTTATGCTTAGATATTTGTCTGTGGTCTGGTTGTTTCTATGTATTATAAGTATATATTTACAAAAGAAAAGTATATAAGTAGTATATCCGTTGTCTAGCACCCATAACACAAGTCTAGTTACTTAGCTTGGGGCTAGATGGCGATGTGTGGATTGTCCTGCAATATTTATATTTATATATTTATACGGACAAGAAAGTTATGTTATAAGGGTTCCTTTTTTCACCTTTCCATCCTCTAAAGTTTAAAGGGTGAAAGGAGTTAAAATTTGTAGAAAATCTAACACCAATTCAAAATTACTATGCATAATGGATTCCATAAAATCAGCAAGATTATTAAAAAGGCCGGGTTGAAAGAAATGTTAATTTTTTTCATGACAGAGCAAAATTAGAGTACGTGTGCACGCATTAATTTTTTGAAGGCTTTCCTTTAAAAAAGACTGAAACGTATCACGTATGTATACTTACCTACCTATTTTACTTGATATTTATTAATAGGTATCTATAGTGTCCATTAATACTTCTATAGTTAAATTATCTTATCTGTTGACACTACTGGCAGCGCTCCGCGGTTTCACCCGCGTGACTCCCGATCCCGTGGGAATATTAGGATAAAAAAGAAGCCTATGTTACTTCCAATGAATCATTGTATCCTCTTACTAAGTTTCATCAAAATCGGTCCAGTAGTTTCGGAGCCTATTCGTCACAAAAAAAATACAAAAATACAAAAGACGATCGAAACTGAAACAAAAGACGATCGAAACTGAGTCAAAAGACGATCGAAACTGAAACAAAAGACGTACTAAACTGAGTCAAAAGGCGATCGAAACTGAAAAAAAAGACGTACGAAACTGAACCAAAAGACGATCGAAACTGTAATAAAAGACAATCGAAACTGAAACAAAAGGCAATCGAAACTGAAACAAAATACGATCAAAACTGAAACAAAATACGATCAAAACTGAACAAAAGACGATCGAAACTAAAACAAAAAACGAACGAAACTAAAACAAAAGGCGATCGAAACTGAAACAAAAGATGATCGAAACAGAGACAACAGACAATCCGATACTGAAACAAATGAAAAAACCCTGAAATGACACTCAAGTTATAATCGGCGTGACAAACGCAAGTAAAACCGCGGGGCACAGCTAGTGAAAACATATGAATCAAACGATGCTATTAGAAAAACCATACATCAAAAAAAGGCCCACCAGGTGGTATAAATCTGCAACTTGTGTACGTAAATAAACCGTACGATCTCATTGCGTGATCGTGTCGCAACTAACGTGTCAAGGTCGGCACAGACAGACAAAATATAGAACCGATATGTTATTAGAACATTAGGCTCTGTACAAACAGGTACGAAGTGTCGCACGACTTAAGCAATTTTAGTAATAGTAGAATAGAATAGAATTATTCGAACAAACACACGACCTAATTTAGACACAAATAAGAAAGAGATAGTTACAGAGAAAAGTAATACAAATAAGAAACATTATCGAGACAGTTACAGAGAAAAGTGGGTAATACAAAGAACATACAATAATTAATAGTTTAAAAAAACTAAAAAAACACGCTTTAAAAAAATCCAACTAAAAAAATAGAAAATAAAATTTAATAAATTTGGATTAAGAATATTGTAAATAGTAAGCGTGTTACATTGTGATGCTACACCTTCAGTATTTTTCTTTTGTAATCACAATGTAACACGCTTACTATTTACAATATTCATAATCCAAATTTATTAAATTTTATTTTCTATTTTTTTAGTTGTATTTTTTTAAAGCGTGTTTTTTTTAGTTTTTTTTAAACTATTAATTTATTTTATACTTTTTGGTCTTTATTACCGAAATATGTTAGATCAGACCCTGGTTACCATTGAAAGACAAACTACTCGTCAAGACGATTCTAACGAGCCCAAACTCGATGGGGTTGTGTCGTTTCATTGCGAAGTTCCTATGACCACCTTCCAGTTCCATCATCAGACCCTGGTTACCATTGAAAGACAAAGTACTCGTCAAGACGCTTCTAACGAGCCCAAACTCGATGGGGTTTCGTCGTTTCATTGCAGAGTTCCTATGACCACCTTCCAGCTCCATCATCAGATCAGCACCATGTTATCATAATATTGCATTGTCATCGGTATTTGACAAGTGTGCAAAGTTTGAATTAAATCTGATCATTCTAAGTAGGGCAAAATCGTGCCCAAAGGAGTCGGTTACATACAAACAAGCAAACATACAGGTGAAACTAATAAAAGCGTGTTAAAAATAAAAAGTATCTGAAAAGTCGTCTGTTGGTGGAATGGGTAAAGCCTCAGCATGTGCTGATACGCAGGCGTATCTGCAGCGCTGGTCTTCTGGCCGCACTATGTGGGTGATTGTGGGAGTAGATACATTGTTACCCTAGGGGTGAATGTCATTTAGTCCTACTAAGTACTAAACTCTGGCAGTATGCATGAGCCGTGCGAAGTCATAATGGTTATTCTTTGGTGTTACTTAGCTCAAGGCGGTTAGGATTTTAAAGTTTCCAATGTGTAATGATACTGATACTGGCTATATGCATAAGCCGTGCGAAGCCATAATTTGACATGACAGCTGTCAGTGAAAGCGAGTCTCCCTAGGGATGAAACTTTTACTTTCAACACCTTCCTCAGGCACCTTCAGACGTACTTTCAGAGTATGAGTATAATGAAAAACTTTTTAGTTCAAACAAGTCTTTTTTAAGTATCTCGTTTTCTGCGAGCGGAAAACTCACACACAGGGTGCGGAAGACCAGCGCTGCAGATGTGTGTGCGTATCTGCAGCACATGCTGATGAGGCATTACCCATTCGGGCAACACATGACTTCTCAGATACTTATTATTTATTCTCTGTGTACTTTATCTCTGCAAATATCTCTTATTGTTTCTTATGCTTTGTCGTTTGTTTGTTCGAATAAATTATATTCTAATCTATTATATAAATAAATAAATATAAATATTGCAGGACATTTTACACATCGCCATCTAGCCCCAAGCTAAGTAACTAGACTTGTGTTATGGGTGCTCCGTCAATATCTGCTGCAGCTCGCGTTTAGCTTACTTTATTTTATTCTATCCCGCTATTAACTTTCGTATTTGTCTGAAGAAAAAAAAAGGAAAAAAACTCAATTTTTCATCGTTTTCTTATGACGTTATCACGTAAAATTTTCGTCCGTAAACCGACTTTACAGACAACCATTTTGGGACTGGACCAATTTTAATGAAACTTGGTATGAGGATACACTGATTCATTGGGAATAACATAGGCTACTTGTTATTCCGGTAGTCCCACGGGATCGGGAGTTACACGGGGAAAACCGCGGAGCGCTGTTAGTAATTAAATAATCGTATTATCATTTCCAGTCGCTGCAGTATACTGAAAGTCTCATCGATCATTGTTACGTAATTGGTACGGTTTTCAATCGTTATTGGATTACTCACTGAATGATATCATACAGTCCGGTTAGAAGAATAAAATAAATACCGGTATTTATTTACGTATTTGCGTGTTAGTAGATAAATTGGTGTTGGTCGAGCTATCCAATAAACGTCGACTTTCGTTCCAAAGGTAGTAGGTTCATAGCCGGCCGGGCATCATTAATTTTTTCTTACTTTATTTGCGCTAATTGGCATATGCTCTAACGGTGAAAAAAACATCATGATAAAACCCGGATGATCTGATGAGGATCTTCCGAGTGATGGCACTAACATTATCTGAAGTCGGACAGCCAAACTACATTTTATATCGTTGACAATTTTACGTCGTTTTGCCGATTTAGGCGGGGGATGTTTGTTTCTAACTAAGTCGACTGAGTTATTAGTCGGATTCTATTATATTAAAGACGTTTTAATATGCCGACGTCACTGAAAATACGTCATTTTCCATGGTAGACCTTCTAATATGGAGCGAATGAAACGTAAAACTGCCATATTAATTTGGTGCGGTTATTTTTCCTTTTTTTATTAAATGTAATAATTTATTTGCCTTATTTTGGCTTCACTGTAGACGAAAAAGAACAGCTTTTCGTCTTGTTTTAAGTACTATTACTTACTAATTTTACCTATTCCGCACTTTCGCATACTTAATACCTACCTAAATCTTTTTAGTGCTAAATAATTCTAGGGCTGATGCGTAGACTTTGAGAATAAACTTCCAAATCTCTAGGTTTACCTATAACTGCTTCCCCGTACATTTGGGATTGTTCGGTTGACTGGTACATCGTTGAACTTTCGTTCCGTAGTACAGTTGACTGAACCGGGAAATAAACATTTCCCTCCGGTTTATGCTGTCAGATACGGTGTCAGTCAACACAGTCAGTAACGTCACTTCTGTTTAGCCCGATTTAACCACAATATGAAATTACAGCATTTCTACTTTGGTCTAGAATCTAAAGAAAATAGGAAAGTCTTTAATTTTCTAGTTTGTGGTTAAATATTAAGGCGCTCTCTCTACAAACGTAGTCGACTGTTTCCTCCCTGGATAATGACACTAGCACAAATATTTTTGTGTCATAAAACCTATAACTGCCATGACTATGCCCTTATTTTTGTTTTCTTTTTTCATTTTCTAATTATCATAGAAATTAAGATTTAAAAAAAGTCGTAATAGTTTGTATGGAGACAGCCCCCGGTACCCTTTCCTCTGAAACCTCAGAGATATTTTCTCTAAGAATAAACCATATTTCTCCATTGAATAATAGCTTTTTATGTGAACCATTTACTAAACATAATGTACATTTTTCCCCACTCAGTTTAAACAGATTAAAACTTAATTTGACAAAACGATTTGACCCAAATCTCGTAAACCCATCGAGTTATATTAATGAGGGTTTCATCCCTTGTTCATTTTACAGACGATCGCTGAAATTTAAGTAGACAACTTCTGGTACAAGGCTGAAGTTAATAATTTAAAGTAAAGACTTTTCTATAGAAGTTAACACTTCAAAAAATTGATATGTGACACCGATTCATGATTGAAATCCCACACTTAACATTTTGGTTCGTAATTTCTTTATCGTACATCAAAGGAATGGAATCAGTTGCCTACGTCTGTATTTCCTGATGCCTACAATTTGGGGGTCTTCAAGTACCGACCGAGTGAATAGGTATCTTACTGAAAGCGTGCTACATCTTAGACCGTATCTTCACCTACCATCAGGCAGGTGTATTAACGATCAAAAGCTGACTTATTATTCGTAAAAAAAACATGGAAATTATATCAGTGATAAAAATTGGTTCATTTATTTATAACACAAAAAAAGTTGCAGATTACTAGTTCTTTGCACAGAAGGCCAATTCTCGTAAATAACATTGTTTAAATTACATTTCAATATCATCCCGATTGCATTTCGATTGCAAAGTCAGTTTTTTTTTACAAAAAGCTTAACTTTGAGGATGTTTTGAGCTACTTCGAGGGTATTATTTGTGATTGAAATGCAATCGAAATTATATTGAAATGTAATTTGAAAAATGTTATTTACGAGAATTGTCCTTCAGGGGCCTTATTCTGCTATTTGGCCAACCATTGTCATTATATCGAGACTCTATTGATATTATATCGAGATTGTGACTTTATTTGATATTCTGCTAAAGTTTTAATAACATCACAATAGAATCACTATGGAGTCTCAATGGTATGGTAATATTTACCTTGCAGGTGTTGCCTAGCAACATGGTATATGTTGCTAAGCGATATACCGTTTTAACAACTATCGAGATTCCATTAAGCCACGATTGTAGAGCAGAATACCGAAGTGAGTCAGTGGTGTGTCAGTGGTGTTTCGATAGAATAGTTAACGATAGGAGACTACCAATTTGACATGTAATGTCATATTTTTGACATTAAATTTCTATTACGATTATATCGACACACTATTGAAATACAATTGTGTTAGCAGACTTAGGCCCCAGGTCTGTGTAAAGTTCTTTATTCAACTAAGATTGGGCTCTGAATCCGCATCCTCATATCTGAAATTCCACGCTGGATATTATAGCTACATTAGTCAATATTGTTTACCTCAAAATATTTGTTTAAAAACATACGAACCGACGCCACAGAACTAATTTTCCATCAAAAACGCATAAATCTTTCTCCCAGTTTATGAATCGGTCATAAAAAAATCATCTATCCATCCCACCTTACGTTTTCCATCCATAACAAAATAATAACACGTTTGAAAACCCACGATATCTTCCTGCTGCAATAATTTAATGTTTAGTGGAAAATAATTGACGATCGAGATGCTTAGAACCTAGTCATAAAGGTAAGTATAGACTAGAGTATTTCCTCGAGAATTTCAATGTTATGTAACCACATGAGTAGAGATAGTTATCTCATGTGATGTAACGTTACAAATGGTACAATACAAACAAATGCAAGGTAAATGTTCGAAGTGTGGTTCGAGTAAATTTAAAATAGCGAATGCTCTATGTTCTGTTATAAGTAAGTGCTCCAGTCTATACCCGTTTTAAGAAAATAAGAGGAAAGGGTACCGGGCGCTCTCTCCATACAAACGTAGTCGACTGTTTCCTCCCTAGATAATGACACTATAGCAAATATTTTTGTTGCATAAAACTTATAACTGCCTTGACCATTGACCCATCCCCTATGATTTGTTTTATTTTTATTTTTAAATCTTAATTTCTATGGTAATTAGTAAATGAAAAAAATCAAGACATAGGGGCATAGTCATGAAAGTTATAGGTTTTATGCAACAAAAATATTTGAGCTATTGTCATTATACAGGGAGGAAAGAGTCGACTACGTTTGTATGGAGAGAGCGCCGGTACCCTTTCCTCTTATTTTCTTAAAATGGGTATAGACTGGAGCACTTACTTATAACAGAACATAGAGCATTCGCTATTTTAAATTTACTCGAACCACACCTTATGTCTCGTAAACTGGTATGTTTTACCGTGCTTAGTCAATCCGGCTCAAAGTTTGCCGGGAAAAAATCGCTTTGAGCGATAAGACCGCCCTTTGTATTACTTAAGCTTTGTTTTTTATACAGGGTTATTGGAAATTAATTGACACGGCGTTAAGGGCTTCTTCTGTGCACCTTAACAAACAACTTTTGTTCTACGACTTTTGTCGAAACTTAATACATATCCAAAAAAAAATATTTAAGTGTTTCTTGTACTGTCTGGTAATTTTCTATGTCTATGCGGCAAGTGAGCGCGCGCGATCGGCACGGGGCGCACTGCGTGCGACCCGATCGGGTTGTACCATACCTACTATGATTGATTCTGTGACGTAGACGTAGAGTTGAGTATTATTTGAACTGTTGGATTTAATTTTTTATTTTTGTATGGAATATTTTTATAATGAATTTCCAAAAGTCGTAGAACAAAAGTTGATCGTTAAGGTGCACAGAAGAAGCCCTTAACGCCGTGTCAATTAATTTCCAATAACCCTGTATATAATGTAATTTAAAATGGTGTTTACAATAAAGAATTTATCTATCTATCTATTTCCATTCTCATATTGTGACAAAATCTATCACGACCGATTCCCCATTTTATTGAACCAAGTGTTTGCTTGTCATTTCCGTTAATGATTGGCAAACGTTGCAAATAACGTTGCAACAGATACGCAACACTACAAAAGTCGCCATTTTGTTGACCCAAATCTTTGAAAGTTTGCAGTTTCTTAAAATAACCGATCCTTCCGATAAGGAGTTTCTATGGTCTTTGATCTTATCTAACTACTACCCGGCTTCGCACGGGTATATTATGCAATATGCATGTATCATACATATAAATCTTCTTCTTGAATTACTCTATCTATAATAAAAAATCTCATCAAAATCCGTTGCGTAGTATTAAAGATTTAAGCATACATAGGGACAGACAGCAGGAAGCGACTTTGTTTTATACTATGTAGTGAAGTGTTTGTTCAGTCAATGGTTGTCAAACGTTGCAAATATAGGAGCAACATAATAATATACGCAACACTATCAAAAGCCGCCATTTTGTTGACCCAAATCTTTGAAAGTTTGCAGTTTCTTTAAATAACCGATCCTTCTGGTAAGGAGTTTCTATGGTCTTTGATTTTATCTAACTACTACCGACCCGCCCCGGGTTCGCACTGGTATATTATGCATGTATCATACATATAAATGTTCTTCTTGAATCACTCTATCTATTTAAAAAAACCTCATCAAAATCCGTTGCGTAGTTTTAAAGATCTAAGCATACATAGGGACAGACAGCGGGAAGCGACTTTGTTTTATATTATGTAGTGATAGATGATAGCTAATGGCGTTTTCAACATCAAATTGCAAATTCTGCAAGGAAGTTCTTTATATTCTGGGTTCGATGCTGGCCAATGTTTAAACTGTCACTATTATTCTCTGAAACTAACCTAATGATTTCTCAGCAGTTAGATTTTAATTTTACAAATTCTGTAAAGCAATAAAACATCGCAATAAATCATTCCGGAAAGCTATAAAATTATGTTTAAAACGGTCGTATACGATTTAATTTCATATCGCACAAACTGACTGACATACGAACAGATGTTCGTTCATTTCAAAAATATGTATATCTATAGGCTTTTCCTGTGGTTTAACATACTTGTGAACATGCGAAATATCATCATCACTACATAGTATAAAATAAAGTCGCTTCCCGCTGTCTGTCCCTATGTATGCTTAGATCTTTAAAACTTTGAAACGGATTTTGATGCGGTTTTTTTAAATAGATAGAGTGATTCAAAACGATGATTTTGATCATGAAACAAAACTATAACGCGTACGAAGTCTCAGGAAATTATGAATATAAAGTGCAACACCTTAGATCGAATCGTAAAACCCGTGGTTGACCTGTATAAGTCCCGATTCTGTAGGAATATTTAGATAAAAAGTAGCCAACGTATTATTCCAGGATTCCAACTACCTACTTACCAAATTTCATCGAAATCGGGTTAATAGTTTTTCCGTTAAGAGGCAACAAAATACAATCAATCGCACTCACATTCTTTCGAATTTAACGCTGCGCCCCACGGTTTTACCTGCGTTTGTGTCTCTTTAAAAGTGACATTGATTTCCTACAAACATAGAACCTGCATAGAACACATAATAGTAACTACAACAGACTTTAAAAACCATTTTCACCCCATTAGAGGTTGAATTTCCAAAAAATGCTTACCTAATGCTCGCCTATGTAGCTCTTGTAATTTCAGAGATTTGTTGAGAAGTATTTTTACTTTTATATACCTTTATAGGTTTTTTTAGTTTATAAAGTCTAGTACTTATGGCATAAGTGGAAACGTAATGTGCTAAACAGTTCATAAGTATAATAGTTGTACCAATTACGAGTACAATAAAGTCTTACAAAGGTAACGAACAAACACTTACGTCTTCTCATCTAATTTATTATATTTAACTGGATATCGAATGTGGCAAACATCGTCGTTAATTTTACAACTGGCAAAAATAGGCCAAGTTCCCACCGTTGGCTACTGACAATTATAATAGATTTTCGGTATTCTTAGTAAAATACACAAAAATATTATGTTCTGTGTTCATAATTCTTAATATAACATAGGATTTTTTCTCTCGTTTCTTTATTATGTGTTGGAGTGAGAAAAATGCAGATTTTTCCTATCATATTTATTTGTTTGGTATCACTTTAATTTCGTAATGGATTTTGACCTTGTTCTTTATTTTATTTCTGTGCGTATATAAAGGGCTGGAGTTTGAAATATTATTTTGAATCACAATATTTATCACAGTTTTTTTCAAGGACAGGTTGTTGTTTTCAATTCTGTTATTTTGTGTTTTAGTCATATTCAGTAGTCAGAACATTTAGGATTGGCATAGTATTTTCTAGGGTTTGCGCGACTTCCCAAAAATTTTGAACATCCCAATAATTTTAATAGAGAAGATGTTTGGAGAGTTTGTAACCCTGTACTACATTTGGTCAAGTCTTAATCCTGGCAAACAACAGCAAGACCTCGGGACACCGTTAGTCAATTCTGCGTATTTAGAGAACGTTTTGATTGATTGTAATAAGACGGTATTTTCCATAGTTTTGTAGGACTAATTGTCACCTCAGTACGTCGGCTGCATAATTGCAGCCCTTGGTTGTAAAATTACTATTATTGGAATGTTTGCATTCTAATATTTTTTGTTTGATTAATTGATGAGTTAGAAGACTTTAAACTTCACCTAAAGCAGGTGTCTAGAATCTTACTCGTGTTGAAAACATTCTTATAACAGCCGTTTTGGAGCTCTGCGGTGTGTCTTCAATTATGCAGCCGAACTTACATTACATTACATTTGTAAAGTTTTAGGTATTTTCTTGTCGTCTAAAATGATGTTTTACATAGAAATAACTTAAAAAATTATGCAAGTATAAGATAGGTACCGATCATAAAAAAGCGCTAAAAGTAAATAACAGTTATACTTTTGTTCAAAAGCTCGTAAATAAGCTTCCCAAACCACCAACCATTGAATCTTTCAATTTACAGATGACCATTCATAAACAAAACGCTTGGTATTCGACAACAAGCAGGAATTTACTCGAGAATAGTTTATTCTCTTCCTGTTTATTCTACTCTGTTCAAAACTGTTCCACTGAAGGTTTTATCACTTTACAATATTAAAGTGTCGAAGTGGGGTTAATACTGTAAACTTCGATTTACCTACATGATCAAAATCACGTAGTCTCTACCATTGTATTCATAAACGCTGCTTAGTGAGAGATTAGTTAACGTTTTGTCCAGCCTTAAACTAGGCTTTAATGGTCACCAGACAAATTATACAGGGTTATTGGTAATCATACTAGCAAGCCGTTGATGGCTACTTCTGTGCACCTTAACAAACAACTTAGGATCTACAACTTTTGGAAATTCGAACCTCAAAAAAATTTTTTTTTGAGGTTATTTAAATTCGAGGAACAGCTGATTTTGAAAAACAAAAGTCATTAAGACTTAGAACAATAGATAAAACTTCAAAAATAAGTAAAATTTTAAGGTTAATGACCTGTCCGTGTAAGGAACAGCTGATTTTCAGGTAAAACTAACGTAAATAATTTCAAAAAAATGTTCGAATGTCCAAATAGTCGTAGAACAAAAGTTGTTTGTTTAGATGCACAGAAGTAGCCATCAACGGCTTGCTAGTATAATTACCAAAAACCCTGTATAATATATTTAGTTATTCTAGAACACTAGCAGAGCTTTGGGCTATTGATGCTATTTTTATATTACAAAAAAGAGCTGTCCGAGCTATCTATAAAATGGGCCCCAGGGAATCACTTAGAGAAAAATTTAAAGAGATAAATATATTAACGCTCTATTCACAATATATTTACGAAAACTTGCTCTACGTTCACAAAAATCCTGATATTTTTCGCAAAAATAGCGATATTCATAATTTCAACTTAAGAAATAGGGATGAGCTGACCTTGCCCGGTAGTAGGCTCCGGAAAATAAGCAGGTCGTTTAATAGTACATGTGTGCTCTATTATAATAAATTACCTAAAGATGTATATGACATGTCCATTAACAAATTCAAAACCTAAATTGTAAGGATTAAATAAAGCATAAATTGTGCGGTAAGGCATACTATGATACCTCTTCGTACCTTAATGATAAGAATCCATGGATGTGACTTTAATTGCTCCATTTCAAATAATACCTTCAAATATTTGTAATATTGACCTTTGTGAGCGTGATCACATAAAAAAAAACCCCATGAGTTTCTTGTGCCTTCTTCTCATTGGTGGGCGCGTTCCGAAGGCACACATCCTAACTTAGTTCTTTAAGACGATTTCAAGTGATCATTGTATTTTTAAACATAAGTATCGAAAGAAATAAAGAAATTTGACTTTGACTTTGGGGTTTCACCCACGTAACTCGCGATCCCGCAGAACTCCGCGGTTTCACCCACGTAACTCGCGATCCCGCAGAGCTCCGCGGTTTCACCCACGTAACTCGCGATCCCGCAGAGCTCCGCGGTTTCACCCACGTAACTCGCGATCCCCCAGAGCTCCGCGGTTTCACCCACGTAACTCCCGATCCCCTGGTAATATTAGGATAAAAAGTAGCCTATGTTCCAATGAACCAATATATCCTCATACCAAGTTTCATTAAAATCGGTCCAGTAGTTTAGGAGCCCATTCATTACAAAAAAACATCTTAATTATTATTATAGTAGATACTTTAATTACGTTTTAACCCTGTTTGGTTCCGTCCGGTCTAAGGGATGAGGTTTAAATAGACATCAATTCAAAAATACAGCTTATTTTAGATTATAGGTACAGGTTGTGCAGCGAATGGTGAGCGCTGGCGGAAATTGGTGGGGATGGTTTGCGTATGTACAATCGCGCACAGAATTATTACAGCCAAACCGTCATACTTTGTTTACATACCGTATATGATTTTGCTCAACCAGAAAAACATTCATTTATATACTATAACTATTAAACAGTATATTTATTCACTGTAATTTACACTATTAAACTATAGATAGACTACTAATATGGAACTCAAATTAAATAAACATATTTTTTGCTATCTTTTAATGTAATTACCTTTTAATGAAACAACTACCTATTGACTACTGATCTTCTATTGATCGATAATCTGTCACTGTCACTTTAAACTGTCAGATTGCTGTCAAATCTATATTTTCTATTGTTTTTGGCGCGAACTTCAAACCACGGAACTAATACTGTCCTGTACATTTACTGAACAAAGGTACGAACATGGATTTCTATGCCTGCACCAATGATTACCAGTTTTTCTGTATAAAGTTGAATTTTCGATCTGGGTAAAGTTAGCTACGCGGCTGCAATGTTAACCGAGTGATGGTAAATTTTTATGTGCGCGACAGTACTTAGACGTGCGGGAGCGGGACAGAGCGCGGCTAAAGACGTGTGTGCGGAACAGAGAGCTATGATGTGAGCAACTGACCCTCCCTTCGCTCCTGTCCCCCCGCCCAAACAGACCTAAAAATTGACTTCTGCGCATACCCCTTCCACTTTCCGCCAGCGCTCACCATTCGCTGCACAACCTGTAGTAGGTACCTACTCGTAAGTAGGTACATGCACATAAAATCAATTGGTAATAAATCGAGCTTCGAAACAGCTTTCCTTCAGTTTTAGTGTTCTATAAAACTACCATAACAATTTGTGAGCGACATTTCGACTATTTACTAAGATCGATTCCATTGTATCTGTCTGGCTCCTGGGGCCGTATGTCAGTCTGGAACAGATAAATGGTATTTTGAGTTATCTAATACTAGTAGCGCTCTGCGGTTACACCCGCGTAGCTCCCAATCCCGTGGGAATATCGGGATAAAAAGTAGCTTATGTTATTCCCAATGAATCAAAGTATCCTCTTACAAAGTTTCACCAAAATCGGTCCAGTAATTTCGGAGCCGTTACAAACATAAAGCCACACAATTACAATCTTTCCTCTTTATAATATTTTTGTAGACTAGCTGTGCCCTGCGATTTCACCCGTGGAAGTCGCGATCCCAAGGAAATATCAAAATGAAAAGTAGCCTAAAACCTTCCTCGATGAATGGCCTATCCAACACAAAAATAATTTTTCAATTCGAACCAGTAGTTCCTAAGTTTAGCGCGTTTAAACAAACTCAGCTTTATAATATTAGTTATAGATTAGTTTAGAATTGTAAAATATATCGCACCTCCGCTCAAATAGTGTCATAACTAAAAAAAAACAAAAAACAGTTTTATTGCACCATTAAATTCGCAATCCTTCAAAGTCTTGTCTCAAAAAGCGTCATGTGTTTAGTTCAATTGTTTAACCTTAGAAGGTGCTAGTGTCATATAATGTTAACAGAAAGCAATGATATGCCAAACACGAACAGTGTCACTTAAATGACTTGCGCAAGGTAGTCGCCTATCTAAAACTCAACTATAATGTTGTTTGTCGGTTTATGACGGTACATGTGAAAAGATAATTTTTAAACAATCTGTGAATTTGCATAATATAAGTGTTTTTATTTTCATATTTTCAGGAAACCTATAACACCATTTTGTAAAGTTTAAAAAATCCGTTAAACCTACTGAAAAAATCATATCGCTAATTCTATTAGTTTTCAAATTAAGACTAGAACCGAAAAAAATTAAGACCATTACTCTAGACACCTTTTTCTCGACATTTTCATTTTTTTAATTATGACACTATTTGAGCGGAGGTGCGATATGTAGATGTAGATTAGTGTAGATAGATAAAAAGTGATCCTTTACTAAGTATTTGGCGACCTATGACACGCGACCTGTGACCTGTAGTTGCGTGTTCGACGCCCGCCTCAAAAAATATTCACGTGCAGATGCTTGTTTCCCTTTACTCCACGTTCGTAACTGAAATTTGATAACCAGTTACGATTCTGGTATCAGACTTTTTGTATAATCACTACATAGTATAAAATAAAGTCACTTTTCGCCGTCCCTATGTCCCTATATCCCTATGTATGCTTAAATCTTTAAAACTACGCAACGGATTTTGATGCGATTTTTTTATTATATAGAGTGATTCAAGAGGAACGTTTATAATGTATAATACATGCATAATATAGCCGTGCGAAGCCGGGGCGGGTCGCTACTTTTATATTTACAAAAGAAGAATAAATATTTATTTTATTCATTGTCTGGTCACTATAACACTAGTTGCTTAGCTTGGGGGCTAGATGGAGCTACATAAAGTATCCTAAAGTATTTAAATATACTAATAATATAAAGAGTAGCGAGTATAAACACTAGCGACCTGCCCCGGCTTCGCACGGCTGTATTATGCATGTATTATATATAAAAACCTCTTTAATCACTCTATCTATTAAAAAAAACCGCATCAAAATCCGTTGTGTAGTTTTAAAGATCTAAGCATACATATGGACGGCGAAAAGTGACTTTATTTTATACTATGTAGTGATTTAATTGTTTGTTTGTTTGCATTGAATAGGCTTCTTAACTACTGGACCGATTTCTATGAATCTTGGTATGACAATACATTTATTTTTATTTTATTTTTTATTTTATTAATAATTCACACAGCAGATTACAATCACAGTAAGTAGTGAGGTATTGATTTTACATTGATTTATTATTATTTATATAAACGATAGACTGAGCGAGGCCATCCGTCTTGTCTAGGATTTACCTCTTATAACAAACGGAGAAAAATACTCGAATCTCTTGAATAAAACATCCAAACCCTTGTTACTATATGTTGTAGGTTTTCCTTCAAAAGAATTTTGGGTAGGCAGAAATGTACTAAACCTTTCTTGTTATGCTGTTGCACTTTATTTTGACATCTGAATTTGATTAGACCCTCATCCCTTGAAATCTTTTCAACCAATATTTTTACGTTCCTACGTATAGATTTAATTTAAAGTTACTTATCAATAATAATGCTAAATATTTGGCAGTATCACTAGAGGTGGATAGATCTGACTTTATTTAAATTTAAGTTAAATTATACCATCGAAATAACGACGAACAATGTTACTAAAACTTTACTAAATAGAATATTGCATGCCTTTGTAAGACTTTAGGCTATTTGACTTGATTTCGCGGTTTTATCCACGTAAGCTCCAATCCTGTAGGAATATCAAGATGATCAAGATATCCTTCTTCATCCTTTCTATTCCTTTTGTGCAGAATTCTATACAAATTAATCAAGCCGTTTGATCGTAAAAATGACATAAACAACCACAGTTTCGCATTAATCATCACTACATAGTATAAAACAAAGTCGCTTTCTATGTCCCTATTTTTCTTGAACGCTTAAATCTTTAAAACTACGCAACGGATTTTGATGCGGTTTTTTTTAATAGATATTGGTGGATTTCGTGTTTTTGCGATTTTTTAATTTGATAATGTAGGGTAGTTTACTATGCAGATACCACCCTTCTTCCTATCATCTCCTTTCCTTGTCTAACATGCACACTATGCAATCAGCTATCTTCGTTCATACATCACTTTGATTTGAACGACGCCTACCACCATTTTTTTGTAATACGAATTCAAGTCAAGAGTGATTCAAGAGGAAGGTTTATATGTATAATACATGCATAATATAGCCGTGCGAAGCCGATAAAAATCAATGCCACTTTTCGTTGTAGTTTTATAACTCAAGAACGGGCTCACCTATCCAAACCAAATGGTTTAAGCTTTGTTTGTACTATTTAGGAGATGGTTTATGTGAAGTTTGCACAAAATCGGTCGAGCGGTTCTTCTTTTAATACATTTTTTTTATATGGCAAATCAACGTTTGCCGGGACAGCTAGTAATATTATAATTTTAATATTCTCTATTTTTCTCCCCAATCAAATGCCAAATCATTTGTGCAACTTATAGGTACTATACCTACTTCTAGCTATTACTTGGTGTAAGTATATAATATAGAAATAGAAATCACTACATAGTATAAAACAAAGTCGCATTTTCTGTCCCTATATCCCTTTGTATGCTTAAATCTTTAAAACTACGCAACGGATTTTGATGCGGTTTTTTTATTAGATAGAGTGATTCAAGAGGAAGGTTTAAATGTATAATACATGCATAATATAGCCGTGCGAAGCCGGGGCGGGTCGCTAGTAACTTTATAAATGGCAGAAAAAAATACATACACAGAGAATAACATAAAATATACCTACAACTAAATCCAAAACTACGTGTTCTATGCCGTCCTGTGTTGTACAAATAAAGTTATCCATCTACGTCATAAACGCCACAGAACCAAATCGATCAATTTATGGCTCATTTTCCACGTCACCGTTTTCAATTTACCACCTTTCGTGCAAAATATAGGTCGGTCTAGTGCTTATTAAGCTTACTTTATTAAATAAAAATTTTGCGCTTCAAACGTTTACTTTGATATCGTGCCAAATCGGCAGCCGTTAAATCTTTACTACCTATTGTACCTTGAGGTTAACAACTGATACATGGAAAATTAGCTGCGTCACTCGAGTTTACTCGAGAAAATCTTAAACTTCAGGTCCTCCTCCTTGCGTCGATACTCCAATGCTGGGGGTCAGGGCCATCAGGGAATTAACTCTCTCGCACGATGTTGCGCGATATGTTCCGGCTTTCAGTGACATGAACCGCTTCGGCAATATTCATGTTGAGAGTGTTCAGCACATTGGACTCCTCCCTCTCGATCTCTTACCTTCCATTTTCCCGGTAACTATTAGTTTTTGAAGGTTATCACCGGGTTTACGGGCGATGTGGCCAAAGAACTCAAAAGTCCTCCTCAGGCATATGTTGGAGAGCATCAGCTTTTTATCAAGTTTGAGTTCTTCGCGGATCGAATGATTGGTCCTAAACTTCAGGTATTAATATCATAAAAATACTTATTATTGTTCATATTCCATTTTTAGAATTAATTTTATTCAGGTCGAGATATGGAATTTTCAATCTGTTCATACCTGAATTCAACCTTCATAAAGCTTTTCAAAAGGCTCCATACAAAAGCTCATAAAATATAAACACATAACACGCTCATTCAAAAAAACAAAAAGCTGGTAAACTTCCAAAAAAAGAAATAAAAGTCGTTTCAGCAATTATACTACAAAATTTATATTCGAGAAATGATATTAAAATGTTGTGAACATTTTTTTGAGCGTCTGTGTAAACATTTAAAACCCACGATGGAGATTTATATTCGCCTAAAGACCTTGTAGATAGTAAACACAAAGAAACAGTAAAAAAAAAATGAATAAAAACCGTGTTTTTGTGTAAAAATTTAAGTGTCAAAAAGATACAATTCATTTAGATAAAGCTTCGAACAGGCGAGAAAAAGCACAGAGCAGTTGAAAAGTAAATACCATACCTATTAACATACATAATAAATTGTTATAATAAATTAAGTTTTGAACTTTTCACTCTTCAATCTCAACCTACAAAATTAACGGTTGGCCAGAAATCGGCGAAGAAGAACATGTCCGTCGCTGAAATCCGCAGCACGTAGGACCTTAAATTGGTCTTCCTATGGAATTCCAGCACCAACCTTCTTACGTTCTAGCCGTTTCTGGTTGAATTTGACAATATACAAAGACAATATAGATGCTGTATCAGGAATTCGTATCACAGACAGCCTTGCTATTTCTATAGAAGTAAGAATAGAATGTACTCGCGTGACCCCGATTGAACGATGTCAGGTGTTGAAGCTAGCTAATAAGTGATAGAATAATGAATGACAATGATAGATGGATTCACGAAAGGGATTTTATACTTTGTGTGAAGTACGAGTAAGTAGGGAGAGATTTTCAAGTAATTAACACGAAGTCGGGATTATTATTTTTGGACCTTTATGTTATATGAAGATAAATAAATAAAATAAATAAGCCTTTATTTTCTACTACATTATATTACAATTACTACCGACCCGCCCTGGCTTCGCACGGCTATATTATGCATGTATTATACATATAAACCTACCTTCCTCTTGAATCACTCTATCTATTTAAAAAACCGCATCAAAATCCGTTGCGTAGTTTTAAAGATTTAAGCATACATAGGGACATAGGGACAGAGAAAGCGACTTTGTTTTGCACTATATTTATGTAGTGATGATTACATGACATAATATTTTTACCAATCATTTTCTATTCAGCAGTTCTAGTTTTCCTCACATCTGTTATTCTTGTCTTTTTCCCCTGTGAACACGTGGTCCGACTGTACGGTCCGACCGATCGAACGACGCGAACTTTTTTTTAACTTTTGGTTAGATTAATCGGACAAAGAGTAAACACAAATTAGCTTAACTAGGTTTAACCTTTTTTATTTTAAAGAAATATTACCTTATATAAAAGTTATTAGTATCTGAATATCTATATTTTTTACTTAAAAACTGTATCGAGCGTTTCAATTGTTTTGAAAAACGTATAACCTAGAAAAAGATGCAGTGAATTAAATGCGACCAAATTTATTTCATTTTGTGAAGGATAAAGGGGGTAAAAACGTTACGGCCCGCAACATTATTTGAAAGCAAAATGAAGGCAATTACGTCCGAACTTAAACTCTATCTATCGCACGATACGGGTCATTTTTTTAAATACCTAATCGCGCCGCGTATCGAAAACTCATGATCCTCTTAAGGAGAACTTTGTAATAAATCTGTATCAAATGAGAAATACACTAAATATTAAAGATTTAAGTTAAAAATTATAAATATTAAGGACAAGTGTGCACTCCAAAATATTTAAAGAAAGATATCTGGTAAATACGGTCTAATACGGTCTAATTTTACACATTGGCCCATATTTACCAGATATTTATATATTTTTAATATTGCATGTATTTCTCATGAATACGATGTTTTATGATGCATAAACATTTTGACAACGGTTACGTCCATTAAAAATGTAACACACTCCAATTGCTGTTGTATTTTTAGCACTTTACATGCCACTTAATTTTTAATTTAGTTTTTGTTTTCTTGGAAATTACTCCGTTCACCTGGATTCTTACGTGTTCAAAATATTTCCAAGCGCATTATTTTTTTTAAATATCACTAAAGCTGTAACACGGCTTCTCTTTCTTTTCCTATAAATTTTAATGTTTTCCTTTCCACATCTCGGACTATCCTTAAACCTCGTTTTGGAATAAGGGGAGTATGTTTTGTCTCAATTAAACTATTATACTTATTCTATTTTAACTACTCCTGTGTAAATTCCTCAAATTCTCAATTTCTCGAGCGCCTGATGGTGACGGGGAAGGTTGAGGGTAAGACCACTAGGGCGAAGCCCCAAGCGATGGACCGACCATGTATCCGAACTGCTGGATATACCTCTCAGCACGGCTCTATAGATCGACTGCACCACGACCCTCAGCATTGAGGGAACGACGAAGGAGGAGAGGTGCAAATCTAGGTCCAATTACCTATTACGATAGTATTTTGGTGAGAGCGGTGTTGGCTTAGTGGTAGATACCTCGACTTTAATTCTGAAGGTCGTGGGTTCGAATCTAGGCCTGCCGTTGACATTGCTCTTACGGTGAAGGAAAACATTGTGATGAAACCCGCGGCTTAGTTGGCTCCAGAAGTTTTGACAAGTTCTCTCCTCTGGACATGGTCGAATAAGCTGAGAGGGTAGTAGGTGCTGGGCAAGCCTACTCCATCTTCACGCAAAAAGGACCCAATTAAAAAGGGTCTAATCGCGGAAAACAGCCCGTATACAAGTACATGTACGATTGTATTTTTTCATAGTCAACCAGTATTAAGAATTTTCTAGGTTGTAGAGATTCTATCAATGAATTAATGATACAAGAATCAGAGTAGACAACGTCCGCCTTAGCAATGTTGACGTAAATTTCATTGAAAAAGAAAAACATTCTAATTTTACAAGTCGCGGAGTGGTATCTAGCGTTGATTTATTTGTTGGCAGATGATTTTCTTGTAAATAAAATCACATTTATCAATGATTTGAGTGTTTCCGTTCGCTAATTATAATTATTTTGGTTTTTTCTTTGAAGGTCTGTGGTAAATTCTTCTGGTGTTTTTTTTTTCACTTTTTTTAATAATAAATAGGTCAGCGTTTTACCACTATCTCACACGATGGTAGGTGACGATGAGGTCTAAGATGTAGCACGCTTTCCTAGAAGGTATCTATACGTTTGTGATTCAAAGCACCCCAAATAAACAGGGGCTTTCAAGAGAAGTGAGTTAAGGTAGGAAGATGGCAGTATAACAAAATTTTTCGCCAAAAAAAGTGGAACACAGACTTGACGAAACCATAGATGGTGGGTAGTAAAAAGCTGCGACCGAAGCCTCCCACCAAGAGATTGATTCTCACACTCAAGGGCCTCTAACTTAGGTATGAATCTACAAGAGATATGCTTATTGTACTTATTTGCAACTAATGAAGTGCTAACAAGAACTGGTATTTCTTAATCAACAAAACCGTTAAGCCAATTCAGACCCTATACTAATTAACAACAAAGACCATGATTATAAAACAATTAGCCATACTTTATTAACTATATCACCTGTACAATTCGTATCAGATTCAACTGTGCTATTTTGAACTTAAAAACAAATGTGATAAAGATCCATTTCGACGTGAAACAGTTTTGTAAACAGTATGAGTAACGTTTGGCAAACAAGGTTGAAGTTGTGTTTGGATTTAAGAAGCAGGTCATCTAATGTGCTTAGGTCAGACGGAAAAACAGATCTGATTCGTTTAGGAATCGATTGTTACAAAAAAATACTGATTCTTTGCTGTAGGTATTTAAAGCTTATTTTACTTATTTATGACGAACTATAATCAGATTACCTCTATTTAATGGACTCTTTAGTTGGGTCCTTTGTGCGAGAGGATAGAGTAGGCTTGTCTAGCACTTATACTACACTCTAAGCTTAGTCCAAAGGAACAGCTCGTCAATACGGCTGGAACAGGAGAAGCTAGGCATCAGCCTCGAACTAGTGGAACTGGAATCCCAAAGGAAGACTAATTTTAAGTCCTACGTGCTCCGGATTCCAGCGACGCTGAAGGTAGCTGCCAAGTTTGGTATTAAATTTGTATGAATTGGGGATGTGGAATTGATTTTTAGATTATTATTTGCACGATTCAGATGTAAAATAAATAAAAAATTTAAAAAATTGACTTGAAAAAATCCAAAGTAATCCCAAATTTCCATAGTAATCAATGGTGCTAGTTAAGATATTTCATTTAAAGTACCGCATAAGGGTTTAAAACAATATATAAAGTAGTTATAAATATGGGAGCTTTGTAACAAAGGAAGGACATGTTCTTCTCTGCTGATTTCTGGCCCCCCGGCATTGTATACCGACGCTATAGGGAGGCGAGACCGAAGACAGAAAACCCTAAAACTTAACTTAAATTTAATCAAATATTATCTTTATGTACCTATGTTAGTCTGTAAGGTATCTATTTTATATGGGTCTGTACTTATTTATAAGGCTGTTACCTACATGAAATAAATGATTTATCACTACATAATAGGTATAAAACAAAGTCGCTTTCTCTGTCCCTATATCCCTATGTATGCTTAAATCTTTAAAACTACGCAACGGATTTTGATGCGGTTTTTTTTAATAGATAGAGTGATTCAAGAGGAAGGTTTTTATGTATAATACATGCATAATATAGCCATGCGAAGCCGGGGCGGGTCGCTAGTATTATATAATACGTATGGAGCCAACTAAGCCCTGGGTTCTATCACAATGTTTTCTTCAACCGTATGAGCAATTAGCGCACATACATTTTTCAGCTTGTATCTTATATTAGGTCGCACCATGTCTACTTTTTTGCAGTTGAAATAACTAATGCCTTCAAATAAAATTAAGGTAGAGTCTGTGGTAGAGTTCCATTTAAATTTTAGCTGAAACGAATTAATGTGTTAATTAAAGTACAAAGTACTTAATCTGAATCATCGTGAAAGCAAACAGATTTGACCGAAATACCCGTGGAATCGAGATCAAAGTACGAAGCACTTTGCTGCAATAACCAAAGACAATATATGAATTACATGCGTGCATTTATTGTATATTAATGGACATAATAAAGATAATATAAGCGTCTGGAGCCAACTAAGCCAGTAATATTAAAGTCCTATGAAATGATGAATTAATTATTTGTGTGTCTATGTGCATTAATTATTTTTAAGGTTCCATATTCAAAGGGTAAAAACCGGACCCTATCACTAAGACTTCACTGTCTGGCTTTCTGTCTATAATTCAAAACGCTTGGAAAAAATATGAAACGTGATAGCCAGACAGTTAAAATTTTAACAGATTATATATTGCTGTTGCCGCTAACAACAAATAAAAACAGAATTATATTACTCAGATCGAAATCAAAACATTTTAACCCTAAAACTAACACAAGACTTAAAAACAAAGAACATAAGCTAAAAAGTAAAAACAAAAACCTCTGGAATTGTGTATAAATATTATTCCAATGCTTAACAATGTCATTTTATAATCTGTGGTCAAACAGTGACAGATAACTTCGACGACCCATTTGGCACAATGATCACCATGCCGGACTGCCAAACACAGGGTTGCGGGTTCGATTCCTGCCTCAGACATGTATTTATGCTTAAATATTTGTCTGTGGGTCTGGTTTTTTCTATGTATTAAAAGAATATACTTACAGAGAAAAGTATATAAGTAGTATATCCGTTGTCCAGCACCCATAACACAAGTCTAGTTACTTTTAGCATGGGGCTAGATGGCGATGTGTGGTATGTCCTGAAATATTTATTTATTATAATAGAATGCATATGTTGGATAATACGGGTACTACTAAAGATCACAAAAGTAGAAAATATGAATTTAATTTATTTATTTGACTTTTGATTTGATGATAACTAACATAGCTGTAAGACTTTACTAACAAATGGATTGTACTATCTGATTAATAAATTAAATTAATTATTCACTCATTCATTTATTTTTCTTAAATTTAGGTTTTTACAAAAACAAACTGAATACAAAATATATACATCACTATATAAACTTATAAAAAAATTCCATCTAAGCACTTACATACTAGGTACCTAAATAAAATTAAATTTACAAGTCTTAACAATAACGTATAAATTTTGCATATAAAACAGTAAATTATTATAAAAACCTAAACCTAGAAGACCGTCGGCAGCGAAGCAAGGCCCAGGCTACCGATATGGTTAGGGCTGCAAAGACAGAAACCTTCTTACGATACGTGCCGTATCCAGAACGACTGCCTTTTGAATCTGACCCTTGACCCAACCATCCAGCGAGAGCCTCTTCAGATGTTGTAACACGCTCATTCAAAAAAACAAAAAGCTGGTAAACTTCCAAAAAAAGAAATAAAAGTCGTTTCAGCAATTATACTACAAAATTTATATTCGAGAAATGATATTAAAATGTTGTGAACATTTTTTTGAGCGTCTGTGTAAACATTTAAAACCCACGATGGAGATTTATATTCGCCTAAAGACCTTGTAGATAGTAAACACAAAGAAACAGTAAAAAAAAAATGAATAAAAACCGTGTTTTTGTGTAAAAATTTAAGTGTCAAAAAGATACAATTCATTTAGATAAAGCTTCGAACAGGCGAGAAAAAGCACAGAGCAGTTGAAAAGTAAATACCATACCTATTAACATACATAATAAATTGTTATAATAAATTAAGTTTTGAACTTTTCACTCTTCAATCTCAACCTACAAAATTAACGGTTGGCCAGAAATCGGCGAAGAAGAACATGTCCGTCGCTGAAATCCGCAGCACGTAGGACCTTAAATTGGTCTTCCTATGGAATTCCAGCACCAACCTTCTTACGTTCTAGCCGTTTCTGGTTGAATTTGACAATATACAAAGACAATATAGATGCTGTATCAGGAATTCGTATCACAGACAGCCTTGCTATTTCTATAGAAGTAAGAATAGAATGTACTCGCGTGACCCCGATTGAACGATGTCAGGTGTTGAAGCTAGCTAATAAGTGATAGAATAATGAATGACAATGATAGATGGATTCACGAAAGGGATTTTATACTTTGTGTGAAGTACGAGTAAGTAGGGAGAGATTTTCAAGTAATTAACACGAAGTCGGGATTATTATTTTTGGACCTTTATGTTATATGAAGATAAATAAATAAAATAAATAAGCCTTTATTTTCTACTACATTATATTACAATTACTACCGACCCGCCCTGGCTTCGCACGGCTATATTATGCATGTATTATACATATAAACCTACCTTCCTCTTGAATCACTCTATCTATTTAAAAAACCGCATCAAAATCCGTTGCGTAGTTTTAAAGATTTAAGCATACATAGGGACATAGGGACAGAGAAAGCGACTTTGTTTTGCACTATATTTATGTAGTGATGATTACATGACATAATATTTTTACCAATCATTTTCTATTCAGCAGTTCTAGTTTTCCTCACATCTGTTATTCTTGTCTTTTTCCCCTGTGAACACGTGGTCCGACTGTACGGTCCGACCGATCGAACGACGCGAACTTTTTTTTAACTTTTGGTTAGATTAATCGGACAAAGAGTAAACACAAATTAGCTTAACTAGGTTTAACCTTTTTTATTTTAAAGAAATATTACCTTATATAAAAGTTATTAGTATCTGAATATCTATATTTTTTACTTAAAAACTGTATCGAGCGTTTCAATTGTTTTGAAAAACGTATAACCTAGAAAAAGATGCAGTGAATTAAATGCGACCAAATTTATTTCATTTTGTGAAGGATAAAGGGGGTAAAAACGTTACGGCCCGCAACATTATTTGAAAGCAAAATGAAGGCAATTACGTCCGAACTTAAACTCTATCTATCGCACGATACGGGTCATTTTTTTAAATACCTAATCGCGCCGCGTATCGAAAACTCATGATCCTCTTAAGGAGAACTTTGTAATAAATCTGTATCAAATGAGAAATACACTAAATATTAAAGATTTAAGTTAAAAATTATAAATATTAAGGACAAGTGTGCACTCCAAAATATTTAAAGAAAGATATCTGGTAAATACGGTCTAATACGGTCTAATTTTACACATTGGCCCATATTTACCAGATATTTATATATTTTTAATATTGCATGTATTTCTCATGAATACGATGTTTTATGATGCATAAACATTTTGACAACGGTTACGTCCATTAAAAAAATAAATTAAAATTTAAAAAACCGACTTCAAAAAAACCTAAAACAAAAACTAAAAAAACCTGAAAAGAAAAACCAAAAAGTGAAAAATAATCCATTTCGGGTCACTAAGACAGCAAATAACTTAAACATAAGTAAGTACTTACTTGGAAGTCGGACTGGGTTAGATTGAATGTTGAGAGGTATAAAGAAAACATGGTGTCACCCAGTCCGACTTCCAAGTAAGTACTTACTTATGTTTAAGTTATTTGCTGTCTTAGTGACCCGAAATGGATTATTTTTCACTTTTTGGTTTTTCTTTTCAGGTTTTTTTAGTTTTTGTTTTAGGTTTTTTTGAAGTCGGTTTTTTAAATTTTAATTTATTTTTTTATTTAACCATTTTTAGTGCCACTGTCACCGAAAATTCTACTCCATGAGGCGAAAGCGACTGTTTCTTTAAATTGCAACCTGTATACCTAATCGTAACCCATTGAAGAGTTTGGTCATAAGAAGGTGTTTTCAGATGATCCATTCATCGGTACCTGTTTGTGTATGGGCCACTTCTATTAGTGGAAATGGAAAACTGAGCAATTTGTTGAATCTCACTGTGCAGATCTGTTCATCACTCCTAAGATCCTCATCAGATCTTCATTTAGGATAGGGTTTTCTATCAAAATTCATTCAATCCCAGTCCGGCGAGGCAAAAGCGAATATTTTATTCAAATTGTAACCTGTAATCGTAACCGATTGAAGAGTTTTCTGATGAGAAGGTGGTTTCAGATATTCCATTTATCGGTAACTATTCGTTTATGGGCCAAATCTACTGGTGGAAATCGAAAACTGAGCAATTTGCTGCACTCTCGAGGTGCAATTCTGTTCATCACTCCGAAGATTCTCATCAGATCCTCACCAAATTTTTATGGGACCACCCCTGAGGTATCACTTTTCGAACATAAAAAGAATCATCTCAATCGGTTGAGCCGTCTTCGAATAATCGCGTAACATACACACAAAAAAAAAAAAAAAAAAAAAAAAAACATACAGACGAATTGAGAACCTCCTCCTTTTTTGAAGTCGGTTAAAAATGTAACACACTCCAATTGCTGTTGTATTTTTAGCACTTTACATGCCACTTAATTTTTAATTTAGTTTTTGTTTTCTTGGAAATTACTCCGTTCACCTGGATTCTTACGTGTTCAAAATATTTCCAAGCGCATTATTTTTTTTAAATATCACTAAAGCTGTAACACGGCTTCTCTTTCTTTTCCTATAAATTTTAATGTTTTCCTTTCCACATCTCGGACTATCCTTAAACCTCGTTTTGGAATAAGGGGAGTATGTTTTGTCTCAATTAAACTATTATACTTATTCTATTTTAACTACTCCTGTGTAAATTCCTCAAATTCTCAATTTCTCGAGCGCCTGATGGTGACGGGGAAGGTTGAGGGTAAGACCACTAGGGCGAAGCCCCAAGCGATGGACCGACCATGTATCCGAACTGCTGGATATACCTCTCAGCACGGCTCTATAGATCGACTGCACCACGACCCTCAGCATTGAGGGAACGACGAAGGAGGAGAGGTGCAAATCTAGGTCCAATTACCTATTACGATAGTATTTTGGTGAGAGCGGTGTTGGCTTAGTGGTAGATACCTCGACTTTAATTCTGAAGGTCGTGGGTTCGAATCTAGGCCTGCCGTTGACATTGCTCTTACGGTGAAGGAAAACATTGTGATGAAACCCGCGGCTTAGTTGGCTCCAGAAGTTTTGACAAGTTCTCTCCTCTGGACATGGTCGAATAAGCTGAGAGGGTAGTAGGTGCTGGGCAAGCCTACTCCATCTTCACGCAAAAAGGACCCAATTAAAAAGGGTCTAATCGCGGAAAACAGCCCGTATACAAGTACATGTACGATTGTATTTTTTCATAGTCAACCAGTATTAAGAATTTTCTAGGTTGTAGAGATTCTATCAATGAATTAATGATACAAGAATCAGAGTAGACAACGTCCGCCTTAGCAATGTTGACGTAAATTTCATTGAAAAAGAAAAACATTCTAATTTTACAAGTCGCGGAGTGGTATCTAGCGTTGATTTATTTGTTGGCAGATGATTTTCTTGTAAATAAAATCACATTTATCAATGATTTGAGTGTTTCCGTTCGCTAATTATAATTATTTTGGTTTTTTCTTTGAAGGTCTGTGGTAAATTCTTCTGGTGTTTTTTTTTTCACTTTTTTTAATAATAAATAGGTCAGCGTTTTACCACTATCTCACACGATGGTAGGTGACGATGAGGTCTAAGATGTAGCACGCTTTCCTAGAAGGTATCTATACGTTTGTGATTCAAAGCACCCCAAATAAACAGGGGCTTTCAAGAGAAGTGAGTTAAGGTAGGAAGATGGCAGTATAACAAAATTTTTCGCCAAAAAAAGTGGAACACAGACTTGACGAAACCATAGATGGTGGGTAGTAAAAAGCTGCGACCGAAGCCTCCCACCAAGAGATTGATTCTCACACTCAAGGGCCTCTAACTTAGGTATGAATCTACAAGAGATATGCTTATTGTACTTATTTGCAACTAATGAAGTGCTAACAAGAACTGGTATTTCTTAATCAACAAAACCGTTAAGCCAATTCAGACCCTATACTAATTAACAACAAAGACCATGATTATAAAACAATTAGCCATACTTTATTAACTATATCACCTGTACAATTCGTATCAGATTCAACTGTGCTATTTTGAACTTAAAAACAAATGTGATAAAGATCCATTTCGACGTGAAACAGTTTTGTAAACAGTATGAGTAACGTTTGGCAAACAAGGTTGAAGTTGTGTTTGGATTTAAGAAGCAGGTCATCTAATGTGCTTAGGTCAGACGGAAAAACAGATCTGATTCGTTTAGGAATCGATTGTTACAAAAAAATACTGATTCTTTGCTGTAGGTATTTAAAGCTTATTTTACTTATTTATGACGAACTATAATCAGATTACCTCTATTTAATGGACTCTTTAGTTGGGTCCTTTGTGCGAGAGGATAGAGTAGGCTTGTCTAGCACTTATACTACACTCTAAGCTTAGTCCAAAGGAACAGCTCGTCAATACGGCTGGAACAGGAGAAGCTAGGCATCAGCCTCGAACTAGTGGAACTGGAATCCCAAAGGAAGACTAATTTTAAGTCCTACGTGCTCCGGATTCCAGCGACGCTGAAGGTAGCTGCCAAGTTTGGTATTAAATTTGTATGAATTGGGGATGTGGAATTGATTTTTAGATTATTATTTGCACGATTCAGATGTAAAATAAATAAAAAATTTAAAAAATTGACTTGAAAAAATCCAAAGTAATCCCAAATTTCCATAGTAATCAATGGTGCTAGTTAAGATATTTCATTTAAAGTACCGCATAAGGGTTTAAAACAATATATAAAGTAGTTATAAATATGGGAGCTTTGTAACAAAGGAAGGACATGTTCTTCTCTGCTGATTTCTGGCCCCCCGGCATTGTATACCGACGCTATAGGGAGGCGAGACCGAAGACAGAAAACCCTAAAACTTAACTTAAATTTAATCAAATATTATCTTTATGTACCTATGTTAGTCTGTAAGGTATCTATTTTATATGGGTCTGTACTTATTTATAAGGCTGTTACCTACATGAAATAAATGATTTATCACTACATAATAGGTATAAAACAAAGTCGCTTTCTCTGTCCCTATATCCCTATGTATGCTTAAATCTTTAAAACTACGCAACGGATTTTGATGCGGTTTTTTTTAATAGATAGAGTGATTCAAGAGGAAGGTTTTTATGTATAATACATGCATAATATAGCCATGCGAAGCCGGGGCGGGTCGCTAGTATTATATAATACGTATGGAGCCAACTAAGCCCTGGGTTCTATCACAATGTTTTCTTCAACCGTATGAGCAATTAGCGCACATACATTTTTCAGCTTGTATCTTATATTAGGTCGCACCATGTCTACTTTTTTGCAGTTGAAATAACTAATGCCTTCAAATAAAATTAAGGTAGAGTCTGTGGTAGAGTTCCATTTAAATTTTAGCTGAAACGAATTAATGTGTTAATTAAAGTACAAAGTACTTAATCTGAATCATCGTGAAAGCAAACAGATTTGACCGAAATACCCGTGGAATCGAGATCAAAGTACGAAGCACTTTGCTGCAATAACCAAAGACAATATATGAATTACATGCGTGCATTTATTGTATATTAATGGACATAATAAAGATAATATAAGCGTCTGGAGCCAACTAAGCCAGTAATATTAAAGTCCTATGAAATGATGAATTAATTATTTGTGTGTCTATGTGCATTAATTATTTTTAAGGTTCCATATTCAAAGGGTAAAAACCGGACCCTATCACTAAGACTTCACTGTCTGGCTTTCTGTCTATAATTCAAAACGCTTGGAAAAAATATGAAACGTGATAGCCAGACAGTTAAAATTTTAACAGATTATATATTGCTGTTGCCGCTAACAACAAATAAAAACAGAATTATATTACTCAGATCGAAATCAAAACATTTTAACCCTAAAACTAACACAAGACTTAAAAACAAAGAACATAAGCTAAAAAGTAAAAACAAAAACCTCTGGAATTGTGTATAAATATTATTCCAATGCTTAACAATGTCATTTTATAATCTGTGGTCAAACAGTGACAGATAACTTCGACGACCCATTTGGCACAATGATCACCATGCCGGACTGCCAAACACAGGGTTGCGGGTTCGATTCCTGCCTCAGACATGTATTTATGCTTAAATATTTGTCTGTGGGTCTGGTTTTTTCTATGTATTAAAAGAATATACTTACAGAGAAATATAAGTAGTATATCCGTTGTCCAGCACCCATAACACAAGTCTAGTTACTTTTAGCATGGGGCTAGATGGCGATGTGTGGTATGTCCTGAAATATTTATTTATTATAATAGAATGCATATGTTGGATAATACGGGTACTACTAAAGATCACAAAAGTAGAAAATATGAATTTAATTTATTTATTTGACTTTTGATTTGATGATAACTAACATAGCTGTAAGACTTTACTAACAAATGGATTGTACTATCTGATTAATAAATTAAATTAATTATTCACTCATTCATTTATTTTTCTTAAATTTAGGTTTTTACAAAAACAAACTGAATACAAAATATATACATCACTATATAAACCTATAAAAAAATTCCATCTAAGCACTTACATACTAGGTACCTAAATAAAATTAAATTTACAAGTCTTAACAATAACGTATAAATTTTGCATATAAAACAGTAAATTATTATAAAAACCTAAACCTAGAAGACCGTCGGCAGCGAAGCAAGGCCCAGGCTACCGATATGGTTAGGGCTGCAAAGACAGAAACCTTCTTACGATACGTGCCGTATCCAGAACGACTGCCTTTTGAATCTGACCCTTGACCCAACCATCCAGCGAGAGCCTCTTCAGATGTTGATCAAGGCTCTTCGCTATCAGTCCGTTTGCCGATACAACTATCGGAACAATACTCGTCGAATCAACGTCCCACATGGCGGTAATCTCGTGGGCCAAGTCCAAGTACTTAGTTTCTTTGTCCTTTTCGGCCTTTACGAGATTAACGTCATGTGGAACTGTTATATCGACGAGTATTGCCCGTCGCTCCGACCGGTCTACTATCACGATATCAGGCTTATTGGCGACAATAGTCCTGTCCGTGATGATAGACCGGTCCCAGTAGAGCATGGCACGGCCGTTTTCAAGAACTGGCGCGGGTGCATATTGATAGTATGGCACCTCTTGGTCCACGAGTCCATATTTAAGAGCAAGTTGCTGGTGGATGATCCTAGCTACTAGGTTATGTCTGTGCAAATACTCACCATTGGCAAGATGAGAACAACCGGAAATAATATGCCTTAGTGACTCCCCGGGACGGTGGCATGCCCGACAAATATCGACCGTACCGTCCTTCAGGATATATTTCCGATAGTTGTTCGTCATCATTACCTCGTCGGCAATTGCACAAACAAAACCTTCGGTTTCCCCAAAGAGGTCACCAAAACGTAGCCAGTTCACCGAAGCGAGGAAGTCTACATCGGGATCTGTAAGAGCCCGATAAAACCTCCCGTGCAGCTCCTTGCTCTTCCATATGTCCTTGCGGTCCTCGACGCTGAGTATCGAGGGTTTACGCCAATTCTCTTTTGCCAAGGAGAGCGGAGTGAGGTTATTATCCACAGCTACCACATCACAATGCATCCCACTCTCGGATCCGAGAAAATATTCCCTGAGGCTGCACACTTCCCGATTGTGTAGGGTCTTAGCATTTAAAAAGCCTCGACCACCACTCTTTCGGGGAATGTACAGTCTCATCACCGATGAGCGCGGATGAAGCATGCGATGGACTGTCAGCTGTGAACGTACTCTCCGATCCAGGGCGTCAAGCTCAGTCTGAGTCCATCTAAGTATGCCAAAAGTATAGATGAGTAAAGGCATAACCCAGCCATTGAAAGCTCGCACTTTGTTGCCACCCGACAAAAGACTGTTAAGAACTTTTGTCAAGCGACCAAAGAAACGCTCTTTCACTGACTGTTTTACGTCCCCGTCAATAGCTAATGCTTCTGCCATACCTAGATATTTGTAAGTTTCGCCTTCAGAGAGAGATCTGAGCGATATTGTCTCTGAAAGTTGCAAATCTGATGAATTTACAACTTTCCCTCGTTGTACATGTAGGACCGCACACTTATCGATACCAAACTCCATATTGATGGCGCTGCTGAAATTATGAGTAATTTCTAACAAGGCCACCAACTCTGGTTTTTTAGTAGCGAAAAGTTTGAGATCGTCCATGTACAGCAAGTGAGAAATAATTTCACCCTCTCTCCGTAGTCGATAGCCTAACCCTGAATTCTTAAGCAAAGTGCTAAGAGGATTCAGTGCTAGACAAAACCACAGGGGACTCAGACTGTCACCCTGAAATATACCCCGCTCAATCCTTATGTAGTCCTCCGGCTCAGAAAGAGTATCTACACCGCCTGGTTGACAAAGCACCGTGATCCATTGCCTCATGCACGAATCAAGAAAATTTCTTAGAGTTGTATCGATTTTATACAACTCTAAGACCCTCCTTAACCATGAATGAGGCACTGAATCGTAGGCCTTTTTGTAGTCGATCCAGGCAGTAGAAATATTTCTTCTGTTCCGACGAACCTGTTGGCATACGGCCATGTCTATGAGGAGGAGCTCCTTAGTACCACGGGACCCAACCCTACATCCATTCTGAGCTGGGGCCAAAATGTTATTCGCAACGATGTGCGAATTAATTTTGACCGTCAAAATGGATGTGAGGAGCTTATAGATGGTAGGCAAGCATGTAATGGGTCTGTAGTTCTTAGCTTCCGTGGTACTACCGGACTTATGGAGCAGGAAGGTGACACCAGTTGTTAGGAAGCTCGGAAGAAAACCTAGTTGAAGGGCCTCTTGGAATTGTGTAGCGAGTCGAACGTGTGAGCTTCGAAACCACTTCAGCCAGAAGTTGTGCAATCCGTCCGGTCCAGGACTTTTCCAGTTCTGGGCCGTACGAATCGCACATTTTACATCTAACGGTGTAATACTTATGGCCTCCATGGTCTCAATCGGCTCACACGCGTCGCTAACAACACGCATCCAATCACCCTCGGTGTGATCGACGGGCACCGACCAAATATCACGCCAGAAATTAATCATGGTTCGGCTATCTGGCCTTTGCTCATCAATCACACGCTGACTAGGCTTTTCCCAGCTTCGGTATACCTTCCTTTGATCACTCTGAAACATACGATTCAGTTGGTATCGATCCACACGCTCTCTGTAGCGCCGAATGCGTTTTGCCCACGCGTAGATTTTCTGCTTCAGAAAGTCAATGCGTTCCGTGATACAAGACATGTACTGTTGCGGCCTAATGCCGGTCCCAGCAAAGGCTTGGTTCACGAAACGCATGACTCGGGGGCGAGTGTTGCCTCCTCTGAAGCAGATTAATTGACCGAACGAGCGAAGCGAGAGAGGTCTAGTGGCGAGACGGTCGGTCGGCTGTACCTATGTATCTATGTATCTATGTATGTTTGTTCGACGATAACTTGAGTACCGTTGCTCTGATCTTCATGATTTTTGGTATAAGAGTAGTTGAGGCCCATAGAATTTTTAAGTTCGAACATGAGAGGGATCGGTTAGGGGGCTTCGGAGATAGGGGGTGCAAAAGGGGATCTACCTTTATAAAAGGCAAATAATTAAAAACTTCTTTTGAATTTTAACTTCAAAAATGACAACAAAGAGAATATAAAACATAGATAAAACTCTCTGATAAAACTACGTAAGAAATGACAATGTCAGGTTTTGATTCTGTCATTATTGAAAAGAATATGATTCTCAGAACTCTTACGTAGTATTTAAATTCTCTTTGCTCAGAACCATAGAAACCTTCTCAAAAAATCTTCAATATCTTCGTGATATTTTAATTGAAATAGATGATCCATATTATATTTGGTCATCCCAAATAAATTCAAATATTCGCGTAAAAGTTGATAGTGTAAAGTTATGTACGGAAGGTGTAATTTTACTTCTATAATCCATAAACCAATTCTACTGCCATGTTTGTTCCCGATGGCCTATAAAGAAGCTAATGCTGGAACCAGCTATTGATCAGCTGAAAGGAAACCTAGGCGATAACTGGGCAACCCTACTATGGTTGACGTCGTCTGGGTCACTCAAGTTGTAGGTATCAACGATCATCCAACGATCGTAATGTACTACGGGATGTACCTTGTGTGAAGACATGCTGAAGACTGTGGTTTTTATAAAGTTTCTATTCTACTTTCTCCTAAATTCGACCTCTGTTTGCTTCAGTGCTAGCCGACACAAAGACTTTAAATAATAAGCTTGTCTTTTTATTATTTTTATTTACTTATAACAGGACATAAGTCTCAAACTTCTCTAATATATTTGTATTGAAGCGTGTCTCCTTTTTTTCTGTTTCGTTTTAAGATCACGATGAGTACCTAGGTATTAAATAATTGAGTGTTTAGTCTGATGATAAAAACCCTGATGAGAAAGGTAACCAATAACCATATTATTATTATGAACTTATCTACCGAGCAAGATATTAAAATCATGTTGAACTCGTTTAAATCAAATTAAAAAGTAGATACTCTTGGTACATGCTTGGTACTGAAGAATCATCTGATATCTGGAATTAGGTGATAGAATACAGAACCGGAGTAAGGGCCTTACCTCACCGGGACGCCGCGTGGCGACGTGTCGTTGGCTACGTATTCATGGCTACCTCTATTAACCCTAGGTCGGTAAAATATACATTTTACGCCATCGCCAGGACGCCATCGCGCTAGAGTTCCGAGTAAGTGAGTACTCTTGTATCTAGAGTACCTAGAGTAGGTACTCTAGGTACTGAAAAATAAGCTGATATCTTTGGTCTGGTGATAGAGTCGGAAGAAGGCTATAGTAACTTATGTCCTAGACAAGATAGGCCTATTGCGTTTGGACTCATTAAAGTCGTCTTGAGGATTAGGTACTCTAGGTATCTACTGAAGAATCAGCTGATATTTGGTATCTGGTGATAGAGCTATAGGAACTCGTATTCTACGCAAGATGTGGGTTATTTCCGTTTCGACAGATTTTCGTTCCGTCAGTTATTTGTGTCGACAGCATAAATTCCGACGAAACGGCATGCGACAGTTCCTAGATGTGATAAGTCTATAAGCAAGATAGGCCTATCGCGTATGGACTCGTTAAAATCGTCTTGATGAGTAGGTAATATAGGTACTGATAATCTGGCGATATAGCCAGAAAGAGGCATAGGAGCTTTTTAAACTCACACAATTTGTATTTCAAGTTGTTATTATCCCGTTAAAAACGTGAAATAAAAAAATACGCGATTGAGATGATATATGAGATGATTTAAATTAGATAGACCTATCGTATTTTGAATCTTTCGACGTTATATCATTTAAGTAGTGATCGAAAAAAAAAACTCGTGAGGTCTCAGTTCGGGGCGAACTACTAGTTATTATTATTATTAACTGTTGAAACTACCCCGTATTCTGTGTAAATGAAGATCATAGCTTATTAGGTGATCTCTTATATTTATCAGAATCAAATAAACAATTTTCTACGTAAACATAATCGAAATACCTAACATAAATATTAAAAGCCCAGATTAACAATGATTAATATCTAACTTCAAAGAAATAAGAGCATTAATATATTAGGTAGATATTATTGTATTCCCACGCACATATTGATCATTGATTTGATATGTGGATACCTAACTGCAATAATTCATGGGCTGATTGAACTAGAGCCAAAATCCTGAATGTTACTTGCAAACAATGCTCAATGGAACTGTTTGTGTTGGATGACTAGTTGAGTTCCACGTTATCACCCGTATAAAGGGTTAAAAAAAAACAATTTTATCTTACACGAGCTGCGCCCCGTGGTTTCACCCCATGGGAATATCAGAATAAAAAGTAGCTTATAACGTTCCTCGATCTTTTAAAAATATAGAAAATATTTTTACATTTGACAGTTTCATTTCCGACATTATTAATAATGAAAACCTATAGAAAATCTTACATTTCGGGAAAAGTTATTTTTGAAATACGTACTTTATGCACATGAGTAGAGACTTTATGTATATCAGTACATTTTGACATTTAGACCAAGGGATAAACAGAATATCCAACACAAAATAATTTTTCGAATAAAAAAACGAATAAAACTTGACAAATAAGTAATAGTACATTGTTATCCTAGGTGTGAAAGTCACTCATTACAAGTCCCGAGACGGAGTTTGGCGCCCGAGCGTAGCGAGGGCGCTAATAGTTCGAGGGACTTAATGAGTCTTTCACCCGAGGTAAACACTGTGCTTTTCATTACGAATAATACATAAAATTGTTCCTAACAACGAGAGTGAATGAGACTATGAGACTCCATACCACATGAGTAGGTACTCATGTGTCGATACTACCTGATCCTCTTACAAGGTTGGGACCAAAGAGGTTATACATTATGTAGTGTTTTTTTAGGTTTCTGCTATTTGTATTCAATACTTAAATACGGCGGTACTTACCGAAGAAATTTTTATTAATGAGTTAAACCAACACTGGGAAATGACGCGAAGTCCGTAGATTTAACTTACAGTTTTTGTAACACGGTTTGTCTAGAAAATGTTATTTACACAAAATACACAATCATAAATAAAAACCAGATTAAACTTAACACAAAAACATAATAAAATAACAAAAAATGTGCCACGTGGTCACGCATGGTCATAGGTCGCTTTCACCATTTTCGTCTTTACATTTATTTTATTAAATAAGATATCTTGAACTAAATATACCTACTTGAATTTGATTACTGAGAAAAAAGTTACTAAGTACCTACTAAACTCTGGCAGTATGCATGAGCCGTGCCAAGCCATAATTATTATTCTTTGGTGTAAAAAAAAAAGCAAGGAGGTTAGGTTTTTGAAGTTCCTAATGCGTAATGATACTGATACTGGCTACATGCAGATTGCACAAGTCGTGCGAAGCCATAATTTGACATGACAGCTGTCAGTGAAAGCGAAAAGCCCTAGGGCTGGAATTTTTATTTTCTACACGCTCTTCAGGCATATTTAGACCTACTTTCGGAGTATGAGTAATGAAAAGTCAATTTTCAATTTGGTAAGGTCGATTTTCGAGTGAACCTAACGTTTCCGAATTTCCAAAAGTTGTAGAACGACAGGTACTTGTATCAACGTTAGGAATAACCCTATATAAGCCAGAATTGATGTTTTAAATATAACCCTGTTGATCTCAATCCCAAGAAAATATTAAAATAAATCTAGAACAATGTAGGTCAATTCCCAAGATCAAAGGTACAATCAACGTTCAAAAGTCCACGCGGCACCGTAACGTTTACAATCCTGTGCAGCAATATTTTAAACATTATAACATTAACAACGTAACCTGTGCCTGTGGATCGAACCCACGTCGGTTGGTGTAGCGGGTGGCGGCTTATACCACTCACACAACTAAGACATAGCTAACATGTCATGCATGGCAGCCCTATGGAAAGTGCATAGTTGCATTCGCCGCCGCGTAAATACCTCATTGACGTCATTCGCGGCCAGAGTGCCGATTCAGCATCGAACGATGTAGTCTTTGTGACAATTTTAATGTATTTTATGTTCACTTTAGATCCTCACTTCGGACTAGGTACATACCTTAGCATTAAAATAGATTGTAATTTCTCAATTTAAAATAAATCTTTTATAAGTAATTTTGGTTTTTTTTGAGATCCCTGCTGTGACCATATATTTTTGGCGCAGTCGGTAGGATCGCTTAGGGAATTAGGTAGGCAATATTACGAAACCTAACGAGGCGATCCAGAATCTACGTGTGGTTGCGGCCGGGAGAATCCAAACTTAGACTCGTCAAGGAAAACCAATGTGAGTACTTTGAATCTTTCAAGTAATCGCCGTCCTTTCTTATAATTTTTGATCCTTATATTTTATGTGTATTTTATGTGTTAATTTTTTATGTGTTACGTGATAATAAGGCTACAAAATTTTTCATCCACGAATATTGCGTAGTGATAGGTTTAGGTGTAATAGGAATAGTAGATTGGTTATGTTAGATGAGAATAGGGAGCTAGGGTTGAACGAGTCAAACGAGTCGAACGAATTAAACGAATCGAATAATATGGCACATCCAAGTCCGGTTGATGTGGATACTATTCTCAAGTCCTTAAGACTTTTACCGGAATTTGACGGTAACCAGCACGTTTTGACCCGGTTCATAAATTTGTGTGACCAGATAGTGATAACCCACTTCAGAGAGGGGCCGGGTAACGAGTTATCTAATTTAGCACTTTTTAACGGGATACTTAATAAGGTTACGGGACCCGCGGCTAGGCTTATAAATACCAATGGTATTCCCGACACCTGGCAGGGCGTCCGCAATGCCCTTATTAATAATTTTGCTGATCACCGCGACGAAACCGCGTTATACAGTGACTTATCCCTGCAGACTCAAGGGAATAATACCCCGCAGGAGTTTTACGAACGGTGCCTGAACTTATTTAGTACAATTATGACGTACGTTAGCCTTCACGAGAGTGTACATACCACTGTAGAGTCAAAAAGGGCGCTGTATTCTAAATTAACGTTACAAGCCTACTTGCGCGGCCTTAAGGAGCCACTAGGGTCTAGAATACGGTGCATGCGTCCCGAGACCATGGAAAAAGCTCTCGAATTTGTTCAGGAAGAGCTCAACACCCTCTATATACAACAACGCAATGAGGGTGGGTCCAGTAAGAAAGAGCCGACGGACCGGCAAGTACCACCTAGTAGTTTTAAATTACCTTTTAATAACACGCCGGTAGTGAGAGCTCCTTTTAATATGTTCGGTCCCGCGACACAGCCGATTTATAACGCGCCGAGTACATCTCGCCACCAGGCAACCTTGAACCAAGGTATGCAAGGGTGGAGGTCTAACTCTGGACCACCACCATTCCGGGGACCATCGCGCACGCAGCAAATGTTCCGCGCGCCCCCGCCTAACTATAATCCCCAGGGCAACGGATTTAGGATGCCTCCGAGGCCCCCTCAGCAAACGTCGAATTTTAACGGGCCGCGTCCCATGAGCGGAGTAACCCCGTTTGTCCAGAGACAATTACCATCTACGGGTCATGATTGGAGAACGCATGGTAACCCACCTCCGTCTAACTATTTTAAAACACGTGAGGTTAACTTTAACGAGAGCGGTTTTGATAATGACATGTATTACGCGTATAATACCTACCCCGAATACGAGCCGTACTACTACGTCTACGATCAGTATCCAGATTATTACGATGACACCTATGAATTTTCCGACGGTACGGCAGTAGAAGAAGTAGGGAACCCCTCGTCAGAACAGGAGAATTTTCAGAAGGCTCCGGATTTCGACAAGCAAAAATAGAAATAAATTTGCAAACTCAAAGACAGCTCATGTACGTTCAAATTAAAAATCCCCCACTTAAAATATTGGTGGATACGGGAGCAAACCAATCCTTTTTAAGCCCTCGCGCTGTCCAAACTTATTTCTATAATTTGCCTCTAAACTATGAACCTTTCGAAGTGACTAATTCAAATGTTACAACTACACATAAACATTCTATCACGATACCTTGTTTTAATGAATATCGTGAGGAAGGCGATATGACATTATTCGTATACGACTTCCATAAGTACTTCGATGGGTTACTAGGATTAGATTTGTTAACTATGTGGGATTCTAACATAGATCTTAAGAATAAATTACTAACAACTAGGAACGCGAGGATACCTTTACAGATTTACGATTCACGAAACATCAACCTGTACGAAGACATTATTCCAGCTCATTCATCGAAGATGGTTCGTTTGCCTTTTAACACTCGAGATGATAACGTAATTGTACAGGACCAGACTATTTGTAACTGTCAAATAACGGATTGTTTAACTGTAGTAAATAATAATCGCAGTTGGGTAGAAGTACATAATAGCTCTAGTAATGACGTAATTTTTTCAATGGATAGACCAGTAGAAGCTGAGATTTTCAATGCTGAAAGCAGTCGTATTGAGCACGCGCCGGAACGCGTGGCTGAAGTTTTATCGCGATTAAGAACAGATCATTTAAACCCTGAGGAATTAGTTAATCTAAAAACATTGTGCTCGCGATACGCGGACGTCTTTTATATAGACGGTGAGCCTTTAACTTTTACAAATAAAATAAAACATCCTATTAAAACTACGGATGAAATTCCTGTATATACAAAAAGTTATCGATATCCTTATGTCCATCGTCAGGAAGTTAAAGATCAAATAGCGAAAATGCTTGAACAAAATATAATCAGGCCATCTGATTCTGCGTGGAGCTCGCCGATTTGGGTCGTACCTAAGAAGGCAGATGCTTCAGGTAAAACTAAATGGCGGATAGTTGTAGATTTTCGTAAGGTAAACGAGAAAACAATTGATGACAAATATCCTATCCCAAATATCACCGATGTCTTAGATAAACTGGGTAAATGTCAGTATTTCACGAACCTGGATTTAGCAAGTGGGTTCTATCAGGTGGAAATGAACCCCGCTGATATCCCAAAAACAGCATTTAACGTGGAAAACGGTCATTACGAATATCTTAGAATGCCAATGGGTTTAAAGAATTCACCATCCACGTTCCAAAGGGTCATGGATAATGTGCTTAAAGACCTCCAGAATAACATCTGTCTGGTATATCTAGATGATATAATTGTATTCAGCACCTCCCTGCAAGAAATGATGGTTAATTTAGAAAAGGTCTTTCAAAGATTGCGCGAGTCTAACTTTAAGATTCAGATGGACAAATCAGAATTCTTAAAGTTAGAAACCGATTTCTTAGGTCATGTGATATGTAGGGAGGGAGTGAAACCAAATCCAAATAAAATTAAAGCTATAACTGAATACCCTATACCTAAAACCCAGACTGAAATCAAACGTTTTCTCGGATTACTCGGTTATTACAGGAAATTCATACCTGATTTCGCGAGAATTACCAAACCGCTCACACAATGCCTCAAGAAGGGTTCAAAAATAACATTAGATGAAAAATACACGAATTGCTTTGAACATTGTAAAAGACTTTTAACTAACGATCCGATCCTCCAGTACCCAGATTTCACCAGGGAATTTAATTTAACCACTGACGCATCCAACGTCGCCATAGGTGCAGTACTATCCCAGGGTACTATAGGCTCAGATAAGCCCATCGCGTACGCGTCAAGGACTCTTAACTCGAGCGAACTAAATTATAGTACGATCGAGAAAGAGCTTCTTGCTATTGTGTGGGCCACAAAGTACTTTAGGCCCTATCTTTTTGGTCGTAAATTTAAAATTTTAACGGACTATAAGCCCTTGCAGTGGGTGATGAGCTTAAAGGAGCCTAATTCGAGACTTACAAGATGGCGTTTAAAGTTAAGCGAGTACGATTTTGAAGTAATTTACAAACAGGGTAAATGCAACACGAACGCAGACGCCCTCTCGCGTATTCAGTTAAATAACGAGGAAGTTAGTTCAATTATTGTAAATCCTTCAGAAAACTCAGGCCAGCTAGATGAATCTAGGACCCTTACAGCCTCAGAAGGCGCCGATTCTAGAACTGTCACGGTACATACTGACACCGAAAACCCCATCTTAGAAGTGCCGATTTCAGATGAACCTTTGAATAGGTTCACGAAGCAGATCATCTTCACCGTAGTCGGTGACATCAAAGGTAAGACCATTGTAACTAAACCATTTGATTCACACACCCGCATATCCATCCAGCTTTCAGAATCTAACTTAGAACAGGATGTCATTAATGCAGTCAGGGAATATGTCCATCCAAAAATAAAAACAGGACTACTTATTAATCCCTATGACGCTATGTTTAAAATAATACCTAGTATTCAGAGTACATTTAAAAATTCGGCTATGAAATTATTTTTGGTTAAAAACGAATTAGAAAATGTTCGCGACTTCTTACGACAACAGGAAATCATTAATAAGTACCACGATGGTAAAACTAATCATCGCGGTATTAACGAATGCTACCTAGCTCTATCTCATAAGTACTTCTGGCCTAAAATGAAAGAGCATATCACAAAATTCATAAATGAGTGTATCATCTGCGGTCAAGCAAAGTACGATCGAAATCCAATAAAACAACAACTCAGAATCGTACCGCCACCCGGTAAACCACTAGAACTTGTTCATATGGACTTATTAACTATACAGGGTGACAAGTTTTTAACAATTGTAGACGCATTTTCAAAATACGCTCAGGCCTACTACTTACGGGATGGAACCGCCATCAGTGTCATTCAAGCTTTACTCACACATTGTACCCATCATGGCATCCCTCATACCATCGTTACGGATAATGGACCTGAATTTGTTAATCAATTAATGGCAGAATTTGTAAGGATGCATAAAATACATCACCATAGAGTTGCACCCCATACTCCTAATGAGAACGGTATCGTTGAGCGTTTTCACTCAACAATACTCGAACACCTTCGCATTTTAAAACTTGAGCATAAAGGGGAAGCTACAATTAATCTTATTCCATACGCCCTTCTGGCATATAATAATTCTATTCATAGTTTTACTAGGTGCAAACCTATTGAGGTTATAACGGGACATTTTGATCCGCGAGATCCCTTTGACCTAGATCTTTCTTCTCACCTTTTACAACAATATATCATAGATCATAAAGATAAAATGTCTAAAGCGTATAACATAATTCATGAGTCATGTACCATGCTTCGCTCAGACTTAACTAATAAACGTAACATCAATCGTGAACCGGAAGTAGAATATTTACCGGAGCAACAAGTATTCGTTAAAAATCCAATTGCAGCCAGGCAAAAATTAGCCCCACGTTACACACACGATAGAGTAATGGCTGATTTACCTATACATATATATACAAAGAAACGACGAGGGCCGGTTGCTAAATCACGACTTAAAAGAGTACCTAAAAGCAGTCAATTGTTACAGGGCTCCCCTGGTACTTCCACTTCTACTCCTGCCGATAATAATCAAAGCACAGGAGATAAAACTTGAAAGTATCGATGATGGTCCAGGAATTTTACCTTTCAAATTAGGTCCCACCAGAATCATTTCCCACTATCATTCATTCATTCAATCCATAAACTTGCATGAATTAGAAACTAAGATAAACTCCGTAGCTAACCAATTAGAAACCATAGGGCCAGTGTTAATTAATAAAACTTATTCATTATTCGAACTTCATATTGAATACCTATCTCGTAAAGTTCATAGTGTTTCAGAGCAATTAGAGAGTTTTGAAAACGGTCGTATAAAACGCGGCTTAGTAGACGGACTCGGTTCTATAATTAAAAGTATAACGGGAAATTTAGATCATACAGATGCCCTTCGGTACAGTCAGGCTATTAAAGATCTCCAGAATACAGATAATCAGTTACTAACCGAGATGAACAGTCATGTTAGTTTATCTAAAGAATGGATGTCTCAGTATTCGAAAATTATAGATAATATCGCAGCAAATCAAGGTAAAATCGAACAAATAGTTAATAAAATTAGCCAAGTCGAATATGAACGTGATTATGATCTAGTTAAATATGCACAGTTGGCACAAGCATTCTTGATACTTGACGACAACGTCGATTCCATTTCACAGGAAATACTTAGATTGCAGAACGTGTTAGCCTTTATTAAAATGTCAATTCCGCATCATTCAATTATTACTAGAAATTTATTTGACACCATTGTCAGCAAGTTGCGAAATTTATACACTAATGACAAAATAATTGAAATTGATTTCAGAGAATATTTCGAAATAATTAAAGTAGGTTATTATTATTCAGGTAATGAAATTATTATCATTTATAAATTCCCCTTAGTTTTACCCCAAGAATATGATATTTATAAATTATCTATGATTCCTAATAAGTATAATGAAATCCTTACCGCACCTTTCCCATTCCTGGCAATTCACGAGAAAGCATTCAAGTACATTGCGGCAGAATGCCTGAAAACCACCAAATGGTACATCTGTGACGAGGGACGGGGCCTGCAGCATCAAGCGAAACAAGATTGCATCTATCGACTTATAACCGAGCAACGTAAAACCAACTCCTGCGAAGCAGTACCAGTACAACTGCAAACTCCAGCCTACGACGAACTCGATGAAAAACACTACACTCTCAGTTTCCCTACTTCGACCAAAGTACATCTCTCCTGCGGACAAGATCTCTTCAAAGAACTCAAAGGAAGTTATCTCGCAGTCATCCCGCAGGGCTGCTCAATCACGACCCTTGATTTCGTCATCTCAAACGCTAATGATCGAATCAAAGGTCAAGCGCTCAAGATAATGGACATAGCTTCAGAAGAAGCACTGCGGCAGCCAGCACCCGCGACGATAAAGTTGAACTCCATCAACTTGGACCACCTGCACGCTGTCAACACAAAGGTCTCCATGCAGCAGCCAATCCACAAAATGCACGAAACGGACAGCAGCCTATATCATACCACCATACCCTTGTATCTAATACTTCTGGGTATTGGCATCACCGCTGCTGTTATCCTGGTATATCACAAGTACCACCCCAAGCAAGGACCTGTTGAAGTAAATGAACAAGGACTGTCGGGGATCTATGCTATTCCCGATACCAAGAGAAAGGCTGACGCTGGTCAGCCTCCAGCTTCGTTCTCGACCAAGATCTTCACTCGCTGTTCTACGGGGGGAGGTGTCATGCATGGCAGCCCTATGGAAAGTGCATAGTTGCATTCGCCGCCGCGTAAATACCTCATTGACGTTATTCGCGGCCAGAGTGCCGATTCAGCATCGAACGATGTAGTCTTTGTGACAATTTTAATGTATTTTATGTTCACTTTAGATCCTCACTTCGGACTAGGTACATACCTTAGCATTAAAATAGATTGTAATTTCTCAATTTAAAATAAATCTTTTATAAGTAATTTTGGTTTTTTTTGAGATCCCTGCTGTGACCATATATTTTTAACATGTTGAAAATAATAATCACACTGAGTACTATTCATTCAAGTATTTATGTTTGTGTGTAATATCTGTTAGAAGAAGGTCGTAAGTCCAATACTTGTGGATAGCATTATGGTAACAAACTGATAGCACATGAGTAGAGATGACCAGAGGCTAAGGTTGTTCGGAGCTGTCAAAATGAATACGTAATTGTGACATAATCATGTAGGGTTGGCACAGGTGGATTATATTAAATAAAAAAAACTTGAGAGGTGTCAAGGGACACCCGGATAGAACGAGGTTCCTTTCGATTAATTAGTTAAGGAGTTGTAATAAAATAAAGTTTTTTGTTTTTTAATTTTTTTTTATATCTACTTTCTTTTTGTAAATAATCGTCGCGACACCACACTGTTCAATGCGAAATAGAAAGACGAAACGAAAATAACTGGCTTGCTTTCTATGCAAAAAGTGTCGTTACATCTTTTGGTCTTAATTTTCTCCGTCTCTTTTTTCGCAACGAGCGGTAAGGAACTTCGTTCCAAAAAAAATGTGTTTCAGTGTCTTTTATTATGGGCGTTTATTTTAACGCGGTAACAATGTAATCTGAATTTTGATGATTAATCTATACTAATATTATAAAGCTGAAGAGTTTGTTTGTTTGTTTGAACTCAGGAACTACTGGTTCGAATTGAAAAAATATTTTTGTGTTGGTCAGTCCATTTTTCTAGAAGGCTACTTTTTATTTTGATATTTCCACGGGATCGAGACTTACGCGAGTAAAACCGCGGGGTGCAGCTAGTAGGTAAATAAATGAATGATGAACTTAATACCTAAATCAGAATTTTTTATGCCTTTCGGGGAACTTTGATGACACAGAATCGAACGTTAAATAGATAAATGTTGACATACTAGAATTCACAAGTAGTTTGTTATACATACATATAACTATGCTTTCCGTCGTGTCTAGTCACTATAACACAAGCCTAGTTGCTTAGACTGGAGCACACGCTCACTCACTCAGTCAATCGTTCCCACCCTTCCTTCGAAAGAAAGAAAATTATTGAAGTCTTCTATTTCGTCACTCGTCACCATAACACAAGAATGGTCCACACTCACTCCCTCCCTACTTAAGATCAAATTAATAACACTATATTTTATTAAACAATATGAAACAAACATGCGACGCGTGATGTTTACCGCTCGCATGCGAGTGTGACAGCCCTGAACTTGGGCACTGGCCGAGCCAGTATAGACCGGTTTCTCTCGGTACGTGACGTGCCGCCAGTGCTCACGCACACACGCGCGTCAAGCTTGTAGTAGTGGACTTGTCAGAGAGCTTTGTATGACACATTAGTCTCTGGTGCTGATAGTGGACTTAATGACGCATACTGTACCTATCATAAATTACCTAATCAAAATCAATTTACTAGTTCCGGGGTTAAATATTTGTAATCTTGATCTTTGTGAACATGATCACCAAAAAACTTCATGAGCCTTCTTTTTATTGGTGGGCGCGTTCCGATGACACACATCCTAAGTTAGTTTTTAAGACGTTTAAATGTGATTTCATGCATGCATATTTCCAAATGAATAAAGATTTGTCTTTGACTTTTCTCCCATAAAAATGTGTACTACTCGTATTCGTTCGGTTTTGCCCCACGGTTTTGTTTATATTATTGTAATTATATATTGGTTAAATCAAAAACTAACCAAACCTTATTTTAAAAGAGAGAAAACATCTAGTCAATAAATCGCTTGTTTTCGAAAATATAGTGGTTCTAATTTTCACAAGCGTTTACCGTGTTACTTTCTCAATTAGAGCGGTGTTCTACTAGTGGTAGATACCTCGACCTAAGGTGAGAGCACGTCCATTTGTTTCCCGACATTTATTGTTTGACCTGGCATAAGGGTGGGGTGCGAGTGTTGGACACGACAACTAATTTGTACCTATTCTTCGAGCAAGGAGTCAAACTAGGTATAATCCGCGCACAATGAGAATAGGAACCTTGTCAAAGTAAATCGAAAATGACAGTTTATAAATAATTAAATAAATATTGCAGGACATTCCACACATCGCCATCTAGCCCCAAGCTAAGTAACTAGACTTGTGTTATGGGTGCTAGACAACGGATATACTACTTATATACTTTTCTTTTGTAGATATATGTATACGTAAAATACATAGAAACAACCACACCACAGACAAAAATCTAAGCATAAATTACATTGCAATACCATTGTGATTGCATTTCGATTACAAAAAAAAATCAGCTTAGTCGGATGGCAACAAATGGTCGAAAAATAGTTTGTGAATTTTGACGGACAACTTACTTACGAACAGTGCAAGTTAAATAAAGCTAGTAAAAACACCATAAAAGTAGCTCAAAATACCCCCAAAGTCAGCTTATTATCTTATGAATATTTTTTGTAATCGAAATAATATTGTAATGTAATTTGAACAATGTTATTTACGAGAATTGGCCTTCTGATCATCGGAAATCATATTTTTGACGTGACAACGTTTTATAAATTGGTTTGCCGGGTGACACTTCAAGAAACTGCGTTACGCTCCGCTGACGTTATGCGCTCACAATGAGAGCGAGTGAGAGGCACGCGTCCCTTCCACTCGGGCATGGTTAGCCCGCCTAAGAGCGAGAGAGACAGACATAAAAAGTGAAAGGCACGCGTCCCTTCCACTCGAGCACAGTTGTTGTCACGTAAAACTTTCGCCCGTATACCGACTTTACAGGCAACCAGTTTTTTTAATCTACCGAATTTAAAAGGTTCTTTAACCTTAACTTTTGGTTCAAAAATAACTTTGACCGCGATTCATAAAGCGTTTGCATTTATAAATAACCTTAATAATTTGCATTAAGAGGAAAGGGTACCTGGGGCTCTTTCCATACAAATTATTACAAACGTAGTCGACTGTTTTCTCCCTGGATAATGACACTAGAGCAAATATTTTTGGTGCATAAAACTTATAACTGCCATGACCATGCCCCTATGTTTTGTTTTCTTAGTTTTTTATTTTTTTAAATCTTAATTTCTATGATAATTAGAAAATGAAAAAAACCAAAACATAGGGGCATAGTCATGACAGTTATAGGTTTTATGGCACAAAAATATTTGTGCTAGTGTCATTATCCAGGGAGGAAACAGTCGACTACGTTTGTATGGAGAGAGCGCAGGTACCCTTTCACCTTAACTTGTAAACAAAGTTCAATAAACAATCTGTTGATGAAAGCACTCGCCTTTTCAAATACCTTCTGTGAAGATATTCATAAGGTACGGAAAAGTAGAATTACCTACCTCTATCAGATGATAGGTTGCGGGTTCAATTCCTGCTGCAGAACCTGCTGCCTTACTCTTGACTCACAAGCTCAATGTCCAATCCCAATCTCAAGCGAAAATATGTCAAATGGCACTCTTGAAAACAAGACTAGCGCCACATTGGAATTGAATTGCGTGGTCATTTAGTGGAACTAAATGCTATTGGGATTGGATTACGGGATTGCGGAACGGTACTCTTGACGCTAGTTTGACAGCTGAATATTGCATTAGGAATAGGATTGTGTCTCAGACTTAAAAGAACTAAGATTGTGTTTGTATTGCGGATAGTCCCAATAACAAAAGTGTAGGTAACTTTGTTGAAATTGCGAGTTTTAATTTTTCAAGTAAAACTGCTCGTTTAATATTGCACAATGTTATCCTCCGTGGAGCCAAAAGAATGGATTTACGAGGAAGACGTAATATTCGTCTGATTGCCCTCTATATCGACAAAGCCTTACCTACTATGAACGAAGACGAATGGCGAACTATGGCATCACCAAGGTAATGTTGCGTGAATTGTACCAAGAATTTGGAGCCCTTGATGCCAGTTACAACAAGTCAAATGATATAAGCTCAAAATACAAGGTAGGTACATAATTAATATTTTTTACATGTTTTGAACATTGTTACGGTAGGCCACCGTAACAGTCCCTATAGCCACAGCGCATGAGTATAGAAGGACCACAGTTTCTATAGTTCCTTATTCAGTCCACCTACCCCATCTCAACACATTACTTCTAGTAAAATTTCCACAAACTGAAGAAGAAAGTAATACGTAATAAAAGACAGTCTGTAAAATTCTTTTGAATCATTTTATTTACTAAGAACCTGCCATCGGGCTCAGCATTACACATTATTTGCTTGATAACTTCTGTAGCTGAGTACATTTTCTATATTTTCAGATTTTCTGAAAGATTTGGCATCCCTGCGTAGGCTTCATTCATGTGGGATGCATGTGGCTGTAATACGTCCATCTAAAAACGAAGAAAGGTTTTTAATAGGAAATATTTACATTTAAGGAATGTATACGGGAGGTCGTGGGCTTGCCAATTTTCTACAATGAAAGGCAGGCATTTCGTATAAATTCACCGTGATTACACTTGATTTATTTACTAAACTAAAAGAAAACATACAAAAACATGCACACAATTTTATTTTACATTGTAAAAAAAATATTTCTTACCTTATTTTCGCAGGGACTTTAATAAAATAATCACAAAATAATTTCAAAACAAACAATATAATTTTTACGACAGGACTCTGACGTGACTTGTCTTTTTGACGAAATATTTTTTTTCTTGTTGGATGGTCCCCGTACAATTTGCAATAGTGCCATCATTCATTTTTTTATTAAATTCTTGTGTAAACACATTGAAATATTGAGTATAAGGTAGTTTTTATTGTAAAATAGCATTTAAAATAAATAATTTTAATGAAATGTTGTTTTTTGCTTATTTTTTCATAAGTTTTATTCTTTCATTCCATAGAGGTTAGTTAGATGGTCTAAGTTTCGTTCGTTTGATTTCGGCCTTTGTTAGTCTGTGACTTTGACGTATGTTACTAACTTCATGTCTTATTTACAATCCCGTCACAATCTCAAGGGTAACACAATCCCGGCAAAATTAATTTCAAGAGTACCAAATGACGGCAACATTGGACTTGTATTAGAATTGAATTGAGCTTGAGCTTGTATTGACATTAAATTCAAGAGTAAGGCAGCTGATCTATAGATATTTGTTTTTGTCTGTCTGTGATAACGTCTTATAAATCGAAGAACACCGTACTGCACTCACAAAAAGTGTCAGGTTCACTCACGTTCTGTTGACATGGTAGGTAATCATAGCAACGTAGTCAAGTAACGGGAACGTGTGTGTTAACTACGAGGGCGACACTGAAAGTTTTTAGAACTGGCCACTTGTAAACGAAATAATAAAGAAATAAGTTCAAATTTTGAAAATGGAACTCTTTGCTAATATTATTGTGTATGTATTTTATTCATTTGTTATTTGTTTACGATTTGGCGGCAAATTCAAAATTGTCTGTGTCACGTTTTGCAATGATTTTTTATGACTTTCGATGTCATTTATAGTCAACAAGAAAGTTATGATAGACTGCGATTGGCCTTTCACGATGAAGCCCCATCTCGTGCCACTGTTTACGACTGGTTTAATGAGTTTAATTTTTATAAATGTACCTACTTACTTAGAGACATTTGAAAATGTTGAAGTTATGTTTACCGATAATCAGCTGTTCATTACACGGAGAGGTCAGTATACAGTATATATTATACTTTTTTTTTTCAAGTTTTATCTACTGTTAATAAGTCTGAATGACTTTTTTTTTTAAATCAGCTGCTTTTAAAATTTACATAAATTAGGTAGGTACCAAAAAAAATTATAATTTCTTGTTGCAAATTATAGTTAATTATAGTTGCTTGTTTAGGTGCACATAAGTGACCCTCAACCTCATGGTAATAATATGATAACCAAATAACCTTTATCTAACCCTTTTATGGCTTTTGTCTGGTGACCATTAAAGCCTAGTTTGAAGCTTGATTACTTATGCGGTGTGGAAAAATGTACAATTTATTAGATTTTCATACTAATATTGCATGTTATATAAGTAGGTATGTATATCTAAATACCTACTTACTTGAGAGTTCAAAATGAACTAATTGCTCTACTTCTTACGTACCGTTTGATTTATTTATAAAACAGAATGCAGCAATAAGCCGAGCTTATTGGAATGCATTTGTCATCTCACATTGAAAAGCTCAAGAGCGCTTTGTAATAAAACTTTAATTTAAAATATGTAAGTACCTACTCTAGGGCCCGTATTAATAAATCGCTCTCAATATCGATCTTGAGTGCGTATCAATCGAGTGAGTCTTGAGATGTGGTCACTATCTTAAGTTAGGCGTTAATTAATAGATAAAACTCAAGTCTTAACCAGGCTGATATCGCTCTTGAGATTTGAGACTGATCTTGAATGACAGTAACGCTTTGTTCTTACCTTAAATGATATGTTCTTACCCTATGGTAGGTAGTGTCGTCATATTTTGCTGTCAACTTGTTTTTAATGTGAAAATATTTAAAAAAATGTAAGATTTGTATGACCCGCAATCAGACTTGAGTTCACGAAACTACATCTTGAGACATATTTTGAGAGCTGAGTTTGATTTATTAATACGGTATGACTCAAGTGATACGTCGCTCTTTAATCACGTCTTAAGATAGGTTTATTAATCAGCGCAACAACTCAAGAGCAAACTCAAGATTGAAATCGATATTGAGTTCGGTTTATTAATACGGACCTAGGATTATTTAGATGACCTACTTACCTTTTTTTCTTTTGAATTATTCCTGGTGACCTGGGGATTTTGGTGGAAATTCGAAATATAAATTAGCCTATTTCCTACTCTACCTATATATATAGACTTTTCCTACAGTTTCCTATATTTATCCTTTATCCAAATACCAACAAGTCAAAACCCAAAGGAGGCGCCCTAAAGCCATATTCTCATATAAAAAGTAGGCTATGTGTTAATCCACATCTTCAGCTACCTACGAACCAAGTTTCATCGCAAACGGTTCAGTAGTTAATCATAGTGGTTAATCATAATGACAAAATTGATGTTTTAACAATAAACTTAATAAATTAAAAAAATGCTTATTGAATATATTATCTTCTTAGCTTCTTAGGTATCTGTTCACTACATACTAAAAAAATAATGAATAGACTCTAAATTAGGTAAGTATATACGTATGTTAACTGCTTAACAAGAAATAGCCATGCTGAGTACACATATTTTAGGATATAGTCTAGTTTTAAAATATTTGTTATATTTATCTTATGTCCTTGATATGACTGTATTCTGTTTTGTGTTCCATTAAATAAATAAATAAATAAATAAATAAATAAGTAGTTCTGGCGTGCATGAAACCATAACCTACAACCCATTTTTTCCGTTTCATCCTGTCTGCCAACTTGATTTGACGTATGTAACTCGAATTAAGTTTTTTCCGAGTTGACCCACATCACTGTTGACATCAATGACTGGCAAACTTTAAAAATATAGGCGCAACACTATTAAAAGTCGCCAATTTGTTGAACGTTTCTAAGGTCTTTGGATTCTACTGCGTTTGGAATTACAACTATTACATATTAACTTATTTAATCCTCTAGCTCAGCGACCAAAAGTGGATCTTGGGCTCCAAAACGAGAGTCTTCAATCGCTCCCTGTAATGCGATATTTCTTGCCAAGCAAGCAGCGCAGCGTCTTCGCTGGCTTGGCCATCTTGAGCGAATGGAAAAGATCGAAAGGCTAAAAATCAGTAGCGGTGAGATGGTCACACAGCTCACAGAATATTGGTGAGCCTGTACTCTCCATGCACGCACATACTAATATTTTTGTTGTTTAATGATTTACCAATGTATGGTAATGTATTTATGTATAAGTATGTGTTGTTATGGATAGTAAATGGTATAAGAGAGCATAGCACAGTGTTTGATAGGCCTCCAAAAATTTTAGAACACCCGCGGCCCGTGTCAATTCCAAATACTTTTTTTATAAAATTAATTTATATTCCGTGAACTTGACGTAGACAAATTAGATTCTGTAAGCCAATTCTGATCAAGATATTTTTTTTTATTAATGTCGTTTAATAAAAGATCTTTAGGCGCCTATTTACCAGTTTTTATTTTTTGGAAAATTACCTCTTGTTACAGAGTTATTAATTTTTTTAAAGATTTTAGTTTCTATTTTTTTTCTCCCAAAAAACTCAAAAGTGCAGCTTGTGACCGATATTGAAAAATTGCTAATAATTATTTTAGTTCTATTTTAATTTATATAAGACTTATCTTTTGTTTACCATGTCTATCACAGAAACGTGTGCAATGATATCCTACCAACCATGTCTGACATAGATGTAAATAGGTATTTGATAGGTAGAATACCTAAATTAGATTTGTTTACACTTATATTTGTTTACAATTTAGTTTCCGTTCGTTACGTAAACCTTATCCTGGAGTGGATGTGCTTTTGCGGAAAATTATAACATTAATTTAGGTTATGTGGCTCATTAAATGATTGCCTTGTGTCAATATTGAGCTGGAAATCCGGTCAAGTGCGAGTCGGACTCGCGCACGAAGGGTTCCGTACGATTATATTCTGTAGCATCATCTTCCTAGCCTTATCCCAATTTATTTGGGGTCGGCGCAGTAAGTCTTTTTCTTCCATTCACTCCTATTAGTCGTCATCTCATCGTTCACATTCATCTCTCTCATGTCTTGTCTCACGCAGTCCATCCATCTTTTCTTCGATCGTCCTCTTCCTCTCCATCCCTCTACATTCATACTCATCACTCATCTAGTCACATGCGTCTCTTCTCTTCTCATCACATGTCCATACCAACTTAAACGGTTCCCTTTTACTTTTTCAGTAACCAGTGCTACTTTCAGGCTTCCTCTAATATACTCATTCCTTATTTTATCCATCCTCGTTACTCCACACATCCACCTCAACATTCTCATCTCCGCTGCATGCAATCTTCTCTCATCCTTCTTCTTCACGGCCCAGCATCCCGATCATGCATAACGACAGGTCTTATTAAAACGGCAATAGAAATAAAGTATTTCTATTGCCGTTTTAATAAGATCTGAGAAAATTTCAACTGTTTATAGCTATCACGGTTCATGAGATATAGCCTGATGACAGACAGACGGACAGACAGTGGAGTCTTAGTAAAAGGGTTCCGTTTTTACCCTTACATGCCCTAAAAATGGAAACCGAAATACCCGTTAAGAAATAACCTTATAATCTCTATAACAACTGCTATTTTGGCGCGAGATTTGACATTTACTACCCCGTTATCCAAATCCCAACAACTTATATTTTCAGTTAGTGATTGTGCTAGCTTCCTTTGCAAACGAAACCAATCGCCTGTAAAAAAATTAGGTCAAAATTATAAAGTACCTAAACATGTGATTTCTATGACTGAAAACGGCCTTGACTTCATGAAGTCATCAGTGCATCGAGTGTCAATCAGTCTGTTTTGTTTTGTATGCCAAAGTACAGGCACGCATTCAAATTGCTTTAGTTGAAACCGAAATGAACTGAAGTCACTTCACGATCAAGTAAGGTCCGTTCAAGCCCAAAAAAAATATACTGAAATAGATTTGTTCATGCTTACATTCTTAATTCTAATCAAGTTCAAAATCAGGATACATAGTACCTACTCGAAATAATGGAACGTTAATTGTAATCCGGGACTCTACAACATAATTTTTCAAATACGAAAACCTTAATTAGGCTTTGGAAATATTCCAAAGTGAAATATGAATCTCGTTTTTTAATTAACCATTAATTATAAATTGTGTAAAAACATAACTTATCTCTGGCTACATGCGCAAGACGGATGAAGCCTCATTTAAAGTGTTTTTTTTAAATCTAAGATCCATCCCTGTAACCAGTAAACTAAATCTGGTTCTAACAACAAAACTGTAAAGGTAAACAATAACTGAAGTCAAAACAACCAATGCCAATGATGCAATCAACAAATGCATTTAGTTTCGTGGCGTGGGCGCAAATGAAAGGATATTAATATGTAATTTACATTTATTAAAATAACGTCAGTAGTTACATTAGTAATTATTTAGGTGGTACTTAACTTACCCGCCAAATTCAAAGAAAAATTGCTTTTGTTGTAGCCCAAAGGTCAATTCTTGTATACCTACCTACTTAGCAAAATGTAACACTAAATTTATTGAAGTAAAATGATATTGTAACTGTCAATGCGTATGCTGCAAAACATAAATTACAATTACATCGATATCATTTGATTTTAGTAGAGAATACCGTTTTGCGTACATTTTAAGAGTCAATGAAGTTACGATTGCCTTTATATTAAATTAACTCCGCTCAAATAGTGTCATAACTAAAAAAAAAAAAAAAACATATACATTTTTTTTATATTTTCCTACAGGTTATAGGAAACCATAATCACCATTTTGTAAAGCTTAAAAAAATATTCAAACCTACTGAAAAGTTCATATCGCTAATTCTATTACTTAAGGTGAAAGGGTACCTGCGCGCTCTCCATACAAACGTAGTCGACTGTTTCCTCCCTGGATAATGACACTAGCACAAATATTTTTGTGCCATAAAACCTATAACTGCCATGACTATGCCCCTATGTTTTGGTTTTTTTCATTTTCTAATTATCATAGAAATTAAGATTATAAAAAAAAAAAAAAAAAAAATAGGGGCATGGTCATGGCAGTTATAAGTTTAATGCAGCAAAAATATTTGCTCTAGTGTCATTATACAGGTAGAAAACAGGCGACTACGTTTGTAATATTTGCAAATTTTTATTTTAAAAAAATTATTTACGTGACCTTGATAGAAATCGAAATGTAACAAAGTTTTGTAAAAACCGTTTTAAAATATAAATTCTCAACTACTGAAAACTCTAGGCTTTATAACAATCCATTTTAGTACTTAACAGTCACTAACGGTTAATTCATAAATAACTATTTTTAATGTGGGATAGTTCAAAATCTTGCATGGTTTTAGTAGTTAAAAATTATGCTCTAAAGTGTTTTTTTACAAAATAATGTCAAATTTCGATTTTTAACTGAAAAACCAATTTAATTTTAGGCCATGAATTACATATTGTGTTGAGGATAGGGTCATAATTAAGGTGAAAGGGTACCTGCGCTCTCTTCATACAAACGTAGTCGACTGTTTCCTCCCTGAATAATGACACTAGTACAAATATTTTTCATACCATAAAACCTTTAACTGCCATGACTATGCCCCTATGTTTTGGTTTCGTCAAACAGTCGACTTCGTTTGTAATAGTTTGTATGGAAAGACTCCCCGGTACCCTTTCCTCTTAAAATAGGTCAGTCTTTTCCAAGAAGCTATAAGAATTTAGGAATGTTTTCTAACAGAAAAATTTAATACTAAATAGGAGTAAGTACTTACTTAATATAAAAATCACTATTTTATTACTTACAATGTAATCAAATACCAAAAATATTATTATACTTATTCGTGTTGCTGTGATAAAAATATTAAAACAAACGACAGACCCCATCGAAGGTGGCGAGACGATATGGATAAAAAAGACAGATTGGTAATCCGTCTAATGGAAGATCTTGAACTATGGAAGGGGAGTAGAAGGCCTTGCTCTGCAGTGGAACACTATAGATTCTTAATATTAATAAACCATTCAAAAAAAGGATAATCAGAACTTAATTAATAATTCTAGCTTTCTTATTTAACTTATTTATACTTAGGTTTCTAACTTTCTTAACCTATAGTGCTTTTATACAGACAGTTTTTAAGGTGAGAGGGTACCGGCGCTCTCTCCATACAAACGTAGTCGACTGTTTCCTCTCTGGATACAAATACACACACACACTAGCACAAATATAACTTTTTGTTAAATAAAAAGCAAAATACAAAATAAAAAATTTTGTTGCATTAAACCTATAACTGTCATGACTATGCCCATTTTCTAATTTTCATAGAAATTAAGATTAAAAAAAAAAAACGTAGTCGACTGTTTCCTCCCTGGATAATGACAATAGCACAAATATTTTTGTGCCATAAAACCTATAACTGCCATGACTATGCCCTATGTTTTGTTATTTTTTACATTTTTTATTATTATAGAAATTTAAATAAATAAAAAATAAAATAAAAACAAAAAATACGGGGCATGGTCATGGCAGTTAAAAGTTTTATGCACCAAAAATATTTGCTCTAGTGTCATTATCCAGGGAGAAAACAGTCGACTACGTTTGTAATAGTTTGTATGGAGAAAGCCCCCGGTACCCTTTCCTCTTAAGCAACTGTGCTTAGGACATAATATTTTAGATGGAGAAGGCTTGTCAGCTTAGTCGACTATGTCCCTCTGGACATAGTCGACTAAGCTGACAAGCACCTCGAGCTGGAAAGAACTCGTAAACAAGTCTGGAGCCAACTAAACTGTGGACTTTATCACGATGCTTTCCTCCAGGGCAAAGTCAAGAGGAAAGGGTCCCGGGGGCTCTCTCCATACAAACGTAGTCGACTGTTTTCCCCCTGGATAATGGCACTAGAGCAAATATTTTTGTTGCATAAAACTTATAACTGCCATGACCAATTGACCATGCCTCTATGTTTTTTATTTTTTTTGTTTTTTAAATCTTAATTTCTATGATAATTAGAAAATGAAAAAAACCAAAACATAGGGGCATAGTCATGGCAGTTATAGGTTTTATAGCACAAAAATAATTGTGCTAGTGTCATTATACAGGGAGGAAACAGTCGACTACGTTTGTATGGAGAGAGCACCGGTACCCTTTCACCTTAATAGCGCACATACATTTTCCGTAAGAAAAATACATTGATGCACGACTAGCCGGGTTTTAAACCTACCTTCAGAATGAAAGTCGAGGTACCCACCACTAAGACAACACCGCTCAAAATATAAATACTAAGTAGTATTATAAACAGTATTATAAACCAACTCCTGAATCTTCATTCTTAACATTAACTTCTTAGCCGGGCCTAATTTCTTAACATGAGGTAACAGGCTATCAAAGAACCCAATATCCTCATCTTTTGGCTCCCCAGCATCATTATTGACACTTTTCTGTGCATCATCATCGTCATCATAGAAGTCAGTTTCCATTATAACTGGTTTGGAGTCAAACTCGTCAAATTCTTCTTCCTTACTCGGTGTTTCTGCTACTTGGGGAACACTAGGTGTTGATGTTTGAGCTAAGTCTAAATTATAATAACTGCTACTTGTTTCCGGTTCGTAGTCGTTCACTGCGTAGCTGTCATCTTGGATAGAGTCATTTGCTTCGAAGTCATTGAATTGGTTTGTTAGGAATTGGAGTCGAGGCATCAGATCCCAATCGGATTCAGATTTTCGGCATTCTTTTCTAGCTTGGTCGCGTAGGTATTTCCATTTTAAACGTGCTTCGTCGCCTGGAATTTTTAAAAATGTTTTGATTAACATTTAATAAAAATAATTAACTGCGAGACGTAGCTAGTTAAAAATTAAAACCAATATCCAATACTCAAAGGCGATGAGATGTCAAATTCTAATGAAATTTTCGTCCACAGAGCAGTGAAGACGAAGACAATTCATAAATATTTTATTATTTTAGTAATTTTTAGTGCATATTTCTACTGTCTATGAAAATTCTAAAAGCTAAGTAATTCATTGAGGAGTTTTGTGATGAGAAGGTGGTTTCAGATGCACTATCAATCTTTACCTATTAGTTTAAGGGTCGATTCTACTGGTAGATCTTGAAAACTGAGCAAATTTAATTGGACCACTTCTGTGGTAAAATTAAATTTGCTGTAGGTATCCCCTTTCTAACACAAAAATAATCATCTCAATCGGTTAAGCCGTCTTTGCATGATCGCATAACATAAACACAACAAACGTACATTCGAATTGAGAACCTTCTCCTTTTTAGAAGTCGGTTAAATATTACGTATTGGATCCTTATCCTTGAATTCACCTAAACGTGAATAGTTCAATTTGGCAGAGCATCAGTTTAAAAACTTGGGAGTCCAAGACTCAACGCAGCCAGTGATCTCAGTGCAGTTACTAAATTAAAGAGTTGTAGATATTAGAGATGCCACGAAAAGTGATAATCGCGTTTCTTTCGTTATTAAGGTTCCGTACCTCAAAAGGTAAAAAAAGTACTTAACCCTTATAAGATCACTCTCTTGTCCGTCTTTCTCAGGAACAGGTGGACCTAGCAAGGTGAAATTTCTCAAAATTTATCTTAATTTTTAACTTTTTTGTTGAAACCTGGCGTTTTGAGAACTTTTCAGAACACAGGGAGACTGAGGTGACAAATAACCTTACAAAAATATATGGAATGTTAAACTACCCTCTAATTATAATAAATACAAACGTTCCCTATATGCACAGAATTTACTAGAGGTGTCTCGAGGTCTTGCAGCTGTTGTTTGCCAGGGTTGAGACTTGAAAAATACACCCATGACAGAACGAGGATTTGACGAAACGTGTATGCATGTATAACCAAAAGTGCACTCTGATCAAACACACCCTTGACCAAATGAACAACCGCCTCAAACCCACCAAATATAGTATTGGTTCCCGAACTAAAACAAGCTTTAAAAACTAAAGTAAATGAGTACTTACGTGTAACCCCCAACTCCTGAGCAATTTCCTTCCAGCATTCGTCCAATTTATACCAATTATGATGCCCCTTCAACTGCCTGTTCCATATCAACTCTTTACCCCTGACTAGATCGATCAGTTTTATCATATCCACGTCTATGTTCCTCCGTTTGTTCATAAGGAGTTTCTTCCTCATGGTGTACCTGAATTAAATAAAGTAAATCTATACTTCATAGTGACATACTCGTAGTATAAAACAAAGTCTCTTCCCGCTTTCTGTCCTTAATGTATGCTTAGATCTTTAAAACTACGCAACGGATTTTGATGCGGGTTTTTAAATACATAGTGTGATTCCAGCTAGCCTAGCATGACGACCAAAACACGATACGATAAAGCTATATCACGCGATATAACTACATCAACTCTCAAAATATGATAGATAAAGCCGCCATGTTGAATTTTTATCATAATTTTTGTCGCAATTTATAATAAAAATTCAACATGGCGGCTTTATGTATCATATTTTGAGAGATGATGTAGTTATATCGCGTGATATAGCTTTATCGTATCGTGTTTTGGTCGTCATGCTAGGCAGGCAGGGGATGTTTTATACGTATAAAACATGCATAATATAGTTTTTATCACAGTTGCTCATAAAGTGGATCTTATTATACCGCTTTTAGGCTCATAATGCAACGTATATGCACGCGTGAGTTATATATAACCAACTAGTGCTAAAATGTTACCCCGATAAGTTAAATACGTATCTTACTGCTAATTACATGTTAGGTAGATGAAACATTCTTAATTTATCTGGGTTATACTGTTATGATGTATAAAAAAGGTAGGTACCAACAAACAGGTTTTAAGCTAGCAAAAGTGGTTGTCTCTAAAGTCGGTTTATGAACGAAAATTTTACGTGATGACATCAGAAAACAATTAAAAATTGAGTTTTGTTTTTCCTTTACATAAATATTTTTTTTCCTTACCATTATATTCTGTTTTAACCCCCGACGCAAAAACAAATGGAAAAAACCCTAAAAAATATTGTAAGTCAGACGAGGCTGTATGGGTTAAAAGTCTTTTGCCTGGCCTTTCGGGAGTTTAATTAACAAAAAAAATATTATACCTAAAAAAATAGTAAACAACCTTAAATTCTAAAAACCTTTTATTATTTTAACAAGTATTTTTTTATTCGCAACTGTGATAAAAAAACGTCGTACGATACACGTGTGGATTGATCTTTGTATCTCGGCTTTGTAAACGCACACGCGTACCGCTCGCGCGTGTTAAACCGCCTCTATGCAAAGATCAATTTACCACACTAGGATCGCAATGTACTATTTTATATTTTACTGGGGGGGGACGTGACCTAAAAGTGGTTACTTTGTGCAAACATTTTCTTTGACATAACAACTTTTAACTTGCACAGTGATTTAGAAACTTTCACGGTATTTAAAAAAGTACAGATTTTGAGAGCATACGAGTATCATTTACCTACACCAAAAAAACTTATTCTCATAACTTACCCTAAAACTTACCCAAGTTTAGGAGTCTTCAAAGTATCCCAGTTGATACTGCAGACCTCATCTGCAGTGTCCTGATCCCCATCTTCTTCTTCAGCCAGAAATTGGTGATGGATGAACTTTAGTTTCGTAAAGTGAGGCCAGTCGGAGTCTGTGGGATGTTTCTTCATCTCTTTCCGACACTGATCTTTGAGGTTCTTCCATTTTTTGCGGCAGTTCACACCTGAAAATTTAGGGAAGACAAAAAGGTCAAAAAGCTATCACTTCACTACGTAAGTAAAAGCTACATGCATGCCAAGTTTCATGTTTTCCATCTGGCTGAAAGCATTAATGATTCGGAACGGAGTAATGGATTTTCGCTTATAACTTTTTTATTTTTGGTTTACGACTAAAAGTTACTTGACAAAATTTGAAGATAATCTTATTTGTAACAAACAATGGTAACTTAATTTTTTTGTGAGACCTATAATTTGTCAGATAAACCGTAAAAACCATTTAAACCCAAGATGGCGGTCGTTGGACAAGGGCTACAATCCGTCAAACTTGGATCTAACTTTAAACTGACCCCCTTGATATCTAAAAAATAAAATTGCGTCCTCTGACATATGCACGCTAAGCCCAAAAAGTGTAACATTTCCATGGACTAATAGAATCTTTAGCCCATATCTTTGACTTTATTCATCTATGAAAACAAACAAAATAAGTACAACAACAATTAAACAATACTAGCGACCCGCTCCGGCTTCGCACGGCTATATTATGCATGTGTTATACATATAAACCTTCCTCTTGAATCACTCTATCTATTTTAAATGGTCTATCTATATATTTAAAGGTGCGGTTTTTTTTTAAAGATAGAGTGATTCAAGAGGAAGTTTTATATGTAGGTATAATACATGCATAATATAGCCCTGCGAAGCCGGGGCGGGTCGCTAGTAAAGAATATTACAAACATACAAAGATAGGCGCAAAAACAGAACCCTTTCCTTACCGTCGGGTAAAAATATTACGATTTGAATGGAATAACTCGCTTCCCGCGTCGCGTCAGCATTCGCTGCGCACACCGCCCGGTTATTAAACCCAACAAACCGCAGATCGCTACTCACTTGACGTTCCAACTTCGGCAGCAACTTCATTCCAATACCGTTCCAGTTTAAACCGATTCCTGTGCCCGCGATAACTCTTATCCCATAGACATTCTCTAGCTTGAACAGCTTCTATCAACTTATCCATGTTTTTGGTTCTTGCGCCTCTCGTTTTGGGCTTCATTTTGAGCGAGAAGCGGGAGACGAAGCGGGTAGTGCAAGCGGCGCGCGTCGCGGGACTGGCGAGCTGTCCGCGTCCGCTCGCGTTTCTCGCTCCCGCTCCCGCTCGTACAGCTATCCTCCTCGCTCGCGATACGCCCGACTAATCTGCATCGACCGTGCCTTCGATATAGAGGCCATCACACGGAAGAATACTCGCAGACATGCGGTTTTTAATCATTTTAACTACATAATATTTCGTTTTTCCTGGACACTTTTGACGTGTTATCTGCCAGAAGATAGAATAGATAAATAACTTTATTTGTACAAAACAGAAGGAATCTATACAAACAAAGTAAAGAAATAGCTAGAAAGTATAAGTGGCACAAATGGGCTTATACGCTGAAAGCTATCTCTTCCGAGCAAGATATTTAATCACATGACATTTGCGATTTGTGACATTAATGACGTTGTTAATACGTCATAATTTATCCTTTAACCTCTCTATTTGAATTTCACCTCTGTAGGTTATTAAATATTGCAAATAAGAACGCTTAGGTTTAAGTATTGATGTCTCTAATTGTGTACAGTATGCGTCTTAAGTGCACTATCAGCTTGCTACAATAATACCTTAAACAAGTATTGGACCTTCTTCTAATAAACGTGACACACAAACATAAATACTTGAATTAAAAGTACTCAGTATGATTATTATTTTCAACATATTGTTAGCTATGTCTTTAGTTGGTCGAGTCAAGTCGAGTGGTATAAGCCGCCACCCGCTACACTAACCGACGACGTGGGTTCGATCCACAGGTTACGTTGTCATATTATTCAATAGTACCTACCTACTGCAGATGATTGAAAACGTTACGGTGGCGGTGGACTTTTGACCGTTGATTGTACACTCAACAGAAACAGTAGATACTAAAGGTACATTATAGAAATGTAAAGGGGACAAGCCGTTGCGTTACACGTGTGACCCTGACCTTATCGTGTACCCAATTTGTATGGCATACACTGGTCAATTCATTCGTTTTTGTCCGCATCTCCACATCTGTGATTCCCTATTCATTATTAAAATGCTCACTAAATATAAGTACGCAAACATTTAAATAATTTTAACAAACTAAAAAAATAGTTCCATTCACAACCGAGCGACCTCTTTTGTGATATGAACTCTACTAACCAACCATTGCTGGTTTTCTCCACACTTTCACAGTGACTCGCTTTATTAACCCAGCATTGGTTTAAGTAGCATTTGTTACCGAGGTATGTTTGGGGTGTGGCTGTATTTTGCTAGCCGGGTTATCATGACAATGAAATGGCCGTAGTTGAAGCGATTCTACACAGGAAATTGGGTTCACATTCTATAAAAGGAATAAGTAATTTTGACGAGGATACATCTTTAAAATTGATTCCATCATCATCTTCCTGCCCTTATCCCAATTTATTTGGGATCGGCGCAGTAAGTCTTTTTCTTCCATTCACTCCTATTAGTCGTCATCTCAAAAAAAGCTTCCATAGGGACGCAATTGAAAAGAAGCAAAATTCGATGAAAAGTTTTTCGCAGTGACGTTTAGGTATCCCATTCAAAACAACCAATGATAACAAAATCGAGGGATACAGTTTAGTGTTACAGCTCCATATCTATCATCCCCATCAAAATTTCAATTACTACACCAAAATATAGCTAAAGAATCAAAGAATTTATTACGCTAAGTAAGGACCGTAACACATCGCGCGCGACGGAGGCGGAAGTCCCGCCATTTTGAAGGTCATTTTGCTGCATATCGAGATTTTCATTTAGTATCATCACTACATAGTATAAAGTCACTTTTCGCCGTCCCTATGTCCCTATTTCTCTTTGTATGCTTAGATCTTTATAACTACGCAACGGATTTTGATGCGGTTTTTTTTAATAGATAGAGTGATTCAAGAGGAAGGTTTATATGTATTAAACATGCATAATATAGCCGTGCGAAGCCGGAGCGGGTCGCTAGTGTACTTAGAACTTCAAATCAGTAGTTCCTGAGATTAGCACGTTCAAACAAACAAACTCTTCAGCTTTATAATATTGGTATTTGGTAGGTATAGATTAAAGTTCTTCAAATCAAACAGGCCTTTAAAGCTCTGCTTGAAAACATTCGATAGCAATTTTAGAACTCTACGATAGAGTCCTTTTTAACCGACTTCAAAAAAGGAGGAGGTTCTCAATTCGTCTGTAGGTATGTTTTTTTTTGTATGTATGTTACGCGATCATTCGAAGACGGCTCAACCGATTGAGATAGATTATTTTTCACTTTTAAGTTTTTGTTTTCAGGTTTTTTTGAAGTCGGTTTTTTAAATTTGAATTTATTTTTTTATTTATATCCACTTTTAGCCGTGGTTAAGATTTTCATTCCAATAAACCCTTAATATTATGATGTTCTTTGGAGGAATAAGGGTACCGGGCGCTCTCCATACAAACGTAGTAGACTGTTTCCTTCCTGGGTAACGAATGACACTAGAGCAAATATTTTGTTGCATAAAATTTATAACTGCCATGACCATGCCCTATGTTTTGTTTTTCTTTTGTTTTTTGTTTTTCAAATCTTAATTTCTATAATAATTAGAAAATGAAAAAAACCAAGACATAGGGGCATAGTCATAGCAGTTATTTATGCAACAAAAATATTTTCTCTAGTGTCAGTATCCAGAGAGGAAACAGTCGACAACGTTTGTATGGAAAGAGCGCCGGTACCCTTTCACCTTAAGGTAGGTAGGCACCTGTATTTTATTTTATTCTAAAATCAGCTATCCCACCGCGCATGATCGAGTTCGAGTGGTCATCCAACAGACAGCTATACTCAAGTCAGTGAGGTAGATAATCTCCTGCTTCAAATAATGGGACGATGTACGTTTAGCAGTTGATAAAAGTGACGCGTTGTTGTACAAGACATTTATAAGGCATCTGCTCGATGGATTAGTCGGCTCAGATAGTTAATCTGCTTGATAAAAAGATCGTTACTTGAAGTGTGGAAAAGTAGCTTTCGTCCCAGAGTACCTACTCTGCCTATAATTGTGTGGCTACTTCTTGTTGAATTATAGAGCTTTTTCCAGACGTGTTTTTAAAATTGATACCAGGCGCTATTTGGGTAAGATGTTTAAAAAATTAAGAATACTTTTTTTTGCATAAATTGTGTACAATGGAGTTTCTAAAATTAAGTTACAACAATCTCACTGAGGGCATGCAATATGTTATTTTTAAAAGTACCTACTTGAAATTTCAGAAGAATATCATCTATGAAAGATAGAATTAAATATCGATTCCACGATATACTTCAGATACATTGCTTTTAGGGTTTAATTTGTAATCTTCTACAATTCTCCACGTAAAAAACTAATGTTTGGTTTTAAAACACTGAAGGCGGTACCGGGAGAGTTCCGGGAGCGAATTTTTTTGTAATGTTCGAGTTTCTATGCACCATGCCAGTCTCATTATCTTACATCGGAGGCTGAAGAGCCAGCGACACTTCGAACCAGTGGGATCTTTAACACCCCTACCGTAGTATTTTATACTCTTTGAAGAAGTGGTCGATTAACGCTGTGATTCCACTAAAAGGAAGAAACCTATATTCTTCCGGTTTGGGATACGCATTCAAATGGAGGCTCATATGCTTCGCTGCTAAGACGTCGCATTCACACAGGATATGCTCTCCAGTCTCATAGGTTTTGAAGCACTGAGCACACTTAGGCGGGCGGTATCGGAAGCTGAACCGGGAATTTTTGCAATGTTCGAATTTCTATGCACCATGCAAGATAGACTCCGGTCGGTCTTTCTGGCCCTCTTTCCCGGAAAGCTTCTGGGATCACCTAAGTGTCAAATATCCTACCTACCTAGTATTCCAGTATTCTAACTTATATTTATTTAACTATAGCTGCGCCCCGCGGCGTAACCAAGATTCGATTTTTTTTTAAATTTTCGTTTATACACACCTTGTCCTGAGAATAACGAATAAAAAATGAATTATCCAATTTGGTTCAGGCGTTCGAAACCTATGCGCGTACCTTCACATACATTTCGACGATTCATTTTTATTAGGTATATATAGAAGATTGTAGGATATGTAGGTAGATAGATTAGATATGAATTTATTTAGCTATTCTATAGAGAAATAAAGTTATTTAATAAATGGTTTGTTTTACAGATTATAATAGACGCATGGCTGTCCGGCCGCAAGATGTCGGGCATGACGGGAGCGAGCATGCTGCGTACGCGCCGCAAAGATGTCAACCTCAAACCGAATCGGAAGTAAGTAATACCTAATACATATCTACTTTAAAATATAATATTACACTATATACATATTAAGTACTTACACATAGAGAGCCCGCGTCCGCGTGTAAGATCATGCGCAGAAAAAAAGCTTTCTTGAAGTGAGAAATAATCCTCACCCAGTAGACGCTAGCTAGAGAATATTTTATTGTTTTTAGTATTTGAAAATCACTACATAGTATAAAACAAAGTCCCTCCCTTCCCGCTGTCTGTGCCTTATGTATGCTTAGATATTTAAACTATGCAACGAATTTTGATGCAGTGATTCAAGAGGAAGGTTTAAGTATATAAAACAAAATTACCACGCGTACGAAGTCACGGGCAACAGCTAGTAATATTGCTTTTAAATTATAAATGAACTAGCGACCCGCCCCGGCTTCACACGGCTATATTATGCATGTATTATACAAAATCCCTTGCGTAGTTTTAAAGATTTAAGCATACATAGGGATATAGGGACATAGGGACAGAGAAAGCGACTTTGTTTTATACTATGTAGTGATAGTGATACCGCTTATCATTTAAAGATTTTATACTAAAACTGAAAAAAACTAGCGTATAGGGAGACAATTATTTCTTGCTTCAGTCAATCTGGAATAAAGACACCTTAGAATAAAGATTGATGCATTTCTTTATCACACGACTTAAGTTTCTCCGTAATAGCTCTTTAAAGATATAAGTACTTTAATATACTTACCACATTTATTTAACTGACAAAAATTAACGGGATTGTTAAAATATAAAATATGAATTAGGAAATAATTTTTGTAAATATTTCTGAATGTTAGATTAAATTGGCTTTAAGATTAATCTTATGAGATATTTTAAATTTGCTTTTTTGCAATCCCGAACTGAAGTTTCTTCATCGGTTTCCGGTTTCTGAGAAAAACTACGGAGACCGACGTCGATACGGAAATGTGAGTTACATTTGAGGTTCTGTCTATCATTGGGTGCCTACAGACAGACTGACAGATGGAAAACGAACATACACAAAAACCGCGACGAATTGAGAACCGCCTCCTTTTTTGAAGTCGGTTAACAAAATAATAGATTACTCGGGAAAACGAGAGTTATCATTATCAGTACCTACCTATGATACTTACTTTTGATTTAGAAAGTGTTATCCGCCTCGAAGGACCATTTTTCTTAGACCAAAATGGGAGCCACTTGGCCCTTGTATGGCTCAAATTGAAATTGAAAACGAACATACATAAAAAAAATACGCGACGAATTGAGAACCTCCTCCTTTTTTTAAGACGGTTAGCAAAATGAAAGATTACTCGGGAAAACGAGAGCCTTATAACATAACGCCCGATTACTGACATGTCACTTATCTTAAGTGACAATTAAATTGACATTAAAGTGTCGTGTTTAAATAGGATAGGAGCGTCTCAAATTTTTCGGGGACCCCTAAACGTTCGAGCATTCTGGCTTAAGTCTACTTACCTTTTTTCTCGGTACGGATTGCGATAGAAATGGGGCCTTTTACTTACAACGTCTTTGCAAAACACAAAAAATATAAAAGTGCATATAGTTTTTTTTTTTTTTCGGTAATTTGGCATTGTCAGTTTTGGCGGTTTGCAGCAATATTTAAATCTAGATTTATTTAAATTAAAACGCGATATCTCCCTTATTAAAATGCCATGTCATTTATCAAAATGTTTATGAATAAAGGTGTTGTCTTTTATTTTATATTTTATCTAAAACTAGCTGCGCTCCGCGGTTTCACCCGCGTAACTCTCGATCCCGTGGGAATATCGGGATAAAAAGTAGCCTATAACCTTCCTCGATAAATGGACTATCCAACACAAAAAGAATTTTTCAAATCGAACCAGCAGTTCCTGAGATTAGCGCGTTCAAACAAACAAACTCTTCAGCTTTATAATATTAGTAGTATAGATTGATCTTTGCCAAGCCGGCCTTAAAGTTACGCTAGACAAAGTCTACGAGCACCATTTTTTATGTAAAATTGTACCAAGTGTAGGTACAATTTTCAAACCTTTTTCGTTTGCTAAATTACGAAACAAGTAGAATTTACTTGTAGGCATCCTTACTTGGAAGACAGAACCTTACATAACAGGTTTTTATAATACTACCTAACGAAATAACGAATTTAACGATGTAATTCGTTAACAGATTGGACCGGAAGTCGTCCCGGGGCATGCTCTACGAGAATGAAGAGCTGCGTCTGCGCACGATCAATATTAATGCTGAAGTTGAAAGAGGTATGACGTCAGAGAGTCGGATCAGAAATCAGAAATCATTTATTGATTGACTGTGTTCTTATGGTGTTAGGTTTACAGATGTTATGTAATACCTATAGGAAAAAATAGGTATCAATACATTTCAACAAGAGAATTCATTCACAATAATATCTTAAACACACATCTTATGTTATCTATACATCTACTGCAGTATACCTTGAATTGTAAAAACATTACGTTTCTTTTGAAGTAGAAATTGAAAAAAAAAGTATAATAAAAAGAGTTTATTGAGTAGTAAGTATCTACTTAGTTCTTTTGAGCTTTTGTTATCATTGCGAATACCAGTCGTTGGAGAACTTTTTTAAAATGTGTCCTTACTTACACATTGGACGACAAAATGAAGACTACTACCATTATCAATAGCAGGGGGATACCTACGTCACTGCGAAAAACTTTTCATCGAATTTTGTTTCTTCGAACACTTCATATCGATTTTTTCAACTTTTTAACAATTTTCATGATCTATTTTACATTTAATTTATTTTATAAAGTTCGCAGTAACAAGATGTCGATTAAACAAGTCTTCGCAGTATGGTATTTTCGCAGTAAAATCCTTCGCTGTATAGTTTTTCGATGTAACGTTACATAGTAATAGCAATACGCGATTTAATAAGGCGTCGCAGTATAGAGATATCGATGAAAAGGGTTCGAAGAAACAATATCGATGAAAAGTTTTTCTAAGCTATTGGGATTTCGATGAAGAGAGAACGCAGAGAGAACTTGAAGTAATTTAATATTTTTTTCCTGGTCGACTAGCTATTTAGTTGACAGTTGCTAATGATTTTGAAACGACCCAGTTGGCACAATGGTCACTATGCCGGACTGCCAAACACAGGGTTGCGGGTTCGATTCCCGCCTCAGACAAGTATTTATGCTTAGATATTTGTCTGTGGTCTGGTTATTTCTATGTATTATAAGTATATATTTACAAAAGAAAAGTATATATGTAGTATATCCAAGTATGTATGTAGTATATTGTCTAGCACCCATAACACAAGTCTAGTTACTTAGCTTGGGGCTAGATGGCGATGTGTGGAATGTCCTGCAATATTTATTTATTATTTATTTATTTACTAATTATAATTCCACAGGGCAATCAGATATAAAGAAATTAAAACGTGAAAACGAGCAGCTTAAACGTGAAATATCCGCTTTGAGATATGAGTACGACAGATTGGACACCATGCTGCGGGAGCGAAGATCATCCCCTGAACATTCGGACGTATGTATCTTACTAGCAGTGGTCCGCGGTTTCACCAGCATAAGTTCCATTCCCGTGGGAATATGGGGATAAAAAGTAGCCTATGGGATGCCGATAAATTCAAAGAATCTTCATACCAAGTTTCATTAAAATCGATCCAGTAGTTTTCGAGCCTGTTCGTTAAAAACAATAATACAAAATTATATAAATTTTTTAGACTAATAAATAGGTAGGTCTTATTTATAAAAGTTCATGATTTTATTATTATCAGTAGATGCCTATATTACTTACTTATGATTTAGAATGTGCTATCTGGCTCGAAGGACCACTTTTTCTTAGACTAAAATGGCTTTACTTTAAAATTAACTCTATTAGTCGGTAATAAAGTACCTAGTCAAAAATCAAAAATCTTTATTCAATAGGAATCATGCAATGCATCACTATAAAAAATTAAGTTAGAATGTGTATCCTACAGTCTGTTATGGCAGAACAGCGCCGACACTTCTTATGACTCCACTGTAAAATGAATTCTAGTACTCGGTAATAAAGCACAGTGTGTTGTGGCAGAACAGCACCGACACTTCTTATGACTCCACTGTAAAATGAATTCTAGTACTCGGTAATAAAGCAGTGTGTTGTGGCAGGACAGCGCGTCTGTGTGCAGCGCGTGTCCCGAGTGTGCCAGCATGGACGGCGCGTCGCGGACCGTAGCCTTCCACGACCTGAGCGTCGTACCGGAGGAAGCGGAAGGGAATAAGGTATGGTATCCTTCCTTTCAATTACGTTTTCAACAGAACGACGACCTTAACACGGCAACAGATACTGCGATTGCCGTGGCTAAGTTTTGGGCGAGAGTACTGTGACCAGAATACATTGACGCCGTTGACACGAAGGAGGGAAGAATTAGCTTCTTCAAAGGAAACCGTTTGACTTGGTATGGACTTGTGATGAGAAGAGAGCTAGACGCATGTGACTTAAAGAGTAATGAGTAGAGTAATGAGTGATATAGAGAAATGGAGAGAAAAAGGACTACATAAGAAATGATGAATGGACTGCGTGAGACAAGTATGAGAGAGATAGATGTGAAGGATGAGATGACGGCTAATAGAGGAGAATGGAAGAAGACATCAAATAGGTACCTACGGGCCAAATAAATTAAGATTAAGACAAATGCACTATTATAATTTTTTTTTTACGAAAAATTTACGTGCGATAATTAACATTGCTTCTACAGTGTAGGAAAACATCATGGTGAAGCTCGTGGCTTAGTTGGCTCCTGATGTATTGACAAGTAGGTACTTTCCTCTGGACACGATTAACTATACAAGGCTTAGGCACTACAGCGCCCTGAATAGAGCATGGATTAAAGTTGCTGGTGCTGTATAAATAATTTAGATTAGATGGAAAAGACCTATATGTTAGGACAAAAACAGGCAGAAGAAGATCCTATCAATTAGCTTTACTAGATGAATACTAGTTTTAAAATGGCTCGATAGATTGCAGCACCATCTAGAAATCTGATTCAAAAACTAAAAAGAAGTCCAGTAAAAATCGACGAAAATTATTGTCTGCAAAGTAGAATCTCGCCCGCAAACACCCGGGACTGATCCCAGCGCCAACTAGCGAACGATTCGGAACTAGTTAATAAAAGTAAAAAGAATCTAGAAAAGCTCATTGTAACCAAAACTAAGTTCTAATAGTCTGGTGCTTGGACAAAGCCCGGATGTGGAAGCAATTAGTTTTATGTAGCTACTACTATTTTTGAGCGACATTATTGAGTGAGCTGCTGCTGTTTTTATGTGCTAATCGTGTACAATATTATGTAGGTAAATATTTCCGCGATTTCTTCGAAAAATAATAAACTAATACAGTTCATAATCCCCTTTTTTCGGTCGGTTAATAAAATAGAACATCGCTCAAATAAACTGCACATAATATTTGCGGATTTGTAGCACAGTTTTCAGATCATTTTAGTACACAAGTCAAGGGCGAACGAATCTAGGCGCTTTTAATATAAATATAGGAGCATCTTCTGAGATTTGTTAACTTTTCATGATTTATTGGTAAACTAGAAATTTGGGTTTTGACTGACAGATGTTTTTTATGAAAAAAAAACGGGGTTTTCTAAATTTTTGATGTTATTTTCTCTGTTCTCCTACTTCGCAGTCTAATATGACTAGGTCTTGTATTGGTTCTTAGTCCGAATAATTTAATAAAGGTCATGTAATGGTTTATTTAGTATAGTTAAATTTCATTAGTCTGTCAGCCTTAATAAGAATGATGCGAGAGGATTTTACTCTACTCAGGAACATGTCAATTTCGGGACGTGATGGTAATAGGTAAATGAATTAAGTTTATCTCGTAATTTTAAGTAAAGATTGAGTTATAAATAAATAGAATTGTCAATCACAATCCTTGGAACTGGAATTTAGGAAAAGGGGTCACAACACGGAACTGTTAGACGACGAAAGCTGGTATGAAAATATTATTACGTCTAGGTTATAAATAAACTCAGTCCCAACTCAGTTTTGGAAGCCATGCCGTTGAGACTCATTGTGTCACTGATAATATGCAACACCAAGTATTTATAAATATTGTAAATAAAAAGGTGATTTTTGTACGTATTTTGAAACTAAATTTTCGAAGTGAAACGTGCTTTTTTTGTGAATATGATTCTTCTTGGATAATTTCCAACCGTGATTGGTGAAAAGAAAATGGTATTGGAAAAGTAATAAGTAAAGACAAAAGTGTGTAGCTTTCTGTCAAACAGGTGTTGTGATCTAATTTAAAAGTTCCAAGCGTTATCATCGTTTTGATTGTGAAAACAAACGGTGTTCGCATTGATTTCATACTAGGTCAATGCTTAAATATAAAGTGATATTTCAATTAAGAAATTCCTTCATGAATTTTCGCGTTTGAGGAATATATTTATAAACAAAGCTGGCACTGAAAGGTGACCAAACCACATTCATGTAATGTGACAGAAATACCTTTTAGTCATAATCGATACACGTCACCTTTCCGAGACTTGTCGCGATTCGAGAAACTGATTTATGCTTTGATTATTTCTTCACCAGAATTTCTAGGCATCATTGCGAATAGAAATTTTGCTATGCGGAATTTATTAAGTTTGGGGAACAGTAGGTACTGATTACTCACTTCAATGAATCTGATACCTAGTCTTTAAAATAAAGGTTAATATTGTTAAATATTCAAACTTTATTACACAATAATCATAATAGTTTTCTGTGTTTGCAGAGTGGGGCAGAGTCACCATGTACGTGCGAGGAGTGCCAGATAGAAATCAAACAAGAGGCTAATAAAGATAAACCAGTGACGTCAATGACTCCAGTTAAGGAAGACAATAGCGAACGTGTTATCGATGTCCTCGTACACGATTCACCGCCACAATTCTTCCAATCAGTTACTTCCCCTCCAACCCATGTCTCTCCTCCTCCGCCTCCAGGTTTCGTCATATCCTCCCCTTACCCAAGATTCCCTACAGGCGGTAACGTAGAAGATCTACTCGGAGAAGTCCAATCTTCACCAACACTTCAGACCACGTACATCCAACAAAACTCCGTTTTCATGTGTAACACGAGGAAGGTCCTCCAGAAACAATGCTGCTGTTGCCAAAAACCTGAACCAATTCCAGCTCAAAACGTTAATGAAAATGGAGTGCCACCACAGACTGAGCCTCCGAAATCGTATGTCACGGAAAAGAATATAGAGCTCAATTACGATTATCCAAGAGCTACACCGATTTCGAGTAGTAGCCCAAAATCTGGAGAAGAATTAACAACAACCACAGAAGTAGCCAGCACAGTCGTGTTCGTTGAAAGGCGGATACCAGTTAAACCGAAGAAATTCGATTTCTTCTTCCGATCTCGGTCAGCACCAGTAGGAGACAATGAGGAACCTATCTACGCCACAGTGAACAAACTTCCAAAACGACTCCGAAGAATGGAACTAGCAAACCTAGAGAAAGAAGTTGCTTATAAAACCGGCGAACCTGATTCCTCAATCAGAACTGATATTACTTTGAAAACCGATTCAGAATCTCAAGCTCCTCTCCCCGATGATGATACAAGTAGATCAGAAAGGGAGAAGTCTGTAGCACCAACCAGACCAGACTCCCCTAAAGTGAAGAAGCGGAAACGGTTTTCCCTGACGTTTAAGAAGAGGGAGAGAAAAAAAAGGGAAAAGAAGAAGGATCCAAAAAACCAAGGGACGAACAAAGTTAATGAAGAGAATGAGAGGCTGATTGAGAATGAAAGGTTGAATGAAGGTGAGGTCCACGAGGTACCGAAGCCGAAGCACTGCACGAGACATCGGCCGAGGAATACTATGTCGTCGTCAAGTTCTGGCCCGCGGTATAAGCGGGATAGTTATCACGTAAGTTAAGACTTTCAGAACTGATTCCTAAACATAATCCATTGGTATGGATAACATTTAAAAAAAATGCTACTTTTGGCGTACAAGTACCTATATAGCGAATATTTAATTTTGTGACCCAGTTTTATTTCTTCAGTCATATGCTTTATTAGAAGCATTTGGGTAGCGCATAGAGTAGAACGTAGGATAGTTTTCATCATGATATCTGAAATTATGCCCCCTATACCATATATCCCCACTGGTAAGGATACTTGGAGTTTTCTACTGATCCCCACTGGTATACTGTACCAGTATGCTACTAAATGTTTAGAAATATTTTATAATCATTTCACCATTACCTTCCAGGATATGACAACATCCCACTCAGAGCACGAACGCACGAACAGCGTATGCTCATCGATGAACTCGCTCGGGTCTGCGAGCACGCACAAATCTAGGAAGCTGTCGGTACCGCCCAATGATGGGTCCATTCCTTGGTGTGGATGTTGGGGAGCTGGCTGTGTATGATATACTTCGCCTGGAGATACTTAAATGGTCTGCACAGACGAGGAACGAAGTATACCCCGCGCATCGAATGATGAGCTCTGCGGCAAGCGGAAGGGGTATGCGCAGAAATCGATATTTATATGAAAATTGAGTTCTGCGCATACCCCTTCTACTTTCCATCAGAGCTTATTATTCGCTGCGCGGGGTATACCAGCTTTGGCTTTAGCTAGTTGGAAGTTCTCTGGTTTAGGAACTGTTACAACCGTAATTTCTCCAAAAATTTAGCACTTCCATTATTCGGCAAATACATTTCCTGAAACTACGAATTCCGTGATCAAACTCTTGTGTAACATAACAAGTAAGATTTAGTTTAAAATATTGTCCTTAATAGATAGGTAAGTCCCTTGTTTGTGCAACTCAGAAAATAGATAAGTGAAATTTAATAGAATCGAATACTCAATTATTGTACATTTAATACCAAAGTATGAACCAATTTTCAAGTAGATATAATTTAAAACACAATAATTATAGCATTTTTCATAGAACTATTTACGTAAATAGGTAAAGTATGTATGTTTGTATTAGAAATAAGAGGTTCTGTGATTTTGGTAATGACTGTTTGTGTGTTGATTGAGAGTTTATTAGGTTAATAAATATTTTTACAAAATTGTCTGTTATTTATAGTTTTACTATGCTATGAGAAATGAAGGTGACTCCAATAAAATATTATTTTGGTTTCTTCTAATAACCCGGAAATATCAGTGAATTCCTTCTAAACGGTTGAAACTATTTCGAATCATCATCAGAATCATTGATAATCTACCTTAAAATTAAAAGTATTTGCTTATAATTAAATGAAAACAGCACATAATTACATAGATGGTTATTTATTATAAAATATGACACATTCCTTTGAACTGTGTTTACAGTAATTGAGATGCATAGCAAAATTTCAAGTCGATCGGTGCAGCGCCATCTGCCGGCAGCCTCTAACACTTCATATCACAACATTCATCACTACTTTATTTATGAATTATCTACACTAATATTATAAAGAGGAAAACTTTGTTTGTTTGTTTGTTTGGTTGTAATGAATAGGCTCAAAAACTACTGGACCGATTTTAAAAATTCTTTCACCATTCGAAAGCTACATTATCCACGAGTAACATAGGCTATATTATATCCCAATACTCCCACGGGAACGGGAACTACGCGGGTGAAACCGCGGGGCGCAGCTAGTTATAGATATAGAGGAAGAATCTTCTTTTACATCATCGTAGAGAATCATCATTCTCCTTAGCTTTTCCTTGGTGGTAAATTAATATAAAATGAATTTTATAGGGTTTTTCACTGCCATATTTATTTTCATTTTTCACTACCAATGTTATTATTTGCTAAGATTTTTTGTTTTTATTTTGTGAAGCTTGATAGTACAAAAATAAATTATCCAACTTCACAAAGTTAAAACAAAAATCACAGTAAATATTTCGTTTTAAATAACTAAAAAAAAACATAAATTATACATAGCTTTTTTGAGATCCCTAGCATTTTTGCACGGGTAGTGGACAAGTTCCATAACTTTAGATTAGATTGCATTCTAACGCATATTTACGGTTTGACGGTCAGAGATGGGCTAAAACCCGCCTGCGATTCGATTCCCGCCTCAAACTAATATTCATATACCTATATTTGTCTGGCCTGAGTGTTCTTGTATAAGTATGTATTTACAAAATAATATAAGTATTCTATCCGTTGCCTGGCCACGATAATACAAGCCTAGTTGCTTAGAGTACGTTTCATAAAGTAATGCCGTCATGTTGGCTCCCCTGTCTCCCTGAATACAAAGTAGCACATTCAAGGCATTAAGGCAATACTTATTTGTATAGCTGGCAATATAACGACAAAGGAACTATTTGATGAAACGAACTTTGACTCTGGGCTAGATGGCACTGTGTAAAAATCCTTAAAATAAATATAAATATTGCAGAACATTCCACACATTGCCACCTAGCCCCAAGGTAAGTAACTTGACTTGTGTTATGGATGCTAGACAACGGATATACTACTTATATACTTTTCTTTTGTAAATATATACTTATAATACATAGAAACAACCAGACCACAGACAAATATCTTGCCCGAGTCGCATGTGTTTGGCAGTCCGGCATGGTGACCATTGTGCCAACTGGGTCGTCACCTTCATACTATATTAATTATACCAACACCAAACTACCAGTCAATCCAATAAATACCTAAATCACTATCATTTAGAAAAAGGAGCATTACAGAGACTCCATTACTTACATATTCTTACGAACCCAATGATCACGTTTATCCCAAACACTCTAGCGAATAATCTCACTCGTCATTTAGCCTATACAAACAAAACTAGCTTCTGATAACTAGCAACATTTAGTTCGGCAAATGGCAATACATCGATCGACCAAGCGTACATTGATTCTACGATAGAACAATCGACTACAGGGAAAATAATTTCGAAAAATTTACGACACACAATATTAGGAATCATAAAAAACCACCGCGACATCAAAACAAGAATGGCACTTACGAAATAAAAGAGTAAAACTAAGGAGAAAAATAATAAGAAATATTGCATCGAATAACAAAAAACTTTTAAAAACTTTCCATAAAAAATCTCAATAAATAAATAATAAAAAAAAACTGAATGTACAATATTTACATCGAATATTTATATAGAAAAATTGCATTTTAAAAACATTAGGGGAAATGCTTTCGATTACAAAATTAATAACGTTTGAGATCTAAGTAAAGCGAATTTTTTATATAAAAATAAAAATTTAAAACACAGGTAGGCTCTATGTCTTTTTCGATTCATAGTAAAATATAAAAACATCCACTTACATCATTCCCCTAATGGACATGATATTCGCGTCTTTGTCGCACGTTGCGTGCGTGCGCGCACGTTTGCTGCGTGCGAGCGAGACGACAACATATGACGTTATATCGATAAAAACTTACAATACATGTTACATCTAGACTTATTGGAGACTTCTAAATATTAAATATACTTAGTTACATTGATTCGCAACATATGCTTGCTTATACGAAATTGCTTTTGCTAAAAACATTATAATTAAAATGTACATTTCAAAGATTTTTGCGTAGAAGTGATAATTTAAAACATATCTTCATACAAATTAATGATCAATTTTCGTTGTTTAAAATAAAATACACCAATGCGTGATTTAACCTAAATTAATTATGGAAAACGTTAATACAATGTTGTGATGAAAAATTGCATTTTAACTTAACATTTTTAGAAGAATACAGCCATTTTAAAAATCATTCGAGTGATTCACACGATATAGAAGCAGATTCATCGTGAAAAAACAGCGACTAAATTGTACCTACCATGTAAATGGCATTTTTTCTAGTTGTCAAATTCAAGTTAAAGTTGCCGAAATTAGAGTTCAAATCCATAATACTTTTCGTGCACAAAACATCTAAATTCAGTCTCAAAAAGCTGCCTATTTCATTCTTAATTAAAAAGATAAACGTTTAAAAAATGTCAAGGTGATTCATGCTTTAAATTCATAACTTTAATATGGAAAAACAGTTAATTGTGGTTTAAAATTAATGAATTAACACCTACCTAATTAAAAATCTATTATTTATATTTGGAATTTATATCAATCGAATGAGTGATTAATATTATTGGCGGCAGTGTTTCTAGCACCTAATAGGTACGTTTATCAGAAACAAAATAATATCAGTATAAATAAAATATCTAATTTAAAAAAACAGTGGTTAAGTGCGTTCTGGCAATAGTACGCACGTGGATGCTTGGAGGAGGACGAGACAGCCGCGCATGTGATCCTTCGATGTAACAGTGTGGCACAATACAGGGCGACTCACCTCGGCTCGCCGAGGTCTCTTCTCGAGGTAATAAAGAACATTAAAGGTCTTTTGGCTTTCCTCGGGGAGTTGGGATGGCTCGAGTAGCAGGATGAGGCTAAACTCCCACCCGGACGCAAAATAGGCGCTCAGACGTCGAGTTGCGGAAAACAGCCCGACAACAAATACAAATACAATAGTAGTCAATGGTCAATAGTATTTTATTACGGAATAAATGCGTATGCATAAATGAATTTTAAACAAAATATGTTTCCGTATTTTTTTCATATTATTTGTTATGGCCAAATGGGTCAAATAACCTCGTATAAAATATAATGTTAATAGTATAAATTAAAATATATCAAAAAGATTAGGGGTCACTGGTATTAAAAGTTTGACAGATTTTAAAGGAACGATCAACAATTTATTTATTTCAAATTAAAAACAATTCAAAATGCCCTTTTTTAATAAAAAGTTACTCTCATTCAATTTTTTTTCTAGGTGTCGTTTAACGAATCTTCGCCAATCAGTATTTATAGTTTTCATTTCATTTGTAGGTATTTTAAAATCATATTATTCGTTAATACTCAAACAAGCACGCAAGCGATAATATTAATTGGTTACACATATCCAATACAATTCATGAAAGCGCTGAAAGAACTTCAATTAAGAGAAAAGGGTACCGGCGCTCCCTCCATACAAACGTAGTCGACTGTTTCCTCCCTGGATAATGACAATAGAGCAAATATTTTTGTTGCATAAAACCTATAACTGCCATGACTATGCCCCTATGTCTTGTTTATTTTCATTTTCTAATTATCATAGAAAGTAAGAGATAACAAAAAACAAAATATATAAAAAAATACGACATGGACATACAAGTTTCATGCTGCAAAAATATTTGCTCTAGTGTCATTATCCAGGGGGAAACAGTAGACTACGTTTGTATGGAGAGAGCGCCGGTACCCTTTCCTCTTAATATTGCTTTGGTTTGTAGATTTATTTATGTCTATGTTTAAGATGGTCCTTCACAATTCTCGGATACATTTTACGTAAAATTAGGTTTAGTTTTTTCGTAAGCTTACCATATTGACTTGCATTAGAGAAATAATAATAGCAAAACTAATGCCTGGTTTCCATGGAGGTTAGGTTTTTGAAGTTCCTATATTATGTGTAATGAATATAAAAAACACGTGACTTTAATTGCTTATATTTTTCTTCCACATCGAGTTCACGAAATACTATCAATTTCATTGTAATCTATAAAAACGGAGAATTTAATCATTTTTTTTTCTATTTCAGTATATGTATTACCTTGCTATTATGTTTTAAGCATGATTAACCAACTGTCAAAGTGTCAAACTGATTACATAATATCAGCCTTGTGGTTATTGAAATAGAATTTAGATTACCCATCAATTGTATTTAGCTTATGTTTTAGCACAATCTGAAGTGATATGTCTTAAACAAAAACTTACTTAATTGTTGTATAGTATAAATACTATCACAGTAAGTTTCTATGTAAGAATATTTACACCAATTTTCTGTCAAACGCTCATAGCAAGAATCATGAAGGGACCTCTTAATAAAACGAATGAAATATGCTATAACTGTCTGATAAAGTACAAAAATCATTAGGTACTTACTTATTTTTTTAAGAAAATCTTTACAAATTTGTGCATGAATCAGTCCTTAAATATAGTATTCTAGAGACCTTCCCTCTTAATTATAAAACATTTGATAAGCCTTTGATAATTAATATATTTTCTTACATAAATAAAAATTATCAAAGCCTCATTGGTTTCCAATTCTGGAGATATAAATCGACCGCCCGGAAGTTGCAGCGAAAGGTAGCAGAAAGGCTTTAATTTTTTTTAAACCGACTTGAAAGAAAGTCCAATGCCAATAAACTTAAAATCACCAATTTGTGGTTTCCCTTTTCCAAAAAAAGAAATATCATAAACAAATGATGTCCAGCATCCATAAAAATATAGTCGAATTGAGAATCACCACCTTTTTTGAGGTCGGGTTAATAGCCATAGAGCCACGATCCTTTTTCCTACAACCGCTGCAACTTCACACTGCTGTCAAGTTATAACTTGCCTATTGTAACGTTCCATTTAACTAAACGCTTAAGCGATAACATCCAATAGCAAGCGTTTCAGCGTCTGATATGAAATACGCCTTTAAAAAATAACGCGATCTCCTTAAATTACGTGTTAACCAGACATTTATTAATAAAAAACTACATCAGAACAACAATAGCTTGAAAGTTTAACCATAAATGACATTACATCGTTACCGATCATCGAAAATGAACCTTATTGCGTACAAGTTAAGGTTCAAGTTCGAATGACGGTTAAAACACCATAGACAATCAACAAATCTAAACTTCGAGATAACAACTACTGAATTTAGATCTGCTTATTGATATCGATAGTTTTATTCTTATTCATAGACAACAAAACAAGGTAAATATCAGATTATTTTGCAAACTTTGGCAATTTCTATGAGATTCACATGTTATCTAGTCTATGAATGAGAAGTTTCTTCTGCTTTATTATGATTCATTACACCTATTTCTATATCTTTTAAGAACCAATCAGCACAGTGCATTCCGGGGCAACCAATGCGTAATTAATTACTAATAACTGCCTAAATTCAGAGACCTAACCGTCGGAATAGATTGCGTATTTCCAGCACAAATATTAGTTCCGTGACAGGTCTCGAACGCGCTACCTCTGTGGTACTACGCCTTACCAACCTCCGAAAGGTGTATATGTATTAGATGTATTGAATCATAATAATATTGTATATTAAAGGACGTGTTCGTGAATACTAAATGCAAGCTTACGTGCTAGTAATGTATGATCACTGTTCAGTTGCGCCTGCGCAGGCGCAGCGTACCGGGCGGCGTCTCGGAGCGCGTGACGTCACACGTCGTCCAACACAAATGCTACATGCATTGTGGGCCCTGTAAGGTAGAGAAAGATTTCTTTAGACTATTGAACAAACCATTTGTAGTGATATGGTATGAATGTCTTTGAAATACGAACGGTGTTACCGGTGTAATCTCTTTCAGCGATAAGGCCGCCCATTTGTGCAACTTGTACTTTCTAGCTATTACTTTACTTTGCTTTGTGTATTTATAAAATATAGCGACCCGTTCCGGCTTCGCACGGCTATATTATGCATGTATTATACATATAAACCTTCCTCTTGAATCACTCTATCTATTAAAAAAACCGCATCAAAATCCGTTGCGTAGTTTTAAAGATCTAAGCATACAAAGGGAAATAGGGACATAAGAACGGCGAAAAGTGACTTTATTTTATACTATGTAGTGATAGTGATGTTCCTTACTGTGTTGTACAAATAAAGTTATCTACCTATCTATCTACCCTATTGGTTCATTGGACTTTACATTCCGAAGTTCATAGGTTTGAATCTCGATCGGTCATGTATTAATTGATTTTTCGATACGAAAAATGTATGTGCACTATTAATATTGCTTTTACGGAAAACATGAAACCCACGGCTTAGTTGAGTAACGACGTATTGGCGAGTTCTATCCTCTAGATATGGTCGACTATGCTGAGAGGGTAGTATAGGTTTTGGGCAAGTCTGCTCCGTGTAATATACGTCCGAGACCTTTCTATAGAGGTTTGTCGGCGGAAAACTCCAACAGTGTTAGACTTAGTCATACTTTAATAATGTGTATCTTTTGACGTGATAACGTTTTATAAATTGGTGAACACCTGCAATCTCAAAAAAGTGTGACGTCACGCGTCGTTACTGGAACGCCTCATGTTATTGACAAGCTAACTATAGCAACGTTTTATCGTTGCCATGGTTACCATCAATGTTTTCTTATAACGTTATCACGTAAAATTATCGTCCGGAAACAGACTTTACAGACAACCATTTTTTTTTGTGTTTCTTGTGTACTAAATATCTATACATATAAAATGCTTTCTCCTGAATGACTAACTGACTGACGGATCAACGCACAGCCTAAACCGCTGAAAGTAGGTGTGGTTCTTTGTATGATGTAGGTATCCGATAAGAAAGGATTTACCGAAATTTTATCCCTTAGGCGGCGAAAAAGGGGGGCAAAGTTTGTATGGGACAACGTGATCCTATTAGAACCATTTTCGACTTCTAAACGGACAAAGTCGCGGGCAAAAGCAATTACCTGTGTCCTGTTCTCACACCATTACAAACGCCTCTCTGCCACGGAAGAGGAACGGGTGCTGGTCGATCATGGTCTGCACGATATCCTCGAGATACGGCCGTGTCATCTCGAAGCGACCCATGTCACTGAACGATACTGGAAGCAGGGTCGGCCACCAACAGATTGCGAGATTCTTGCTGTCCATTGAGTTTAATTTGGAATTGTCTGCTACCCTGTAATACGAGAAAATGGTTTTTCTTTATTTGCTCACTAAGTGCGTCCCGTGGTTTTACAAGCGTATGGCGTTCCGATGCGATGCGAATTTTCTTTCGCGTTTTCGAAGTTGTTCTGTAGAAATCGGTTGCGCGATTATACGCCTAAGCGCATAAGTCCCGATTACGTGGGAATAATAAATACTTTTCTTTTGTAAATATATTACAATACATAGAAACAACCAGACCACAGACAAATATCTAAGCATAAATACTTGTTTGGGGCGGGAATCGAACCCGCAACCCTGTGTTTGGCATCCGGCATGGTGACCATTGTGCCAACTGGGTCGTCATAATTTTCATCTATATCTATCATAAATTTTAATATATCTGACTTACCTAGCAAAATGATCGAGTAAGTAATCCAGTGTCGCCCTAGCTAGCGGCGTGAGCGCAGAGTGCAGCAGCGAACGTAGCGCCAACACACGCACGCTGCGATCCTTCAGTTCCACGCCGCCTGCCATACAGCCACGCATCGCTTCAACACATTACATTATAATTACAATTAAAATAACCCAATACACCTCCATTTTGTAAACCTGCAAGAGAGAAGCTCTCCAGGTCATGATCTGCAGTGGTCCATATTTCATGAACAGCATCCCAAATGTGATAGTCTGGGGACTGTAAATAGTCTACCGACTACTTTTTATTTTAATGGTGGATTAAAGTGTTTATCCATCTAGTTTAGTTTTAGACTATGGGATACCTTATCCATCATCCCTCCACTGGGGGGGGGGGGGCTCCCTATTAACCTGAAGGTGGTGGGCGGCCAGAGGTTTACCTACTAACATTCCACCAGTTCCTCTCACGCCATTACAAAAAAATACAAAGTTACTAAAATCCGTTACAGTTTATTCAAAAGGTGTATTAGTAATACTCACTCGCAATATCTTCTAATTTGGCCATGCTATCGTCATCTAACAAGGGAGGTAGCTTCTTGGAGAAGAAATCTTTGAGTGCCGTCGCTACGGCATTCACTGGGATGTCTAACGAATAGAAGTCCAGGTTCGGATCTGATGGGAAAAAAATCAAAGTAAGTCCCGCCCAGCAACTTTACTATCCTGTCAGCTTAGTCGACCGTGTCCAGAGGAAAGAACTTGTAAATACGTCTGGAGACAACTAAAGCTGCGGTTCGAAATCGACTTTGAGCGCTGTCAGGCCGCTACGAAATGTTGGTTGATAGTTGACGCGCTAAAGCCCGGTCCGAAATCATGACCGGGAGGTTTGATCGTTAGCTTTGTCAGCGCTGTCATCTATATTCGGACCGCAGCCTAAACCGCTGGTTTCATCAGTATCATTACATAGTATAAAACAAAGTCGCTTTCGTTGTCTGTCCCTATGTATTCTTAAATCTTTAAAACCACGCAACGGATTTTGATGCGGTTTTTTTTATTAGATAGAGTGATTCAAAAGGAAGGTTTTGGTATATGAAACAAAACTACCACGCGTACGAAGTCGCGGGCAAATGCTAGTATTAATATAAAATTCTATATAAATTAGGGGTAAAAGATAAAAAGGGTTTACACTTGTTTTTAACATAATTAAGTAATTTATTTACCTTCATAAAACTTTGAAAACAGCATGTCAACATGTGCTCTGTTCCCAGGCACCCTGTATAGCCCCTCGGACCCAAGCCCTTCCCTCTCGATGAATTCCACACATTTTTCGACGAACAGAGGTACTCCGTGACCACCCTGTATAAAGAACACATTAAATAAATAGGGGACATTCCACACATCGCCATCTAGCTCCAAGCTAAGTAACTAGACTTGTGTTATGAGTGCTACACTAGTTATATACTTTTATTTTGTAAATAAGTACTTGTAATACATAGAAACAACCAGACCACAGACAAATATCTAAGCATAAATACTTGTCTTAGGCGGGAATCGAACCCGCAACCCTGTGTTTGCCAGTCCGGCATGATGACCCTTGTGCCAACTGGGTCTTCAAAATCCAACATACAAACTACAGACTATGTCAAAATTTGTGAGAACAACGGACATTGACCTTTTGAAATGTACTGAGAACAAATACTATGGTTTCATTTGACCGATGACCTCGATGACGCAGTAGGAAACAATCGTTTCCAGCCGTAAAACAAATATTACAGGCACTTTGTTTTGGTATGGATGTTTCTGTACATGTATTTACAAAACAAAAGTATTATCTCAGTTTTCTGATCACCATATTACAAGAGTAGTTTCTTAGTTTTACCAGCGTTGTGTGCATTATCCTACAATACTTATTTATTTCGGATTAACTATAATTATTAGAATGTATATGTTCGTATTTCGCACTGTTTTTGGAACAGACTATAGTCTGATATTATATACCCCGCGCAGCGAATGATAATTATCAGTATGTTCCAAAAGTAGTGCGAAATGCGGACAGCGATTTGTAAACGTAGTGTGAGTTTTCCGTTATATGTCTACGTATTTGACTCACCTGAGGACCCCAATTTGCCGGTGAATTAGTGTTCGTTACTTGTGATGCATTCTTCTTGTCTTTGCTCTTTGAAAATTCCTAGAAAAGTAAATATTATTACACACATCCGCCTAAGTCACTATTCCGAGCATTTATTGTAGGTAAGTTTAGCAGATTTGACCCACAGACACAGGCTAAAGTAGCCTATGTATCTTTTTAAAACTCTTGCTATCTGCATACCAAGTCCCTTCGGTTTAATAGTTTTTGCGTAAAGAGGTAACAAACAAACATACACAAATTTAAAATTTGTAATAAAACAAATTTTAGCAAATCAAATCAATCATTTATTCACATTAAATCTATACATATAAAATGCTTTGTCCTGAATGACTGACGGATCAACGCACAGCCTAAACCGCCGATCGTAGAGAGCTGAAACTTGGAAGATGTGTTCCTTGCATGACGTAGACATCCGATAAGAAAGGATTTTCCGAAATTCTACCCTTCAGGGGGTGAAAAAGGGGGGCAAAGTTTGTATGGAACAACGTGATTTCTTGGTCCATTTTCAACTTTTAAGCGGACGAAGTCGCGGGCAAAAGCTAGTAGAGTAATAAGATGTCTAAATTATAATAAACTAGCTGCGCCCCGCGGTTTCACCCGCGTAAGTCCCGATCACGTGGGAATATCAGGATAAAAAGTAGCCTATGTGTTAATCCAGGTCTCTAGCTATTTACATACCGAGTTTCAACGCAATCGGTTCAGCAGTTTTTGCGTGAAGGAGTAACAAACATACATACACACACACACACACACACAAACTTTCACATTTATAATATTAGTAGGATTAGTAGGATGAGTTGCCCGATCCGTTTATTCATTTGATCCGTACGTTTCATTATTAGTCAGTCAGGACTTTAAATTATATTAATAAAAAATTATAGAAGAAGTGTTACCTTATGTCTTCGGTCATGTTTGCTGAATGGATGATGTCGCCGCCTCGAGTCCGCAGCACTCGATGACGAATTATCTTGAGCAGACGATGGGTATTCTGGTATCATCGTCTATAAACGATTTAAAACTAGTTACGAATCGTTTAAATAAGTCAGAAACTATCTTTGGACAAAGTTATTTGCGAGTAGATGCATTGTCAAGCATAGTGGAAGCCTTAGATATATTTTAGCTGGATTATGTGCGCTAATTGACAATTGATGAAACCCGCGGCTAGTTGATGGTCTCCAGATGTATTGACGTCCCTGAGAGGGTAGTATAGCTAGGCAAGCCTAGGTACTCCCATCCTCACGCAAAAGGACCGAAACAAAGAGATCTAATTGCGGAAAACGGCCCGTAGATAAGTACATATTATTTCACTACGTAAAACGACTGGGCGAATGGGTCAATGAGATTCAAACCTACCAATCATGCCCCAATCATACTTTGGGCTGGATTGAATCTACAAGAAATGTCAAGTTTTCGACTTCAAAAGTTTAACAGCCAGGGGTCGGCAACCTGGCTTTGGATGTGAAACTGTGGCTCTTTCATTCCATATGCAAATATCATATATTTTAAAGAAATACTGCGAGTTGAGGCACGTATATTGGACGCATGGTGAGGTGAAGAAGTTGACATTTGGAGTGCTGACTATCTTCAAAAAACTCATTTACGCAAGTATTGTTGGCAAAAAAAAATTGTGACTTTTTAAAAACCTTAAAATTGTAAATTGTGATTTTTGACTCAAAAGCTTGCCGACCCCTGGGATAGGCGAAGCTTGATATCTAAATAAATGCCTGAAAGTAGTGTTATTTAGGTAGTCCCGTAATAATTTACCTTATGTGGTGGTTCATGATGAGGAGGCGGTGGCAGGGGACGCGGCCTTCTCGTCTCTCCGTCAGAACTACCCTCACTTGACTCACTTGCAGCTGAAACATATTATGGTATTAATAAGATATGCATCACTCTGGCAGAGCCACAATCTAGCAACAATGGAATTTACAAAGATATTTTTTTTAAACTTTAAATAAATAAATACCTAGTTTATTTTCTAGATTCTAGATCTATATTATAAAAAGAATTACATGATACAGTACATAAATATTTGATCCCTAAACTAGGTCAACCTGTATCTTGGGGATCTCCTTCCTAATTGTTACACTTGAGTATCTTAGAATAAAATTATATACTACATATGAAGTATCACTACATAGTATAAAACAAAGTCGCTTTCTCTGTCCCTATATCCCTATGTATGCTTAGATCTTTAAAACTACGCAATAGATAGAGTGATTCAAGAGGAAGGTTTATATGTATAATACATGCATAATATAGCCGTGCGAAGCCGGGGCGGGTCGCTAGTACTATATAATATTAAGCATATTAGAATTCATATAAATAATGAATTTAATAAGCCATACTAATACATACTACAATTACCAATAGTGCCAATCTTGGCAATAGTAGTATTTCTTTGATTGATAAACATACTAAAGATTTTTTTGCATAATACATAATTTAAGGCTAATATGCTGATTTGGCCTAGTGATACCTCGATTCGACTTTTAGGGTCGTAGGTTTGAATTCCGGTTAGTCGCGGTCCGTCGTGGGCATTGGCATTACGGTGAAGGAAAACATCGAGATAAAACTCCGCGGTTTTGTTGTAGTTGGCGCCAGACGTTCTTTCTTCTGGACATGGTCGACTAAGCTGAGAGGTTTGTATAGGCGTAAATAAATAGATGCAAAGGTCAATATACCGAATGAAAATATGTTACCTTTGTCTTCAATGGGCCTGGCCCGATACCCGGTGGGCAGCTCGGGCGGTCCAACAAACATGCCCAGTTTGGGCACACGGGGACTCTGTACCGCTACCAAGTTGCCGAGAGATCTGACAACGGATATACAATGTTTGATGCAACGGTTTACAAAGACTAAAAAGTAGAAGAAAAAGAAGAAAATTTCGCTTAGCTGAAAGCAGCGCTGGTATTCTTATACGCCTTTTATAAAAAGACAGACAGTCGGACAAAAAAATCTCCATATAACCGCACAAATATGGGTTACTTTTTTTAACTTTAGAGGTACGGAACTTTAAAACTGAACAAATTAAAATAAGATAGTATAAGATTAGTTGTATCAAGAAAGATCTAGATTAAGGTGAAAGGGTACCTGCGCTTTCTCCATACAAACGTAGTCGATTTTTTCCTCCCTGGATAATGACACTAGCACAAATATTTTTGTGACTTAAAAACTATAACTGCCATGACTAAAAACCAAAACATAGGACCATAGTCATTGACTATGGTCCTATGTTTTGGTTTTTTCATTTCCTAATTATCATAGAAATTAAGATTAAATTAAAAAAAAAAAAAAAAAAAAAAAAAAAAAAAAAAAAAAAAAAAAAAAATAGGGGCATGGTCATGGCAGTTATAAGTTTTACGCACGTAATAGTTTGTATGGAAAGAGCCCCCGGTACCCTTTCCTCTTAAGAAGAAAAATGATGGAAACAAGATTTTTATAAGTGGGTATACCTTTTTTTATAATGCCTAGGCGCATGGTGTGGGTTGTGCCTGCGCCTGGCGTGCGTCCGACTGGCTGCGCCCGCGCCGCCTGGCACCGCCCCCGCCACGACGACGCCTCCGCCTCCGCCACCAGACGCCTCGCTAGATCCGGAGCTGTCCGTTTCCGAGAACGCTGGGAAAACAGAGAGAGATAAAGAACTAGCTGCGCTCCGTGGTTTCACCGGCGTAACTCCCGATCCCGTGGGAATATCGGGATAAATTAAGATGTAAGCTATCCGATCTTTCAAGTTGGATCAAACTGCACACGGTGTGCAAATTTGATTAAAATCGGTTAAGTAGTTTAGGAGTCCATTGCGCACAAACAACGTGACACGTAATTTATATACAGGGTGTCCCGTAACGAATGGACATGCGGGCACCTACGGATAGAAGACACTGTGCCGGTTAAGAAAAATGAAAGTTATGTTCTATGAAAGTCTCTCGGTTTCCCAGATATCCGCCATTTTATATTTTTTATAAATTTCACTCCTTTCTCTATGTTTTCTATGCCAAAACTGCAAATGAAGGAATTATCCCAATCTGTTTTTTGGATAGATGTGCTATCGAATGCAAATAATTATTTTTATGACACATTGAAAGTTTTTTAAACTAAGATCTAACTCAACATTCATGATTTTTGAATTTTTTAACCTGAACTTTAATCTTTCCCGGTGTAAAAAAAATGTATGGTCACCCGAGTGCCAAATAAAAAAAAAGTTGCCTATTTCATTGAGATTCTGAACGGCTAAAATAACTTACAGGGTTGATGTATGGTAGATTTCTCATGTCTCCTATGTCTTCGCAATCGGGTCATAGATGGCGCTTCCATGTACTCATTTGTTTCTTTGATCTGAAGAAAAAAAAAACAAATTAGAATGTTTTTATTAATCAGTGAAGAAAACAAGCACATGACATTAAACTTTGCGTGAAAATATGCAACAAATTAAACAAAGAAAAAGAAATGCTGCTTCTATCAAAACACAAACTAATTCAAAACACAACACATATTCTAAAAATATTACAAAAAAAAACCCTAAAACTAATAATGACAAACCATCACAATCTAAAACATAATCACACCATTTCATAGTAATTCAAAATATTACCGTTAATTTCACGTTTATTCATGGTGTTAATTGGCATTTAAACATAAACAGTATTTAGGAGCAAACGGAGAATATGCAGTAGAATTCACTCTATAAATAAGCTTAAAAGAACTGAGAATATGACACAGAATTTACTCTAAAAAATAGCTTCGAAAAACACGAATAATATGCCGGTTAATTCGCACACTAAAAATCTTTGAACACAAATTAAAACAGCAGCACAAAAAAAGAATATTACGCAAAACAAATAACAATGCTCCAATCAAAATTGCTTCCCATCAGGTGATGGGGTCAAATGCCAAGCCTATTTTAACGTAAAACAAACTTAAAGCATCAATCGTCAAACTCCAAGCTTCAAGCTACCTGAGCGTATTGCACGTCCAATTCAGTTTCAGAACTGACTCCGGAAGGATGGTGGTGTCCACTTTGCTGGTTACCCGAGTGGGACCAGCCTGATCTTTGACTCTGATACATAAACCATCATGTTTTTGAACGAAATCAACTTTATTGGCTGTATAATTAGCATGTTAATATTATCTATCATTTAAGATCAGTAAACATTTAAGAGCTGTGGATTCCTGTTTAATAAATAAATAGGAAATCGATCGGCAACCTACCGCGGTTTTAACTGAGGTAATTACCCCCGCGAGTAATTAACCCCCACTGCTGTGGGGTATAATCTGATAATAGATAACAAAGATTTAATGATTTGATGCGGTTGCAACGCGGGAAAAGTTGCTTGGAAAAAAAAAAGATTATCATATAAATCTTTAGCTAGGTAATGTGTAAGTTATATCGTTTTTAGTATTTATTTAATGACACCATACAAGTAAAAATAAATAAAATAAATATTAAAAATAAATATTGCAGGACATTCCACACATCGCCATCTAGCCCCAAGCTAAGTAACTAGACTTGTGTTATGGGTGCTAGACAACGGATATAATACTTATATACTTTTCTTTTGTAAATATATACTTATAATACATAGAAACAACCAGACCTCAGACGAATATCTAAGCATAAATACTTGTCTGAGGCGGGAATCGAACCCGCAACCCTGTGTTGGCAGTCCGGCGTGGTGACCATTGTGCCAACTGGGTCGTCGACAAGTACCATGTTAACGAGACTAGAGTTAATGCCTATTTTAATAGAGCAAAAAAGAACATTATTAACATCCCTTTTTAGATAACTGTTTTGGAGAACAAATAAACGTTATATCTATCTATCTATCTATCTAACTATATATCTATATATTATATCTATCTAACCATGTTAGTTTAAAATAGAATTAAAATAAAAGTAATTTACCTTTCTCTCTCCTCTAGAATGCGCGGGTGGTCCAATAGTAATGTGTTGGAGGGCATCGCTAACCATTGTGTAGTTGTTCATATCCAGTTTACCGGGTTGCTGCAAAAAACATAGTATTTACTAGCTGAACTCCGCGATTTTCACCGCCCCGTCCTGCGTCCCGTTTCCGTAGGAATATCAGGGTAAAAGTAACCTATATGTTATATCCGTATTTTAGGCTATCTACTCACCGAGTTTCAATATTGTGTCAAAAGTTAAAAAAAAAACCAACACACAAACTTCCACATTTATACTATTAGTACGCTTACATCATCATTTAGTAGGCTTTGCTAGAGTGAAAATAACGGAGTACGAATTGTGTCCACCTGTTTCTAGTTCGCGCAAAAAATATTAATTAAACGAACTTGCCAGTAAAAATGTGTGCATATATTTATGAATGGGATGGACTGCGTGAGACAAGACATGAGAAAGATGAATGTGAACGATGAGATGCCGACTAATAGGAGTGAATGGAAGAAGAAAACATACTGCGCCGACCGAATTGGGATAAGGGCAGGAAGATGATGATGATAAATTTTATGAGTATTTTGTCCAATGGAATTGTCTGAAAATGAATGAATTGAAATCTAGTCTCAAGCTAAGCAACTAGGCTTGTGTAAAGTTGGCCAAACCACTGATAGATTTATTACATACACAAAATAGCTTATTTACATACACAAAATAGCAATGATATTACAATTTGGAATGCTATTGTTTAAAGAGTTTATTTTTCACAATTTATTTTGTTTTACGGAACGCATAGGGCATGGTAATCGATCTAGACGTCTGGGGGAAGCCTATAAGTTAAGCAGTGGACGTCATATGGCTGATATGATAATGATAATCATAGTTCTAGTTACCTTCAATGTCTGTGAATGTGTGAGCCTGTGTGGGTGAAGCGGATGAGGCCGCGTACGTCCGGTAGTGAACGCTCGCCCGCCATACCCCGCGCCCCACGGTCCGCTCGCACCGCCATCTATATTACAATAAAATATTTAGGCTTATTATTAATCTCGATGACACAGTATAGAAATGTAACAGTATTAAAACGTTTTTGTTTTACACAAATAGGCTTTAGCATGCTCGCCTAGTATATTTAAAACTATATAATGCCAGCGACTTCGTTCGCGTAGAAGTCGAAAATTTGAAGAAGGTTGGACCAAGGAATAACGTGATCCCATATAAACTCTGCCCCCTTTCACCCCCGAAGGGGTAAAATTTCAGAAAATCCCTTGTTATCGGATCCGTAGTTTCAGGTTTCAGGTCTCTACGATCACCAGTTTAGGCTGTGCGTTGATCCGTCAGTCAGTCAGTCAGTCAGTCAGGACAAAGCATTTTAGCTTTTGCCCGCGACTTCGTCCGCGTAGACGTCGAAAATGGTACTCTTAAGCAAACCCCCAAAATAACTTTCTATCCCTTTTTAACCCGGTTATGATGAATTTCAGAGCATGTCTTCCATCAATTCTGTTAAAGAATGTTTATTCCAAAATTTGAAGTAGATTGGACCAAGGAATCACGTTGTCCCATACAAACTTTGCCCCCCCCCTTTTTACCCCCTTAGGAGTAGAGCTTCGGAAAATCCTTTCTTATCGGATGCCTACGTCATACAAAGAACACACCCTTCAAGTTTCAGGTCTCTACGATCACCGGTTTAGACTGTGCGTTAATCCGTCAGTCAGTCGGTCAGACAGAAAAAAGCATTTTATATGTATAGATAATGCATTATGTAATAAGTAAAACGGAGATATATTACGGAGTAATAAGAAGACCCACTGCCCTATTAAGTCTTTATTTACCGAACGGTAGTAGGTTTGTAATTCAACGTCACCGCTTAGTTAAAACCACGTTAAAATACTGTTATATTGCTATACTGTGCCGTTAAAGTTTTTCAAAAACAACAAACAAAACAACACAAATCTATCTACAAAATTCAAACAAAAATAACCCTTTCCGTCTATAAGAATACGGTACAAATTCCGTTCATGCAAATCACCTGACTCGTGTGTGCTGAGAGAATCCTCCGAACAGTTGAGATCCGCTGCGTTAACGTAAAATCGACTTTAATTTTACAGTGTTAAGATACATTTTTAAAGAGATCATTGATATTTTTATTAGATACTCTACTTATAGGTTTTAGATGTAAAGTATACTAGACCTTCCTCGAAAATAGAGCGATCAAATAGTGAAAACCAGATAACAATTGGAATAGCAATTTTCAATTGTATAAGTAACAGATTAACAAACAGACAACATAAATTTAAAAAACAATAAATTATACTAAGTCCCATAGACTCATTTTTAGGGTAAAAAAAACGGAACATTTTTACTAAGACTTCACTGTCTGTCTGTCACCGGGCTGTATCTCATGAACCGTGATAGCTAGACAGTTGAAATTTTCACAGATGTAAAATTTATGTTGCCGCTATAACAACAAATACTAAAAACAGAATTTAATGGTACGGAACCTAAGGTACTAAGCACTAAGGTGCGCAAGTTCGACTCGCACTTATTTTTTAAATTTTATTTAAAGTACAGACTTTTTGTCCCATCTTCAATTACTTTAGCGAGATTCAGTGGTAGGTAATGTAATGATGAACTTACGTGATAAATCGTGCATTCTATGATCCGGAGGAGCTGGTTCTGGCGGTGTACTCGGTGGTGGGTATACACTAAAACCTACGAACAGTGTTAGAATTGCATTAATTAAGAGCCTTGAATAATGCCTTTTAAACATTTTTGTTTGAAAACCTAGGTTTTTAAAACTTATGCAAGTGTTACAATATATAGTCGGCTGCATAATTGCAGCCCCCGGTAGAGTTCGAAAATTACTATTATTGGAATGTTTTCATTCTAATAATTTTTGTTTAATAAATTGATGACTTAGAAGACTTTAAATTTTAACTAAAGCAGGTGCCTAGAATCTTGCTTGTGTTGAAAACATTCTTATAAAAGCCGTTTTGGAGCTCTACAGTGGGTCTGCAATTATGCAGCCGACTGTGCATCTTACCTTTTAAGAAGCTTCTATTCTTGGAATTGTTCAAAGTGTCGCTGTATTCAGAGTCGATATCAGCACGACTACTATCAGGCCCAATTAGTAGATCCAACGAGTTTGTTAATTTGTGTTCACGCCTGAAATACAACACGAAATCATTATGTAATAAAATATTTAATCACTATCACTACATAGTATAAAACAAAGTCGCTTTTTCTGTCCCTATATCCCTTTGTATGCTTAAATCTTTAAAACTACGCAACGGATTTTGATGCGGTTTTTTTAATAGATAGAGTGATTCAAGAGGAATGTTTATATGTATAATACATGCATAATATAGCCGTGCGAAGCCGGGGCGGGTCGCTAGTTAACAATATTCATGTATTTTCTTCCTTAAAATTCTAAGAGAGTTATTATTCAGAGTTATCTGATGGATCGAGACAAGGTTTTTTGATTAGCTGGCCTTAGCTTACGTGGCCGGCTAATCCGACGCTAATCCTTATGAGGAAAGGGTACCGGACGCTCTCTCCATACAAACGTAGTCGACTGTTTCCTCCCTGCATAATGACACTAGAGCAAATATTTTTGTTGCATAAAACTTATAACTGCCATGACCATGCCCCTATTTTTTTTTATTTTTTTATTTTTTAATCTTAATTTCTATGATAATCAGAAAATGACAAAAAAAAACAAAATATATGGGCATAGTTTGTTGGAAAATTCAACAAAGCCTACCCGGACGAATTCGCAAGCAAAAGGTAGATTAAATACGAAGACATTTCTTCCATCCTACTTACATATGATTGAGATGGTAGGAATGGTTCCTGGGAGGCGGCGCGGGTCTCGCGGCCGCTACGTCCGGCAGGTTGTGTGGGGCTTCCATACGGAACGCTCGCTCTATCTCGCCTTTACGTTCCCATACTTCTTTGAAAAACGGCGTGTAGAATGCAGCTAGAAAAGATAACATCTGTTAGACACAATAATACGAAACAAAGAAAATAATCAAACTTATGTGCGCTAATTGACATCGTTCTAATGAAAACATAGTAATCAAATCTGTGGCTTAGTTGGCTCCAGACATATTGGCGAGTTATTTTCTCTGGACATGGTCAACTAAGCTCGACTAAGCAAGAGCTGCGTGTCACGGAGATGAAGATGTTGCGCTGGATGTGTGGAGTGACGCGAAAAGATCGCGTCAGGAACTCTCGCATCCGTTCGAGACATTGCAGATAAATTGCAAGAATGTCGCCTACGCTGGTACGGCCACGTCTTGCGAAAAGACGGCTAGTTACGGCGGCTAGTTACGTGGGGAACAAATGTCTTGCCATGGCGCCTCAGCCAGATAGACCAAAGAAGTGCTGGCTTGACGTCGTAAAGGGTGATATGCGTGCAAATTGCCCTACAAACCACGATCCTGAAGATCGTGCGTAGTGGAGGCGTAAAAGTAGGAAAGCGGACCTCGGGCTTCCGAGAGGGAGCTCGGATAATGATAATGACGGTCAACTAAGCTGAGAGGGTAGTCTATACTTCCCTTACGCAAAAAAGACCCAACTAAAGTGGTCTCCTTGTCGAAAACAGCCAGTAAAACTTATAATAAGATTCGTCTTAGTACTTACATTTAGTATCCGCGGTCGAAGTGTACGTAGTGAAGTGAGCCGCAAGTCTGTCCGCAGTGGCGTTCCCTTCGGTGATCAAAGCGTGGCCAACGTCAGTCCCGAAGAAGGCACTCGCAGCGGAACCACCGCCGTCTGTCACTGCCACCATTTGTATTGGAAGATTCGGGATGTTCATCGAAAATGCACTGGGGGTTACAAAAAATATATTATGAAATACTAGAGTTTTCTTGTTTAAAAATCTGCCGGGAGTGAGCTATTTCGATGTCACTGAAAGTCAGATGCGTCGTTGTAAAGGATTATAAAAATACTAGCTTTAACCCGCCAATTCGTCCGTGTAGGAGTTTAATTTTTCGAAATTATTTCTTATCGGATGCCCACATCATACCAAGAACACACCCTCCAACTTTCAGGTCTCTACATTCGGCGGTTTACGCTATGCGTTGATCCGTCAGTGAGTCAGGACAAAGCATTTTACATGTAATTACTTACTTGAGTGTAGCCAAGCTGGCCTTTCTTTTAGCTGAATAAATAAGAATGAAGCCGTGAATCAATTCTTCTCTAAACTGTGTCGCACCGTGATAACTTGATATTATAACCTGAAAACAATCATAAAAATCAAATCAGTGAACCTGTTTTGTGACAGAATTTTGCTACAGTATTTTGGTCATATCTTGCGCAATGATAAATACGAACTGCTCCAACTACTGATGCAAGGAAAAATCCAGGGGAAGCGACCACCTGAAAGGAGGCGCACTTCATGGCTTAAGAACCTCCGGACATAGTTTAAGCAAAGCACTAGATCCCTTTTCCGTGCAGCAGCATCAAAAGTAAAAATAGCCTTAATGATAGCCGACAAGGGCCTTTATTCACTAAGGTTAAAGTCGTTGGGCGCGCGTGATTAGGGGCGGAGGGGGGGCGGTTTTTGTATGGAAATCTCGTCCTAATCACGCGCGCCCGACGACTTGAACCTTAGTGAATAAAGGCACTGCGGTAGGAGATGGCACCTCAAGAAGAAGAAGGTTTGGTTGTCTATATATATTTACAAAAGAAAAGTATATAAGTAGTATATCCGTTGTCTAGCACCCATAACACAAGTCTAGTTACTTAGCTTAAGTCTAGATGGCGATGTGTGGAATGTCCTGCAATATTTATTTATATTATTTATTTTATTATTACCTCAACTTTTCTTTTAGAATCCCCTAGGAAAGTTTCAATGACTATAGATCGGTCGCCAGTGAGGAAACACGCTCGATGTGATAGTAGCGGGCTCAGTACCCGCTCCGGGGAATACGGATCGTCGCAGAACATGCACACCATTATCCTAAAACGAAAAATAAATACATTTTTTTATTAGGAAAACAGACGGACAAGTGATCTTATAAGGGTTCCTTTTTTACGTTTTGAAATACTTAACCCTAAAAAGGTAATGAACTTCAAACGGCATTATATTATATCAAACTAGCTGTTGCCCGCGACTTCGAACGCGTGGTAATTTTGTTTTATATACTCAAACCTTCCTCTTGAATCACTTTATCTATAAAAAAACCGCAACAAAATCCGTTGCGTAGTTCGTAGATCTAAGCGTACATAGGGACAGACAGAAAGCGGGAAGCGACTATGTATTATACTATGTACTGATGTTAGCAGCGTCAAGAAATCACGATACCGATGGAATATCGGGATAAAAGGAAGCCTAGTTGTTTGCTGTAGTTTTAACTTAAAGAGATAACAAACATATTTACATACAAACTTCGACATTAAAACTCACCGTATATCAGAATCGAAGCAGACAATAACGTCGTCTCGGTAAAGGTGAGCGTAACTAGCTTTATCTCTGTTCGCTCGTACCAACTCTTGTATCGCGTCGGCTGTGAACGATTCCGTACCGAGCTCTGTCACTGATGCCTCTAAGTATGCGCAGTGTAGACTGTAATAAAGAACAATTATTAGAACTGGCTTAAAAGGGCACTAGACCAAATCGGCCTGATTTAGCTGGCTTGGCCATATCGAGAGAATGGAGGAGGATCGAGCGGTCAAAAGAGCATATCTAGGACGGCCTCGGGGGAGACGGCCCGTTGGTAGACCTAGGTATCGCTGGATTGACCAAGTCCAACAAGACCTGCAAGCCTTTCATGCAGCCGATTGGCAAAAAGTGGCGCTGAATAGGCTGCAATGGCGTCTTTTGGTGTCAGAGGCCAAGATCCACTTCGGGTCGCTGAGCCAGCGTAAGTAAGTAACAGGGTACAAAATGAATGAGCCAATGATTATTCTGCTTCTTTTATAGTTGTATGGCTCGCCTATTGTTGGAGTTTTCTGGTCATCCTATGACCGCTAACTTGACCTAACGACTGCTATCAAAGACAGCAACCGGGACTAACAGTGAAGCACTTGAGAAAACATTGTTGCAACACTGTTAATCTATCACTCATCGCAGTGATGACCACGCTAAGCATTGCTGAACCCGCACGACCGTAAATGATCTGCGAGCGCAGCCGGAGACAGTGAAGCACGGAAGGACTTAAGTAAACAATGTTGCATCACTGTTAATCTATCACCCACTGAAGTAATGACCGCGTTAACCATTGCTGAACCCACACGACCGTAAATGATCGGCACATGCAGCTTGTGTTGGTGACATGAAATATCTGGTACGCCACTAAACACTGCCTTAGTGAGGTGAACAGTTATAGAGTGCTTATCTCCAAACTTCGCATTCCTTTATTGTGACACAATAATTTGACGTGTCTTCATGCAATATGCGATAACACCCGAGTCAATTGCCTTACTTTCGAGTCGTCAAGTTTATTTCCTCTACCTCTGGTGGACATATCACTGCTGCGCCTAAAGTTAATCCTAAAAGTTTCCTAGCACATACTAACTTTTCAGCCAAATTCTGTCCCTCTTCTTGCAATCGTACCAGTTCCTTCTTATCCATACCCTCGTCTTGCACAAACATCACGACTAAAGGTAAACCCTGGAACGGCAGCTTATCTTCCTGTTCTAAGCTTGTCAGTAGAGTCTTCTCCGCGCAGTCTCTGATGTATTCGAACGACTCTTGATCTTGGTACACGCAAAAATATCCTGAGGGAAGAAACGAGTTATACAACTCCACCTTGTCTCGAAACTAAGCGAAACTTAATAGTACGTAGCGTGTTAACTTAGACCGGGTGCATTATCTATAGTTATATTATATTATTGCCTGCGTCTGTCTTTCCTGACGTGTACAATTTGGGGGTCTTCAAGTCGCGAGTGAATAGGTATCTTCAAGGAAAGCGTGCTTTAGACCATCAGGCAGGTGTGATAGTGGTCAAACGCTGACCTATCATATGTAAAAAAAGAGGTGAAGTTAGGATGTTTGAATATGTTTGTGATGGGCAATCTCCGGAACTAACGACCGGGTTTGATGAAACTTGGTATGAGGATACATTGAATCCTAGGAATAAGCACTTTTTTCGATATTTTGACGGAATCGGGACTTACATGGGTGGCGTTAGGCGCTACTAGTATGTAATATGTAGAGAAACACCAAAAAAGTGTTCCATGGTGGATCCCGCAACTTTGATTGTAGAAGTCTAGAAATTTGCCGAACAGACGTCTCTTTACCATCAAAGAGCTCGCCCGTATTGGGTGAAAACACACAGATTGATCTAGAGGATGGCAATGAATAAGACATAGAAAATGAGATACTTTTACCGCGGTTCCGTGTTAGTTTTAATTATGCGGATGAACCTGCGGGTGACAGCTAGTAATCATCATCATCATATCTGCCCATACACGTCCACTGCTGGACATAGGCCTCTGGGACGCCACAAACAGCGGTCCTGAGCCGCCTCCATCCACCGACTACCTGCGACCGCCACAATGTCGTCGGTCCACCGGGCAGCTGGTCTCCCAACACTCCGTTTCTCGTTGCATCACGGCCGCCACTGGAGAACCTTTACTCCCAGCGGTTGTCAGTTCGGCGAGCTATATGACCTGCCTATTGCCACTGCTAGTAATATCTATTAGAAACGGACCGTTAGGTGCAAAATCCAAGTCGGTATGGTCGATGTCGTCAATATTAGTGCGTTGTTCGACGCGCCAGGAATGCCCGTCAGATGTCGTGATGCGATGTTCCGAGTCACAACCAGCTAGCAGACGTTTACCGAACTCGCCTGATACACCTTCCACCTACAAAAACATAGTAATATTGTTTTAAATCTAATTCCGAAAACTACACGGCTACGATACTTGAATTTGCGATCTTCTGCTTACCATGAAGGTGGGTTCCCAACTACGCTACATGACAAGTTACGTCACAACTAGATTTTAAGAAGTCAATAACCCTTACGGCCCTAAATCACCCAATATTTACTTCAGCTACCGCTACAGCTAATAAGTTCATTTTTGTACTACTCTAGTTTTACTTCTATGGATTGAGGATTAGAAATACTTACACCAAGGATGATAACGTTGATTTGATTAGAATCATTGGTTAGAGCCCAGGGTGCGGCGGGACCCGCGTGGCATTGAGATTCACCAGTTGATGTCAATGACCTGTACAAAAAAAACAACATTCTTAAAGAAATTGCATAACTTAATTACCAGATATTTTATTCAAATTAATCAAATTTAAAGATAAAGGTGATCAAAAATTTTCTTAATGCCCTAAAAGTTCCAAAACACTGCTAGTGGTAAAGTAGCCAACGTTGAAAAAGGCAAAAAAAAAATGTGTTACTTAGTTACCTCTTCACACAAAAACAATTTAAAAGATTGCTATGAAACTAGGAATGCAGGTAGCCAGAGTCTTACAATAAACAAAAATGCTAGATCCCGATATCCTGGTCGTAATCTCAGACTTACGAGGGTGCAACCGTGGGGCGCTGCTACCACGAGAGGTACTAAATGCCATGATGTCATAATGTCTAAGGAGCCCATTTGCAACAGTGTCAAAATGTACAAAATGGCTAATTGTCAGCATGTTCATATGTCCAAATGTGGCAAAATGACCAAGATACTAAATGCCTGGTGTTGATTGTGTACTCACCCAACTCGAGTATTAAGTATAACAGGCAAGGTTCCATCGAGACAGTTGGCCTGAGCAGGGCAATGTTCCCGCATTGGGCAGTGAACGAATCCTAGATGTTGGAACAGCATCAACTTGCGATCCTGCTCCATACGGTCCAGCATTTTGTATCTGTGGGTACACAATTTAAATTAGGTACAAATGGAGGATGTGTTTGTGTATTAATCCCATTTCGGGGAAAGATTAGAACTTGCGTCCACAACCAGTGTCTCCTAAACAAGCTTAGGTTTTAAAGTAACAAGTCGTCTCATTGCTTCAAAACTTTGAAATGAAGTTTTGTTGAAGAATGTCACTGGCTTTGGCGAATCAAGGTAGAATGAAAGATAGAAGAAACAGTTAAAGAAGAGCAAAAATGGCAATTTAGGTCTTTTGCATCGCTAACTAATATAGTTACCTAAAGTCATCTTGCAACACATCCGTGATTTCTTTGATGTCTTCCTGAGTGATCGTTCCAGTGGGAGATATGCTTTTGAAATGGTAGAATAGGTCTGCATGCTCTAACAGCAACTCCTGTAAACAATAATATTAGTATTATTTTTATAAGTGAAAATTTAAGATCTTGTCTTCTTCAGCTCAGCCCACTGCAGGGAATGTGCCTACACAACGTCTCTCCATATCTTCTCCATATTCTCCATGTCTTTAACTGACCCAAAATATAAAATGGAGGAGCACAAACAGGTAACCTAGATTGTTCTAATTGTAAAACCCAAACATCTATAGTCTACTAGATAAACGTTACATTTTAAGAATTAAACTAAGTAAGAATTGGTATCTGTTAAGCATGGAAAGTTAACAAGTATTCAATCCGTATTACCATTACGCAATCCTAATTGCTTAGCTGGGGCTAAAAAGCGCTGTGTGCAATGCCCTGCAATAATATGCCACTAGTTCATGGTATTTTAAGAGTAACCCACCTGTAGATTATGCTTGGCTCTCCTCTGTATCTGCCTCTGGTGCTGATCGTACACCCTCTGCTGCTGATGGTCCGACAACGCCTCGAAACACTCTCGACCCATCAACAACACCCGCACTTCTGACAGTTGCTTGCCAGGAGTCACGTAGCCAGTCTCCTCGAGGAGGCGTTTGAATTGTTGACACCATCTGTGGAACAAAAAAAGTTAAAGAACAGAGCTACAAGTAGCTTGTGGAGTCATTCCTTAAAATGCCAAACGTCAGAAGAGACAAGTTAGACACGTTGAAAGTTAATCAAAAAATTAAAGATTGGCAGCTTAAAGGTAAAGTTGTTGCCCGCGACTTCGTACGCGTGGTAGTTTTATTTTATGTACCGAAATCTTCCTCTTGAATCACTCTATCTATTTAAAACAAACTGCATCAAAATCCGTTGCGTAGTTTTAAAGATCTAAGCATACATATGGACAGTGGGAAGCGAATGTAACGCTGTATTAACGGAATAGCACTTTATTGCGTCGCAGCAAGATTGATTCTCCGGTGCTATAAATTAATCCGTGGCAATGTGTTATTATAATTAAAACTGACTCATAATTCCTCTGTTCTTCTTGAGCTTCATGCAGGTATGATTTGAATACGGACGCAGCTTCATTAGACTCCAGTATCTCGTATGGTATCTTTTGTGACTGACCTAATGTCTGTAACATAACACACACAATGAAAGTAACTTATTTATGTATATTTTTGTAATATATAAATTAGCAGAGATATTGACTGTTTTGTAAGACGGTAACGTAGCATGTCATCTTTACCATTTAAAGTTAATTTGTAACAATCCCTACAGTGTTTTAAACTCTTTGATAGTGTCTAACATCCACTTTTGGGTATCCGCTTGTAGGACTGCGAAGCTGGTCTGACTATGAACGCTTTTTTGCAAGAATTTACTTGTCCAAACGATCCTAACCTTTTCAGTTCAATGTGAGCGCGCACACGGAATAAAGAGCGTACTTTTAAAGACAAATTCGTTTCCAAAGTGCGACAGGCATTTTGTAAACGTTTTCGATATTACTGCATACGAGCTGGGGTTTGGGGCACAAAGCCATGGTTCAGGCATATATGCATATGTATGAAGTTCGCAACAAAACATTGTTACATTCGTAGTAATAGAGACCGGGAATCGTAGCTACAAATATCGTAGCTATAGACAGCAATTTGTATGATTTGACGTATTCGGGACACCGAATGCGTTACGTATGCGATAACCGCATTCGGATTCCGAACGTTTGCGCCCAGGTTTAGTAACTTTAAAACAGCAAATGCTCCATGTTCTGTTACTAGAAAATGATCTAGTCTATCTATACCCACATGTTTCAGAATTTTCATTATAAAGTAATTATCTTACCTGATACCTAGCCCGTTCGCCAACTCTCAACGTAGTATCGATAGCCAATGGGCTGTCCATTTCGGATCCGGACTCCGAGCCCGACATCTGAGCCCGACCTTCGCTGAAGTACACCGAGAAATCACGGTGCGAACGTAGCTGCCGGATCACCATTGGCCAATCACTGTTGATAGAGAAATACATATAAATGGCAGATAAGAGAACAGCCTTTCAAACCCCAGTGAAGGTAAGACAGTTTTTGAAACCGCGGAGTTTTTGCATGAAAGGTAATAAACTAACACAGAAGCTATCACATCTATACAAATTAAATGCTTTGACCTGACTGACTGAATGACGGATCACCGCTGATGGTAGAGACCTGAAACTTGGAGGGTGTGTTCTCTGTATGACGTAGACATCCGATAATAAAGGATTTTCCAAAATTCTACCCCTTAGGGGTTGAAAAAAGAGGCCAAAGTTTGTATGGGACAACGTGATTCCTTGGTCCAATCCTATTAGAACCATTTTCAACATTTACGCGGAAAAAGTCGCGGGCAAAATATAGTCTATAAATATAAAATTCAACGTCTTGACTGATATATCAACACACAGCTCAAAAGGATCAGACAGATCGGCCTAAATTTTAGCATACGGATAACTATTATGACGAAAGGGATCCGTTAAGAGGAAAGGGTACCTCTCCATACAAACGTAGTCAACTGTTTCCTTCCTGGATAATGACACTAGAGCAAATATTTTTGTTGCATAAAACTTATAACTGCCATGACCATGTTTTATTGTTTTTTGTTTTTTAATCTTAATTTCTATGATAATTAGAAAATGAAAAAACCCAGACATAGGGGCATAGTCAATATTAGTCATGGCAGTTATAGGTTTTATGCAACAAAAATATGTGTGCTAGTGTCATTATCCAGGGAGGAAACAGTCGACTACATTCATATGGAGAGAGCGCCGGTACCCTTTTACCTTAAGAAAGGATTTTGCTAAAATTAACTCCAACGCAATCGAAATTGCGGGTAAAAGCTACTTGAAAATATTATTAGAGTATAAATACGTACTTTTCTTGCAAGTCTTCCGTTGGTAAATTGAGTCTAGTCAAAACCTGTGGTAATTTAGCGAGTTGTTTGCGCAGTTTTTTCGCTGAACGTTCTTCCTTCAAACGTTTTATGTGACGACGGAACATCATCTGTTGAACAAAATATAGAATGTGGTTATAATAAAAATATAAGCTTACAATAAAAATAAGTGTTACAATTCAATTTATTTTTAAACTAGCGACCCTCCCCGGCTTCGCAAGGCTATATTATGCATGTATTATACATATAAACCTTCCTCTTGAATCACTCTATCTATTAAAAAAAAACCCATCAAAATCCGTTGCGTAGTTTTAAAGATTTAAGCAGTCAAAGGGAAATAGGGACAGAAAAAGCGACTTTGTTTTATACTATGTAGTGATGGTTCCGTACCCAAAGGATAAAAACAAGCCACATAGGGTCCCGTTTTTATCCTTTGGTTAAGACTTCACTGTGTATTTTGTCTGTCTGTCTGTCACCAGGCTGTATCTCATGAACCGTGATAGCTAGACAGTTGAAATTTTCACAGACGATGTATTTACTGTTGCCGCTATAAGAACAAGTACTAAAAACAGAATATAATGGTAAATAAATAAAATAAAATAAATAATCGTTTATTGCCAAAAAATTATACATTAAATAAACTAATTATAAGTATGGCAAAAGGAGCAGGCTCAGCATATGCTGTGAGACGCAGCTGCACAGCGCTGGTTTTCAGCCTGACCCTTTCTCTCTGTTTCTGTTGTCTGTATTATTTCAGGGTAGTCATGCACAACAATAAAATAAAAACCCAGATAATAGAAACCAAGTTACAATAATTGTGATTAAAGCTAATAATATTTAAATTTTTCAACATTAAAAGTATATTATTATCAACAGTTACAAAAATAAAATCATCAGGTAGGTATTCAGCAAGTACAACGAATCATTAATCTTTTTCAAAAGAGCCTATACATTGATTAAAACGTTTGTAAAACGATTAAAAAACTAAAATTTCATTTAAATAAAATACAATCAATTTTTTTTTAAAAAAACCACAATTTTTTTCACTTTTTATGCTGATATTTCGAGATTTAAGCGGGTAAAACTGCGGAATGCAATTAGTAAGATTGGATAACTAACCTGAGTCCCATCAACACCAAATTGCTGTACAAACTTGATCCATTCTGGTGAATGTGACAATCTCTTGCTAGCTGCCGACCATGTTTCTCTGCAATAAAATAGTTTATATCAGAAAAGGTGTAAAAATATACATTTCTGGTCCAGAAAAGTTTAGTAATCTACAAAATCAAAGCCATAACAGAATGCTGAACTTGTTAAGGTAAAACGTAATCGACTGTTTCTTCCCTGGATAATGACACTAGCGCAAATATGTATGTGCCATAAAACCTATAACTGCCACTGACTATGACCTGACTATGCCCCGTGTTTTTTTTTTCCAATTACCATAGAAATTAAGATAAAAAATAAAACTAAAAAAGGGGCACGGTCATGGCAGTTATAAGTTTTATGCACCAAAAATATTTGCTCTAGTTTCATTATCCAGGGTGAAAAAAGTCGACTACATTTGTAATAGTTTGTATGTAAAGAGCCCCCGGTACCCTTTCATCTTAAGGCGGAGTATTTCATAACAGTACTTACTTATAATCTTGAACGTGGATTCTAATGAGCTGCGTGAACGCATCAGTGACGAAATCAAGTGTTTCTCTTCTTATCCGTAAAGCTTCGGCATAATTTGCAACCTGAAATATAATAAAACAATAATGTGTTACATATTGAAAAATATTATTTATTTATGAATAATATTGCCCGATTAAAAACAAAGTCGGTACAAGGCAGGTAAAAACTTTCTTTGGGATAGTCGCCAATCCGGAGCAAAACTGGAGGCCCAAGATGATAATAAGATAAAAGGACATGGATTGAATACTATCCAAAAACCATATTGCAATAATTTCTTCATTTGCAGTCTTGGCACCAAAAAGCATAGAAAGGGAGTAGAATTTTTTAAATGTTTATATATCGAAAACCGAGGCCTTTACTGAGCATAACTTAACATAACACCCTAGGAAAGGTGTTGGCTTAGTGGTAGATACCTCGACTTTCATTCTGAAGGTGGGTTCGAATCCAGGCCGGCCGTGCACCGATGTATTTTTCTTAAGAAAAAAATTATGTGCGAATTAACATTGCTCTAACGGTGAAGGAAAACATCGTGATGAAAACCGCGGCTTAGTTGGCTCCAGAAGTATTGACAAGTTCTTGCTCTGGACATGGTCGACTAAGCTGAGAGGATAGTAGGTGCTGGGCAAGCCATCTTCACGCAAAAAGGACCCAATTAAAAAAGGGTCTAATCGCGGAAAAACAGCCCTTAAACAAGTAGTACGGAACACCCTGTCTGTATATCACACAAAATTGAAGGCATAAAAAAAACTTTGTTTCAAACGCGTATCCAACGACAAGTTAATTATTTTTTAAATAGCAACTTTAGAGGATCAAATGTTCTTTAGTTGTTAGAAAAAAGGAAAACAGAGTGACTTGTGTACTGTAGTTTGGTTGGTACAAAGCTTGGTTTTATGAAAAAAAATGAACTAAAAGCATTATTTAGGAAGTAAATAGGCGAATACATTGTTAGGGGAAAAGAAAGTCAAACTTGATGTTCTTACCTTAATCCTAGCCTTAGTCTTATCAACCATTTGAGCCAACAGAAAGAACGCTTGATCGACATTAACGTTCTCATGGCTCGATGTCTCGACTATAGGTATAGCTCCTTTAAACTCCTTCCTTTGGACAAGCCGTTCTGCTTCGCGGACGCCTTGCTCGCAGACCTCATCGTTCTTTGACGTCACAAGGACCACTGGTTTCTTTAACTTGAGGATGTTTTGGAGAATCGCTGCTAGCACTTCGTTCTGTGGATACAAATGAAGTAAATTGATGTAAAAGAAAAAATGACAAAACGCGAAGTTAAACTATAAAGATATTTAAAATGTCTGCTTTTCTAATAGAGTATAATCCCGCCTACCGCCAAAACTTCGTGATTATATCAAAAGCTGAGAATTACTTAGCGCATGCCTTCAACACAGCTATGAACGATATTCAATTATGAAGTTCAAACCATAGTGGCTTAGAGAGTTATCAGGTAGCAAAGCCAAAAAACCAACCTATTAATTTTGCAAAAAAAAAATCGCCTATATTTGTATACGAATCGATGTTGCTAATAGCCGAGTCTCATATGCTTTTTTTTTTAAATTCCCGCAAGATCGGGATTTACGCGGGTGAAACCACAAGACGCAGCTAGTCACTTCACTACATAGTATAAAATAAAGTCACTTATTCTCGCCGTCCCTATGTCCCTTTGTAAGCTTAGATCTTTAAAACTACGCAACGGATTTTGATGCGGTTTTTTTTAAATTGATAGATTGATTCAAGAGGAAGGTTTATATGTATAATAAATGCATAATATAGCCGTGCGAAGTCGGGGCGGGTCGCTAGTAAATAATAAAACAAAAAGACGGCGTTAGTAACATAATATTTAAAATTACTGTTTTTCTAATAAAAACTTATATAAATCAATCATATACCAAGCCTGACGTAATTTAGGCACCAATTTAGTACATTGGCGAATAATTTACGACCTAACTAGGCTTCTGGAAGACAATCAAGTGTGTCATGTACAATTTTTTAAGAAAGATTAGGGAAAATATCGTTTTGAAACTCGCGGCTTTTAGTTGGCTCCAGACGTATATGGATGAGTTATTTACGAGGACATGGTCAATTAAGCTGTGAGGGTAGTATAGGTAGTGGGCAAGCTTACTCCATTTCAACGCAAAAGGACCCAGCTAATTCATCAACTGTCCAATAGATGGCGTTGCTACGAAAAAAATATGGCACGCACGCCTTAATCGGGACGCGAGACAGTTGAGAAGCTAGAGGCTAGGTCTAGTTGTGGGAAACAGCCCGTACAAAAATACAAAATATACAAGACCTAAAGACATACTAAAATTATATAAATAAGTTTAAAAAAATACCTGTTTCTCCCAAGTCCTGCCCGGTACAAGACTGACGTCATATATACAGAGGAACCCGTCCACCGTCATTCTGCCATCAGGCATCAGTCGCTGTTCGTACTCCTTCTCGATGCCCAATTGATTCTTGCAGACGTACATCAGTTTCTCTGCAGACTGGAGTTTTGTGGAGACGCATCTTTTGACGTACGGCTCTGTTTTACCTACTGCAAGGAGATTATTAACAAAGATTTTTATAACACAAGATATGCGCGAACATCCGACCCAGTTGGCACAATGGTCACCATGCCGGACTGCCAAACACAGGGTTAAGGGTTCGATTCCCGCCTCAGACAAAGTATTTATGCTTAGATATTTGTCTATTGTCTGGTTGTTTCTATGTATAATAAGTATTTATTTACAAAAGAAAAGTATGTAAGAGGTATATCCTTTGTCTAGCACCCATAACACAACACAAGTCTAGTTACTTAGTTTGGGGCTAGATGGCGATGTGTGGTATGTCCTGCAATATTTATTTATCCATAAAAAAACATAAGTACATACAACCGAATTGAAAACCTCCTCCTTTTTTTTAAGTCGGTTAAAAAATGGTAGTCTGTACAGTCGGGTAACGAACGATAATTTTACGTGATAACGTCATGAGAAAACGATGAAAAATTGAGATATTTTTTTCTAGTTTTTTCCCTTATATTTTTTTTCAGTCTCCTATTCGTCACTCGTCACCATAACACAAGCCCAGATGTGCGATATTATTATTATACAATATAAAACAAACACGAGACGCATGACGTTTACCATGACGCCGTCATGGTACCGGAACATGACGGTGTCTGTTGTCTGTTGTCTCCTTCAGGTCTCTAATTTGACCTAACGACTGTTACTAAATAATAGTAAATGAGACAAACAGCTTAACGAGCTGCGCCGAAGCACAAAGGGGTTAATTCGATATCACTTTTTAATAAATAAATATTGCACGGCGCCATCTAGCTCCTAGCTGAGCAACTAGGCTTGTATTATGGTGACCAGACTACAGCAAATATTTATTTACAGAAATAAATTTCTACAAGCAAAAACTACAAATACTCGACGGGAATCGAACCCGCAATCTTCTACGTCGCATGCAGCACTGTTAATTGTCACAACCTACGGAAAAGTTGCTTAATCCACACGATCGTAACGATAGGAGAAAACATTTAGGCAAACGGGTACAATTCTCGTTCGGTAACAAACTATTTACTGAAAAAGTGCGCGAATATTTATTCATACGCGCGACTATGCTGCATGGGCTGTGAGACCATATCCATAAACAATATATCTTTTTTTTTACAATATAGGCTTGCATTTGACCTCATTTCACCTGATCCCATCAGCTACAATGAGGTGGGGATATAGCAAGCTCGCCTAGAAAAAGAACGGCATGCCTAAAGCCTGGACAACATGATGGAACGGCACCATGACTTTGTCTAAAGAGTGGTGTTAGAAGCCGCCGTTCAAGTCCTACCACCGCTTAATTAATTAAATATCTCCCACATAACATGTCACCTAAAATATACGTATGTTATTCTTCCAATTTACCTTTAAACGGCTGGAAACAAGCGTCATCGACGAACTCAGTCTGCTCCACCAACTCGAACCTGTACTCTTGATCATCGAACTCCTTCGAGACGCTACCCCAGTACAGGAAGTGATCATTGTTCACCACACGGCCGCTGAAATCAGACTGAAAGGTATTTGATGGTTAGATTGAGTTGATTTAATAAAATTAACTTTATAAAGGTTTCTTGGATGTCAGAAAATGTTTTTGATAATAATAAGCAGTATTCTTAAATTAAGAATATTACTAATTAGATATATCCTTGTAATTTACACTCAAACTCTTTTTTCTTTGAGACAAAGCTTGTGTTTTATTTTATAAAGGTCTATTTGTACTATTTTTAGGAACAACTGCATTAAATCAAACAACAAATCAACTACAGACTATTGCTTTTTTTTAATTACTCTCCCGCGTTTTTTCTGGGTACTAGTAGGTCTATACTATCCAATTTTTCTGGGTACTAGTAGGTTTATGCTAGATATTTATAAAAAAAATATAAATTAAAACAAAAAACTTTAAAAACGAAAGTTATTAAACCTATATCTAGTCGCCGAATGTACTCCATGGTTGTACCGATTCACATAATGGCAATCCAGCCTCTCTGAAATAATTTTCAGACTGCTATTTGCGCAGGCACGGATTCTACGCACAAAGGTTTATATTTTCGCATTACACCTCAACTCAGCTGATGGGTAGCGACGATGAGGACCTATTCACTCTAGACTTAAAGACTCCAAGGAACAGCAAAGCAAAAGGTTCCACTTCATAGCAGTGCGCGCGAGAAAGGTGGATGCGTGTCGCTTTGTACGTGAAATACCCCTACTAATATTTTTCATGAAAGTACATTTGGCTTATTTTTAAACACTGGACAGCATTGAAGACACTGGACACCACAACCCCACGAGCGTCGTGTGGCGCATTGCAAAGCCACACTTCCTAACTTAGCTTTGTAGACCTTTGCAAGAAGTCAATTGTTTTTAAAATTCATGTCTGTCTGTTTGTTACCTAGGTATTTAAGCAATTAAAAAACAACAACATTGATTGAATCTGTTTTTCACAATTTGCATAGATTTATGTTTTCTGGGAAGATTGTGGCGTATTTCCTTGTATACTATTATAATATATTTTGTGGTATTACATCAAAACCCACCAAATAAAAATTGAATCATTAACGAAAAATGAACAAACGCGAGTAATACTGCGAGGCGCAGTTGAAAACTTCATCTTACCTGGCTCAACACGCAGATATGATCAACATTGTAGTCGTCAGCGTGGGTCCGTATGAACCTATTACAAAGGCAGGACTTGCCGACGCCCAGTTGCCCTTTTTCTTTTTCTGTGCCTGAAACAATTAAGTAGCAATCACTTAGTAATGAAGCGAATAGTTTAATAATTTCTCCTGTTGCTCCGGCATAATATAGTCTCTAGCACGGCTATATTATGCATGTATTATACATATAAACCTTCCTCTTAAATCCGTCTATCTATTAAAAAAACCGCATCAAAATCCGTTGCATAGTTTTAAAGATATAAGCAGACATAAGCATAAGGCTCATAGATTTGAAAAGTGGACCGCACAACCAAATAAAACAGTGAAGTCTTAGTAATAGGGTCCCGTTTTTATTTTTAGGGTACGGAACCCTAAAAAATGGCCATTATGGGGACGACTACATATGCCAGTCTCCATACTAATACTTTACTATCCTTTACAATCTATACCAATATTATAAAGCTGAAGAGTTTCTTTGTTTGCTTGAACGCGCTACTCTCAGAAAGTACTGATTCGAATTGAAAAAATATTTTTGTGTTGGATAGTCCATTTATCGAGGAAGGCTATAGGCTATTTTTTATTTTGATTTTCCCACGGGATCGGGACTTACGCGGGTGAAACCGCGGTGCGCAGCTAGTTAATTATTATTACGTACAAAATTAAGATAAAAGAAGACACATATTTATCTATACATTCAAGCAGTATGTCATTGACTTTATATTGAGTGACATAATAATCCATTTAGAAGTAGGTAAAGACTAAATAAACATTCAAACGTAAACATTAACTGATATGATATAATTCTGTATCACATGTAGTGGTATGAAATATGTTCGAAATGGTAACTAATAACTATACCATATTTTTTGCATTATAAAATATTTGTAAATCCTACTTCCTATCCTACTGTGTGTGTTTGTATGTTTGTTACTCCTTCACGCAAAAACTACCGGACTCGGAAACTCGGTATCTAGATAGCTGGAAACCTGGATTAACACATAGGCTACTTTTTATCCCGATATTCCCACGGGATCGGGACTTACGCGGGTAAAACCGCGGGGCGCATCTAGTATTTCATACTTGCAAAATAAATTTGAATTACCTTTGCGTGTTCATGTCTTTTGCATTAAAATATTGCAAGTCTTTAATTTTATCAAAATTTGGCTTCGATTGGAGAGAAAATGTTGTAATAATTAGATTAAGACCTTTTTTGTATAACAACATATGTGTTTTGGAGAACAAATAAAGGTTTTATCTATCTATCTATTATTTTTCTGTTGATTACAAGACACGAACCGCAGTGGCCACAATTGTGACTTCACCAAACAACGAACGGTAAGAGGTTTTTAATCAAACTGCTGCTTTTAAAATGCTTTGGTACTCGAAAACTATCAACAAGACAATGATAAGCTGATGATAACAGAATCATTTCATTCATTCCAATTTTATCATTATACTCATATGTTGACTGCTAAATTTTGTCAGTCTATTCGAGATACTACAAATTCGTAAATGAGAGAGTGTTAGCATGTTAAACTATTTACACCATGGGTAACGTAACCATACTTCCTGCTTTGGGCGGGACAGTCCCGCTTTCATATTTATATAAAGTGACCCTAAACATTGTGATGACGTCCGAGGAAATCAATGCAGAACCAAAGCTCTATACCAATTTTAACTGTTGGTAACATGAAAAATTACTTGGCGAAGTTCTATGAAAGTTAGGTTAGAAGTTCTAACATAACGGCAATTAATTTGGTACAAATATTACAATATTCTTTCGTTTTGTTGCAAAATCTAGCTCAACATGTCTTTGAACAAAATTCTGCAGTTGTCCCGCTCTGTCTATAGAAAATTATGGTCACGTTAGTATTGGGCTACTTTTTATCCAGATATTCCCTTGTAACCAGAAAAAGGAAAACCGAAGCCAGAGTGCAGCTAGTACTACAGATTTTGATGATTTGTATGTAGGAAGATAGCTGAAAACCTGTGCCACAGACTATTTTCCCTATATTTCTAGTACCTACCTACCTAATTATTCTGTGCGATATTCCTATGGGTAAAACCGTGTGGCGTAGCTAGTAATGCTATAATATAATATGTATTTCGAAGTTTGGTATGTAGATACTTAAGGAATAAAGATGATCTCATAAATAGGCTCCGGAAATTAAACAGGTCGTTTAATAACACATGTGTGCTCATTATAATAAGTTACCTCAAGATGTATATGTCATGTACATTAATAAATTCAAAAATTTTATAATACAGAAATTGTGCAGAAGGGTATTATGATACTTCGTCGTACCTTAATGATAAGGACCCAGTTCAAATATATCTTCAAAAAAAACTGGTTGCCTGTAAAGTCGGTATACGGGCGAAAGTTTTACGTGACAACAACTGTGCTCGAGTGGAAGGGACGCGTGCCTTTCACTTTTTATGTCTGTCTCTCTCGCTCTTAGGCGGGCTAACCATGCCCGCGTGCCTCTCACTCGCTCTCATTGTGAGCGCATAACGTCAGCGGAGCGTAACGCAGTTTCTTGAAGTGTCACCCGGCAAACCAATTTATAAGACGTTGTCACGTCAAAATATTTGTTACCTTGACCTTTGTGAGCATGATCACAAAAAAACCTCCTATGAGTTTCTTGTGCCTTCTCATAGGTGGGCGGGCGCGTTCCGAGGGCACACCCTAACTTAATTTTTAAGACGTTTCAAAGTGATGTAATGCAAAGCATAACTACAATTGAATAAAAAAATTTGATTTGATAGCTAAATACCTAAACTATTTTTTATCTCGATATCTCCACGAGATCGGGATTTACAATAATATTAAAAACCGCGAAATTGAAAAAACGCAAACTACTGCCGCAATTATAGCAATTGCTTGTTTGGTTTGGATGAAAATTGGCATAGTGGTAGATTAATGGATGGATAAGTACATAGGATACTTTTGATCACGAAATTCCCGCGGGATCGGGCCTAAGGGTGCGTTTTCATTGACGCGGAGCTGGGCGGAGTGGAGAGAAGCGGACCATGAATTGGCCAATCAACAGTGCTCACTGATACGGAGCGGAGATTTCAAGCACTGTGATTGGCCAATTCACGGACGCTCCTCTCCACTCCGCGTCAGTGGAACGCACCCTTAAGCGGGTAAACTAGAACAGCACAGCTAGCAACATCATTCCATTCATCTCAATTTTTATCAATCTTCTATAAAACTTTATCAACACTTGCATAAGATAGCAGGAAATAAAACTGATAACAATGGTCATTCACAATTTGTTAGTAGTTGAATTTCCTCTCATTGAAATATATTGGTGAATGGACATTTAAATTAGAAACATAAATATTGGTTGATTTATAAAAAATGGTTCGGTATCGATGAATTGGGTGAAATGAATAACTGTTGCTATCTACACATATATTATGAAGAAGATATATTTTATTTGTAACGCAAAAGGCTCCAAACTATGCTAGTTAATTTAAATGGAAAAATCCTCTTTCTTTTTCAATCTTTGTTTGCAACCTATTTGTTACAAACAAAGATTAAAAACCTAAAACTGCTAGACTTATTTTAATGAAATCTGGTATGAGAATAGGTAATTGAGTCCTTAGGAGAATAAATTAAACTACTATTTTATTTATAACTAGCGACCTGCCCCGGCTTCGGCGGCACGGCTGTATTATGCATGTATTATATCTAAAAACCTTCCGCTTTAATCACTCTATCTATTAAAGTAGTTTTAAGTATCTAAGCATACATAGGGACATAGGGACGGCGAAAAGTGACTTTATTTTATACTAATATAATTAATGATTTATTGCTTTACTATATTATGCATGTATTATAGCTATAAACGTTCCTCTTGAATCACTCTATCTTTTAAAAACCGCATCAAAATCCGCGACTTTGTTTTATACTATGTAGTGATTCTTATATTCCCACGAAATTGGGACTTACGCGGGTGAAGCCGTGGGATGCCTGTGTTATTTCAGGACTTCAGCAGCTATCTAAATACATATCTTTACAAACCAATCAATAGTTTTAACATAGAAGCAACAAACATAAAAACTTTCACATTTATAATAGTACTAGCTGTTGCACGCAACTTCGTACGCATGGTAGTTTTGTTTTCATCACTACATAGTATAAAACAAAGTCGCTTTCTCTGTCCCTATATCCCTATGTACATACATGTACATATATAGGGATATAGGGACAGAGAGAGGGAATGTTTAAAACTACGCAACGGATTTTGATGCGATTTTTTTTAATAGATAGATTGATTCAAGAGGAAGGTTTATATGTATAATACATGTATAATATAGCCGTGCGAACCCCGGCGGGTCGCTAGTGTATACTAAAACATTTCTCTTGAATCATTCTCTCTTATAAAAAACCGCATCAAAATACGGATTTTGATGCGGTTTTTTATAAGATAGAATGTGAATGTGAAGTTTAAAAATCGAAACATGCATACATAGGGACAGACAGACAGCGGGAAGCAACTTTGTTGTGAAGATGTCAGTGGTACCTATATTTTTCTTATACGCCTATCAAGTCATCTCATAAAATGTGTTCAAATGTCAATTTTAATTTAACTAACATTTAACCAGCAAAGCTAAGAGGCATGACGGCTGACTTTTTTAGGTGCTATAAAAATTTGACAATGGCAATTCTGTTAAGTCTGGTTATAATGTCACATTGCAATATGATCTGATATTGAGACATGAACTCAGACATAAGCCTGGAATGACTTGTGTTTGATATTTCACACTAGCAAAGCTGTGCCCAGTAACTCCCGATCCTGTGGGAATATCGGGATAAAAAGTAGCCTATGTGACTCCCAATGAATCAATGTACCCTCATACCGAGTTGCATCTAAATCGGTCCAGTAGTTTCGAAGCCTATTTGTTACAAACAAAATAAGAAAGCAATCTAATGTTTTTTTTTTACCCAGGTAGGGAAAACTAAAAACAAAATATCTTTCCTCTTTGTAATATTAGTAGGTATAGTTAAGATACTTATTGCACCCTTAAAACTAAAACACAGTACTAATAATTCACACATTAAAATTGAATAGAATTAGAAGAGTGCGATCACATGAAAAAAAACCCTATGAGTTTCTTGTGCCTTCTTCTCATTGGTAGGCGTTCCGAAGGCACACATCCTAACTTAGTTTTTAAGACGTTTCTATGTGGTCTTTGTACAAAATGTACTTAAGCATCCAAATGAATAAAAAATTTGACTTTGAATAAAATATAATTTATTCAAACAAAAGATGCATAGTAAACGCTCCATGGTTTGTAACCAATTCAACCATCCACAAAGACCTAAAGCTGCCACTAACAGAAATAGAAATCGTATCACACTACATCCAAACCAGTTAGCACGTACACTGATGAATCCCTCTAGTACTAAACGAAGACTAAAGCGCAGAATGCCACAAGAACAATAACACCAAAGATTGGTAATTAACCTGCAACTGTATCATATAGGATCAAGATCCCTCACGACTCGTCATGCCAGAAAAAATACATAATTGTCAAATCTACCGCCTAATATCCTCAGTGTGACAGATTGCAGTATAAAAAAAGAGTTTAAAAAAAATATATAATATATTCAAACAAAAACACATGACATAGTATAATACACACAAATAAGAAACAATAAGAGATAGTTACAGAGAAAAGTAAAACAATAAGAGACAGTACTGCCTTGCCCCAAGCTAAACAACAAGACTAATACACTTGTGACATGACACTTCTATGGTCTATTGAGGTTAATATGCTGATGTTGATCCCTCTTTGTTCCATTCTTCTCCTTCTCTTATAGTGGTGTGGCTAACCTATTGCTAGTGTTTTCAGATCGCCTTAAGGCCTCTAACTTGACCTAACGACTGCTACTAGAGGTAGATACCAGGAACAATGGCTTAACGTGCCTTCCGAAGCACGGAGGGGCTCATGATAACACATTTTTGCTATACTACTAATTGGCCATCGAAGTAATGACTGCACCAGGCATCATCACTTATAATTTTCATAGGTAAATAAACTAACAATTTAAACGGATTTATTAATTTACTAGTATTCATCCCTCAGCTTTACCCAATTGGAACTATAAACTACTTTGGATAGCTGTGACAACTTTTTTTGGGGGCTGGATTCCTGCCTCTTTTCTAATGGCCTTTGGAGGAGATAATATACTTATTGTCAGGCTTATTTCCTCTAATTAGATTGCAGTTGGAATTAATTAAATAATATATCTTTGAACCAGACATGTAGAATGTCTCCAGGTGGAGAGATTAGATGAAATGGACTGCTGAACATTGTTAAACAATAATCAATTTAGTTTTTTCAATGATAAGGATTCTGGATGCTTGCAGTCCCAGTCATTAAAACACAACAGATGATGACATTGTCATAATTAAGCCCCATGTAGTTGCAGGCTTTTTCTAAGCTTATAATAAATGTTACTCACCAGATAAACCAACAACTGACACACTTATCAGTTTTCCACCAGAAACATCCGACTTCTTGGCCATTTTACAAACTCAAACACATCGAATTAATAAAATTACACCACTTTTTAACCCACACATTACAACAATAATCTATACACTAGAAAACGCAGAGAGAAAAACATGTAAAATTATCATAAAATTATGCATAGAGGCACTTTGTAAAATGTAATGTCAATATAAAGAATTTTATGTTTTTCAAGATAAAACCGATGCTACAACGCGAATAAACTTGTAAATAGAGTTGGCTGTGGCAATAAAGTAAATAGTCAACCAATTAGTGAGAAAGGAAAGGAAATCCAATAGAGTGATCACCAGATGTGCCGGATTGTACTCAACGCCCAAGTTTAAATGAGACGTAGTTATTAACTATAATTGAAATGTCGGTTTCTAAACATGTAAATTGAATCGGCAATGGTCTAAAATACACAATCAACTATGAAATAGAAGGCGATAATTTATCAGCCCTTCGTCTCTTGCCCTGCACTTTGACACATCAATTTTTATTGAATTTTCACTTTATTGCTAGCCACGTTTTATGATGATTTGACTCAGATCGTTTGAACACACATATATTTCTCTCCGTGGATGGTTTATTTTACATTTTATTACAAAAATCTACAGATATTTTTTAGAAAACGCATTATTTCATTGACAAATCTCGCTTTGCTTTGTAGGTACTTCAGAACTGCCAACCTGATAAAAGTTAAACGCAAAAAAAATGTTGCCAGTCTCAGTTCCAACAGAAAGCGAAAATAAAAACCGTTAAAAAAATTATGGAGGCAGTCATGCATGTTCTGCGGAAATCTACCAATTTGTGAAACAGACTCAAGCAGTAAGTACAGACTTAAAGTTAAAGACTTAAACTTAAAGACTGAAACTTAAAGACTTAAACTTAAAGACTTAAAACTTAAAGACTTAAAAACTAAAAGACTTAAAGTTTAGTGAATAAAGCGGCGAATCATTAGTGGACATAGTTTGCGCATGATCGCCATACTTTACCCATAGACTAATAAAAAAAACATCGACATTATTTTGTAAAAGTAATATGCAGAAAAGAACAGATTGTGATAGAATCGCACAGTCGATTACGGTGTGTACACCGTACACACTACTACATAAAGACTGTATATACAGGATGAATTTTTTATGTGGGCCTTCAGGGCTATATCCTAAACTATAAGAGATAGCGAAAAATGCTGAAAGGAGTTGCGTGCCCGATTTTGACAAAAACTAAAACTGCATCAATAGATTTTTGAAAAAGTCTTTACCCTAGCCAGGAATCGAACCTGTTGATTTTGCAAAAAAATACTTATTCTATATTTTTATACCAATCGATAGTCTTGCTGATAGAGATCAATTCTTGGAAACAAACATAGTATAGCATGCGTCGCCACGCCAGATGCGGCAGATGCGCACGTGCGGATATAGATGTTTCACATCAAAAAGAGCGGACACTATGTTGCTAAGAAAGGATTGAAGTACCCTAATGGCGGCGAAGTAATAGCTTATACACACGTACCGATTTGGTCGGGTCCGACATACAATTTGTTTGGGTTAGGTTAGTGTCGTGGTCGGGCAGACTTAATTATTATGAATTGATCAAATTGGATACGCCCACCCAATTTGGCTGTATCCGACCAAATCGGGACGTGTGTATGCGTCGGACCCAATTTCGTGTTCGAAACAAACAAGTGAGAGTCGGACTCCCGCACGAAAGGTTCCGTATCATGTTGTATTTGAGCCCCACTTCAGTTTTTTCTGTTTTTAGTTGTTGTTGTTAAAGCGACAATAATAGAAATACATAATCTAAGAAAATTTTAACTCTCTATCCATCACGATTCATGAGATACAACCGGATGACAGACAGACAGACATACAGACAGGCAGACAGACAGACGAACGGACGGATGGAACTGATAGACGGACGGACTGATGAACTGACAGTGAAGTCTTAGTAATAGGGTCCCGTTTTCCCCCCTGAGTAACGGAACCCTAGAAACTACTTAATGACCACGATGTGTATCAACGTACTCTCTGAATCGTATCCGACCAAATCGTAGCGTGTGTAGCGATACCCAATTTGGTTGTGTCAATTTGGTCGAGACGACCAAATCGTAACGTCTGTACAAGCTATTACTTTGGATATTTGATCATGGGTGTTTTCTTCTTCTAATAATTTTAAAAGATTGAAAGAAGATTTCTTCGAGACCGAACCTATGGCTGTCATGTGCATCTGCACGCCAATACGCTAAGTTATCACTGATTTATATTTTTTCAAAACCGGTAAACCTTTGTATGAATAAAATTATCATTGGCACTTCACTATTTACCTACTTGTTTTATAGTAATGGCAGCACTCAGTTTGGTCAAATTTTGACAGCTCCATCGAAAACACAAGCGCAAATGTCGTCCCGCGATATTTTCGTGAGAAATGACTTCTACAAATGATGGAAAAGAAGTGAAAAGTTACCAAACAAGTGGCCCCAAAGGCAAATCACATTATATTGAACTTTACAAGGTAAGGTTTATTCTATTTATCAGTGATATTTGCGTGAATAGTGCGACGCCGTGATGATGGTGTTCAGCTCATGTCCGCCATATTTGTCTTCCGAAAACTCTTGTTTTCATAAAATCTAATCAAATTTGCACTAAATAAGATAAAATACGTGACAAAACAGACCAAGACAACAATATTTCGCTGCCTGAAGCTATACATCTTCGCCCCAGGCTACGGTACGACGAACATTTCGCACTGATGGACCATGAAATTCTGTAAATACATCATGGAATAAAACAACTTTTACGGTATTTTTCACCATAAAACTTAGGACTAGACTATTTATATGCCTTCAATCTCTTATTCTGTTACTCTAAGCAATGTTTTTGCATAAAAATCAAGGTACATAAAGTGTTATCAATTTGCATTCCACACCAGACTCAATCATACATTGACAGCCATATTTTATTCTGAAGAAGTCACGTAGCTCATTTTGTTTACATAATAGCGGCTTTTGGCAATAAAGACAATACAAAGACATTGATATAGTTTTTGCCATAACACTCATCATTCATTTACTTTCAACTAGGTATTATAAATAAATATCCATAGAATCCACTCTGATCTCACATAAAAGAAATAATAAGTAGGTAGGTAGGTAGGTAGTACATAAGTTCACAAAACTTATGAAATCTTATAAAGTTTTAATAGGTACCTATTTGAAAACAATTAAAACTTTTTTTCTGTTAATATGAGTTGGAGCAAATATTATTTACGTTCCTGGAACATTGCAAAAATACATACCTTTTTACTATTTTTTGTTTATTCATCAAAATCACATTCATAAAGAATATCACATTGAAATGTGAACATAAGTTGGTATCAAGTTAAAAGTAATACGACAAAGAATTGTTGTAACAACATTTGACTTCCAATGTTTAAAAAAACAATTTGGGTGTCTCCAAGGCACCAGTGAATAGCTATCTTCTAGATGTGTATGGTAAATCATACATCGCATAGCTAAAGTCAAAATTCTTTATTCCAATTGGAATCATACAATCCTTATAAAATCACATTGAAAATTCTTAAAAACTTTGTGTGCCTTTGGAATGCGCCCACTATTGAGAAGAAGGCACAATTAATGCATCATCACTTACTATCAAAGTGAAGTGGACAAATGGTCACCCATCACTTAAAAAAACTAACTTAAAGTAATGTTAGTTAATAACTGGTAGGTTGCTGCTTTATACATGTGGAAGTAGTCTCGATGTTGTCCCATAACTGAATTAGGTCTTCAGGCAGTGATGGCTCAGTGGTAGATAGCTAGACTTTCATTTCCAAGCGTTCAAATCTTGGCCGACTGTGCACCATTAAAATTTTCTAAGGAAAAATGTGAGTGCTAATTGACATTGCTCTTATAACATGAAAACTCACGGCTTAGTTAACAAGTTCTTTTCTTTGGACATGGTCTACTAAGCTGAGAGGGTAGTAGGTACTGGGCAAGCTTATTCTATCCTCATGCAAAATATCCAACTAAAAAAGGTTGCGAATAAAACCCGTATACACTTACAAATGGCAGATTGCAGTTTTGCATGTGTGGAACGAGTCCCTATGTTGTGTCATAACTGAATTAGGTCTAATGATAAGACTCCAGAGCCAGAGTTTGCCAGATTTCTTCATTCCCATAACAGTTAAGTTAATCCTTCATGTCTGAAGATCACACATACCATTCTTCTTCACCCAGGAGTCTGTAAAGCCCTTCGACTTTACACAATAGACAATTGGGACAGATTTGTATATGACTCATGCCTTTTTTTACATTTTTATAAATTGTTTCATACTTCAATGTCGGTTTGTCTTATCATGTTATTATTGATAAATTGTGGTTCCATTTAGATAAGGAATTTCCAATTGTTTACTATAAAAATATCATGAAATATTAGTTCATACTTTTGCATTTAATTTTTTAGGATTCTAGATTTGTTTGTTCTGTATTTATGATGAAACTGCTTTACCGATTTGGATGAAAATATGTATCCATATTACACTGAGTAAACAAACTTTGTCTGAGTCACTATGATGAGTTGTTGACAAAGTGTGTGAGTGTTGTTAACCTTTCTTTGACATTAATTTCATTAGAGAACATTCTAGATTTATACCTATGGATTAAACTTTGTAATTACACTTAGGCAATAAGGCCACCCTTTGTGCCATGCTTTGGTCTTTTTTTCTTTAAATTTCCAATTTTTTTTTTATGCAACTAGCGACCCGCCCCGGCTTCGCACGGCTATATTATGCATGTATTATACATATAAACCTTCCTCTTGAATCACTCTATCTATTAAAAAAATCCGCATCAAAATCCGTTGCGTAGTTTTAAAGATTTAAGCATACATAGGGACAGAGAAAGCGACTTTGTTTTATACTATGTAGTGGTAGTTTTTTGTTTACTTATGTTTTGTTTTTATGGTACAATAAAGTGTTTTTCTATCTATCTAACTTAAGATATATCCTATTTGTCATTGTAAACTTATTTATATTGGTCTAGCTATTCAAGTTTTAAGAAGAAACTTATTCCATTTATACGGTCGGCAGCATAATTTCAGACAGACCATAGAGTTTTAATATTACTATTATTGGAATGTTATCATTCTAATAAATTTTATTTGATAAATTCATGAGTTAAAATACTTTAAACTTCAACTAAAGCAGGTGTCTAGAATCTTGCTTGTGTTGAAAACATTCTTATAACAGCCAATTTGGAGCTCTACGGTGGGTCTGCAAGTTTACATAACATACCTACTTTATAAAACAACTAGCGACCCGTCCCGGCTTCGCACTGTATTATGCATGTATTATATCTAAAAACCTTCCTCGTTAATCACTCTATCTATTTAAAAAAACCGCATCAAAATCCGTTGCGTAGTTTTAAAGATCTAAGCATACAAAGGGACATAGGGACGGCGAAAAGTGACTTTATTTTATACTATGTAGTGATTCACAGAATCATTAGTCACACAACTCTTTGAATTTATACATAAACAATGAGATCTTTAATACCTATTAAACATAGATAACTGATTATTTTGTCATATTGCTGTTATTTATCTATAAGTACCAATATTATAAACAAGAAAGATTTGATTGTGTGTTGGTTTTGATTGAATAGATAGAGTGATTAAAGAGGAAGGTTTATATGCATAATACATGCGCATAATATAGCCGTGCGAAGCCGGGGCGGGTCGCTAGTTAGTAGGATAAATTATTCTCCATAATCTATACATATGAAATGCTTTGTCCTGACTGATTGACTGATCAACGCACAGCCGAAACCGCTGATCGTAAATACCTGAAACTAGTGTACTAGGTCGCTAGTGTATTTTATAAGACCAACAATATGTATTAAATATCTAAACATATTCCCCCTTATTCCAAAACGAGGTTTAAGGATATTCCGAGATGTGGATTTAATTAAACCTTTGATTTAGACACAGATTTACTCGTGAACTAATAGTCTAAACACTATCCCTTTAGATGACATAGGGATAGTGTTTAGACTATAGTTCACGAGTAAATCTGTGTCTAAATCTAAGGTTTAAATCCACATCTCGGACTATCCCTAAACCTCGTTTTGGAATAAGTGGGATAATATCTATACTAATATTATAAAGCTCTAAGCTACTTGTTATTTTGAGATTTCCACGGGATCGGAACTTACGCGGGTGAAACCGCGGGGCGCAGCTAGTATTTTATAAGACTACCTAGAGTGGTTTTTGTATCACAAGTAAGATACTGTTAAGGCCCTATTTCATTATTTAGTTTTAGTACCATAACTTGTTTTTAAAAAAGCTAGAACACAAAGAACAATCGATTAGTAGTAAATTTGCCATGCATTGTTTGTTAGGTATCCAGGCGGATTTTTAAAACTTGAATTTATTCAGAAAATTGTTTTACAATAGTTAGTGGTTTTGAAAACTTCACTAAAGCTTCCAAAGTATTCCAATTCCATGAAAATAACCAACCATCACTGGAATTCGTTGGCTGGCCATTATTTGCTTAGCTTTAGACAAGATGGCGCTGTGTGGAATGTCCTGCCATAATATGTATTTAACTAGTAGTTCGCCCCGAACTGAGACCTCACGAGTTTTTTTCAGCGTTTATTATATTTCAGCGTAAAGTACTAAAATGTATAAAATAACGACGAAAGACTCCAAATACTACAGGTCTATCTTATTTGAATGATAGGTGCCTAGTATCGCTATTATCTGACATTGGATGATTTAGAGAATCCAAACACGATAGGCATAACTTGTTGTTGTTGTTAAGTTCTAAAAGCATAGGCCAACTCAATCATCACACCCTGGACATCCGTTGACTCTTTATTTTTACTCAAGACATTTTGAATGTGTCCAACATAATATCCAGAAGATAGTAATTCCTTTCCTTCCTTCCTTATGTATCTACTTATCATAATGTTACGTAAGAGGAAACGAGAAGACAAGCTCGAGAACGAGAATATATTAGAGAAGTTTGAGGCCAATATGTCCTGTAATAAGTCCCTAAACTAAAATATAACAAGTCAATAAAAATTATAAAAAAATTAGTCACAAATTTAATAATTATCAGAGTCTCTAGATCGGCTAGAACCGAACATTCCTACTATTTAATACTATCCACCACTATTATTGTAAAACAGCCCATGATTATGAAATAAATAATTATAGGAAATGAAGCAAAGAGAGTTCGGACGATTTGGGGCAAAGTAATAAATTTCTATAAATTTTAAATTTAAATAAATTTGGATTAAGAATATTGTAAATAGTAAGCGTGTTACATTGTGAATTTGTGATGCTACACCTTCGTTATTTTTCTTTTGCAATCACAATGTAACACGCTTACTATTTAAGTACAATATTCTTAATCCAAATTTATTAGATTTTATTTTCTATTTTTTAGTTGGACTTTTTTTTATTAAAGCGTGTTTTTTTTAGTTTTTTATTCTATTAATTTATTTTATACTTTTTGGTCTTTGATAACTTAATATGTTAGATCGGACCCTGGTTACTATTGAAAGACAAACTACTCGTCAAGACGATTCTAACGAGCCTAAACTCGATGAGGTTGTGTCGTTTCATTGCGAAGTTCCTATGACCACCTTCCAGTTCCATCATCAGACCCTGGTTACCATTGAAAGACAAACTACCCGTCAAGGCGATTCTAACGAGCCCAAACTCGATGGGGTTGTGTCGTTTCATTGCGAAGTTCCTATGACAACCTTCCAGTTCCATCATCAGACCCTGGTCACCATTGAAAGACAAACTACTCGTCAAGACGATTCTAACGAGCCCAAACTCGATGGGGTTGTGTCGTTTCATTGCGAAGTTCCTATGACAACCTTCCAGTTCCATCATCAGACCCTAGTCACCATTGAAAGACAAACTACTCGTCAAGACGATTCTAACGAGCCCAAACTCGATGAGGTTTTGTCGTTTCATTGCGAAGTTCCTATGACCACCTTCCAGTTCCATCATCAGACCCTGGTTACCATTGAAAGACAAACTACCCGTCAAGGCGATTCTAACGAGCCCAAACTCGATGGGGTTCTGTCGTTTCATTGCGAAGTTCCTATGACCACCTTCCAGTTCCATCATCAGACCCTGGTTACCATTGAAAGACAAACTACTCGTCAAGACGATTCTAACGAGCCCAAACTCGATGGGGTTCTGTCGTTTCATTGCGAAGTTCCTATGACCACCTTCCAGTTCCATCATCAGACCCTGGTCACCATTGAAAGACAAACTACTCGTCAAGACGATTCTAACGAGCCCAAACTCGATGAGGTTGTGTCGTTTCATTGCGAAGTTCCTATGACAACCTTCCAGTTCCATCATCAGACCCTGGTCACCATTGAAAGACAAACTACTTGTCAAGACGATTCTAACGAGCCCAAACTCGATGGGGTTGTGTCGTTTCATTGCGAAGTTCCTATGACCACCTTCCAGTTCCATCATCAGACCCTGGTTACCATTGAAAGACAAACTACTCGTCAAGGCAATTCTTGACGAGTAGTTTGAATGAATGAACTATGAAGTATGGATAATGAGATACCTAATTCCTGCAGATTCCCTCCAGCTCTATCATCAGATCAGTTCCATGGTACCATATTATTGTCACCGAAGTTACGCCCTTTCATTTGATACCCCACTCGGGTATATTTGCAGTATAGTTTGTGTGCCATATAGGTAGATCCCCTTTTGGACCCCTATCTCCGTAACCCCCTGACCGATCCTGCTCATGTTCGAACTTAAAAATTCTATGGACCTCAACTACTTGTATACCAAAAATCATGAAGATCAGAGCAACGGTACTCAAGTTATCGTCGAACAAACATACAAACATACAAACATACAAACATACGAGCGACCGACCCTTCTCAACACTAGACCTCTCTCGCTTCGCTCGTTCGGTCAATTAAAGAGATTGAAAAAATTAAACTAGAAAATACTATAAAAAGATTGATCTCTTAGAAGCATTAGAATACGACTGAAACATTCCATTTCGTCAAATGAAAGTCTAATAATAAACATTGTATCAATTTTGCAGTGTTTATTTAGGTATTCTCTTGTGGAAAATACCTATTTATTATATTATATTATATATATTTATTATATTTGTCTTTTTATAAGAAAACAAATAAATATTAAATAACTAGGTAGGTATATAGAGTCTGATAATACACATGTGTTAAATATTTCTTAGAAAAAACAGATAACTAAGCTTTGAATCGGGATAGTGAGGTCACATTTAACTCTATACCGAAATTTATCATTATTGTTTTGGCTGTTTTGGTGTGAAGACGTAACAGACAGACAGTTCGTTAAAACAGACAGTTCGGTTAAAGTCTCTGATTTAAGACATATCTTGTCTATTATGAGTGATCAACTGTCCAGCCAACTTAGATAGAATATAAAAATGCATTATGGTAAACACTTTATTATATTAAATACTAGCGACCCGCCCCGGCTTCGCGCGGCTATATTATGCATGTATTATACATATAAACCTTCCTCTTGAATCACTATCTATTAAAAAAAACCGCATCAAAATCCGTTGCGTAGTTTTAAAGATTTAAGCATACAAAGGGATATAGGGACACAGGGACAGAGAAAGCGACTTTGTTTTATACTATGTAGTGATTATAAGATAATAATACACGTGTTCCTACGTATATTGTTAAAATACACATGTTTAGTGTGTCGTTAAATATGTTGATAGAAAATAACTAGTCCACGGCTTCATCTGCGTAACACCCGTTCACATGCAGCAATATTAAAAAATCTCGATTTTAGTTTTTTGTCTGCCTAATGTATGGACTAAATCTATCTTTAGTAAAGTCGAGATTTTACAATTCTCCTGCAATATGGCCTTATAACATAAGATATAACAGACGCACTTTATAAGCATATTCCAAATTAATTTTCAATTTCTATATTAAGGAAATCAATCACTTTTAAAGCTAAACACTAACGCAGTTAAAGTCGCTACACGGAGCTAGACTACAAGAGCTATTATTTTTAAAATTTGAATGATTGTCAACAGTCTCTCGAAGCGCGGCTGAGCGAAGTGAGCGAGGCGACAGTTCGCACACAACACCTGTGCGAGGCGTGGTATCAAGTGCACACATTATGTCTCCACTCGTCTTTGACCACGCATCCTCACTTGCTCAGCTGGCTGCAGAGGCACACCGCAAGGACTATACTACAGGTAATTACTCCAAAAATCCTTAGGTACTGCTGAGTAATAATAGGCACTAATCTAAAATATTGGTGGAGACACACGGACACACCAGAAAGTGATCTTATATGGGTTCCTTTTGTTACCTTTTGAGGCATGGAAACCTAAAAGTTAAAACACACTTCGAACAGCTTTTTTTTTACAATTTACTACCGCACAATTATAAAAAACCAGTAGAAAAGCTAACATAAATATCCGCCATCTTGTGAGTTGGAGATATTTAGATTAGCCAAAAATTCCCTATAGCTCTATCTCTACTCTCTTTCCCTATTGCTCTATCTTAAAATAAAGAATTAAAACTAGTATAACTTTGAAATGACAAGGAATTTTCGTTTTAAATTATCGGTAAAGATCTCACCTACAATTCCATTTCAGCACTTTTGAGAAAAACTAAACACATTTGTCAATCAACAATTTTCACCAACGAAGGCGACCGGTGCCGGTAGTAACTATTTAGTAGCCTGTGCAGCAAGGTCGTTGGCGTATGGACCCCCCCCTAAATGGCATTGTTAAGTTAACATTATGTGATATTTACCTCCTCAGACCAAATGGCAATCACCAGAGCGTAAAGATGACCGTGCTTCCCTCGAAACCGCCATCAACGGCTTCATCGTTCAATGCCAACAAGCTTCGAGTGAACGGGAGAACTTTCAATGGGAAACGCAGCTCATTGCGCGCGGGGAATGGTTCAAGAGGTACTTGGATCGACCTTGGGACCATCCCGTGCTCGGTGTGCTGTTGAATCCTAGTGGAACGCCACCGACGGACGACGAAGGTAAGATATTAGTTAATAGCAAGAAATATATGCAGATGAAAATGCACGGTACGGTAAGGTAAGGGTAAGGTACGCTTAAACAGCAAGGTTCACAGTATCTTCAGTATCAAGACACAAAGCCAAAGTATTTCTTTTCTTTTTTTAAGTTAGCATTTGACAAATTACACACCCATCTGGTAGGTGACGATGCGGCCTAAGATGTAGCACGCTTTCCTAGAAGATACCTATTCACTCGCGACTTGAAGACCCCCAAATTGTACACGTCAGGAAAGACAGACGCAGACGTATTTAACGTCTTCCGTATATTCTACAAAGAGCAGTATTGGCCTAGTGGTGGATACCTCAACTTTCATTCCGAAGGTCACCGGTTTGATCTCGGCCGGCCGTGCATCAATGGATTTCTCTTACGAAAAAAAATTATGTGCGAATTAACATTGCTCTCACGGTGAAGGAAAACATCGTGATGAAACCCGCGGCTTAGTTAGCTCCAGAAGTATTAACAAGTTCTTTCTTCTGGACATGATCGACTAAGCTCAGAGGGTAGTACTACCTAAGTACCTAATCCATCCTCACGCAAAAAGGACCCAATTAAAATGGGTCTAATTGCGGAAAACAGCCTGTATACAAGTACAGTTATTGTAGCAAACTGATAATAAGTAAATTATCAGTTTGCTACAATAATACTATCAACAAGTATTGGAGTTACGACCTTTTTCGAATAGACGTTGCACACAAACTTAAATAATAGAATTAAAAGTACACAGTGTGATATTATTTTCAACATGTTAGCTATGTCTTTAGTTGTGTCACTGGTATAAGCCGCCACCCGCTACACCAACCGACGTGGGGTCGATCCACATGTTACGTTGTTATAATGTTCAAATAGTGCTGCACAGGATTGTAAACGTTACGGTGGGCAGAGACTTTTGACCATGGATTGTACAAGTAACAGTTAAAAAAAAAAAAATTCATAGGTCATCATACAGTTTGTACGGGATCACATAGAAACGTCTTAAAAACTTAATCTAAATTGATCAGTTAAAATTTTAATATGTATATTTATAGAGAGATAGATAGATAAATTATTATTGCAAACACCATTTTTAAATTACATAAAATATAAAAGGTCTAAGTGTATGTATTTAATTATATAGCGAAAAGTATTTTCTGTGTGTGGAAAGGCCGAATAGACATTGATAACTAAATACATACCTACTTACTAAGTTTATGCCGGCTACACGCTATGTAGAGCTCTTGTGAGGGGCAGGCTGAAAATCAGTAGCGGTAAGATGGTCACACATCTCACAGCATATTGCTGAGACTGCACCCTCCATTGCACGCACATATCTTGTTGTTTAATATTTAATGACTTATGTATTTTAATCTATATATGTAAATGTGTTGTGTAATGGAAAATAAATGGTTTAATGGTTTACAATGTTGACTTGTATTCAACAGTTCTGTCATGGCTGATCCCGGAGCGCGGCGTCACCTTCGTGATGCGCCTGCTGACCCTTGTCGCGGAGAAGTGCGAGGACATCGCCGCCTCGCTGACAGCGGCCGTCATGGACCGCGTCCGGGCCCGCGTCGTCCTCATACCGGATCAGTTGCAAACTGATGACAAAGGTGAGAAATAATGATGAATAGAATAGAATAGAATTCATTTATTGTCAAACTGTGTACATGAGCCGATGATAATGCTTAAAATAGTCACAACAGTTCACCACACTGGGCATACAATATTAAAATTAAAATTATTTATAAAATTGCAAAGATTAAATAGTTGGCATAGCAATTGGCTACATGACTGTGATAACGATAAAATATGAAATACTAGCGACCCGCCCCGGCTTCGGCACGGCCGGCACGGCTAGGTTATGCATGTATTATACATATAAACCTTCCTCTTTAATCACTATCTATTAAAAAAAACCGCATCAAAATCCGTTGCGTAGTTTTAAAGATTTAAGCATACATAGGGATATAGGGACAGAGAAAGCGACTTTGTTTTATACTATGTAGTGATGGTTAAAGTGGAAGCTAATAGGTTTACAAAAACTCAACAATATTTATTTCGCATTCAAATGTATTGTAAATATTTTATTTTTGCAAAATAAATTTGCAATATTTTGTCTGCTAACTAAAAGAAACGAAACGCAGCGTGTAACGTCACGATTTCATTTTACTAAAGAAAAAACAAAAACGCGCGCAAGGCGCAAAGAAAGACGTCCCAGAGCTATGACGTCACAGACTGAAATATATGGTGGCCGATTGTTTTTGCAAGACAATTTAAATTAATGCAGAAAAATGATTTCTTTTATTCAATTAGGCTTTTTTAGGAAAAAAATATAATTTTAAGGGGGTTCTAATAAAACATTTTAGCTTTTATAATACTTACGATGCCTATACTTGAGCATATACACAAATAGAAAAAATATGAAAAAATTCTCCATTTTTCTAGATTACAATTAAAGTGATAGTATTTGAAAGAAAAAACTCGTTTCCCAGGACTTTGGGGTCGAGGCCCGAGACGAGACAAGTTTGTCGAAATTGTTATAAGAAACTAGATTTACTAGATAATAGTAAAGTTTTTAAGAATTAGTATGATTTTTAACCTTCGTTAGTTTAAAGTTCGTTTTATGACAATAAGATTTAACTGCTATAAAGTTTCTAAAAAAACTGTCTTATAAGTCTCAAAATCCTGGGGATTGATTTTAAGGCTGTCTCATGTCCCGGGACTTTGAAGTTTTCGGGAATCCCGAAACCCTAATTAGTAGGATTAATAACTTTTCTTAATTTCCAGACAAATCAAACCTCAGTCCCGCACTATCAGATTTCGGTGAGAAGCTATCTTCCGAGGCCGGCTTCACGACTGAAGTGTGGGAACTGCTCACAGACATCGAGTTTGTATTGTTATACAAACGGGATAGGGCGCGATGTATTGCATTGGTAAGGATTCTTATAAAAAAAACCCGGTCAAGTGCGAGTCGTACTCGCGCACCGAGGGTTCCGTACATTAGTTTCAACTGTCTTTCTCTACCCTTGCAGTGGTATGGTAGGTCCAACTTAACTTGACCCCTATTTCGTTTGGGCGCCCATATAATGTAAAGGTCAAGTTAAATTGGTTTACCTATGTATGGACATCCTTTAATTTTCAACTAGCAAAAAGCAAGGTCTTACAGCACACATGAAGAAAAAATACCAAAAAATAAAACAAGTTCTAAATTAAAGTAAAGGAGAATGTTTTTTCTGGGCCTGAAGGCCTCATGAAACGAGTCATATATCAAAAGAATGGTGGTTTCAAGAGGAACATTTTATTGTATGACCACTTTTTCAAATTAGCTGTGAGATCGGAGATATAGGTCATTAAAGGAAGACGGTCGTTTCACTTGCGAGTTTTCTCCGTACACCGCTAGGGAATAATAACGCCTGAATAGAATCAGATGTGGCCATCGCATAGCAATGAATTATATATCAAATGATAGGTCGTTTCAAGAGGAATAATTCAGTATATGACGACTTTTAAAAAATATTTTTATTTTTAGAGTTATAGGCCGTTTATGCTAAGTAGTAGGTATAGGTTACTAAGGTGATTCCTTGTGCAATGCAAACGCTTGGTTAGAACCAGATATTGCTCTCCTCATGAAACGAGTCATATATCAAATGAAAGGTGGTTTCAAGAGAAACATTTTATTATATGATCATTTTTTCAAAATAGTTGTGGGTTCGGAGTTATAGGTCATTAACGGTAGGTGGTCGTTTCACTTGAGAGTTTTCTCCGTACACCGCTAGGGAGTATTAAAGCCTGAATAGAATCAGATGTACCCATCGTATAGCAATGAGTCAAAAATCAAATGATAAGTTATTTCAAGAGTAATAATTCGATGTATGATGACTTTTAAGAATATTTTTATTTTTAGAGTTATAGGCCATTTATGTTAATTAGTAGATGTCGGTGACTAATGTCTTCCCTTGTGCAATGCAGATGCTTGGTTAGAAGCAGATGTTGCCCTCCTCATGAAACGAGTCGCATATTAAATGAAAGGTGGTTTTAAGAGAAACATTTTATTGTATGACCATTTTTTCAAAATAGTTGTGAATTCGGAGTTATAGGTCAATAATGGTAGGTGGTCGTTTATGCTAAGTAGTAGATGTTGGTGACTAATGTCTTCTCTTGTGCAATGCAGATGCTTGGTTAGAAGCAGATGTTGCCCTTCTCATGAAACGAGTCGCATATTAAATAAAAGGTGGTTTTAAGAGAAACATTTTATTGTATGACCACTTTTTCAAAATAGTTGTGAATTCGGAGTTGTAGGTCAATAATGGTAGGTGGTCGTTTATGCTTAGTAATAGATGTTGGTGTCTTCTCTTGTGCAATGCAGATGCTTGGTTAGAAGCAGATTTTGCCCTCATGAACTTGTTAATATATGACTCATCATATATCAAATGAAAGATGTTTTAAGAGAAACATTTTATTGCATGACTACTTGACTACATTCAAATTCTATTCAAAATAGTAGTGGTTTCGGAGTTAAAGATCGTTAAATATTCTTAAGTAAGTGTTCGGTTGTTTTAGAAATTGTTGACAATGTCTGTCGTGATTTAGTCATCACCACTTAACACTATTTAGTGACACAGCAGGCTAATTTAAAAGCATGAAGCTTATCGTAACCGACGTATAGGTTATGATACCTAGGTAAGATTATAAATAGGCTCAATATGGTCTCCCGATACACAACCGACAAAGCATAACCGTCAATGTCCTGCAAACAAATAAAAAAAGAATCTTCACGTCTCGTGACGGGTCTTGCACAATAGGTAATAATGCTACCACACGCTCTACCTTCCTACGAGTACCTGCCGTGCGTTTCTATTGTTACTGCAATAATATCTATTCCGATTTCCTGTTCGGGGACTAGGCTTGGGCCCTAATCGACTAAACCAATTGCGATGAAACTCGGTATGGAAATTGCTGGAGACCTAGATTAACACAAAATATACTTTTTAACTCAATATTTCCACTGGATAGGGACTTACGCTGTTGCAACCATGAATCGTCGTTATCAATTTTATTGAGAGGAACAATTCTCAACGGTTATTCCTTTCGACTCCCGTTTAAGGGGGCGCTTAAGGCGTTTCATTCAATAATAAAGGGGCGAAGTGGTGGTCAAACCATGGGGTCCATTAAGCGGGAGTCGAATATAATAATCCTCTATTACATTAATTCTGTATCCACGCTCCGCGTTGAATCACCGCACACTTGGGCTTCCAACTATGGGTCGTGGTTTAAGTTTTTAAATAGTTGGACCACGGGACTGTGCAGAGTCCCGTTGGACAGAATAGTTGAACCCCCCGTACTTTATTATTGAGTGGAGGTTGAAAGATTTTTCCTTACGGTCCCCATAAGCGGGAGTCGAAAGGAATAACACTTGAGAATTATTTCGCTCAATGAAATTGATAACGACGGTTCATGGTTGCAGCAACGTAAGTACCTATCCATGGGAATATCGAGTTAAAATATTACATTGTTACCCTAAGGGTAAAAGTGACTCATTTAGTCCCGAGACGGAGTTTGGCTAATAGTTCGAGGGACTAAATGAGTATTTTACCCGAGGTAAACACTGTGCTTTTCATTACGAATAATATATCAAATTCTTCCTAAAAACGAGAGTGAATGAGAGATTCCGTACTACCTGATCCTCTTTCAAGGTTAGGACCAAAGAGGTTTTACATTATAGTGTTTTTTAGGTTTTTGCTATTTATTTTCGATACTCAAATACGTCGGTAACTCGGTACTTACCGAAGAGATTTTTATTAATTCGTTAATCCAACACTAGGAAATGACGCGAAGTCCGTAGATTTAAATTACAAGTTTTGTAAGACGGTTTGTCGAGAATATATAATTTTCATTACTCATACTCCGAAAGTAGGTCCAAATGTACCTGAAGAGCGTGTGGAAAAAAAAACTTCCAGCCCTAGGGAAAATCGCTTTCACTGACAGCTGTCATATCAAATTATGGCTTCACACGGCTTGTGTAATGTGCATGTAGCCAGTATTAGTATCATTACGCATTAGGAACTTCAAAAACCTAACCTCCTTGCTTTTGGTAACACCAAAGAATAACAATTATGGCTTCGCACGGCTTATGCATACTGCCAGAGTTTAGTACTTAGTAGGTTTTTTCTCAGTAATCGAATTTAAGTACATATATTTAGTTCAAGATAATAATATCTTATTTAATAAAATAAATGTAGTAGAAAATGGTCAAAGCGACGTATGACCATGCCGCGCCGCCGCCCGCGCCTTGTCGACATGTTGTTGATGTGGCTTTATGCGACCGTGTAGTCAGTGTCGTTCCTTGAGTAAAAAAAAACTAGCGTGATATGCTAGCATTTTTAAACTATTTTAAACGTTTTAATTAGTATTATCTGTTGTTATTTCATTATGTTTTTGTGTTAAGTTTAATCTGGTTATACATTTATGATTGTGTATTTTGTGTAAAGAACATTTTCTAGACAAACCGTGTTAAAAAACTGTAATTTAAATCTACGGATCTCGCGTCATTTCCCAGTGTTGGATTAACTCATTAATAAAAATCTCTTCGGTACCGACGTATTTGAGTATTGAATACAACAAAAACCTAAAAGAAACACTGCTTAATGTATAACCTCTTTTGTTTCAACCTTGTAAGAGGATCAGGTAGTATGGAATCTCTAATTCACTCTCGTTGTTAGGAAGAATTTTATGTATTATTCGTAATGAAAAGCACAATGTTTACCTCGGGTGAAAGACTCATTTAGTCCCTCGAACTATTAGCGCCCTTGCTACGCTCGGGCGCCAAACTCCGTCTCGGGACTCAAAGAGTGACTTTCACACCTAGGGTAACAATATACTATTACACAAAATACGCAATCATAAATTAAAAAACCACATTAAACTTAACACAAAAAGATAATAAAATAACGAAAACTAATACTAATTAAAACGTTTAAAATAGTTAAAAATGCAAGCATTTCCTGCCAGTTTTTTTTTACTCAAGGACACTAACCGGACGGTCGCAAAAAGCCAGCAGCAGCAACATCACAACAGGGCGCAGGCGTCGCAGCATAATCATACGTCGCTTTGACCATTATCGTCTTTATAACATTTATTTTATTAAACAAGATATCTTGAACTAAATATATCTACTTGAATTGTATAACTGAGAAAAAACCTACTAAGTAATAAACTCTGGCAGTATGCATAAGTCATGCGAAGTCATAATGGTTGTTTTTTGGTGTTACCTAAAGCAAAGAGTTTAGGTTTTTGAAGTTCCCAATGTGTAATGATACTGATACTGGCTAAGCCGTGCGAAGCCATAATTTGACATGACAGCTGTCAGTGAAAGCGATTTTCCCTAGGGTTGAAAGTTTTACTTTCAAAACGCTCGTCAGGCACCTTTAGTACTTTTGGAGTATGAGTAATGAAAAGTATATATTTTTTTAAAGATAGATAGTTCCCAAACAGGATAATCGGAATAGATATTATTACAGTTACAATAGAAACGCACGCTAGGTACTCGTAGAAAGGTAGAGCATGTGCTAGCATTATTACCTATTGCACAAGACCCGTCACGAGACGTGAGCATTCTTTTATTATTTGTTTGCAGGACATTGACGGTTATGCTTTGTCGGTTGTGTATTGGGAGACCATATTGAGCCTATTTATAATCTAACCTAGGTATCACAACCTGTACGTCGGTTACGATAAGCTTCATGCTTTCTATCAGCCTGTTGTGTCACTAAATAGTGTTAAATGGTGATGACTAAATCACGACAGACATAGTCAACAATTTCTAAAACAACCGAACACTTACTTAAGAACATTTAACGATCTTTAACTCCGAAACCACTACTATTTTAAATAGAATTTGAATGTAGTCATGCAATAAAATGTTTCTCTTAAAACCACCTTTCATTTAATATATGACTCGTTTCATGAGGAGGGCAACATCTGCTTCTAACCAAGCATCTGCATTGCACAAGGGAAGACATTAGTCACCAACATCTACTACTTAGCATAAACGACCACCTACCATTATTGACCTACAACTCCGAATTCACAACTATTTTGAAAAAGTGGTCATACAATAAAATGTTTCTCTTAAAACCACCTTTTATTTAATATGCGACTCGTTTCATGAGAAGGGCAACATCTGCTTCTAACCAAGCATCTGCATTGCACAAGAGAAGACATTAGTCACCAACATCTACTACTTAGCATAAACGACCACCTACCATTATTGACCTATAACTCCGAATTCACAACTATTTTGAAAAAATGGTCATACAATAAAATGTTTCTCTTAAAACCACCTTTCATTTAATATGCGACTCGTTTCATGAGGAGGGCAACATCTGCTTCTAACCAAGCATCTGCATTGCACAAGGGAAGACATTAGTCACCGACATCTACTAATTAACATAAATGGCCTATAACTCTAAAAATAAAAATATTCTTAAAAGTCATCATACATCGAATTATTACTCTTGAAATAACTTATCATTTGATTTTTGACTCATTGCTATACGATGGGTACATCTGATTCTATTCAGGCTTTAATACTCCCTAGCGGTGTACGGAGAAAACTCTCAAGTGAAACGACCACCTACCGTTAATGACCTATAACTCCGAACCCACAACTATTTTGAAAAAATGATCATATAATAAAATGTTTCTCTTGAAACCACCTTTCATTTGATATATGACTCATTTCATGAGGAGAGCAATATCTGGTTCTAACCAAGCGTTTGCATTGCACAAGGAATCACCTTAGTAACCTATACCTACTACTTAGCATAAACGGCCTATAACTCTAAAAATAAAAATATTTTTTAAAAGTCGTCATATACTGAATTATTCCTCTTGAAACGACCTATCATTTGATATATAATTCATTGCTATGCGATGGCCACATCTGATTCTATTCAGGCGTTATTATTCCCTAGCGGTGTACGGAGAAAACTCGCAAGTGAAACGACCGTCTTCCTTTAATGACCTATATCTCCGATCTCACAGCTAATTTGAAAAAGTGGTCATACAATAAAATGTTCCTCTTGAAACCACCATTCTTTTGATATATGACTCGTTTCATGAGGCCTTCAGGCCCAAGCTCTATACATTTTTTGTCATTCTCCTTTACTTACAAGTTTTCGCAAAAATGTAGATTTGCCCATATCTTTTTATCGTGTTGACTCAGGACCTTGATTTTTGTACACCTAATAGGGACTATAGACCTCAGTATCTGGTATAAAATTCAACTTGCTAGGTCCACCCGTTCCTGAGAAAATCGGTGGTGACACACGAACAGACAGACTGACAAGAAAGTGATCTTTTTAAAACTAACTAACGCGGGCAAAACCGCGGAGCCCAGCAAGTACGGAATATAAAAACAAAACAATATTAATTTACAGGCTAAACAAACTCCACTGAAGAATGCTTACCAATTAGTCGAGCGACTGCAGAGCCGGCTAGAATTGACGCCGCGGGAGAAGAAACTGTGGAAAAATGCTAAAGACGTGGCTGTTTTGATTTCTGAGGTAACATCTAATAAATACATTCTTGCTTGTGTCAAAGTGTTTGTGCCTTAAGGTTGAATGTTTCGTATCGCTAAGCAAAGTATTCCGCTAGATGGCGCTTGTTTTCCCCGAAAGTATTGTTTTATTTTATTTTGCTATAATTGACGTGGAATTAAAGTATTTGTATATATATTGCCTGTTTTCTAGTTTGCTCTGAACATATTTCAAACATAATTTAATTTTTTGGAAGTCACATTTTAATGTATTTCCAAAGTACAATTTTTAACTCTTGTCACGATATAAATGACACGCACACATACAAAACAATAAACTGTAGCAACTATAGACTATATTTGACGTAGTCCTACAGATACCGATTGGTGTAGTCATTTAGAGCGGCGGGGTAGTGTTCTGAAGAGCCCCGGTTCAAATCTCGATACAAATAGAATTTTTTTTTGAAAATATATTTTTGAATAAATTTTCTAAAACAGGATCAATTTTATGGTAGGTACTGTTAGTAATTTTTTTTTTTAACTAGGACGAATTCTGAACGATGCAAATTGTACTAGGTCTGAATGGAAAGAGAAAAATAAAGACAAAGTAATGTACAAAAAGGTTTATTTATTTAAAATTAGTTCTATCTTATCATCTTATATCGGGGACTGACATAGCCAGCAACACTTCGACCCCTTGGGATCGATTAACGCAGTGATCCCACTAAGAGGAAAAATCCTATGTTTTTCGGTTTGGGATATAGTTTCTCTGACATCACCGCAGGTTCTGCAGTCAATATTAGAAGTTATCTTCATTTTTAAAAGCATGGTTTTGTAAAGCCATGTCAAGGCACCAATCACAGCTCGTGCTTTGCTTTTTCCTTATTCAATATAAATTATTATTCTTATTCAATATAAATTTAGAAGCCCCTCTGGGCCTGCTACCTATGAATTTCTTCGAATGTAGTAGCCCTTCACTGATTTCCCACTCTTGCGTGTGTTTCTTATCAACGTAATCCTTTACGGCCTTTGTGATTGTGCATGCTGGCAGGCCCGTACATGGTTCTGGTCCAAGCATAGCACTTGCCGATCCTGTTCTTGCAGCTCATCAGTCTTCTCATTTCCTGCTATTTCTTCATGGCCTGGGACCCAGAGTAGTCGTAGTTTGTTCCTACGGCCCAACTTGTGTGGATAGGTTACCCACCTTGAGGGGTATACTTGTGAAATAATTCAATCACTTACAAGACACTAAAATTCCCTCAAGGTTTATTTTCAGTAGGTGCTCAGATGGATGATACTTTAAACACAATAGTAGGAATATATTAAATGATTATAATATTTTATTTTTGGTTTTTCTATTTACTGACTACTTGACATCTCTGTTGACTCTCCGTTGCCTAGGTAACAAGCGCGCATCTAGTGCGAGGCAAAGTATCGACTGGGTGTATGTTACCAGTGTGTACAACAAACAGTATCAAAAAAACAACAAGACTGCTTGGTTTGTTTCTCACGAATTACTATACTTCATTTATATTTTATTATATTTTTATACTATTAATTAAATGCAAACAAGTACAAATGTTTATTTATTTATTATATACGTAAAGTGATAATTTGATAAGTCTATCAAAATAATGTATAATTCAAGTATCAAAAGTGACGCGACAGTGCCAAAAGTTACATAAAATCTTGCAGGTGTAGGTCTGGCAGCACTGAGTTGAATATCATGCAATTGAAATTATTTTGATTTTTTATTAGACAGATTAGACGGAGAGGCAACGTCGCCCTTATCCAGCAAACTGTATTGCGGCTCTGCTCTAGCGTAATTGCGTGTTCCTGCTTCCACACACAACGCGACAACGTCGCGTGTTTCCACACATCTATGCGTCACCACACACTATGACCATACGTCAATATAACCATGCACTACCACATACGTAAAATTGGTCTCTTTTTTCACGCTGAAACAGAGTACTTCCTGGATGTTAAACAGTGATATTTTTGGTCTGCCCCTACAATAGCTTAAATTAGGCCTACTTTAAGTCATAATAAGTTAAATATCTCAGTATAAAACGTAGGAATCTCTAAAACATTTAGTAGGGAAAACGTACCACCTTAACTCCTCCGAAATGGCTTGACCAATTCTTATGTTTTTTTTTGTGTATATTCGGTAGTTCTGAGAATAGGACGTAAACTATTTTTCATACCTCTACCTCTCCTCTTCTTCACCCAAAAACTACAAAACTTATTGTAATGAAATTTAGTATGCAGAAAGCTGAAGACCTGGAACAAAACAGGCTATTTTATATCCTAGACCTACGCGGGATTATCCACGGGATGCAGCAGTATGCTCATAATAATGTAGTTTAGTATTCTATCCAAGAACAAGGTTGCCTGGAAGAGATCGCTTTGAGCGATAAGGCCGCTCTTTGTAACACTTGAGACTTAACTTTGTTTTTATCATCATCATCTCATCATCTTCCTGCTCTTATCCCAATTTATTTGGGCGTCGGCGCAGTATGTTTTCTTCCATTCACTCCTATTAATCGTCATCTCATCGTTGACATTCATCTCTCTCATGTCTTGTCTCACCCAGTCCATCCATCTTTTCTTTGGTCGTCCTCTTCCTCTCCATCCCTCCATTTGTTTTTTTTTTACATATATGAAAGGTATTTGACCACTATCACACCTGCCTGATGGTAGGTGACGATGCGGCCTAAGATGTTTGTTTTTATATTTAATGTGATTAAAAAATGGTGTTTGCAATAAAGAATTTATAAATCTATCTCGTTTATTCTAACATTTTCTTAAATTATGCCCTTTCAGGTGGTAATAACCCGATGTATGGTGATCCCAGTGTGCGGCGGAATAGGGCGCAACGCACTATACTGCTGTTCTCGATCGTTGGCCCGCGCACTCGGTCCGAAGTTGCCCTCAGCCGCGGCTCAACTTGGCGCGCCCGCTGCCTCGGCTAGACATCTTCACACTCTAGCCACGGCAGTCGACGCCCATTTTACACAGGTACTGTGCCACTTTTATAATTTATACATATAAAATGCTTTGACTTGACTGACGGATCAACTAACAGCCTAAACTCCTGATCGTAGAAATCTGAAACTTGGAGGGTGTGTTCTTTGTATAAGGTAGGCATCCGATAAGAAAGCATTTTCCGGAATTCTACCCTTTAGGGGGTGAAAAAGTTGGGACAAAGTTTGTATGGGACAACGTGATTCCTTGGTCCATTTTCTACTTCTATGCAGGCAAAAGCTAGTCTATTATAAAAATGACTCACCTTTGTCACCGCATGACACGTGAACTACTGGACCAATTTCGCTAATACTTTCATTTGGTGTTATTGTCAAGAGAAGGTTCTATGAAAAATAAGATTAAGAAAATTGCACAAAAAGTTTTACGCGGGTGAAACCGCAGTTAGGTATAAATAATCAGTTTGTGTCAATAATATAAAAAACTTATTTCCTAATTACATAATCGTTGGGAGACCCCTTTATGTAATTAAGTCCTCCTTTTATCGTGTCTACTACGCTACGCCTGATTGTAGAGAATTTGCAGGGGCCTCGCATAATACCTTGATCTAACAACTGCTAAGATCAATTAAGTATGGAGCAGCAGTTCTTAACACCTTTCGAAATGTCGACTTTAGCGTGCTGAAATGGTTTGTTTGTTTTTCAATTTGTATGTTTTTTTATCTTCAGATCAATGATCAGAAAATGAAACCGTTTGTGTGCGAGCTGTACGTGCGAGCGATCACAGCCGGCATGAACGAATTAGAGAGGCTTAAAATAAAGACTGAAAAGGTAAATAAAGCATGTACGGTTTGTCCTATGCCCATAGAAATATTGAAAAACAATGTTACCTTAATTCCTTTTAGTAATCTTACGACAACGACGATTTATTTATTTGGACAATCACACGACACAAGACAATCAGAAAAGTAGTAACAGACATAAGAGCACTGACATAAAACAAAAGTATAAAAGAAGTCTATTAATAAAAACGAAATAATATGAGGATACAAAAGAAATAAAAAATAAGATCTCAGGAGCCGTGTGCCTCCAAATAGCTTGATGCCTCAGCAATGATAGCTGCACCAACATTATGCTGCATTATGTATTTTTATTTAATATTTATTGAATAAAAAAATCGTATTGTTCTATTTGGGAAAAGAACTACTCCTACGTCGCGGGTGTAAGCTAGTCTACTTAAATTCCTGTCAAAGATTATTGTCTAAGAACATTGTAATGTTGTTTGATTCAGGAATCAGAAGCCCGTCAAATGGAGCAGACTCTAGCATCGTGGTTTGTTCAGCTCGGAGCTGTTCTGTCTTCCAGTGACCGTATACGCTGCGAGTGTACGCTCACTGCCTTCAGCCTACATCCATCGTTGATTATGTACGAGAGGATTAAAGCTGCGCCTGCGCTGGCTAAATCTGCCGTGGTAAGTACTTGAACTTGTATACGGACTGTTTGGCGCAATTAGATCATTTTTTAATTTGGGTCCTTTTTGCGTGGGAATGGAGTAGTCTTGCCCAGCACCTACTACCCTCTCAGCTTAGTCGATCATGTCCAGAGGAGAGAACTTGTCAATACTTCTGGAGTCAACTAAACCGCGGGTTTCATCACGCTATTTTCCTTCACCGTAAGAGCAATGTCAATTAGCGCACATAAATTTTTCTTAAGAAAAATCTTGATCCCACGATCTTCAGAATGAAAGTCGAGGTATCTACTAAAGCCAGCACCGCTCTTAACCATGGTAAGTAATTAACTAAATTTCAAGATGTTTGAGGCAAAACTGCTTAGAGCTTTATTAGTGACTAGCGGCGCTCCGCTGTTTCACTCGTAACTCCCAATCCCATGGGAATGTCGGGATAAAAAGTAGCCTATGTGTTAATCCAGGTCTCCAGCTATCTACATACCAAGTTTTATATAAATCGGTTAAGTAGTTTCGGAGCCTATTCATTACAAAGAAACAAACAAAAAAATCTTTTCTCCTCATAATATGTATTAAAGTAGATAACTCCCGATCCCTGGGAATTGATCATTGCATCTCGGCTTTTTAACGCACTCGCGTTTGCTCGTTCGTCCTAAACCGCCTCTATGCAATGATCAATTTACCACACTTGTATCGTAATGTACTATTAAATAAATTTGGTAGCGAAAACAGCCATGTCAGTTTAAAAATCATAAAATAATAATTTTTTATCAAATTTTTATAGGAATTAGAAAGTCCTTCAAAGGAGCTGCCGACATCCGAATTCGGCAGTTGGGCAAGCGACAGCCGATCACAAACCAACTTCGTCAAAACATCAGAAACTTTAAATATGAAGAATACACAGAACCAGGCTAATGTCCTGTCCACTGCTATATTGAACGAGGGAGAGGCTATCGGGCTTAGCCCGGACGTTTGTCATGATATGGCTGTACTACTGTCCGGGCCTAGGGTCAAGACTTTGTCCTGGGATATGGACAGGTTGGTATTAATAATTTTTAAACACAGATAGTAGTCAAATTAATCTTTGACTAAAACCATTTATCTATACATATAAAATGCTTTGTCCTGACTGACTGACGGATCAACGCACAGCCTAAACCGCTGAATGTAGAGACCTGAAAGTTGGAGTGTGTGTTCTTTGTATGACGTGGGCATCCGATTAGAAAGGGTTTTGAAAAATTTAAACCTACGCGTACGTAGTTCGGATAAATACTAGTCACATACTAACAGTAACTGGAGTGGGCTGAAGTTTCTACTGAGTAATTATTATAATGTGAAGAGTTTAAAACAATCATATGAAATGAAGATGATTCTTTTTAGAAATTAAAAGAATAAATTAGTATCATTCATCCATAATTTTGAAATTGGTTTATGAAAACGCATAAATGATTACATAAATTATTGGTTACTTTTATGTAGTAATTCCGCAGTTCTCTAAGTATAGGTTCTTACGGGTCCAAACTGAGAATTGTGTTTCATACTTGTTTCAAGAATATTTCGCCTTTGTATCCTTGAACATAATTATACCATCTCTTGTAAAGTCTAAGTAGAAATTGCTGCTGGGACCACTTATTCATATTCATATATTTTTTTAATTTTCTGTCTTTTAATGTTCTTATGTTTGTTTGTCAACATCTCTTAAATTCATAATTATAAGTATATTTGAACAGATATATTCGCGTTTTTATTTTTATTTTAAACCTGAAGTTTCGTGAACTTTGCAGATCCCATGGTCACAAGCAGACTGAGATGACATTCGTCTTACAAAAAATATGCTGCAATACCTAGGGACACCGTTAGTCAATTCTGTGTTAGATGAAACCTTTTTATTAACCTTTTTAGTAACTTTTTTATTAATTTTAAGTAGACGGTAGTTTGACAGCATTTCACATAATATTTTTTGTAAGACGAATGTCATCTCAGTCTGCCTGTGACCATGGGATCTGCAAAGTTCCCGAATCGTCAGGTATAAAATAAAAATAAAAACGCGAATATATCCGTTCAAATATATTTATAATTATGAGTTCAAGTCGCGAAAACCTTAGAAAATACTATCTCTTAAATAGTTTTAAATAAGTATTTATTTTTGTCGTGTGCTTGTTCAAATAAATGTTTTTCTATTCTATTCTATTCATATCGAATGTCAGATGTTGCTTATCCTAGACTACTTGCGAGCGCCCGCGCCGCTGAGCTAATGACCTCATATATGACTGCACTTAACGACATATTGAAACCATGCGCATCCACGTATACGATGATGCGTTTATCTTTGCTTTGGTTTCTTCTTTTCTACTTTAGAAAATATTAAGTTCTTGGTTAAACTGTACTTACGCTGGCTCAGCGACCCGAAGTGGATCTTGGTCTCTGACACCAAAAGACGCCATTGCACCCTATCAGTGCCACTTGCTGCCAATGGGCTGCATGAAGGGCTTGCAGGTCTTGTTGGACTTGGTCAATCCAGCGATACCTAGGTCTACCAATGGGCCGACTCCTCTGAGGCCGTCCTAGGTATGCTCTAAAACTTAAACTGTATTAACTACAAATTCCAGAGAGCAACTAATAGAGAAATGCCGCATATACATGGAGCGCACACACGGCGGTACCCGAGTGCTTACCACAGAGCTCAAATACCTGAACCTTGATCCCAACGAGTTCATGCATTTACCTGAAGAGGACGATGACGAAAATGATCTTTACTATGGAATTGAGAAAGGTACATATTCTAATTTTATTACCTGACTATGTTAAAACCAAAAGAAAGTTATTTTGAGCGTATAAGTAACTACATACTGACTGACAGACTAGGAACAGGGGTTTCTTATGTTTCTAAAGCAAGCTACATTTGTATGACTCTAGCTGTGCTCCATGGTTTTACTCTCGTACGTTTTGATAAATATCGAGATAAAAAACGAAACCGTATTAATCCGGGATTCCAGCTATCTACATACAGAGTATTTAAATTATTAGTAAGAAAATCATAGGCACATTTGTAAGTTCTAATGGTATTCTGATTTATACATGTGAAGCTGCAGTGTGGATCGTTGAATGTCAGACCAGCCAATATCTACCTATTTTTATTAGATTGGGTTATTTTAATTTAAATAAATTACTAATAATATAGTAGGAAGTAGATTGTTTCTGTGCGAACCTTTACTTAGTTATATTTCTTGTCCTAACTAAGGTTACGAGCACTTAGTACAATTCCAAGATCCCGAAGATATCTGGAAAGATCCTGAACGAACTGAATCTGCTCATAGTACTCACAGTAACTCAGACACAGATATTGTCACATCACGACGGAAAAAGACAGGAAAAAAGGTTGCACTCAGTTCCGACGATGATGCTGATCCCCTCAGTAAAATCGCTGAAACCCAACGTAATGAAAATAAAGAACGACCACACAGCAAAGAACGAAGTAAAAAAGAACGGAAGAAAAAGGAATTAAAAGATCCTCTCGAAATCAACCCGCCAAAAGAGAAAAAAGAGAACCTACCTAAAAAAGAAAAAGAAAAGAAAGAGAGAAAGAAGAAAGTTAAATCTTCTAGAGAATCTCTTGCAAAACTAATTGGCATCAAAGTGATTAAACAACCAAGTAGACCCACGAAAGCTGCTAACGCAACTGTACCTACATCTTTTGTCACTGATAGTGACTACGACAGTCAAGGGAAATCTTCCTTTACTTCCGTTAATTCGGAACCCACAGATATACTCTACGACGGATTATTCCCAATGGACGAACTCAAATCGCCTGAGCGTGGCAGTAAAGAATTTAATGTCTCAAACGATCAAGTCGGGTTGAATTATCCAACTAATCGATTTCAAAATAATCAACCCGTTCTAGATTCATATAGAAGACCAATTAATTACCTCAGTCATTCTTCTACTGTGGTTAGCGATGAAGTAAAGAAAAATCTCAGCAAATTGATCGATAGTCGGCGGCAAGTTTCGACTCCAAGGAACCAGAGCCCAATACCTTCTAATATAGATTTAGACAACTCTATTACTGCCTTTAGATCGAATAACATTAGCACTCAAACACCTCAGAAAAAAGTTCAGAATGCAATTACACGGCCTAAGACTCCTCTGCAAACTTATATAAGCCCTAAAGCCGTCGCAATCCCGGAGATACCGAAATCTATAATAAACAAAGATAGTCCAAGAATAGTTCAGATCAAGAAAGATGTTGAAGATTGTCTGCAAAGATTTCAAAGAAATTTAAACGACACCTCAATTCCGAGTCCTGTAATACAATATGCTAAGAAAAATGACGATACAACGTTACAACCCACGAATCCATTCAAAATGAGCGATCTAGTAACCGTACCGCAAGAGAGATTTGGTCCTTACGATACTAAACCTGCTTTTACTCAAAGTAGACCCGGAGGATCGGTACATAGACCTCCTATCAGAGAATCAGCGGGAGAACTTAACTATCAGAAATTTTTAGAAGAATTTCAGAGGTCTGTGGATGAAAAGTACAATAAATCATTGAAAAAAGAGATCAAACCTGTTAGTAGGGTGCCGCCTGTGATACCAAACGTAATTAAGGCTGAAACTAAAACTCCGAAACGTGCCAAACCAAAACCACAACAGAAGAAACCAGATAATTCCCTAAACACGTTCTCGAGGCTCAGCTACATGCACAAAAATAAACAGATGGATATAAAAAACAAACTGACTGAACGTCCTGACCATGGAAATGTTAGCAGAGTTTCATTTGAAACTAAGATAGGCGATTTTGTTTTAGAACATTTACGTAAAAGTAGTCAAAACCTAAGCTGTTCTGTTGATCCTCCAAAAACATTGAATGAATGTCAAAATGCTAGAAAACCTGAAACTTCAGAAGATCCAAATTATCCAATGTTGTCAAACATGCTAGGTCACTCGCAAATCGGAAATGCTAACATAAATACTTCACCTATTAAACCTATATTGAAACTGAATGCTCCGTCACCGAACAGCTATCTGTCAGAGAAAGATCAAAATGACTTAATAATATTATTACGTCAGCAAAACAAATTTAATGCGCCTGCGCCGTTTTCGCGGCCTATGAACTTAAAAGCATATCCAACATGCCCATCACCATCACCTCGAAATGTCTCTGATCATAACATAGTGAAGAATCATTTCGCACCTTCTACAAGTGCCGCATCCATTACAAACACATTTAAAAAGTCCGTCAACGAAAATAAACAAATCAACGTAATATCAACCTCTATAATAAAACCGCCAAATTCAGCGCCAGGTGCCCAGAGTACGATTAGACCTGTTAACGTTACAAAGAAAGATATCAAAGATGATGTCCAAGAAAAGTCGAAAAAACCAGAAAGCTTCAAACCAAGGATTCTTGCTAAAGCTGAAATTAAGAAGTCGGAAGACTGGCAGGCTGTTATGAACGCTATACGGGCACAGAAGACACCTAGTAGGGGCCCTAATGCTCTCGATATAGCTCTAAACAAAAGTTCTTTTGAAAAAGCTTTTGAAGATAGTTTACGACGTAATGAATGTTCAGAACAAGATTCTAAGGTTGATGCTAATACAGTAAAGACAGACAAACCGCAGCTTATTAAACATTCCACCGTATCTGCTGATTTTGCTACACAAGATAATAGTAAATCGAAAACTTATAACCGACCGAAAGCTTCAAATAAATCAGCAGAAAGTACAAAAAACGTATCGGCTAATAAATATATGAACACTAAAAATTTGATACAAAAGAAAGCAAATAATATAGATCTTTCTCAAAAAACTTCTGTCGAACAACCTAAAAAGAAATTACCACACACAGGACACAAAGGTGATGATCCCTTTATATCTGGAATACCTAATTCAGACTATGATCTTATCGAGGAATTGATGGATGATGATCTTCGTAAAGAAATCGGTGAATTATCATCTGATGAAGACTATAGTACCGCGGTAGCTAACATTCTTAAGCCAACTAAACCACCAGAGAAACGCGTTAGCGTAATATACAACAAGACCCTGGCGACAACTCCTGCACTTCAAAAAAGTGTTGTTGCGAATCAAACGAATATAGTACAACCTCAAAAATGTATCTATGAAAATAAAGCTGTAGTACCGCCAAAACCAGTGCATCGACAATACAATGCAATTTCTACACCAAGTGTAACTGCACCTAGTTGTAGTTCAGAAACACATGTGTTCAGTAACATCAACACATATGTACATAATTCGAAAGCGGTGAACTCTAATGTGTACATCAGTGCCGTACCACAGCCTCCAGTTCAAAACGTGAATCTCATAGCATCTAATGTTGTTTATGAAGGCTACACAAATGTTCAAAGATCAGTCGCTGTCACAAATATGACTCACAATGCTTATGTAGCTGTGAACAATGTTCCTAACATGACTCTGTATCAATCTACTCAATACGCTGTACCCGTAATTAACCCTGTTATCATTGAGAGTGCTATAACTATGCCTGGTGTAAGTAATATGCCGTGCCCTATTCCAGTCCAGACTAATGCTGTGAATAATTTAAAACATTCTGAATATAGTACCAACAAAGAAATACCATCTGTTCAAGGATATGCTCAGCCTACTGTGGCTTCTTGCGAAGTTTCTAAAATAGAATCCAGACCTAATTATAATTTCAATGACCATCCGTTAATGAATGATCATGTTAAAACTGATGTTAATATGCTTGAGACGTATTTGAACAAGAACTCTGAAAGAAAAGTTTTGTCAGAGGTTCAGGAGAAACAAGTTTTTTCGCTAGTGCAGGAAAAACAAGTTATACCCGAATTTGGAGAGCAGAAAGAAAAATCTAAAAAAATTGATTATAATAAAATTATTGATCAAGAGAGGCTGAGAAAGAAACGTATAGCTATCATGAATAGGAAAATCTGGCACTATTCAGAGAGGAAACCTATAGCTCTGGGTTACTCACCAATCTTCCCAGTTGTACAAAATACATTAAGTGAACCAAATTACAACTGCAAATCTGACTCTAATATCGAAGACCTAAAAACAGAAGTGGGTCTGGAAGTGGCTTCACCTGCGTCACAAGATTCAATGGACAATTGCAAGGAAAACAAAGATAATGAATTAACCTGCCGGCGAATTTTATTAAGGTCATCGAATACGTTAAAGGTCAAAGTTCCTAATGACACGAGTACAAAAATCGCTGACAAAAACACCACAGCTGAAGCACCTAACATAGCCAAAGAATCAGATACCGGCGTAGCAAAAGTAATTGAGGGAAGACCTAAAAGAAAGCGTGTGTTAAAGCGACTTCGAGATAAGCCTGTGATTAAAGAGAAAACTGAGAAACAGAAGCCACGACGTTTAAAACTAAATGTAGGCAAAAAAGTACCTCTTAAAATAAAATCTAATAAAGTTATTGATAAAAAAGAAAATCCAGTAGATAATATCGATTGCTCTATGAACTTTATTGATATTGAAGCTGAACTGGTGGGATCTAAAATACCAAAAATATGTAAAGTTGAAAAAACAAGAAAATATAGGAGTGTATCGAATGAAAGCGCCCAAGATGATGAGAAATTGCTTGAAAGTGTATCACAGAATGGCGATAATATGGAAAATACACATGCAAAAATTGACCGTGACATCAAAGTCACTACAAGACGCAGCTCAAGGTTAGCTGGAAACGCAAACACTCAACTAACTAAAGACATAAAGGAAGCAAAGAAATTAGCATCAATGTTAACGGAAGTTGAAGTGTACGTTCCCATTTTATCAGACAATGAAAAATCGATAGAAGATTCGGCGAACTTATCAAATATAAATATTGAAGAAGACGTTACTTCCATAGTGACTGCACCAGTATTAGAACGGCTTCCAGAAGTAAACCAGAACCAAACAGAACCAGTAATTCATAATTTTGCGACAGATAATATAACATACCTTGATAAAATGGAAAGTGAAGTTAGTAAAGAAGGTGAAGGCAAAGACGAAAATATCCCAAATTTTCCCCTCCAAGAGGTGACTGAACTAGTTACGAAATTAGCAGAATCGCCAATCAACAATGAAGCAGAGAAAATTTTCATTAATGATGGATTTGAACAAGAAGTTACAGAAATTAAAACTTGTCATTACTCTGTAGTTACAAGTAACGATAAATCTGTAAATGTGGACAATAATGATATAACTGAAACGATTGAACAATCTGATAACAATCTTCCCACTGCAGCTAATGAAGATAAAGTCGAAAAGGAAAAACATACAACTTCTAATGATTTTGGATTTACTAGCAACGATAGATCTGTAGGTGTGGACAATATTGATATGACTGAAACGATTGAAGAATCAGGTAACATACTTTCCAATACAGCTAAAGAAGTTGAAATCGAAAAGGATCAACATAAAACTTGTAATGATTCTGTAGTTTCAAGCAATGATAAATCTGTAAATGTGAACAATAGTAATATGAATGAAATTACTGAAGAATCGGGTAACAAACTTCCCGCTGCAGCTAAAGAAGATGAAGTCGAAAAGGAAAAAGTTAAAACTTGTCATGATTCTGTAGTTACAAGCAATAAGTCTGTTAAAGTGGACAAAAGTAATATGATTGAAACGATTGAAATATCAAGTAACGTATTTCCTACTGCAGCTAGAGAAGATGAATTCGGAAAGGAAAATGATACCACTCTGGCTTATCAACACGATGTTGTGCAATTGGACGATACTGCTGTACTCCGATCCGAAAATAATGTAAATCTCTCAGAGATACCTCAATCTTTTAAAGACAGCATTATAATAGATCATATTCCGAATCAAGAGTTCGATGACCCTTTGAAACAGTGTGTCCGAATAAAACTTCCGAACGGCAGAGTATTTAAAGCTACTGTGTTTGGGCAACTGAATGTTGACTTTGACTCACTATTTGAAGAACCAGCCATTAAATCAGTGTTACTTAACAGTTTGACATCTAAAAAAAAGAATTTCACATTGAACGTTAAACAAACTACTATAAATTCAAAACACGATCTTAAAGTGATATCGACACGGAAAACTCAGGGCCAAATAATAGATACTGTTGATTTACTAAGCGACGATGAAGAAATTTCACAAGAATTTACTACTGAATATGGAAAATATAAAATTCAACCGATAGACACCGAAGTCCATAAAATGCATCAGTACAAGTTTAAGCAGAAGTCTGCTATTTTGCTTAAAAGATGCGACCGCAAAAAAGACAATAGTATTCAAACAAATGCAATAGGCTTTACCTGTAAGGAAGTCCTTTCTAATGATGATAAATTAGAAAGTCCTACAGTCAGTTCTACAAAATCTATTGAAAATGTAATTGAATCTGTTAAAGCTACCTGGGAGAAATTGAAAGAAAGTGTGTCTGCTAATCCAAAAAGTAATGAAAAGATCATAAATTTGGTCTACAGTACAGGCAACGTCGATAACAAAAAAACTGAGGAGGGAGAGGTAGTGTTAATAGATGATTCGTCTTCCGAAGATGAATTACCTAATATTTGTGATAAAGACCCGAAAGTTATCAACGTACTGGCAAATAAATTGTTAATAGACCTGGGCGTTTGTGTTGCTAGTGTTCCGAAGATAGACGAACCGATAAAATCCAATTGTATATCTACGATGCCTATTGAAATACCCGAGATCGACTTAACAGAAGAAAGTTCAATAATGGAGCCAGCTTCAAAATCTATTCAGGGCGAAAATATTAAAAAATGTTATGTTAAATTAGTTCGTTGCGATCATCTCGTTAATTTGTTTCTCAAAACACGCAAAAAAGATAGTACTAAAAATATTACAGACGTCAATGCAGGAAAAACTACAAGTATAGTCAAGAAAAATACTGTCAATGTAGCGAATACAGAAACTAATTTAGACGCCAATAAAGATCCTACGATTACCATAATAACAGATTTAGATGAAGCCAGTCCCAAACCAAGGTCGAGATCTAATTCGTTTTCTATATTAGACGATTACCCGATATTAAATGATATTGACATGCGAAGTACCGAGCACGATAGAAGTTCACCAGTTATTGAAGCGTTTGACTTAATTGCTTCGTATGAACATTTCTTAAAACCAAAACTTAAATCGCCCCAAATTATGCCTTTAAAGTGCGACTCTGACTGGTTTGCAACGAAAATAATTCAAAGTTGTCACAGCGATACGTGCAAAACCTTACAAGATGTAAGTCCTGCTATTTCATTATGTTGTGACTCTGAGTGGTTTACCACTAAAGATATTATAAGTAAGCAGATAATGATCAAAAGTTCCAATTTAGGACCTATAACTGTGCTATCAAATGCCGATATTGAAAAAACGTCAAAAATTGAAGTTCCTGCATTGACTTCATTAACCTTAGCATATCTGCAAAATATTGAGTTGTTAGACAATTTACAACCGATTACTAATGCTTACAATCTAATACCTGCAACATTAAAAAGAAAACTAGTTCCGTCGAATGACATGTCGACACCCAAGATAACGAAATTAAATATCATGAATAAGACAAATGCACAAAATAATTCTTCTACTGATTCTGACTTGACTGATATGTCGGGCGTAACTGTTTGTGATGAGAATAGCACTACAATATGCAAAGACACTCCGGTACTATTAGAATCAGCGGAATGTATAACAGCTACCAATGACATTTTAAGTGAATCTGTGAAAATGGAATTTTTAGACAACAAGCCGGATGTCGATTTATCTATTGGTGTAACTATTTGTGATGAGAATAGCACTACAATATGCAAAGACACTCCGGTACTATTAGAATCAGCGGAATGTATAACAGCTACCGATGACATTGTAAGTGAATCTGTTAATATGGAATTTTTTGACAATAAGACGGATGTCGATTTATCTATGGGCGTAACTATTCGTGATGAGAATAGCACTACAATATGCAATGACCCTCCGGTACTATTAGAATCAGCTGAATGTATAACAGCTACAAGTGAATCTGTGAATATGGCATTTTTTGAGAATAAGACGGATGTCGATTTATCTATGGGCGTAACTATTTGTGATGAGAATAGCACTACAATATGCAAAGACACTCCGGTACTATTAGAATCAGCGGAATGTATAACAGCTACCAATGACATTTTAGGTGAATCTGTGAAAATTGAATTTTTAGACAACAAGACGGATGTCGATTTATCCATTGGTGTAACTATTTGTGATGAGAATAGCACTACAATATGCAAAGACACTCCGGTACTATTAGAATCAGCGGAATGTATAACAGCTACCGATGACATTGTAAGTGAATCTGTTAATATGGAATTTTTTGACAATAAGACGGATGTCGATTTATCTATGGGCGTAACTATTTGTGATGAGAATAGCACTACAATATGCAAAGACACTCCGGTACTATTAGAATCAGCGGAATGTATAACAGCTACCAATGACATTTTAGGTGAATCTGTGAAAATGGAATTTTTAGACAACAAGACGGATGTCGATTTATCCATTGGTGTAACTATTTGTGATGAGAATAGCACTACAATATGCAAAGACACTCCGGTACTATTAGAATCAGCGGAATGTATAACAGCTACCGATGACATTGTAAGTGAATCTGTTAATATGGAATTTTTTGACAATAAGACGGATGTCGATTTATCTATGGGCGTAATTATCTGTGATGAGAATAGCACTACAATATGCAATGACCCTCCGGTACTATTAGAATCAGCTGAATGTATAACAGCTACTGATGACATTTTAAGTGAATCTGTGAATATAGCATTTTTTGACAATAAGACGGATGTTGATTTATCTATGGGCGTAACTATTTGTGATGAGAATAGCACTACAATATGCAAAGACACTCCGGTACTATTAGAATCGGCGGAATGTATAACAGCTACCAATGACATTTTAGGTGAATCTGTGAAAATGGAATTTTTAGACAACAAGACGGATGTCGATTTATCCATTGGTGTAACTATTTGTGATGAGAATAGCACTACAATATGCAAAGACACTCCGGTACTATTAGAATCAGCGGAATGTATAACAGCTACCGATGACATTGTAAGTGAATCTGTTAATATGGAATTTTTTGACAATAAGACGGATGTCGATTTATCTATGGGCGTAACTATTCGTGATGAGAATAGCACTACAATATGCAATGACACTCCGGTACTATTAGAATCAGCGGAATGTATAACAGCTACCGATGACATTATAAGTGAATCTGTGAATATGGAACTTTTTGATAATAAGACGGATGTCGATTTGTTTGTGGTTGCAAATCAAGTATTGGAAGAGCAAGTAATACTGAATCATTCTGAAAGCGTTGAAACAATCAATGCTACCAAACCAATAAATGCAGTTTGCGAAGGAGCTAGTAACCCTAATATTTTATTCTGTGGAAATATGCAGATCGACTGCAACGCTGAGAAATCCGATACTATTGATGTTGAAAATGATATTTTACGAAAGGTAGAAGATTCTGATCTGTCAGCTTTATCCTGTGATTTAGAAAATATAGATGGCACTGGTACAATCACGAATCCAACTTGCAGAGAGACAACACAGTATGATAATGTTGAAAATAAGGATAATATTATAATAGAACAACCTGATATTGTTAAAAAATATGAAGCTAGTAATAAGTTTACTCAAGAGGATAGTAATAACACTGATATTTCCGGTGATTCAGGTAATATTTTAGACAGTAACATAAATAACCAACTTGATACTGCTGAAACATGTAAATCTAAGAGTGCACAAACTCTAGAAAATATTAATGCCTCTGATATATTGGATGATTCAGAAAATAGTATCACGTTTATTGTAAATGATTTAACTACAAAACCTGAAAGTGTTCCTTGTGAAAATATGGATACAAAAACACCTGTACAAGATGTTGTTGAGATGTATGCACCTAAAATTGCTCATAATGATATTTTTGTCGCTGATGTTTCCAATGACTCTGTAAATAAAAACGAAGTAAAAGAAATTACAGATGTTATATGCGAAGAAATTATTAAATCCAGCTGTCTTACGCGCGTTAACATTGATAATAGCGAAGCTAAAGAATGTAAAATTATAGAGAGGGGTAAAAGTGATACTGTCCTTGAATCTAAACTAGGAAAAGGTATTAATATCCCTGCTATTGCTGATAATACAAACAAAGAAGAACATTCTTTTGATATCGATATCACGATCTTCGATAATACTTACGGTTACAAAACTGATTTATTATTGTCAGAAGAGTTGAATAAAGGCTCTAAAACTATCGAAGAACCTGTCGTGGCTTTTGACACTGAGTCAGGTACAGAGGAAACTATATCTATAGAAGAAAAGACTATTGAAAATTTGCTAAACGTTAAATTCATACATGCAGGCGTAGAGGAAAATTCTGATGTTCTGGAAGAGAAACCAATTTTAAATAATAATGATAATATTGGTACCAGCTCTGTTTCTTGTTATCTAAAAGATGACACAAACAAGGCTAATGAATGTGATGATCAAGCTAACACAATTCCTGCTTCTGGTGATAATGCACTGAACTGGGAAATGTCAATTGTTAACGCTGAAGAAAATATAGTTGGATCGCTGCCAGCACTGCCAAATAACACTACTTTACTTACCAAATATTTAAAGTTGACTGGCGAAAAGGGATCTGAAATTATATTGAAGGGTATTGAGTATGTAGATGCGGAAGCTGGATCATGCTATATGTTCCCCTTGGTAGAACAATCAACATCACCGGAAGTTAGTTTGGAAACAGCTGACAGAGATGAAATAATGAATTTAATTCGAGAAGCTACTGATGGAGGTACTAATGATAAAATAGAAGACATTTTGGATTGTGATACTGATTTAAAAGTAACCTTACCCAAAAATACATACTCCAAAGTAGTTGAAGATGCTAGGGTCACACGTAACTTAAAACGTAAAAGAGACATGTCTGATGTGCGTCTACAAGAGAAAAAATACAGAAAAGGAAAAAATATTGATTACCCAAAGATTACTGTGGCTGCCATGAACGCAAATGTGTATGTAAAAGAATATAAACGACTTATAGATTACTATAGCACACTGAAATTTTCTTATTCTCGGCCTTTTCATAAAGAGAACATCGATGTTGACGATATGATAAAGGATTGGCCCGTCCGGGACGTTCAAACGAATACCAAAGCAGAATCGGTGGATGCAGAAGCAACAATATTCACTGAAGAAGATAAAGCTATAAGCCCAAAAGATCCTTTGCAACAAACATTAGCCCAAGAATTAATCAGCGATTACGATGAAACGGAATACAAGCCCACAGATATCACCGAAACAAATTTCAGTATGGGTTTTGGTGAGGGGTCCGGCAGAGTCATACAACATTCAAAAACAGGAAAGATTTTAAAATTATCGGCTGCGACTCTGTCGGACGTAAAACCACATCAGCCGTATTTATCGTCCGAAAGCAATAAAATAAAAATTGACAATACTCATAAAGAAAACAATAACGAGAAAACAAAATTGATTCAGAACATGAATTTCATTCAAATCAAAGAAAAAGTACGATCATTTTTTAAGAAAACGGCAACTGAATTGACATACGATTTTATGAAAGAACATAAAAAGTGTTCAGTTGAAGATACTCTTAATTTCCCATTTGGGTTAACTTCGACTGATTTTTTCGACCAACTTCCGCATGAAGTAGTCGTCAATATCGTGCAAGTAGGGCAATTGCCTGTCAGCGCTGCCGCACAAAATCCAGTTACGTGTGATCCACGCGTAACTCACGTTTCTAACGTAAGCCCATCTCAATGTTCCGCTGAAAATAGCCCTGGTGATGATAACCAAACGTCTAGGAAAACCGAGTACACGGAATTGACTACGGCTGATATTACGCTACCATTAGTTCAAGAATATGCACAACACCACCACCAGTTCACATCAAATGATACTCAAGAGTCATCGAAAACACAAGAATCTGATCAAAATATCTGTGAAGTGAATACTGAAATAAAAATTGAACTTACAGAAGAAACAACTCAGGAGAAAATAGAAGAGAATGGTAGTTATGAAAGTGAACCACTACCTGTACAAAGCGGCAACCCCGTCAATAACGAAGTACCATTTAGTTATAATGAAGTGCCAAACAACTTAAGCGTAGAGTCTAATTCAAATCAACCTACTATGCCTGACGAAACAAAAATGCCAAACACATTTTCAGAATCAAAAGACGAAGAAAATGTAAATAAACCTGATCAATTGGCACATGCTATGAATGCAGCAGGTATTACAACGACTTCAAATATTATCCATACTACTAACGCTGACGCTTTAGTTGATATAATATCGCAAAACGCTCAATCTGACGTTGTTACCACTACGCAAATAAACACCAACAATTACTCAAAGTCGACACCAATCAACGCTGTGGCATTACAGCAAGCGCTAGCTCAAATTTTACCTCCACCTCTAACATCTGCATCTGAAAGTGGTCAAACAGCGACGAACGCAGTGGCGCCACCTGTTCTTCACATTGTTCAAGGGAGTAATACACAAACTGTCTTAAATACACAGAATGGAACGCCTCTTTTACACATTGTCCAAAACAAAACTGCGACGACTAGTAATGGAACTCCTACATCACAAGCTAATTCGTTTAGTGGTTTGTCTTTAGTTGATACCGGATTACAGCAGGGTGGAAACCAGTTATTACATATTGTTAACACCGGAAATCAAAAGAATAATAACGCTGGACAACTCTTGAAAAGAGTTAACCTTTTAACTAATATTACAAATGTTCAGGGTTCTAATGAGCAGAAGATGGTACAGTTTGTCTGTAAATCTGCAGATGGAAAATCTATACAACTAAATGCTCCTCATCAACGCAGCATGGTGTTGAGACTGCAGGCTATTGATCCTAGCACAATCCAACAAACTCCAAAACCGACTGAATCGCAAGATGTGAGTGCTCATTCCGGCAATCCACTAAACAACAAAGATTTATCACAACAAGATTTAAAATCTCGATCTGTTTATGAAGAAAATTATGCTAAATTCATACAAAATGGGACAGGTAAACCTGGGCAAGAAAACTCAACAAGTCTTCCGAAGTTTAATCAAGTTTTCGGCAAACAAGTGTCGTATCAAGAAAATAAAAATGAAATAAACAACGATGGACTATCTGAAAATACCGACGGGAAACAAAACGAGAATCTTCAAATCGACCAAATAAATGAAATAAATAATCCACCGTTACTTTTACGGAAATCGACAGACCAAACATCACAGGCTCCAACTAATTTGGTCCAGCAAATAAAACAGACTCTTGCTCCGATGAATATTCAAACGATGCACGGTGGTGTTATTTATACTCGCCAAATCCCTGTAAATATAGGCGGTGGACAAACGATCAATTTAATAACAGTGCCTAGTACGGAATTAGTTGATGATGCGATGCAAAAACAACAAACAGACAACAAGTTTACTAATCAGGATGGAGATCATGTTATCAAAATTGTTCAAAATCAATCTAATACTTCTAATTCACAAAATGAAGACAACAATAATGCACAGATGAATAGTAATGATACCTCTCAGGCCCCACAACCTCAACCAGTGTTGACACAAATGAGAATAAAATTACCAATGTTAAGCAAAACGCCACAAATGGTTGCCGGAGCGAGAGTTGTTAGACCTTCATTTTTCCAAATACAAAGAAATGTTATTGGTGGTGCAAATCAACCCGTATATCAGCAGTTGGTTCTTACTACAGCGCCTCCTCTCGGTCAATCCATCAGAGTTCCAGCTCATTCAGCAAGATCCTCTAAGCTTCTGGCAAGTCAGTCTTCTCCCGAATCACAGATGAGTTCATCTACTCTGGAGCAATTACGAGAATTCGACATGGTTTTAGAGCAAGTAAAAGAGAGAAGTACTGTTCAACCGAGCTCAACTAACTCGAATTCATTTTCTAGTATACGTTCTTCAGCAGACACGACAGATAGTTCGGCTGTGGTTAGTACATCAGTAACGGAAACAACACAGCAAGTATTATACACGACTGGAAATCAAACGCTGAATATAGCAAGTTACGTAAACAGAAAATCGACAGTCACTTCGGCTTCGACCTCGTTTGTCCGTTCGCCTGATTCCTCGGGTATCGTCGAGTCTCCATCATCCTCTACACATAGCAACATTCCGCACACGGCTACGTCAGAGTCGACCTCATCCGAAACTCCCACACCTAAACCAAAGAAGAAAAAGTCAAGACCTTCCTCCAGTTCCACAAGTGGAATGAAATTAAATACGACGCCGCCTAAAACATCAACACAGAAACCTCTAGAAGACGAGCAGACTACACAGAGAATTTTATATATATTGGCGGAGTACAAAGAGCAAGTCGAGAACTCTCCGGATAAAGATAAGCCGGCACCTCGGAGGCGAAACAATTTACCTCCAAACATACCGGGTTCTTCGAAACGTAAGAAAAGTGGGTCCCGCAGAAGGGATATGAGTCCCATTCTCGGCGAAGACAGCTGCCGGACCATGGGTTCGGAAGATAGCAGCTGCGGCACATCTCTCGGAGAATGCGCCGAATGTATGGAGAGCCATTCTCCTCAAGAAAGCCCAAGAAAAGTAGTGAGAAGGTTAACGTTTGAACAAGAGACGACGACGACCACTCAAGTTACTACTCAAACTCGTACTATACCGCAGCGAAACGTGATAGTTGCCGACGGTCAAACGATTACAGTCGCCCGAGGGCCAGCTGGAAAACCCGCCACGACAGTGTTGATGCCCGCAAATTATCTCCTTCCGGTGTCAATGGTGAAAGGCGGACAACAGATTGCTATAATGACCAACCGCGGCCCGAAACTGTTAGTGGGAGGTGGGGAAGGCGGAACTGGAGGCACGCTGCTGTTCCAACGGTTGATAGGCCCGGCGGGACTGAAGCCAGTGCTAACTCGACCAGGCGTGCGGCATATTCGACTTCCAACGGCCGCGCTACACAACTTGCAAGCGTTTAACTTAACTAGCGCAGCCGCCCCAGTTGATAGCACAGCATCGCCAGCGTCAGCATCCGTTCCCGGTCCACCTGATTTGGTAGACTCTCGCGCCATGAGCTCGCCCTGGTCGGACCGTGGCACCGGCGAGGCTAAGCCCGATCGTGGCTCCAGCCCCGATGGCTCCGAGCCCTGGAACCTGCCATCCTCCAGCATCGCAGAAGATTACGGCTACGAAGAAATCGTGCGAACAGACAACATGGACAGGACCGTTTTGGTAAGTTCTACTTTCATCCTTAAAGTTATATTAAATAGGCTAAGACATATATTTCACTTGAATGCTATGAATACTGCATTTCTATCGGTGTAACTTATTTGAATTGTAACTTGATGGAAACGCAGTGTTATCTGGTGTAGTGACGTACGTTTTGCAACTTCAGGACGCGATCCCAGATCGGTACAGTCCAGATATGGAGGCGCAACGGATATTTGATAAGATGTTCGACGTCGATTCCAAAAAGTCGATGTACGACACGTCGAGGTGCGGTTACGATATTGACGCGTCCGACACGGACGATAGGCCCTACCAGGTGACCGCCGCCCGTAGTCCTGCCGCCCCTCGATAAACCTCAACAAATAGCGAAGCCTCTTTTGTAGAAATGCACGCCTCCATTTATTTTATTAACTCTGTACGTGTTCTTTGATAGCTCAACACCAATGGTAATGAAATAACCCGATAATATTGCATTACCATTGGTGCTCCTACAAATGAATCGAAGAGAGACATATCATGGCGTAGATTGATGGAAATCGTATTGCATATTGTTCTGCTAGTTTAAATGTCCTCTAAAAATTTTATAAAATGAAAATCTATAGCATAAAATCTAGCTTTGGATAATGAATGAACAACAATTTACCAACTGATTGATCATAGAAAGAAAAATCAAGCAAAGTTATAAGAATTATAATAAAAAAAGTGTGGATCGGTTACTCCCTTGGATGCATCCCAGGATCAAAAATTATTGAAAGGGCGCACTTTATCATCTGGTGAGATAGTAATCAAACGTATAATATTAAAACAAACTAGGTACCTTTTTCCAGATTATTAAACTGGCAACACAATCCAATAGATCTTCAAGCAATCTCCGCTCTAGGTTTTTATTAATTCTGGCTCCCCTCATTTCCGATTCTTTGTGACTTTAATTTCTATCATATTTTGTATTAGGTAGGTGGAAAGCTTCTCGAAATTTCTATAGAATTATTTTTTGCATGACTTAAAGACATTGTTATGTCTTCTATTCATTGTCAAGTCTGGTCCCTGCATACTTTTGCATGACCCTTCATTAAAAAAAAAAACCTTTAAAAACCTTCATTAGATTGTCGTAAACTCATATTAAATGTCGTAGTTAATTTAATGTTATTACTGTTAAAAAATATATAAATGTGTCTAATTTTTTTGATATTATAAAAAAGCTTTGGCCTCGCTGTCATCTTGATTCATTGTAAAGTTCTAAATTATCATTGTAGGTTATAGAGAATCGTTCTTTCGGCTTTGTGCTTACCAATCTGAAAAAAAAAAACAATTTACTACTCTATACCTTAAAAAAAAACAAAAAATTAAAGTCCATCTTACTTAACTAACTTTACACCGTAATGAATCAAATTAAAACACTTGCAATGTGCCATTATAAAATAAATAACTACAATTATGATTGAAATAGGTGGTACAACGTAAAGATGGAAGACATAGATTCGTGGCGTCGACAGCTCTGAAGCACAAATACGCTATACTGGAACATGAACTACGATTGCAGGTATAATATACACTAGCCAGTTTATCTATGGTTTATCCGCGATGTCCCGAACCCCTGGAAATATCTTAGTTTAAGTAATCTTTACAAGCTAAAAAAAACATTTTTTTTCCCTTTTTATGATCTTCACTAACCAGTTTATCTATGGTTTATCCGCGAAAGTCCCGATCCCGTGAAAATATCTAAGTTCAAGTAATTTTCATAGTAAATTTAATAAATTAGTTCCGAAGTTTATTCTTTACAAGCAAAAAAAACATTTCTTTCCCCTTTTATGAATAATAAATAACTCACATAAAGTCACTCCCACACAAATCAAAGCCGCATGTTTACAAACTTACACTAGAACCGCGTGCCAACATTTAAACTGCACAAAACTCACACGACGCACTTAAGGTGAAAGGGTATCTCCATACAAACGTAGTCGACTGTTTCCTCCCTGGATAATTACATTAGCACAAATATTTTTGTTACATAAAACCTATAAATGTCATGACTATGCCCCTACGTCTTGATTTTTTTTCATTTTCTAATTATCATAGAAATTAAGATTTTAAAAACAAAAAAAACAGGTAATGGCAGTTATAAGTTTTATGCAACAAAAATATTTGCTCTAATAGTCGACTACGTTTGTATGGAGAGAGTGCCCGGTACCTTTTCCCCTTAATAGTAAAACATTAACTTAAAAAACAGATTACAATAAAACCCCGTTAATCCTCAGAAATCACTGTCGGAGGAATGCGAGGATCTCGGTGTAGATTCCCCTTCTGCATCAGAACTGTTCCCCGAAGCTGAGCTGCTGTTCGCTCCGTCTCCAGTGCATGAACAGACTATAGGACCTTGTCACACACGTGAGTTAAACTCTTTAACGACTTTTAAACCCCGAAGAAAAGAAGAAAAGTTAGTCATACAGATTGGAAAATATTAAAGCAATCGACTGGGTCCTTCGAGGTGGTAAACGTCGTCAAGATAGACCAAAAAAACGTTAGCTTGAAGATCTTAATGCATTCTACGTAGAGTCGCCAGAAATAATCGGAGATCTCATGGAAAGAAACGGAGGACGCCTTTGTCCAGCAGTGGGGAAACTTTGAGGTCTAGTACTGTACTTGTATACAGGCTGTTTTCCGCGATTAGACCCTTTTTAATTGGGTCCTTTTTGCGTGAAGATGGAGTAAGCTTGCCCAGCACCCACTACCCTCTCAGCTTAGTCGACTATGTCCAGAGGAGAGAACTTGTCAATACTTCTGGAGCCAACTAAGCCGCGGGTTTCATCACGATGTTTTTCTTCACCGTAAGAGCAATGTTAATTAGCGCACATAAATTTTTCTTAAGAAAAATACATTGGTGCACAGCCGGCCTGGATTCGAATCCACGACCTTCAGAATGAAAGTCGAGGTATCTACTACTAAGCCAACACCGCTCTCTGGGTCTAGTAGTCTGGAGCCTATTCGTTACAAACAAAAAATCTTTCCTATGTATAATATTGGTATAGGCTATAAAGTATAGAAGCATAGATTAAGTTGTGATAACTCTTGTCCTGTTGTAGCGCAACCAACAATCCTAAACCAAGGAATACCCCAACCAGACCTGGAGGATCAGATCGCGACCGACCATCTCCTAACACATGATCATCATTCCGACCTAGACATAAACCTGGACGATGTCGGTGAAATTGTCACCGTTGGCGAAGATGGCATGGCCATGATACCGCTCGACCATGAGGAGTTCGCGAGGTCACATCCTAATACAACCTTTCATACAGAACCGGAGGATGGCGAGGTAGTTGATGGCGAGGTAGTTGTATTTTAATCATTAACATATATAAATACAAGCTGCGCCCCACGGTTTCACCCGCGTTAGTCCCGATCCAGTGAAAATATATGACGAAAAACGCTGAGCAATTTCACAGATGTCAAATTGACACTTGACAGATGTCAAAGTGACATTTAACAGATGTGAAACTGACATCTGTCAGTATGACATCCGTCACTTTGACAACTATCACTTTGACAACTGTCACCTTGACATCTGTCAATTTTTCGACACTTTTCGTTATATTTTAGACAATTCACACAATATCTTTGTAAATTATAGCCTATGTTCTATTCTAATGTATAAGCTATATTATTGTAAAGTTTCATTAAAATCCATTCAGTAGTTTTTGCTTTAAAGAGTAACAAACATCCATACATACAAACTTTCACGTTTATAATATTAGTAGGATTGCAGGACATTCCACACATCGCCATCTAGCCCCAAGCTTAGTAACTAAACTTGTGTTATGGATGTTAGACGACAGATATTATACTTATATACTTTTCTTTTTCCATTTTTCCTTTAAAACGATAGATAAAACTATGTCCAAAATGACCTAAGACTAACAACAGAGACGTTGGTACCGCCCGCGCCGCAACAATAGTTTTCCTCAAGACTTATTTTACGTGTTAACGGCGCGGGCGTCAAGACAGTTTAGCTACAGCGCCCTCGAGTTCGCCTTATAAGTGATTATCAGTTACTGTAATAATTTAAATCTCTATTCCATGATTACAGATACCACCATTCACAATAGCGCAGAGCATAAAGGGTCGTCAAATAACTTTCCACGCTAGCCGAGGACCGAACACAGTTGTCATGGCACCACAGACCACAGTCATATCACAAGCCACGGTCGAGGCTTCCGGCACACACAATACAGTTAAGTTCACTGATATTGACAATATGATTAATTCTATACCCAACACACAGCATCAGATGCCGTCGGTCCTCGTCAAAGACGATGGTCTCACACGGTTTGATAGTATTCTGACTGACTCAAGGGAACTGCACTTATCTAACACGGCTTCAGCTATAGTCCATTCCACCGGACAAGGCACGCAAGTTATAAGGCGCGTTAGATACGATGAGAACAGGCGAGAATCGAGATATTTCATCGACGAACCTGATCCGATGGAAAAGATTGATGATAATCGAGATTTAGAATCGATGGCAGGTGACGATAATTCATCCTCGGAACGTCACCCGGAATTGTTCTGGGAATCGAATTCTGCTTCGGAGCGTTCAGAAGGCAGGCGTCGCATGGATTTCAGCAGTGACTCAGACAAATGCTGCAAAAGTCCTTTTGATGATTCAACGGACTCGAGCTTTGGAAATCATATGCGTTTGGATTCTGTTATAAAGGCAGCGAGGACGGAACGCAGCGGGAGCGATGGCTCCTCCGATGACCACCGTCCTTTGAGAACCTACCCAGCTAAGAGGACCCATCACCATCCGACCCATCACGATGCGGAGCAAAGCCTCAGCGGGAAGACCAGGGCTGGGGAGAGATGTATGGATGTGGAAAGTAGACGGCGAGCTTCGAACCGCGGGGTCGTGAAGCGAGGTTGTCATTGCTGCAACGGTTCGCCCACACCGCCTAAACCGAAAAAATCACGCCCGAAGAAAACACCAGCTGACTTTACCAACACTAATAATAATTAAATTTTAATTTGTGCAAAAGGTACTTTTAAGGCTTCTCCCACACTGGAACGATTAAGCTGAGCGTTATCGCGCACTGTTACAATTTATATGAGAAAATTGTCATCAATAAATCGCTGCAGTGTGGTGAAGTCTTTACCCCTGACTGAAACAAGATCTCTAAGGTTTCAAGTTGGCTGTAATAAAAGAAATATTGTTAAAATTGTTTTGTATATAATTTTTATAATAATTAATAAATTAAGTTCGTATTAATTCGTAAGTTTTTGTTAAAGTTACAACTTTGTTCCTTTAAGCGTTATTTTTACGAAACTTATTGGTCACCTATAAGTTCAAATATGTTTTTTTTTACCCATGTATTTCGAACACGAAATGTTTTCATTGTTGACAGCTGTTTCTTGTATGATAAAGTAGAATGTATAAAAAAAATATTATTAATATAAGTTACCTTTTCTTAGATTGTAAGCGTTTAAAATAGTGATCACAGGCCATACTCAATCGTGAATATACTAATCATTTTTGTAGATAAAATAGCCCTAAAAATAACGCTAGACTGATACTTATTTCTCTTAGGCGCGTCTTTTTCCATTTTACTTGACAATAGTTAATAATTTAAGCTAACTTCCAAAAGAGCACAAATTATTTGATGGGAGCTTTAAAGGTGACGATTTGAATTATTTTTCGAGATTTTATTTTGTTTTACGCTATTTGTTGCCAATGTCAATCGTATGGCGTTTGCTTGGTTTATATCCCTAGAGGAATTGTAGCTGTGTTTTATACTTAATAGCAATGTGTTAAGCTAGTTAATTTGTAGTGTTAATAAATGTAAATACCTATATATATTTCGTCCTCATATATTTAGTGTTTTGGGGATCTTCTAGTCACTATGTTACTGTAATAGTGATACTCTTTTATCAAACATCAAACCGGCTAAAAGCCGCCATTCAAGGTATTCTATACGTTAAATTGTCGACTGCTTCGTTGTAAATAAAGCGACATATTAACACGACCCCTCTTTTTTCGAATGTGGTTAGAGAAATGTGTATCGAAATTCCGAATTTGTATATATTGAGGGGATGTTTTAGTGAATTAGAAACGTTACCGACGTTTTTTTTTTAGTGAAATATTGTAAAAGAATTCCGCGATGTTTGTGCACTTTGCGTACTCGCGGTTCGGTTATTTCGTGTAGTTAAGATATAGTTATAACTAGCCGTGCCCGTTAGACAATGTTCGGAGGCAATTTATTCCAATGTTTAAACGTATTTTAATCAGATAACGAAAACGTAAGTTTTTGATTTGAAATTTTCAGCCATTTCTATGTGTAAGGTTCAATTTTTTATATTATGGTTCCGATGTATTGTTATTGTTCAGTATAATGTAGGTAGCCATTATACACGATATTATCTTACAGTGAAAACTTACAGTATTGCTGCGTTTTGTTATATTAAACTAAGAAGTTATACATACATAAATAAATGTCTTGTAGTGAAACGGAATAAAGTTTAGAAGTTTCATTTTATTTTCTAAAATTGTGTTTTACGTGATTATTGTAAACATTCTTTTTAAAGATGCTACAGAAGAAATAATCATTAAAACTTATCTATTAAATAACATTTATTGTTTTAATTTTTCTCCTTAGGCTACGTACATACTATGCAGTTCGGCCGATTGCGGCTATTCGCATTACATGACGGTTAGCCGTAATGGCACACAAAATACCACATAGGGATAATTTTGCCAACCGCTGGGTGTATCCCATTATTTCCATGGAAATCCAAAATGGAAAAAGTGGCACAAGCGTTTTTTTTCCAAATTATATCCCATTATTTCCATTGCGGCAAAAAAAACGCAGTTGTGTTATTTGAGAATCTGTTTTCACTTTAATATTCCTGATGGCCTGATAAATTACTGTTAATATAAAATTCTAAGGAGATATCACTACATAGTATAAAACAAAGTCGCTTTCTCTGTCCCTATATCCCTATGTATGCTTAAATCTTTAAAACTACGCAACGGATTTTGATGCGGCTTTTTTAATAGATAAAGTGATTCAAGAGGAAGGTTTATATTTATTTATATAGCCGTGCGAAGCTGGGGCGGGTCGCTAGTTGAGAATAAAATCTTCCATGGGAACACAGGAAACCAAGCGGTTTTTTGTCGTCACCGCCAGCAATGGAAATAGTAAAAGAACCTGTCCCAATTATTTCCATCAATGGAAATTCATAATGAATAACAAAATATATAGTGGGATAAACCCCAACCGCCCCCTTATTCCAAAACAAAGTCTAAAAATTAAACTACGTTTTAGTGAGATTAAAACCATGGACTTAGATAAACGTTATTACAAAAAGAAGTTTACCGCTAAAACCACCCTAGTTTAAGTATACTTAGACCGAAGTTTATAACCTCAAAAAATTAAATTCTGACGTTCACCTTTTCCTCGTTACTCCAATTCTCGCTCCTTTTTAGGGTACCATACCCAAAGGGTAAAAACGGGGCCCTCTTACTAAGACTTCGCTATCCGTCCGTCTTCTGTCCGTCACCAAGCTCTATCTCAAGAACCGTGATAGCTAGAGAGTTGAAATTTTCACAGATTTTAACAACATAAATAAGTAAATATTTTTAGTACGTACTTATGTTCAAAGAGGATATAATCACTACGTTTTCTTATTTTTTGAGAAATTTAGGTTATTTTCATGTTTACTATTTTTTAGGTAATATTTTTTTTTTATACTTCTAATGGGGCAGGCAAAAGGCTTAAAGCTTAACTCGAGCCGCGTTCCGATATACGCTACATAAATTGATGTATTTAAATACAACAACGTAATCGCGAACATAGAATAACAAATACAAGTCACACTATTTCACAATAATTGAACACACAATTTATATTTTTATCACTTTAGTATTCGATTTCTTAAATAAGTTTTTAATATTTACTCACTTAACAACCATTTTGTGAAAAGGAACGGTGTTTCGAACGCTGAACGAACAAAAGAATGGTTTGTTTCGAGTTTGCTATCTATTGTCTATGGTTGCGACTAAAACCAGGGATCTTCTGGTCCTTGGTCTATTTACTTTTTGTAATAAGAATCAATTTTAAACCAAAACTAACACAAAAACCTAGATCTTTTAGTACAGGTTTAAACTATGGTTTTGCAGTTTTTTTGTAATAAGAGGGTTAGTGTTTATATTATAGCAACCAGTCGCTCGAGCCGTTGCGTCCGGAACGGTGTCTATAGAAACTTTTCTTATACATATTTTTTGGCTACGGCTAATTGCATCCAGCCGAACCGCATAGTGCATACTTAGCCTTAGAGCTTGCGCCCGCGCCGATTTCCATTGATGCATGATTATCAAAGCAGCTCTGGCGCAGGCTCTCAAGTTTTTACACTTAAAATAATTTGTCAGTCTTCATTTTACAATATTTTTGGAATTATGAATCAAAAATAACACCGAAGTTCTTAAACATTAACCCCTTGTCTCTTATCTACAATTTTCTTCATTGCAGTCAAAATTTTTATTCTGAATTCCAATCTCTCTTGTACATCGTACCTGAAAAGAAATTCTGTTAAATTCTGGCAAAAATAGTAGGCTAAATTATTCATGAAAAAAACTTTAGAAGTAAAATAATAGTTGCAGAATATACGTGGCATCTCTACCTACATGCATCGAACAAAAAAACCGTTTTAACCCGTAAACATTGGCTTTTATACTCCCCTTTCGTGTTGTTTTTCATTTTTCCCAACTAATGTAGGTTATTATCTTTTTTTTTTATACAACACGTTATAATGGACCTATGCTTTCAGTTTTTTCATTGATTCCATCCCGGGCCCTCAGTCCAGATGTACCCGCACCGCACGCGCCGCAGTCACCGTTTGTATGCACGCGGCTCTGGCTGGTAACGGCATCGGCTTTGGGGATTTCCTTCGCTGCGGCGCTGCGGTGCGGCTAGGTGTGCGCTCACCCTTAGAGGCTGCTTTTTAACTCCCAATGCAAAAACGACGGGATGTTATTATAGGTTTGACGTATCTGTGTGTGTTTGTCTGTGACGTAGTAGCTCCCGAACGGCTGAACCGATTTCGATTTTGTTTCTTTTGTGTGAAAGGTGAATTAGTTGGGAGTGTTCTTAGCTATGTTTTTATCCTGATAAATAATGCAGTGCGGGTGTAAATCGCGATGTATAACTAGTGTACCTGACTACAGTAGGCAGAAGCGATGCGAAGAAGGCTTCATCTTCATTCATGACCCTCGCGCTCTCAGAAGCATCACGATCGTCGACTGGCGTGCAGTTTACTTCGATTTCAACGGGCTGACTCTGTAGCTGCCTTATATTGGGATTGTATTCTGTGTAGTCGGGTGCTTCTTGGTATCTACAAATAATAGTAAAATACAATATAGGTAGGTAGATATACTCTTTTTAACACTTTTTGATAACTATAGGCATAGGCCTCCCTAACATCTTTGCAGTTCGGTCCTGGGCAAGGTTTAGCCCATGGACAATGATTCGCTATCCTTTTCTTTATTGCCATATCTCCGTTAAAAATGTTATTCTCTCGCACGCTATTGTTGGTCTAAAATCTAGGTCTATGGTTTAGCCAGTCTGTGTCAAATGCATAGAGATTGGCAAGTCATCCTTTCCGACGTCTGCCCTTAATTCCGACGCTCATCTTCTAGCACATGAGTAGGAATACAACTTCTAGCACCCAATGCGTGAAGACCTTAGTAGGTAGGTAGCCCATAGCCTATAGATTGGGGTGCACCCACGTGACCCGCCCAATCCCACTTACGGTTGGCAGTTTCTACTTCACTTTTACTCCCTCCCTACTTCGGCTATCCCCGTCTCCGATCGGATCAATACAAAAAAAAAATCTACGTACTGCGCTACAGAAGTCCGCCAAAAGTTATGATTAGACTTTGTTAATTATAGTGAGAACTTATGGTCGCTGCATACATAACGTGATTTTTCTCGTGTTGGGCGGAACGTGATATTTTTAAATGAAACGACGATGTCAAGAAATTGTCACATTCCGTCCGGTTACGTATGTTTAAAGACCACGAACACTTTGATAAATGATGCACGTCAGGTCTTCGTCCCGTTCGAGGTTTTATCCCTTTACATACAGCGACCTTTAGTTAAACTTACTTAATTTTGTTAATAGCCATACTAAAACTACTTTCCCCCACATCCTGCTTCACATAACTCTGGTCTTCTTCCTCCGCGTCTTCATTCTCAGGGATAATTTTCATGAGGAACTCCAACTGATCGTGGTAAATGTACCGTAGTCGTTTCTTATTGCCATTAGGTTTGATGGTCTGTAGGAATGTGTCGCGAACGTTGGCCCATTTGTTTATTACTGTGTTTGCTGGAAACAAATAGGTAATCAGGGTTCCGTACCCAAAGGGTAATAATCAATGACTTAAGAGGAAAGGGTACCTACCGGGGGCTCTTTCCATACAAACTATTACAAACGTAGTCGACTGTTTTCTCCATGAATAATGACACTAGAGCAAATATTTTTGGTGCATAAAACTTAGAACTGCCATTACCATGCCCATACTTTTGACGTGACAACGTCTTATAAATTGGTTTGCCGGGTGACACTTCAAGAAACTGCGTTACGCTCCGCTCACGTTATGCGCTCACAATGAGAGCGAGTGAGAGGCACGCGGGCATGGTTAGCCCGCCTAAGAGCGAGAGAGACAGACATAAAAAGTGAAAGGCACGCGTCCCTTCCACTCGAGCACAGTTGTTGTCACGTAAAACTTTCGCCCGTATACCGACTTTACAGGCAACCAGTTTTTTTGATTTTATTTTTATTTTTTAAATCTTAATTAGAAAATGAAAAAAACCAAAACATAGGGGCATAGTCAGTCATGGCAGTTATAGGTTTTATGGCACAAAAATATTTGTGCTAGTGTCATTATCCAGGGAGGAAACAGTCGACTACGTTTGTATGGAGAGAGCGCAGGTACCGTCAGCTGTCAGAATCCGAGCGAATCGTTCGATTCGTCCGCATCGTCATAGGCTGATTACACCTGCCGAGTAGACTGGCGAGACAGTAAAATGTCAGTGGGCCGAGACAGTGCTGTGGCCGAGTGAGTGTTTACACGTTTTTTCTGAAGTTGCGGCGAGACAGTCATTCAGTTCAGTTTTTTCCAGTACTAGGCCAAGTGAAACGGATATGGATCGGAAAAAACGAATGAAAAAATCCATAAAAACACTTAATACCTCTCCTGGTAGAAGAATTAACAGAATTGTTGGCTCAAAAGCGATCTCGCATTTTTTTAGTCTTTTGAAGAAAAATCCTATAGACAGGGATGCGATTTATACAATCGTATAAATTTGACAGTAGTTTCAAAATCCCATTTAGCAGACATTTTCACGTGCGAACAAACAAAATGCGCGTTAGAAATAGCGTGTACCTACGCATCGAGTGTCGAGTGGTCGTAGAGTGCGCATGTTCAGATGCACCGAGTGAGCGAGCGAGACAGTGCGGAGAAGCGGGGGGTGGGTATTCGGCCTAGTAAAAAGATTGGGGTCCGAGTAACTCTCTCGGCCTGTTGCTCGGCCGACCGCTCGGCCGGGCACTGGAGCATGTGTTTACAAATACCGAGCACTCGGCCGAGGGCACTGACTCGCCAGTCTACTCGGCAGGTGTAATCAGCCTATAAGGAAAATGTATTGTATAATGACACCACGTCGCGTCGCTTTCGACTTATTTGAGCTCTTAACTATGAAGTTTATATTTGAGATTTTTTTCGAAGTTTTAACAACTCTTTTAAAAATGCGATTATTTTTTTTATTTTTACATTTTTTTTATATTTATTAGGTAGGTATCATTTTTTTTTGTTTATTAACATTTGGTACCTACTGGAGAAAACCTACAATAATAACGCAGGTGATATTTACTGTCAAGCAGATTCAGGACCGAATTAAACTAATTGAACAAATCTCGTCGAAATTATTGATTTTATTGCGACGGACATTTTGAAGTTGCCGCCAAATCGGTCAAGCATTTTATCCGCCCGCCTATATGTACTTACCTCTACCAGACAGAGTTAATTTTACACCTGTGCAAAAGGTTCCTTAAGTTGGGTAGGTATATGTTGGCAAAACAAGTAAAAATACTCACACATTATCCTTTTTTGTTCATCTGACATCTCTTCATAATTCGGATCCAAAATGCTGAACACATCTTCCCAAGCCGCTCGTCTCTCAACCCTATCCCTATAACTAGCCAACGTTTTATCCCACAAGCAAGGCCTATGTTTAATAGATTCTAATAACAATATAACGTTGTAATTAAACATTTCTTTTTAGTTATTATAAGGTAAAATATGTATGTCTACTTTTCACAGAGCGCCGACCAAACATCACTGACGTATGTTCGTTCGATTCTCGTGTGTCGGATGTGATAGCTTTTTCTCTTTCTATCATATTATAAAAGAAAGAGTTGGCGAAGTTACCGAGGTCACCGACTCAGCCGGACGGTCTCGGGCGATATTCGGTCGGAATGGCCAGTTTGATTTGAGCTCTGAATATTTGATGGAAGTTGTGCGTTCAATAGTTTGGGGGAGGTCTTTAATATTGGTCTCTTGTTTTGTGAGTTTTCAATGGGGCTGGGTGTACTCTTACCTGTTTAGGATTTGGATGCGTGGGGAAGAATTGCGAAGAAATGGAGAAATCGGTAAGCAGGTAGGTTAGGCACTTGTGGGTAATACAAAATTAATATCACAAAATTTTATTTCATTGTTATTTAATATTTTTACAACAACAAAATAGATAAGTAGGTAAGTACTTAAATGTAACGAAATCAAACAAAATCTTTCTAATTTTAAGAATTTTTCTGATAATCTATGTTATAAACTAAGGAAATAAAGTAGGTCTAGGTACCATAGACAACAAAACCAAAGATTTTAATTGTTTACTTAACTATGAAAATACATAGGGTTACTTAAAATTTATTTACTTATTTTAAATTTCAATTTAATATAAAGATGGATATATCTTTACAAAATGATTCCACAAAAGGTACACTGAATTTTTGTTAAGTAGAATTCTTTAAAATACATTATACCTATTATTTTAATAACCTTATTAAAAAAACTAAAGATTCAACTAATTCACCTTTCAAACAAAAAAAACTAAATCAAAATCGGTTCATCCGTTCGGGAGCTACGATGCCACAGACAGACACACACACACACACACACACAGACACGTCAAACTTATAACACCCCGTCGTTTTTGCGTCGGGGGTTAAAAATCCTATCGATTTATTAAATCCAATACCAATTATATTTAAATATTAAAACTGTAAGTAGTTTTTTATAAGTGAAAGATAATATTTTTGCGTGTATCTGAGCTTTCCCGCTCAGGCATTTTGTACCTTCTTTAAAAATATCCTAAGTATCTAAGTGGATACTTTCTAATTTGGTGATATAATAATGAAAATAAGTACCTACACAATAAACCCAATTAATCAATCAGTCTCACATAACTTAAAATAGTACGCTGCTCTACGTAAACTTAAACATTTGCTTTTGCTTAAACACAATATATAAATATATATAGAAACCTATCTAACGATAATCTAAGTTTAATACCTTAACAATTTAAAAGGTTTTAAAACAAAAATATTAATAACTAGCGACCCGCTCCGGATTCGCACGGCTATAATTATCATGCATGTATTATACATATAAACCTTCCTCTTGAATCACTCTATCTATTAAAAAAAAACCGCATCAAAATCAGTTGCGTAGTTTTAAAGATCTAAGCATACAAAGGGACGGCGAAAAGTGACTTTATTTTATACTATGTAGTGATGATGAGCAGCGCCCCGCGTTTTTACCCGCGTATGTCCCGATCCCGCGGGAATTTCGGCACCAAAAATATCCCATGTCTTCTCTATTCCCTAAACTACCTTTATGCCAATTTTCATCCAAATCGGTCTATTAGTTAGACCGCGAAGCGGGAACAAACAAATAAAATAACCACTTGAACTGAACTGTAGCATTTGTGTTGATTTATTATTAGAGACCTGAAAATCCTCTGGTGTCATTCTAGTCTATTCCATTTCAGATTAATTTTCATTGTTATTCTCTCGACCGATATTACTTTCCAAATGACGTATATGGAAGACCGTTTTCGCGCCACGCCTGTCTTCAGGTCGATCAGCGTGAGTGGATAAACAAACGTTCGGATTTATAAGATTAGGATCGATGCTAAAGACTTAACCAGTAATAGTTTCTACACGTTTATCCTTAATTATCTTCATAATAGCCAACCCTTCCATCCTAAACTCCAACCTTTCTCCCTCATCATATCTAACCACACTTGGCATTAACGAAGCAAAGAATGCTTCGTCTTCATTCATCACTCTTTAATCATCTTCTATGGGTAGACAATCAACTTCTACTTCGAACGCTTGACTCCGACGTTTGTGGAAATTTATATGGGCGTCATCGTCTCTCTCGTATTTCATGTGACAAACAAATTTCAGATTTATAATAATTAGAATTAGGATCTATGCTAAAAACTTAACCAATTATAGTTTCAAAAGTTTCAACACGTTTATCCTTAATCATCTTCATAATAGCCAACACTTCCATCCTAAACTCCAACCTTTCTCCCTCATCATATCTAACCACACTCGGCAATAACGAAGCAAAGAATGCTTCGTCTTCATTCATCACTCTTTTATCATCTTCTATGGGTAGACAATCAACTTCTACTTCGACCGCTTGACTCCGACGTTTGTGGAAATCTAGTTGGACATCATCGTCGTCTTCTATCTCGTATTTCATGTTTGGACTTCGACGTTTCCGTGTTGTTGGTTCTGGGTTATCTAGGGCGGTGTCTTCATCTCTTTGTTCGTATCTGGAACAAGGTTGTAGATTGTAGGTGTTGTTATAGCTATCAAATTATTATTTACTATTGAAACAATCAATAAATAACCATGCTGTAAGTAGACATATTTTGGGATATAGTCTAGCTTAAAATTGTCTACACTAATATTATAAACAGAAAAGATTGTTTTGGTTTTATGGTTGCTCCAAAACTTCTTGACTGATTTCGATGAAACTTGGTATGAGAATAAATTGATTCAATTAGAATAACATACCTACTTTTTACTACTTTTTTCCCGATATTTCCACGGGATCGGCAGTTACGCGGGTGAAACCGCAGAGCACTGCTAGTCACTACATAGTATAAAATAAAGTCACTTTTAGCCGTCCCTATTTCCCTTTGTATGCTTAGATCTTTAAAACTACGCAACGGATTTTGATGCGGTTTTTTTTAATAGATAGAGTGATTAACGAGGAAGGTTTTTGATATAATACATGCATAGTACAGCCGTGCGAAGCCGGGGCGGGTCGCTAGTTTCTTATAAATTAATCCATTGGAAAATCTGTGTGCGAATAATTATAACGAGTGGTTTATTTCTTATTATGTTTTATTTCTTTTCTCACCTAGCAAGAAGTCGTTTCCTCCTCTCTTCTTCATACTTATCGACGTTTTCTTGATCCTCTTCATCCGGGATATCTCTGACTAACTTCTTGAGGAAGATCATCTGATGATGGAGAATGTATTTCGTCTTTTTGCCTTTGGCTTTGAGACTCCTTATGAAAGAATCTCGAATGTTCGTCCATTTGGCTATTATTGTCGTAGCTGGAAAGTGATACAAAAAGAAGCTCATTAATAAAATTGTAAATAAGTATAGCACAAACAATGATAAATTTTCAAACAAAAGAAACAAAATCAAAATCGGTTCATCCGTTCGGGAGCTACGATGCAACAGACAGACACACAGACACGTCAAACTCATAACACTACGTCGTTTTTGCGTCGGGTAAAAATAAAAGTTACAATGCACCTACGTTATCTACATTTTACTAGAATTTTCTAATTTATAACAACAAACAAGTTTCCATACTTACAAAAGTCCCTCTTTTGACGTTCCGTCATACTCTCGTATCGCTCGTCCAACATGTGATAAATCTCTTCCCAAGCAACTTTCTTCTGAGCCCTATCTTTATATTCCTCAACGTTTTTATCCCATAAACACGGCCTATCTCTCACTGCATCTATTAACGTGAAAACATTGTAATTATACATGTTTAAAGCAAAATAAAGTTACGCTTTTACGATGAATTACTATCCGACACAGTGCGTCGTACGACACTGGCTGGTTCACAACGTGACAAGAATCGTTACGCTTGTGGACAAAAAAGGTACTAATGTACTGCTTTTATTTAAGGTACAAATTAGCGTAAATTGTTGAATTAGCAAAGACGGTAGCGCCGTCACTCAGACTCAGAGTAACCTTGTAACATTGTACGTTCGATTTCTGTCGGTCGGATGTGTCAACCGGATGCAATGTCGCTCTCTCTTTCTAATTATGTTAGTGTGAAAGAGATAGAGTATGCGTTGTAGTTGCTGTGGTGACCGAGCTTATACCTACTGCTTATACGATGTATCGTGTCGGGTAAACTCGGGTCTGTGGCTGTCCAATATCTTAGGAACTCTGTTTGCTTTGATTTATAGGTTAGAGCGAGGTCTATTTAATTGGTCGATGGTCTTTAGATTTTTGTGTCGGTTTTAATAATATGTCGGACGGCACATAAACTTATACTATGAAGAACGGCTACCGGCTAGGCCGACTCACTAAAGAGGTTTTATTGAGGCTATTTGCTCAGTAGGAATATTATGTGTAAGTAAGTAGGTACCTACTACTTTTTGGAGTTTACTCCTTAAGAATCGATTTTCATATATAAGGCGCCCGGTATGAGAAAAATCCGAAGGGTAAAACCTACTAACAAGTAACGAAAATCGGTCACGTTTTTAGAAAGTTGCGCACCTTTAGTGCGCAACTTTCTAATTTTATTTTTAATGGACGACTATTGACGGACGACAATTTTTTTTTTTCATCTAAAACTCTTTTTGCGTATGGTTAGATACTCGTACTTAAGGAGTAAACTCCAGTCGTGCGTCGGAGCTGACACACACACTTTTTTTTTTTTTTTGAAAGAATGATGGCAGGGCAATAATCAAGCATATGCCCAAATAGAAAAAATACGATAAAATTCTCTGTTTTTCTAGATTACAATGAAATGTTTAGTATTTCGTGTAATAGGTGTGGAAAAAAGATATAAGCATTTAAAGTCACCTGTTTTTCATTTTTTACGTCAGAATCTGACGCCATTACACATTAGGAACTTTTACAACCTAACCTCCTTGCTTTAGGTAACACCAAAGAATAACCATTTTTTTCTAGGTCCATGAAGCCATTAAGACTTCGCACGGCTCATGCATACTGCCAGAATTTAGTAGGTACTTAGTAGGTTTTTATTCTCAGTAATCGAATTCGAGAAATATTGAGTTCAAACTCTCTAATAAAAAAATAAAAGAACAAACGGTCAAAGCGACAGAACGTGTGTCTTTATGCGGCGTGCGGACAGTGTCGTTCCTTGAGAAAAAAAAAACAGCGCACTCCGGGAGTGCAGGCAGAAGTGAAAACTGTATATCTGTGTAAAATCTCATATGTCGCGAGAACATACGCAAAAAGAGTTTTAGATGAAAAAAAAAAATAGTCGGACGACAAATAGTCGTCCGACATTTGTCGTCCAACAAATAGTCGTCCGACATTTGTCGTCCAACAAATTGTCGTCCGACATTTGTCGTCCGTCAATAGTCGTCCGACATTTGTCGTCCGTCAATAGTCGTCCGACATTTGTCGTCCGTCAATAGTCGTCCGTTAAAAAATACCATATGTACGTCTTAATACACTCACAGCCAAATTAAAAACAGTAGGCACAGGCATACATTTTCGCCGCGCCGTAGAGAGGGGATAGCTGTCTACTCTCCATCCGTCTTACGCTTTTTCGATCAGGTCACGTGTCCTGACGCGAGTTTAAGATTTTATACCCATTACAGAAAAAGTGCTCAACGCCGCTAAAGAAGTTTTCACTTCAAAAGTTTTCACTTCAATAAACGGGCGGGAAATGATTTTGTTTATTTTTATGTTATATTCGTTTTATTTAATAATTTAATAGTCGGTTATTTCCACCTTATTTCACATGTTTATTAGGTACCTAACTCAATAGTAAAAATCTTTTTGGTAAGTGCCAAAGTATTTGAGTACAGAATACAAACAGCGGAAACCTAAAAAAACTACATCTAACCTCTTTGCTCATAACCTTGTTATAGGAATAAGTAGTTAATGGGGTCTCATATTCACTCTCTTTAATTACTTATTACTAAATTATTATTTTATACCCCTATAGCTGCGTCTAAATGGTTTAAGAAAAAAGATTTACGATTAAACAACAAAGGCACATAACCTAGTGTGATGCCGGTTCCCTATATTTCTAAACAGAAAATTTAGGTTCGAGGTTTGGCCATTATTCTTTAGGTTTCCGTACCCAAAGGGTATAAATAGGACTCTTTTATAAGACTCCACTTTCCGTCTGTCTGTCACCAGACTGTAAACCGTGATAGCTAGATAGTTGAAATTTTCACTCATGAAGTTTGATGGCAAGTGTTTCTGTTGCTGCTAAAACTAGAAAAAACACCTACTCAAAACAGAAAATAATAGTACGAAACCCTTCGTGCGCGAGTCCGACTCGCACTTGACCGGGTTTTTAAGACGATTTGAATACTAAAATATATGTGATAAAATATTATTCTTATCACACTGACGATACTGTGCCATAAATTCGAATCTTTAATCGCCAACGTCCATACCACGTTGAAAACACCGGTTCTCGTCCGATCACCGAAGTTAAGCAACGTCGGGCGCGGTCAGTACTTGGATGGGTGACCGCCTGGGAACACCGCGTGATGTTGGCTTTTTGATGATATTTGTTTTTAGTTAGATTTTTTTATTTTATTAAACTACTGAATTGAATGTTTTAAAATCTTAGTTTAGGTACTTAGATGACCAAAATACTTATGCCTTTTTTAAAAAAATATTTTTATAAAGTTCTATAAATTGTGCTTTGTAAGTAAGTACATGAACTTTAGCACATACATAAACTAACCAATATTTTTAAAAATAAATGTTCATTAGATTTTATATTAATGACTAGGTGCGCCCCGCGGTTACACCCGCGTAAGTCTCGATCCCGTGGAAATATTAAAATAAAAAGTAGCCTTCCTCGAAAAATGGACTATCCAACACAAACATATTTTTTCATTCGAACCAGTAGTTCTTGAGATTAGCGCGTCAAAACAAACAAACTCTTCCCCTCTTATTACAAAAAAACTGCAAAACCATAGTTTAAACCTGTACTAAAAGATCTAGGTTTTTGTGTTAGTTTTGGTTTAAAATTGATTCTTATTACAAAAAGTAAATAGACCAAGGACCAGAAGATCCCTGGTTTTAGTCGCAACCATAGACAATAGATAGCAAACTTGAAACAAACCATTCTTTTGTTCGTTCAGCGTTCGAAACACCGTTCCTTTTCACAAAATGGTGGTAAGTGAGTAAAATTAAAAACTTATTTAAGAAATCGAATACTAAAGTGATAAAAATATAAAATTGTGTGTTTAATTATTGTGAAATAGCGTGACTTGTATTTGTTATTCTATGTTCGCGATTACGTTGTTGTATTTAAATACATCAATTTATGTAGCGTATATCGGAACGCGGCTCGAGTTGAGTTGTCAGAAGAGGCTGTATAGGTTAGCCTTTTGCCTGGCCGTTTAGAAGTATAAAACAAAAAAAAAATTTACCTAAAAAATAGTAAACACGAAAATAACCTAAATTTCTCAAAAACATAAGCAAACGTAGTGATTATATCCTCTTTGAACATAAGTACGTACTAAAAATATTTACTTATTTATGTTTTTAGTAGGTTTAGGTAATATGTTGTTAAAATCTGTGAAAATTTCAACTCTCTCTATCACGGTTCTTGAGATAGAGCTTGGTGACGGACAGAAGACGGACGGATAGCGAAGTCTTAGTAAGAGGGCCCCGTTTTTCCCTTTGGGTATGGTACCCTAAAAAGGAGCGAGAATTGGAGTAACGAGGAAAAGGTGAACGTCAGAATTTAATTTTTTGAGGTTATAATCTGCGGACTAAGATAGTTAAACTAGGGTGCTCGGCAGTTTAACTTTGACAGGACAGACAAACCTGGTTTTAGCGGTAAACTTCTTTTTGTAATAACGTTTATCTAAGTCCATGGTTTTAATCTCACTAAAACGTAGTTTAATTTTTAGACTTCGTTTTGGAATAAGGGGGTTCAGCTTTATAATAATAATGGCGTCACATGATCGATAAAGTACGACAAATAAATTCGAAGTAGCAATCGCCAACGTCCATACCACGTTGAAAACACCACTGTTTTCTCGTGGACCCACTAGTGGGACCACGAGGGAGGCTTATTTCTCGTGGACCCACTAAGTGATAACCGACTCTTAATTTACTTTTGTAGACCTAAGTAATAAACAAACATAAAACCATAAACTAGATTGTATCACAATTTGTTTCTAAACACCGGTTCTCGTCCGATCACCGAAGTTAAGCAACGTCGGGCGCGGTCAGTACTTGGATGGGTGACCGCCTGGGAACACCGCGTGATGTTGGCTTTTTGATGATTTAATTTTGTTTTTAGTTTTTTTTTTAACCTACCAAATTGAATGTTTTAATATCTACGTTTAAGTACATGACATAAAAATATGCCATTTCTTTTAAATTATTTTAATAAAGTTCTATTGAGCTTTTTACATGAACTTTAGCTACGTATACATACACTAACCAATGTTTTTAAAAATACTTAGATGTCCATTATAGCATATGTAATAAATTAATGACGTCACATTGACGTAATAAAAGTTAAAATACCACAAATTCGATTCATCAATCGCCAACGTCCATACCACGTTGAAAACACCGGTTCTCGTCCGATCACCGAAGTTAAGCAACGTCGGGCGCGGTCAGTACTTGGATGGGTGACCGCCTGGGAACACCGTGTGATGTTGGCTTTTTGATGATTTAATTTTGTTTTTAGTTTTTTTTTTAACCTACCAAATTGAATGTTTTAATACATGACATAAAAATATGCCATTTCTTTTAAATTATTTTGATAAAGTTCTATTGAGCTTTTTACATGAACTTTAGCTACGTATACATACACTAACCAATGTTTTTAAAAATACTTAGATGTCCATTATAGCTTAATGTATTAAATAAATGACGTCACATTGACGTAATAAAAGTTAAAATACCACAAATTCGAGAGTGCTTCGTCGGTCCGCCCGCGAGGCGACCGCCCGATCGGGCGGACCACATACAGTAATAAATCCATGGGGCAGACCGCCCGATTGTAATTTATACCTACTTATTTTAATAACTTACTTAGATTTAGTACAGTTAGCAACAAAATCGGTTTATTACATTTAATAAAAACTACAGACTGGAGTTATGAATTCAAAAACCGCTGGATCTTTACTCAATTAAAAAGGACATGATAATCCTTTGTGATGACCCTTTTAAATTTTACGTAAGGCCTTTTTATCAGTTATTTACGCTGCATGGCGATTATGGAGTACAAAAACCCATAATAATGTAGTACCTATTAAGCTGTGGAAGATGTATTTCCTACACCAAAAACTAGGGTTGTCTGTTTCACTTTCTAAGATGTTTGTGGAGAAAAAAGTCTAAACTTGTGAAAAAGCACATAAAAAACCAGTCAAATGCGATTCGTACTCGCTCGCCGAGGGTTCCATACATTACTTTCAACTCTCTCTCTCTACCCTTGCAGTGGTATGGTAGTTACCAATGATCTTAACCCATATTTCGTTTGGGCGCCTGTAAGGGTCAAGTTAAATTGATCCAACTATATATGTATGGGGACACCCTTTAATTTTCAACATTTAATTTTTTTTAATTTTTCCTTTATTTGTGCTGTACGAGTTTGCTTTTGCCAAACTTCGTGATCCTAGGTCAACGGGAACTACCATATAATATAGGTTTGCGACCCAAAACCTTCCGGTTAACCTGGAAATGTCAATTTTGGTTTAAACCAAGGTTTTACAGCAGAAGTAAAGAGAAAATTCCGAAATATAAAAAAGTTGAAAATTAAGGTAAATTATGGTATACCTACTTACAAGTTTTTGCGAAAATGTAAATTTGCCCATATCTATTAATCATATTTACTTAAGACCTCGATTTTTATACACCTAATAGGTACTATATAGACCTCAGTATCTGGTATGAATTTCAACTTGCTAGGTCCACCAATTCCTGAGAAAATCGGTGGTAACACATTCAGACAGACAGACGAGCAAGAAAGTTATCTTTTAAGGGTTCCTTTTTTACCTTTTGAGGTACGGAACCTTAAAAATGTGCAGATTTGGTTAATTTGCCACAAACCTCAGTCAGTGATGGGTGGTTGATTATAATAGCTCGAAGTCCAATCAATCTGGAAGTCACTAAATTTAGTTACTATTTTGTAGATTAATTGGTACAGGAAACATCATTTTTAGGGTTCCGTACCTCAAAAGGTAAAAAGAGAACCCTAATAAGATCACTTTCTTGTCTGTCTGTCTGTCCGTATGTACAGTCATCACCCATTTTCTCAGGAACGAGTGGACCTAGCAAATTGAAATTCATACCAGATACTGGGGTTTATAGTCTCTATTAGGTGTATAAAAATCAAAAGTCCTGAGTCTACATGATAAAAAGGTATGGGCAAATTTTTATTTTTTTGCAAAATCTTGTAAGTACCAAAATTTACCTTAATTTTCAACCTTTTTATATTTCGGATTTTTCCCTATACTTGTGCTGTAAGACCTAGCTTTTAACCAAAATTGACAATTTCAGGTCAACTGGAAGTACCCTATTGGAATTTTCCTTTATGTGTGCTGTAAGACCTTGCTTTTAGCCAAATTTCGTGATTCTAGGTCAACGGGAACTACTATAATATATAGGTTCTAGACCCAAGACCTATAGCACACATACAGGAAAAAATCCAAAAAATAAAAAAGTTGAAAATTAAAGAGCGTACGTTTACATAGTTAAACCAATTTAACTTGAACCTTACATTATAAGGGCGCGCAAACGAAACAGGGGTCAAGTTAAATTGGTAACAACCGTACCACTGCAAGGGTAGAGAGAGAGTTAAAACTAAATTACGGAAGCCTCGGCGCGCGAGTACGACTCGCACTTGACCGGTTTTTTTTATTAGTAATTGGAATTGCTATAACCAGCAACACAGAACCACTAATATGGTTAAAATGTAAAATGAAATGTAGAAGGTAATTAATATCTAGACGTTAAGTAATTTATTTTAGTTTATATATTCATACAGTTGAATAACGAATGTACTAATGTACTTACTTAGCTTCAGATTATTGTATTAAGTATACAATTTATAAACCTTTTTTTACTTTCATTTCATCAAATTATTTTGTTGCCGACTGTACTTTTATAGAAAAATAGGTATCAAATAAATTCGGGCGGAACGCGGAACGAAAATAATATTTTTTTTGCAATACTGCGGTCCGCCCGATTCGGGCGGTCACCTCGCGGGCGGACCGACGAAGCACTCAAATTCGATTCATCAATCGCCAACGTCCATACCACGTTGAAAACACCGGTTCTCGTCCGATCACCGAAGTTAAGCAACGTCGGGCGCGGTCAGTACTTGGATGGGTGACCGCCTGGGAACACCGCGTGATGTTGGCTTTTTGATGTTTGTTTTTATTTTATTTTGTTCTTCAATAAACTATCTACTTGGATGTATTTCCTTTGATTTGCCATAATGTACTATATTTGTTTCCAAGAATTGATCTCTATCAACAACACTATCGATTGGTATAAAAATATGGGTGATTATTGTTTTGCAAAATCAACAGGTTCGATTCTTGACTAGGGTAATAACTTTTTCAAGCATCTTATGATGCAGTTTTTTGTCAAAATCGGCCCCGCAACTTTTTTCAGCATTTTGAAGTGAAAACTTCTTATGGCGCGTTGGGCACTTTTGTAGGTGAGCATTTTCAGCCGTTCTCGCGACAGATGAGATTTTGACAGATGAGATTTTAACAGTTATTGTGCTTCTACTACTATGCAATATTGAAAACAGCGCCATCTCTGTGCAAACGGCCGAACTACGATACTCACTTCTGTACAACAGTGTTAACAGCGACATCTCTCGGTGGATGGTGCAGGTTCGCAGCGAGCTGCCGTACGCATTTCGCTTTACAGTTTTCACTTCTGCCTGCACTCCCGGAGTGCGCTGTTTTTTTTTAGTTTAGAGTATAGTATCTAATAGCCCTGATATGAATATGACCCATGTAAAAAAATCACCCTGTACAAACAAACCATTTTATTTGAATAAAATAAACACCTTACCTACATTAGGTAGGTACTTACTTACATCGTACATTTTAAAAACTTTCAAGTTGGAAGTTTAATAAAAAAAATGAATAGGCGGAGTGGGGGAAGTTAGGTTTTATTTTCGTTACGGAATTTCTTGATTCGGTCGCCGCGGTCAAACAAAGCCCGCGATAAAAGCTATGCAATAGCTAAATACAACTAAAAACAAAATAAAATCTAACAAAAAGCCAACATCACGCGGTGTTCCCAGGCGGTCACCCATCCAAGTACTGACCGCGCCCGACGTTGCTTAACTTCGGTGATCGGACGAGAACCGGTGTTTTCAACGTGGTATGGACGTTGGCGATTGCTCAAACGAATTTGTGGGACAGTATAAGGGCCACAAATAGGTTTTTTAAACCATGATAATTAATTAGTGATTAGAAAAATAAAACTTAGAAACTGTTTTTCCGACTGATAATAAAGCAAATATTTAACTACTTCTTTTTAAGTAGTTTTCCCTATTTTTATAACATACCTACCTAACTACCTATTAAGTTTTAAATTAAGGAGGCGGGTGATGTACCTATCTCTGATAAATATACTTACTTACGGGTCAAAAACATGACCTACCCTTTTGGTACCGCCGTAGTCGGGTAAAAAAGGATGACTTCAGCTTCATGTAAACCTCTTTGCTAACTAACTTCCCACTTCACTTCGATATCGACCCGCCTGCGCGCGCAGCTCATGTCTTCTTTCAAAGTACGTGGAAAAATTCCATTCCGAGGTTATTTTCAAGATAAAATGTTAAAAATAACATTTAATTATTAAATAATAAATCAATATTATACAGTGTTTGGTAAGAAACGTGATTTTTACGTGTTATTCTGTGATTTCAAAGAGATGTTGTGTTTTTATTCGATTTAACCGGCTTTAGAGAAATGTAAGTATTTTTTAACTTTATTTTACAAATGATAGGACAGCGAGCGATTGACCACTATCACACCTGCCTGATGGTAGATGATGATGCGGCCTAAGATGTAGCACGCTTTCCTAGAAGATACCTATTCACACGCGACTTGAAAACCCCCAAACTTAGCATATGGTTTCAGTGTAATTTCAGTACCCTGTAGCTTATCTAGGTCCCTAATATTGCTGTTACTTTTTCCTAAGGCGAAAACTTCCTAAAAATCTATAAGATTTGGATTTTAAACCCTAAAACGAATGTCATGGATCATCAGCTGCCTACATAGGTACAGTCGGCTGCATAATTACAGCCATCGGTAGAGTTATTATTTTTACTATTATTGGAATGTTTGCATTCTAATAATTTTTGTTTGATTAATTTTTGAGTTAGAAGACTTTAAACTTCACCTTAAGCAGGTGTTTAGAATCTTGCTCGTGTTGAAAACATTCTCATGCCAGCCGTTTTGGAGCTCTATGGTGGGTCAGCAATTATGCTGCCGACCGTACCTATCTATCTAGGTATATGTATAATTCTATCTATTTATACATATAAAACTAGCAGTGCTCCGCGGTTTCACCCGCGTAACTCCCAATCTCGTGGGAATATCGGGATAAAAAGTAGCCTATGTTATTCCCAATGAATCAATGTCTCGTCATACCAAGTTTCATCAAAATCGGTCCAGTAGTTTCGGAGCCTATTACAAAAAAATATACCTACTTAAGTATAGATTAGTACCATGATTAGTACCTATATAATGTATCGGGTGGCCCAGAAAGACCGAAGTGGTGTGAATTGCTTATAACTTTTTATTTAAGAGATATTTTTTTTTTTTTTTTTTTTAAATACATTAAATTTATGGGGAATATTTTTGGATTAGTTATTAAAAATGATATCCCGCAAGTGGTGGCCATATTCTGCTTCGCACAAATGTGCTCTTTCCAACACATTTTCCATGACCTTTCGCAAAACTTCCGGTGGTATGTTGTTAATTTCTTCTCGAATATTGGTTTTTAACTCCTCAATAGTCCTAGGCTTATTAACATAAACTTATCCTTTTAAATAGCCCCAAAGAAAACAGTCTGGAGCGGTTAAATCCGGGGAACGCGGAGGCCAATTAAAATTGCTGTTACGAGAAATTATTCTTTGATTTGATTTGAATTTGATTTGAAAAGTAAATTTCAACAATTTGAGCACGTTGTTCAATTGTGTATTGCTCCATTATAAATTATCCAAGTCTTCTTTACAAAATACTGAAAAGAAAAGAAAAAAAAAATTATAATAAAAAAGTTATAAGGAATTCACACCACTTCGGTCTTTCTGGGCCACCCGGTACTTATAGCTAGTTAAAATGTAAGTACCTAAGTATTTAAATTCCTCAGTCATTTTTCACTCATTTTTCATCAATTACTCAATAGGTAAAACTGGTAGTAATTAGCACTATTATTGTACTAATAATTACATGCTAAAAATATTTCCACGAAAATGATTGTCAGAACCATGGAGCTAGGACTGCTCCATGGTCAGAACTAATCATAGACTAAAGATACCTACACTATATAGTCTTAATATATATAAATCTCGTGTCACAATGTTTGTCCTCAATGGACTCCTAAAACACTTAACCGATTATAATAAAATTCGCACACCATGTGCAGTTCGATCCAACTTGAGAGATAGGATAGCTTACATCCCGATATTCCCACGGGATCGGGAGTTACGCGGGTGAAACCGCGGAGGGCAGCTAGTAGTATATAACGTAGCGTATGTGGCGTAGGTATGTGAATGTAAGTTACTGTGTTACGACATCGGCACCCATAGTTTTTTTGTTTGTCAAACGCTACTAACGTTAGCGTAAACGAAATAATTGTATGGAAAGTGGAAAAGCTCCCCCAGCAGCGGACGTAATGCGAAACTTTAAGTTTTCATACAATTTTTACCGTTTGCGAAAAAACGAAGACAAGACAGGAAAAGACAAAGTTCTCTCATTCTTTATTATCACACAGTTGGCGTTGTATTTTTTTTTTATAGAAATATAAAGATTTTTTTTCATTAATTAGAAAGGGTTTTCTTAGTTTATAATTAACTAGCAACCCGCCCGGCTTCGCACGGTTATTTTATGCATATTTTACATTTAAACCTTCCTCTTGAATCACTTTATCTATTAAAAAAACCGCATCAAAATCCGTTGCGTAGTTTTAAAGATCTAAGCATACATACGGATAAACAGCGGGAAGCGACTTAGTTTTATACTATGTAGTGATACTTTAAATAATTATTTTTTAAGCCGAAGTGGTAGACCAGAAGCGCGATAGAGGTGTCTTAGAAACAGTTTTTGGGTATCAAATCAACCACTAAAATCCATAGAATGATATTCATACTGTCGTAAAGGTGAAGAAATGCTTTATATTGCCACTAGCGACCCGATAAACGTGCGACCCGCCCCGGCTTCGCACGGATTTATATGTATAAATAGATAGAATTATACATATACCTAGAGAGGTAGGTAGATAGGTACCCTATGTAGGGAGCTGATAATCAATGATATCCGTTTTATGGTTTGAAATCCAAATCTTAAAGATTTTCAAGAAGTTTTCGCCTTAGGAAAAAGTAACAGCAAAATTAGGGACCTAGATAAGCTTTTAAGTACTGAAATTACACTGAAACCATATGCTAAATTTAGGGGTCTTCAAGTCGCGAGTGAATAGGTACTTCTAGGAAACCGTAACGCCGTTTGTCCACCGCCGCCGTCACCGTCACGTCAACGAGAACGAGATTATTTGGGGCCGAGTTTAAGATGACGTGACGGCGATCGTTTGTCCACCGCGCCGATATATCGGTGGCTCAGTCCTATATACAACTTTGGCTGCGGTCCGAATACAGGTAATAGCGCTGACAGTGCTAACGATGAAATCTACCGGTCCGATATTGTGAGCGGACTCAAAATGCTTACGGTGCTATCACTACGTATAAGATTTCGGACCCGGTTTTAGCGCGCCAACTATCAACTGAAATGTGATTTTAATACTTTTTACTTTATTTGTTTGAAGTGTTGTGTGCAAATACGATTAATAAATTGCTCCTTCGTTCTTTGTAATACATAGGTATTCACATTTAAAAACACAGAGAGATAAATAAATAAATATTGCAGTATATTCCACAAATCGCCATCTAACCCCAAACTAACTAACTAGACTTGTGTAATGGGTGTTAGATAACGGATATACTACTTATATTCTTTTCTTTTGTAAATATATACTTATAATACATAGAAATAACCAGACCACAGACGAATATATAAGCATAAATACTTGTCTGAGGCGGGAATCGAACCCGCAACCCCGTGTTTTGCAGTCCAGCATGGTGACCATTGTGCCAACCGGGTCGTCAATTACTTCTAAATTTGAATTTCGCTCGCAAAAGAACGGATGTTTGCATCCGTCAACTTGACAGATCGCTCACGGAGATTTCGCTGGAGAGCAGGGTCGTCGTAAGCACAAGATGGCGTCGTTGATGACGTATTTTCTTTTGTATTCATGACGTCATAACAGTCTTTCGTGAGCGCTTTTGAGCGCGCTCACGGCATTTCGGAACGCGTTTGAGCGTCTGACAGCGCTCAAAGTCGATTTCGGACCACAGCCTTTGTCGTGGGTGGTAGTCGGCAGTGTTGCCACCTTGCCCAAAGAGTAAGTTGCTAAACATACCGTAAAAAGTTGCTACTTCCGAAAATAAATACTCTGGTAAAAGTTGCCAAAAGTGGCTAAACATAAAAAGGCAACATATAACAACAATTTAAATAATAAACGTCGATTTCGAAGACATTTAGATTCCCAGGCGAAAATGAAATCATAAGTATCGAACAAGACTAGGCAGCCTAGGTAGTCTTGTTCGATACTTTTAAATTTTGTGAATTTATTATATTATAAATTTATTATTTGTTTGTAAACGCAGTATAGACTAGGCTGCGTTCACAAACAAATAATAAATTCAAGTGACAAGACTCTGTCTCTTTTACACTTTGAAGATTCTCAATAAACTATCCTGTTGTCAGGATAGTTTATTGAGAATTACTCTAACGGGAGTGGTTTGGAACGCAACCTTAGACTCATGTGACCTTAGCACATAGACATATTTTTACCACTTCATAACTCAAAATCTTACCAGAACATTAGTTGCATTCTGAATGCATCTAATCATGTATTCTTCTTCCTTTAATAACACAAATTGAAATTGATTGAGACGATGGTAACTTACTTAAGTAGTGTAGCTAATAAATTTAGCAACTAAACTTTTTTGTCTTTAGCTAACTATTTCGTAAATGTGGAAAATTGGCTAAAGTAGCAACACTGATTGCCGGCACACGTCACGCCGCCGATCTACTGGAATCTCGGTTGACGGACTTGCGGTGGACACGCGGCTATAGTAGTCTATGTATCAGTACTTCGGCGCCGTCATCTCGTTCTCGTTGACGTGACGGTGACGGTGACGGCGGCAGTGGACAAACGGCGTAATACATCCTATACCGCATCGTCACCTACCATCAGGATAGTGATAGTGGTCAAACGCTGACCGAAAAATTGAAGTGCTGCTGAAGCTGACTGAAAAAATCAAAGCAATATACAATTTGTTATAGTGAGCGAATTGCTATTCAAATTTGTCAAGGCATCTTTAGATAACAAAAAATTGAATATCTCGTGTTTTAAGCTATTGCATAGCTTTTATTGCGGGCTTTGAGCGCGGCGGCCGAATGAAGAAATTCCGTAACGAAAATAAAACCTAAAACACCCCCACTCCGCCTACTATGTAGCTCGGCCGAGCGTACGCTTAATGTGTAGGTATGTTTAAGGTATTTAATTTCCTAAATGCCTTGTGTTACCATACTTACGTAAGTAAATAGAGAGTGGCAATGGCTAGTCGCAGGCATCGATTAATTTACGAACCTTGGCTTCTTTATGACCATCATAGTGATTCCTATGTATAGGTAGGCGTCGGAAGTATCTGTAAAATTATATTTCTCTACTATTATCTTTACGTGATTTAAAATTTTATGCCTAAAAGTTTATTATTAAAAACTTTTATCAATAAATACATTGTATATAATTCAAAGTCCTGACTTACTGAAATACCAACGCGTAGCTAATTTGGCACATAGATTTGTAAAACTTTTACATACCGAAACACCAAAACTAGAAACAAATGTGTACTATCAACGCTCAAGAGTCCACCGCCACCGTAGCGTTTACAATCCTGTGCAGCACTATATTTGAACATTATAACAACGTAACCTGTGGATCGAACCCACATCGGTTGGTGTAGCGGGTGGCGGCTTATACTTACCACTCCGCCAACTAAAGACATAGCTAACATGTTATTATGAAGGTCTTGTTTAAAATATTATTGTAGCAAACTGATAGTGTACTTATATGACGCAAACAATACCTTCCATAAATACTTTTTTAAGTTAGGCGATCTCTCTGGCTCTCTGGCGCTCTCTCTGGAGATCATAAAAAATATATTTTTGTTACAAGCTTTTATTTTTTCAGTATGTGGACGGTGTGCGTGCCAGGATGGGGTGCGATCATGGTGGCTGGGACTCTACTGCTGTACGGCACCGTCGACGTCGCATACTTCGCAAGGATGATGTACACCGTCGCTAGAGCTAGGTACTTTAGGAAGAAGGCCTGTATCTTGGATACTACTGAAGTAAACTGTAAGTTTGCCCATTATTTCAATATGCGCTCAGCGGTTTTACCCGCGTAAGTCCCGATCCCGTGGGAATATCAAAATGAAAAGTAGCCAATAGCCTTCCTCGATAAATGAACTATCCAACACAAAGATAATTTTTCAATTCGAACCAATAGTTCCTGAGATTAGCGCGTTTAAACAAACAAACTTTTCAGCTTTATAAAATAAAGTATACCACACAAAGATATTTTAGAAAAGTAGAGAAATAAACAAACTTATCTCACATGTACAAAATAAAACAGAAAATTATGAGGAACAATAATAGAAAAACGAAATCAAACTTAAAACCAAATCAATTATCATAGTATCAGAAGTAGAGCTGACAACAAATAACAAGCTTTTGTCCCAAAACGGGGTTAAAGGGTACAAAATTGCTCATGGTCCTATCTGATGGAAAGCATGAAACTTATAGCACGCAGGCGGCGTTCGCATTTACAATTTGATATTAGAAGTTGAAACAAATTGTACGTAGATTGTTTGTTTCTTCACTCTCTTTTGTGTCACAAATTAAAGTTTGCTTTTTTTAGGAAAAGTTAAATTAAAAGTTACAACAAAACTGTCAATGAGTAATATGATCTTCATTAAATTCTCTACAATATTCACATTTGAAGTCTGTAGATCGGACTCATAGTTTAGAAGCTGTAATAGTACATTGCGATACAAGTGTGGAAAATTGATCTTTATCGGTTAAACGGTTAGGCGTTTACGAAGCCGAGATACAAAGATCAATTCCACACGCGTATCGTACGACGTTTTTTATCACAGTTGCGAATAAAAGAAAATACTTGAAAAGAAAATAATAAGTAACAACAATAAGTAACATTTGTGATAAGTCTATGTTTACAATTTTTTATGGCAATATTTTTTTGTTAATTATACTCTTGAAAGGCCAGGCAAAAGATTTGAAACCTATACAGCCTCGTCTGACATGCAATATTTTTTAGGGGTTTTCCATTTGTTTTTGCGTCTGGGTTTAAAAACAGAATGAAATGGTAAGGAAAAAATATATTTATGTAAAGAAAAAACAAAATAAAAACAAAACTCAATTTTTAATTGTTTTTTGACGTTATCACGTAAAATTTTCGTTCATAAACCGACTTTAGATACAATTACTGGGTTAAAAACTCTTTGTTGGTACCTTTTTTCTATACATCAAAACAGTATAACCCAGATAAATTAAGAATGTTTCATCTACCTAATAGTAAGATACGTATTTAACTTATCGGGATAACGTATTATTTAGCACTAGTTGGATTTTTTTTTATCGCACTCGTGTATAATACGTTGCATTATGAGCCTAAAAGCGGTTTAATAAGATGCACTTTATAAAAAGTATTTTTTAACACTCCTTCTCAATTTCCACTCCAATCTCAATTTTAAATGACGTTATCACGTAAAATTATCGTCCGTAAACCGACTTTACAGGCAACCATTTGTTTTTTTTTTAATCCAAATGTATCACCAATTATACTGGCTTCTGTCGTTTCCAGCTTGGTGCCTCCTCAACGACATTGACACTCTACTCTATCACATGAACAACGCCCGCTACCTTCGCGAGCTGGACTTTGCCCGGGCAGACTTCTACGAGAGGACAGGGCTTTACGCCAATATTCGAGCAGCTGGAGGAGCGGTGGTGCAGGCTGCTGCTACCATACGGTACAGGCGGTATTTGAAGCCGTTCACTAAGTTCACTATTACTTCTAAGGTGAGGAATATGTTTTAAGCTATTGCATAGCTTTTATCGCGGGCTTTAAGCGCGTCGACCGAATCAAGAAATTACGTAACGAAAATAAAACCTAACACCCCCCACTCCGCCTACCATGTAGCTCGGCCGAGCGTTCGCTATGCAATAGCTTTACCGCGGCAGTCACCGAGTGCCACACGTTTTTTTTTATTTTTATATTAACTATTCAACTGGCTGATTTTTTTTTGCCCTATACTCCGCACTGGCAAATTCGCAAAAAAAAGGCCGTGGGAGGCTCTTTAATCCCATGTATCTTAATTTTGGTTTAACTAATTCATAACATTGATACCTTCCTAAATTCTATAAGAAATTTCCTATTTAGATTATACTTTATATTATAAAGCTGAAGAGTTTGTTTGTTTGAACGCGCTAATCTCAGGAACTACTGGTTCGAATTGAAAAAATCTTTTGGTGTTGGATAGTCCATTTAATAAAAAATTACAAATTATTAATTGATATTTTAGTCCATGTAATTCTCTTTTTTGGTTAATAAATTATTTTTTATCACAGTTGCTCATAAAGTGGATCTTATTAAACCGCTTTTAGGCTCATAATGCAACGTAATACACGTGTGCGATAAAAAAAAATCCAACTAGTGTTGGAAAATAATACGTCATCCCGATATGTCAAATACGTATCTTACTGCTAATGACATATAGTAGATGAAACATTCTTAAGGACATCGTTCAAATCGTACCCAAAAATTAACGTGCCGGCCACAAAAAAAAATGTTTCTATCTTGTAGAGAATAACATTTTAAATAATGTTTAATAAGGCAACAAAGAGCTACGATGAACCATCGTTGAGTTATTTTACATTGAAAACCCAAAAAAATGCATTTTGTAGAGATCCGTTTGACCACTTCTAAGATATTACTACAGAAAAAATATAAAAATAAGTAGTAAATGGATAAGTTTTGTCTGTTTTTATTATATTTATATACATAGGTATATCCAATAACCCTTTCAGAAGTTATAGTGGGATCTTAAAAGTGGTCAAACGGATCCCTATAAAATGCATTTTTTGGGTTTTCAATGTAAAATAACTCAACGATTTTTGATCGTAGCTCTTTGTTGCCTTAGTAAACATTGTTTAAAATGTTATTCTCTACAAGATACAAATAATTTTTATTACTGGCCGGCATTTTTTTTTGTGGGTATTTTTTGTTAGAAACATGAATGATCTCCTTTATCTGGGTTATACTGTTTTGATGTATAGAAAAAGGTACCATCCAAAGAGTTTTTAAGCCTTGCTGGCTTAAAACTCTTTGTTGGTACCTTTTTTCTTCTTTTCAAAAGGTTGTCTCTAAAGTCTGCGAACGATAATATTACGTAATGACGTCTTTGAAAATAATTAAAAATTGAGTTTTGTTTTTATTTTGTTTTTTCTTTAGGTACATAAATATATTTTTTTTATATATTCTGTTTTTAATGAAACCCGGAACTAATATATTCTGTTTTTAACCGCCCCGACGCAAAAACAAATGAAAAAAACCCTAAAAAAATATTGTATGTCAGACGCTGTATAGGTTAAAAGTCTTTTGCCTAGCCTTTCGGGAGTGTAATTAACAAAAAATAGTAAACATAACCTAAAATTCTTTAAAACTTTTTATTATTAAAATTTTAACAAGTCTTTTTTTTTATTCGCAACTGTGATAAAAAACGTCGTACGATACACGTGTGAATTGATCATTCCATCTCGGCTTTTGCCACGCTCGCGTTCCGCTCGCGCGTCATAAACCGCCTCTATGGAATGACCAACTTTCCACACTTGTATCGCAATGTACTATATTATTATTTATTTATTATTTATCGAGGAAGGCTATAGGCTACTTTCTATCCCGATATTCCCACGGGATCGGGAGTTACGCGGGTGAAACCGCGGAGCGCTGCTAGTTACTAATATAACAGGCAATAATATATTTCGTTCTCGAATAAAATCATATTGCACGTGCCTGACTGAAAAAAAAGTCTCTAATATCAAGGTTAATAGTCATTATACTAGCAAGCCGTTGAGGGCTACTTCTGTGCACCTAAACAAAGAACTTTTGTACTACGACTTATGGAAATTCGAACATTTTTTTGAATTTTTTGAGGTTAGGTTTACCTGAAAATCAGCTGTTCCATACACGGAGAGGTCATTAACCTTAAAATTTTACTTATTTATTAAGTTTTATCTACTGTTCCTAGTCTGAATGACCTTTGTTTTAAAAAATCGGCTGTTTTTCGAATTTACATAACATCAAATTTTTTCCTATTTTTTTTCGAATTTTCAAAAGTCGTAGAACAAAAGTTGTTTTTTTAGGTGCACAGAAGTAGCCCTCAACGGCTTGCTAGTATAATAACCAATAACCCTTGTATAATTTTAAGGCAATATACTGGGATGATAAGACAGTATTTATGGAGCACGAGTTCGTCGGTCCCGGCGGATTCGTCCACGCGGTGGCTGTCTGCAGACAGAGGGTCATAGACACGTCAGCTGCAGCCATCGCTGAGCTGTTGCTGCAGCTGCATTGTGCTGGGACCTGCAAGTCTCCACCGTCGAAGATGCCACCAGAGGTTTGTTAAACTGAATTCTGCACGGTTCTCTAACTACCTTGGTATCAGGATAAAAAGTAGTTCGATTTTTATTTGACAATAAAAATTAATTAAAAGACATGACTCAGACCGGAGATCGCTACGATTTGGCGTATTGTCATTGAATGGTTTTACTTAGTAATTTAAATTCTAAATTATATTTATGGATTATTTCGACCCAGCTGGCACAATGGTCACTTTGGTCACCATGCCGGACTGTCAAATACAGGGTTAGACATTTGTTTGTGGTCTGGTTGTTTCTATGTATTATAAGTATATATTTACAAAAGAAAAGTAGGTAAATAAGTAGTATATCCGTTGTCTAGCAATCATAACACAAGTATAGTTACTTAGCTTGGGGCTAGATGGCGATGTGTGAATTGTCCAGCTCAGGATAAGAAGTGGCCAGGGTTTATTCTATCTTTATACCAAGTTACATCAAAATTGGCTCAGTAGTTTAAGAACCTATAAGTTATTGAAACTTGCGTCATCTTTAGAACGTTATAACGATCTATCGGTTTTTAACCGACTTTAAAAAAGAGAAGAGAAAAAGAAGGTTCTCATAATTAGTATAATTATATTTTTTTTCATTAAACAAGAAATATAAACTTAATAAACGTTATAAAGACCGGAAATCGCTGAGAGTTGATTTAGGTATTGTGATTAATTGGTGGAACTTAGTAATTTAATTCTAAATAATATATGTGGATTATTTGGTCTTTTACAGTTGGAATTATGGGTGCAAAGTAACGAACTAAGTTCTGCTAAACTTCGAGTACCAATAGCGCCTCTCCCAACGCTACAATCCCCAATAAACATTGGCTGTGGGGAAATAGTCCCTACTCCAGCCACCGAGTGAAACTCACCTCACTGCCCGGAAGGACAAGGACATCTGCGCTCTCGTTCACACGTCAACAAATAAGCGTGTGAGAGCGAGACGGCAACAGGGTGTGCCCGCTCCGGCAGTGAGAAATAAATCAGTTCGCGCGCAGATATCTTGCGACGCGGACGTGTCGCAGACCGCGTTCGTCGACGCGGTACTGTATGTGTTAAAGTTGTTATTTAATGCCCGTTAGCTCAGCTAATTTTGGTATTTATGAAAAGCTTAACATATTTAAGGTATTTAGCAAGATTCTAAATCTAGATGGCAATTATTGCTAGATTATTAAGGCATCGGTGACTGTCTAATGATATTAGTGAATGAAAAAAGTGTCTGTAAATTGGCAGAGAAGATATTTAAAGAAATAGGTACTTAATAATTCCTTAATCGAACGCGACATTTCATTATAGCTTTATAATTGTGGTTTTTACTTAATTTATGAATTATTATTTACGTATATTGTGATTGTGGTAACTTTAAGTACTTATTGATATTATTATACTTTGTTTATTTATTAGCAGCGTACCGTGGTTTTACCCGCATAAAAGTACCCTATAGCATTCTATAAAAATCTGTTTAAACAAACAAACATTTGCATTTAAAATTAGAATATTAGGAATATTTTGATGTTTGTGCTCCATCGTGCCTATTTTTGATGTCATACATAATCCTATTCCTATATTATAAAGTGTGTCATGAAAACCATGTAACCCCTTTTAGGTACTAGATAGTACCTCCAGGACATAAGGTAAGTAGGTAAACCTGCCCAAAAAATGTATGAAAATAAAATAATTATGATATATAGTTTTATAAATTATCATAATTGACTGAAAATTACAAGATGTGGCCATTATTGAGAGCACCTCGTAGGTAAATAGTGTTGTCATGTTTTAAAATGTATCTTAACTCTGGGAGAAATCGGTTAATTTTCTCAAATAAAAAAAAAGATTTACTAATTTTCCATTTTTTTAAACCTTTTTTGTTCCTATACGCGCACGGACCTTAGAGAGATTATATGGTTTTTTCTACACACTGTATAATTAGTACTCAAAGTACATTAAATACCTACTCGTAGAGCTATGTACTACACACACATCTGCGCATGCGCCGTCGTTGTCGTGTTTTACTTAAATACGTGCCATTGCGCACATCAAAGTAAAGATGTACTTACTTACTTACGAATTATATAATTTAAAGAAAACTATTTCATTTTATTTATTCAATATCAATTACAAAATTAAATGATGATGATGTCTCCTTGACCGATTTCGGTCACAGTGACCATTTCTGGCTACTTATGCAGAAGCAGATGACGAGCTTCGATGTTCAGCTGCTCGTCTATGGTGTGATCTTTGGTGACTGTCGTATCCGATAATGTTCTACCACATATCCGGCACACCATTTACAGAAACGAAATGGCCGAGGGTACCTAGTCTGGCCTTTATAGCGTCTCAGGTCTACCTAATCAAAAACGTAGTAAAAAATATATTCATACTAGCTGCCCTCCGCGGTTTCACCCGCGTAACTCCCGATCCCGTGGGAATATCGGGATGTAAGCTATCCTATCTCTCAAGTTGGATCGAACTGCACATGGTGTGCGAATTTTATTATAATCGGTTAAGTGGTTTAGGAGTCCATTGAGGACAAACATTGTGACACGAGATTTATATATATATTCATATGTCACAACAAAATCAAGTTTAAACAATTTGATTACGTTGATTTTTAAATGCATTTTCAACGATACACCTAATGTACACCCAACGCTCGTCGATTTTAATATTCTTCATTTTGACAATATGGCGTCTGGTTGTGTCATCCAGCGTTCTCCCTCTGCATCAGGCTAGTAGGTACGCTGGATAAGGAAACTTCCGGCTCTACGGTCCGTCTGCTTCTTATCTTATCTACATATATATTGATGATCTATATAATATTATTTAATGTCGAAGAATGTGATCTATCTCGAGTTATTGATTTTATATAAAAGACACGAACGTGTTATTTAACAATTATCATTATATCTTTGAGGTTAAATTATGTAAATGGTATCTTTACCTACTTAATAATAATTAGCAGTGCTTCGCGGTTTCACCGGCGGCGTAACTCCCGATCTTGTGGGAATTTCGGGATAAAATGAAGTATATGTTACTGTCAATGAATCCATGTATCCTCATACCAAGTTTCATCAAAATCTTCCTGGTAGTTTCGGAGCCTGTAAGTTACAAACAAAAAAAAAATCTTCAATATAGCTTTTCTCGATAAATGGACTATCCAACACAAAAATATTTTTTTAATTCGAACCACTAGTTCCTGAGATTATTGCGTTCAAACAAACAAACAAACAAACAAACTCTTCAGCTTTATAATATTAGTATAGATTAGTATAGAATAACATGAAATTTTAATCGTCCTACTGACAGTGGGGTATCATCATACAGTATAAGACCACAACATTTTACGATTTTGATGAAAACCTTGATTCATTGGGAATAATTTAGGCTACTTATATCCCGATATTCCCACGGGATCGGGACCTTGAGGTAATGCTAGTGTATGATAATGGGCGAACTCACACCGTAAAGCTGACGTCGACCACCAACTAAACTAAGCTAGTTCGCAGTTTTTGTTTACGTAGCTTAACTGGCATAGTTTGCGGAGGGCGCACGCATATATGAAAAATTGACTCAACTATGCGAGCTAAGCATAACTAATTTAGTTTACTTGGCAGTAGACAAATGGCTTAAGGATGTATGAACTTTTTCAGCGAGTACAATATCACGGTATTAGAGTGGCCTGTAAAGTGCATGCGTGGGATTTGCAGTTCTTAGTATCTTTCTTAAACCTAAAATTACAAAAATACTTGTTATATAAGTCCCTTGTCTAAGTTACTTCATCCATTTTTTGCACAACACAGTACAACACATTAACTTTTATAATAAAACTAAGCTTGTTTGGTCTTGGGCTATGTTATTCAGTCTTCATCAAATGCATCCAAACCCCCAAATAATTAGGGGCCTACAAGGGACGCGAGTAAAGGTATGAATTGATTTCTTAATAACACAACACAGGATTATTTTTACCAAGCAAACAAATAACTACGTAATAATTGTTAACAACATATTATGTAAAGATAAAAAATGTGCTGAATTGCCTGATAAAACTGTAATACGTTATTTTTTGCTAAATCATTTAGGTATACCTACACCTTTCGTGATATAACTTTACTAAGAATATATTGTTACTACCTACCGCTGTATCACCGTTTAGTGACATGGTAATTTTAGAAAATAAAATGGAGTTGAATAACATTCGATAAGTAAATAGGTACCTTACTAAAGTTAATTAAAATGAAATATATTTACCATTTTTAGGGTACCGTAGGGTTCCGTTCAAAAGGTAAAAAATGGAACCCTTATAAGATCACTTTCTTGTCCGTCCGTCTGTCTGTCACCACCGATTTTCTCAGGAACGGGTGGACCTAGCAATTTGTAATTAATACCAGATACTGAGGTCTGTAGTCCCTATTAGGTGTATAAAAATCAAGGTCCTGAGTCAACACTATAAAAACATATGGGAAAATTTTCATTTTCGTGAAAACTTGTTTTTGCTTTTAATTGTTTGTTCGATATTTCGATGATGATACAAGCATTTCATTTTCACAAGAATCGTGAGAATGATGCTTGTAAAACTTCGTAAATATCTCGTCTTGAATAGTAGGTAGTAATAAATATAAAAGTTTAGTAGTGAATTTTAGTTATTAGTTTATTTGTATATTCATATTCATTTATTTGTCCATAAACATAGGTATTTACAATAATGGTCTTACTAAATAAAATATGGTACAGCTATGTTTCGCCTATTGACATGTGAACGTTAGCTATAAAATTAATTTCAAATTAAAAGTGAATAGTTAATTAAAATGTCAAAATATCAAGTCAAAAATAAAATAGTACTTAGTGTTTTTACTTTAATTCTCTTTTACATAGTTATTAGTTTCATTCTTACCCTAAGATCTTTTAGATGTCACTCGTCGTCCATTTTAAGCATATTTTAAGCCGATCTTTATGAGATAAAAAAATGATTCTCAATTTCTTTTAACATCATTTTGACGACCTCAATCAGAAGGTTGCGGGTTTGAATCCCGTTATAAAGTTTCATCGTGATCGGTCCAATAGTTTTTGTGTGAAGGAGTAACAAACATACACACAAAGTTTCCCATTTATAATATTAGTAGGATAAGTAGATTATGTGTATCTGGTATGGGTTTTTCTATAGGTACATTAATTATATTTACCTACAATACAAAAGTATGTAAGTATTCAATCCGTTATCTGTTACCCATAGCACAAGCCTAATTGCTTAGCTTGGAGGTAGATGGTGGTGTGTGAATTGTCCCACAATAACAGGCAAGTCTCATACTTTGCGAGACTTTGAATTTGTTATTTATATTAATATTCTACGCAAAAAAAAAAAAAATTAAGGCGACAAAATATTTCAGTGCCCATACTTAAATGTTCCTGCCCCTTTATAAATAACTAGATGCGCCCCGCGGTTTCACTCGCTTAAGTACCGATCCCGTGGGAATATCGGGATAAAAAGTAGCCTATGTGTTAATCCAGGTCTCCAGCTATCTACATACCGAGTTTCATCGCAATCGGTCTAGTAGTTTTTGCGTGAAGGAGTAACAAACATACATACACACACACACACAAACTTTCACATTTATAATATTAGTAGGACTATGTAGTGATAGTAGGAAGTCACTACAACATAAAACAAAGTTGCTTTCTCTACTGTCCCTATGTCCCTATATCCTTTGTATGCTTAAATCTTTAAAACTACGAAACGGATTTTGATGCGGTTTTTTTTTAATAGATAGAGTGATTCAAGAGGAAGGTTTATATGTATAATACATGGATAATATAGCCGTGCGAAGCCGGGGCGGGTCGCTAGTAGGATAATAAAATAACTCTTTAAAATTACACCCGCTTAAAGAGAATAAATGTTAATAGATATCAAAATAAACAAATCAGAATATCATAATTCTCAAAATAAAAATAAAAAATATGCAAATTAAATTTTAAATGTGAAATTAAGTAAAAAGTTGGCCAATTAGTTGCTACTTAGTTGTTACCGAATCAGTTCCTAGAAAGTGCTGAACACACGCTTTGCAGACACATGGCATTGCAGGTGACCAAACGTGATGAACTTTATACAAGTCTAGACATTAATATACCTAAATAATCAAACATATGGTCTAAGTGATTTAATTTGTCCCAGTTATAGTGCAATTAACTGAAATATTGACTCAGCGATGACGCATTTTACAGTGTTTTTTGTCTGATATATTCTATCTTTTAAAAATGGAGAAATTTTCATAGAAAATAGAAGACGACCCAGTTGGCACAATGGTCACCATGCCGGACTGCCAAACACAGGGTTGGGGGTTCGATTCCCGCCTCAGACAAGTATTTATGCTTAGATATTTGTCTGTGGTCTGGTTGTTTCTATGTATTATAAGTATATATTTACAAAAGAAAAGTATATAAGTATTATATCCGTTGTCTAGCACCCATAACACAAGTCTAGTTAAGTATCTAGACTTGTGTTATGGGTCGACACATCGCCACACATCGCCATCTAGCCCCAAGCTAAGTAGATTGGGGCTAGATGGCGATGTGTGGAATGTCCTGTAATATTTATTTATTATTTATTTATTTAACTATGGATGACTTACATCGGCCGTGTTGGCGAGAAGGTAATTTTTTGTTAGACGTAGCTTAGCTCATTTTTTGGACTCAACAATTTCTTATCTTTCAATCTTAAAATGCATGCCCCACCAGTGTCATTAATTTTACATGTGTTAGTGTTTTCACGTCTCTCTCTCTCTCTCTCTCTCTCTCTCTCTGTGTGTCTGTCTGTGGCGTCATAGCTCCCGAACGGATGAACCCAGAGATATGTCAATACCTTACATCTCACTGGATGAACCGATTTTAATTGTGTTTCTTTTGTTCGAAAGGTGAATTAGTCGGGAGATATCGAAATCGGTTCAGTATGCCTAGCATGAAGACCAAAACACGATACGATAAAGCGATATAACTACATCAACTCTCAAAATATGATAGATAAAGCCGCCATGTTGGATTTTTATCATAATTTTTATCGCAATTTATAATAAATTTCAACACGGCGGCTTTATCTATCATATTTTGAGAGTTGATGTAGTTATATCGCGTGATATCGCTTTATCGTATCGTGTTTTGGTCTTCATGCTAGGCAGGCAGCTGTCTGAAAGATATTGGGAATAAAAGTCGTCATAAATTTAAGTTTTTAAAGGTACCCTTATTTTAAACAAGTGCGTGCCGAGAGTTCCGTACATTAGTTTCAACTTTCTTTATTTACCCTTGCAGTGGGATGGTTGTTATCAATTTAACTTGACCCCTATTTCGTTTGAGCGCTCATATAATGTAAGTCAAATTTTTTTTTTTTTTTAAATATTTCAGGACATATTACACATCGCCGTCCAGCCCCAAGCTAAGCAACTTAATGCTTGTGTTATGGGTGCCAGATAACGGATAAACTACTTATATACTTTTTTTTTTTGTAAATATATACATATTATACATATAGGAAACACCCAGAACCAGAAACAAGAATTTATGGTCAGCATAAATACTTGTTCCCGGCGGGAATCGAACCCGCAACCTTCTGCGTCGCAGTCGGGTGTTCGCCCAACGCGCCACAGAGGTCGTCATTATGGGTCCAAGTTAAATGGGTCCAAGACGTATTGAAAGAAAGAAATACATTTATTTAGACAAGCTTAAGACAATCAGAAAAGTAGTAACAAACATAAAAGCACTAACCTAAAACAAAAGTTTAAAAAAAAATGAAAAATAATAATAAAAACAAAAAAATAATGGGAAAAAAATACAAAAGACAGGTTCTTAGTAAGTAGTAGGTAAGCTGAGAGGGTAGTATATAGGTGATGGGCAATTGGGCATGCCTACTCCAGCCTCAGGCAAAAATACCTAACTAAAAGAGATCTAGTAGCGAAAAACAGCCCATATTATATAAGTACAAGCATACCAATACGTTTATTTTTAGTTCAAGCGTTTTTCCCTATGTTATAAATACCTAAAGTAATTATTAAAATTATAAATAGGGATAACAACGTTGGTGTTGGTGTAGGTTGACATAATAATAAAAATAATTTATAAATAGACGTCTATCGTAAGCAGTTTGGGTTTTCCTATGAAATCTAATTCTATAGCTACGCACCGCGGTTTCACCAGCGTAAGTCCCGATCCCTTGGGAATATCAAAATAAAACGTAGTCTATAGTCTTCCTCGATAAATGGATTATCCAACACAAAAATATTTTTTCAATTAGAACCAGTAGTTCCTGAGATTAGCGCATTAAACAAACAAACTCTTCAGCTTTATAATATTACTAGCGACCCGCCCCGGCTTCGCACGGCTGTATTATGCATGTATTATATCTAAAAACCTTCCTCTTTAATCACTCTATCTATTACCGTTTCGTAGTTCCGTAGTTTTAAAGATTTAAGCATACATAGGGATATAGGAACATAGGGACAAAGAAAGCGACTTTGTTTTATACTATGTAGTGATAGTGATAGTGATGACTAGCAGCGCTCCGCGGTTTCACCCGCGTAACTCCCGATCCCGTGGGAATATCAAAACAAAACGTAGTCTAAAGCCTTTCTCGATAAACCTAATATCCAACACAAAAAGATTTTTTCAATTCGAACCAGTAGTTCCTGAGATTAGCGCGTTCAAACAAACAAACTCTTCAGCTTTATAATATTACTAGCGACCCGCCCCGGCTTCACAAGGCTATATTATGCATGAATTGTACATATAAACCTTCCTCTTGAATCACTCTATCTATTAAAATAACCCGCATCAAAATCCGATGCGTAGTTTTAAAGATTTAAGCATACAAAGGGATATAGGAACATAGGGACAGAGAAAGCGACTTTGTTTTCACTATCACTATCCCTACGTAGTATAAAATAAAGTCATTTTTCGCCGTCCCTATGTCCATATGTCCCTATTTCCCTTTGTATGCTTAGATCTTTAAAACTACGCAACGGATTTTGATGCGGTTTTTTTTAATAGATAGAGTGATTCATGAGGAAGGTTTATATGTACAATACATGCATAATATAGCCGTGCGAAGCCGGAGCGGGTCGCTAGTATACTATGTAGTGAAGTGATATAGATTGTAAAGAGGAAAGATTTGATGGTTTGTTTGAATTCAATAACCTCTGAAACCTCATCATCATCTCCTCTACTGAATCGATTTTGATATTACTTAGTTTGCAGATACATTGATTAATTGGGAATGTCATAGGCTAATTTTTATCTTGATATTCCCACGGGATCGGGAGTTACGCGGGTGAAACCGTGGAGCGCAGCTAGTAGTAAATAAGACCACTTGATGATTGAGCTAAATTTGAGGTTTGCGTGGGTGTGCCCTTGGAAAGGACCTTAATTTACGTAAAAAAATTAAAAGGAAAATTTCTTATCTCGCATAAAAATAGAAACATCTTACTCGTCAAGGGCGGGCGGAGGTTAAACGAATACCCACCTACGACGCATCAAGTTGCGGGTTCGATGCTTGCATTTAACAAATATTTGTGAACATGTGTTTCTGGTTTGGGTGTTTCTTTATGTATAGGCAAGTATATATTTACAAAAGAAAAGTATAAGATGCTTTATCTGTTGACTGGTGACCATAACACAAGCCTGTTTACTTAAATTGGGACAAGTGGCGCTGTGGGCAATGTCTGAAATGCTAAAATAAATAAATATAGCTGGACATTCCACACATCGCCATATAGCCCCAAGCTAGGTAACTAGACTTGTGTTATGGGTGCTAGACAACGGATATACTACATATTATACTTTTCTTTTGTAAATATAAATCTTATAATACATAGACAACCAGACCACAGACAAATATTTAAGCATAAATACATGTCTGAGGCGGGAATCGAACCCGCAACCCTGTGTTTGACAGTCCGGCATGGTGACCATTGTGCCAACTGGGTCGTCCGTATAAAAATAACACGTCCCGTCCGGTACGAGAAAAATCACGTTACAGCGACCTTTAATTGTTATGTATTTATTGTTGAGATTATTAAGTACATAACATTATATTAAGGTACTTACATATTTATTTATCAGCACAAATAAATAACAATAATCTCAAATTGAACGTAAAAGTCACTGGTCTAATATAATTATTTGAATTTGTTTTTTTAAAATATTGTTTTATTTATATTTTAATTTATTTTTTTGTCTGTTTTTTTTATATGATGGGTCAGCGTTTGACCACTATCACACCTGCCTGATGGTAGGTGACAATGCGGCCTAAGATATAACAGTCCTTCCTAGCAAAGACTTGATAATTTAAAACTATTTTCACTGACAGTACCTCGTAATCATTCTACTTGTTTTGGTATTCGTTTTTACTTGGTACTCGTTCGGAATAGAATATTTATTACGATAATAAACAATACCATTGGTATTGGTTTTTGGTACTGGAAAATAGTAGATCATTGTTTCTATTGCTTCATTGCGATTAAAAACCATTGATATACCACTAGCCGAAAAACTCTAAATTATCGAAATCTATGACTGATTTGAATTATGGCGAATCACTCTAATAAATTAGGGAAATACTAAATACGAGTAGGTATTTTATTGTATACCTACTTACCTATAATCACTACATAGTATAAAACAAAGTCGCTTTCTCTGTCCCTATATCCCTTTGTATGCTTAAATCTTTAAAGCTTCGCAACGGATTTTGATGCGGTTTTTTTTAATAGATAGAGTGATTCAAGAGGAAGGTTTATATGTATAATACATGCATAATATAGCCGTGCGAAGCCAGGGCGGGTCGCTAGTCTATACATATAAAATGCTTTGTCCTGAATGACTGACTGATGGATCAACGCACAGCCTAAACCTATGGTTAGGTAAAATAAACAAACAAAAAAATATGAATTATTAAAACTGTGAACTCCACTTATACTATGGCCCCTAGACTAGGTTTATCAATTTGCTTTCGTTCACATGCTTTTGTGCTTTCTTCCTCTTAGAATTAGTTAAGGTGAAAGGGTACCTGCGCGCTCTCCATACAAACGTAGTCGACTGTTTCCTCCCTGGATTAAAATCATAAAAATTAAAATTAAAAAAATTAAATAATTAAAAAAAACAAAAAATAGGGGCATGGTCATGGCAGTTCTACGTTTTATGCACCAAAAATATTTGCTCTAGTGTCAATATCCAGGGAGAAAACAGTCGACTACGTTTGGATTAGATTGTATGGAGAAAGCCCCCGGTACCCTTTCCTCTTAAGAAAGTCTCGAATTATTTATTTAAAAAACTAAACTTCTAAATGATATGTCAATATAAAATTGAAAAAATTACAAAGAAACGTCCAAGTGATGCTGATAAAGGAACCGAGAAAGCTTGCCCCTCTAAACGAAACCAAAATTTGAACCAAGTACAAAAGGATTATTTCTGTAGATCCTGAATCAAGACCTCATCATCATCACTACATAGTATGAAACAAAGTCGCTTTCTCTGTCCTTATGTCCCTATATCCCTTTGTATGCTTAAATCTTTAAAACATACGCAACGGATTTTGATGCAGTTTTTAATAGATAGAGTGATTCAAGAGGAAGGTTTATATGTATAATACATGCATATATCCGTGCGAAGCCGGGGCGGGTCGCTAGTTTTAAATAATTAATTCCGTCGCCAAAACAAAAATCGCGACCCAAAGCGATATAGGTCACTTCATATCCCATCAACCTTGGCTTACATACTTTAAATAACAAAGTCCAAAATCGTTATTAGTCATCTATTCCTCGAATACAGCTTTGTAATTTATTACTCAACCGATATTGAATGACATTCTCGGCAATTTCTGGTGATGATCTGACACCTAACATTACTATAATGTAGGTAAAATCACTACATAGTCACTATCACTACATAGTATTAAATAAAGTCACTTTTCACCGTCCCTATGTCCATATTTCCCTTTGTATGCTTAAATCTTTAAAACTACGCAACGGATTTTGATGCGGTTTTTTTTAATAGATATAGTGATTCAAGAGGAAAGTTTATATGTATTATACATGCATAATATAGCCGTGTGAAGCCGGGGCGGGTCGCTAGTAAGTAACTAAAATACTAGTTACCATACACAACACACAACCCATAACACATAACCCATAACACAAGCAATAAGTTGCTTAGCTTGGGGCTGGATGGCGATGTGTAATATGTCCTGAAATATTTATTTTTTATTTATTTAGTTTAAATATGTTGTACTGAAACAATCAAATACGTAAATGATTTTTCATTTGTATATATACATCTAAATAACTGTTTCCTTTTAGGGTATTTCTCTATTTATTCCAATTATGGTTCTAATTCGGTTGAATTGTCGAATTTATTTTCATGCTTAGTCTCTTTTATTGAATTTCAGGCTTTCCTATTTATATTCAAGGTAATTTATCATGGGAAAATAAAAATACTGAAATAATTGTAATGTACACAATTTATTTATATCGTATAGTGTTTATTATACAAAGATAATAAATTGTAAAATCCTCTTTCGCTGTCCAAACAATAAATAAATACTTAGTTAATTGTCCACCAATCAGTTCTATCACGTAGCCTTATAAGGCTAAAGTAGATCTTTTTTAACTTTACTTTTCACGCAGACAGGATTTGATTATCACCCCTACTATCAGTTCTCGCATGAAACTATTTGAATCTTCGAAAACTCATAGTAGTGGTGTTTACATTCGGTATCCGATATTACATCGCCGTCTTCTATTTAATTAATAAATGTACAAAAATATTAATTTAGATCTATTTGTAAATGTAGGTATGTATTGTCAAAGGCACTGGTACATTTATTCGGATCATATTACATATAATCTGAATGAAAGGATCCTTGAATGTCTAATTAGATATTTACTCTAAGAGTTACATGCCATTTCTTGAAGAGGACTTATTGTTAATATTTTTTTTTGGTTTGGAACTAACGGATAATCCGATTTGAGATATTACACATTAATTTTTATAAATAACAATCTAAGCAGAACTTAAAATACTTAGATCAAACTTACGAGCTAATTACAAGAACATAGTCTTTAGTAATCGATTTTCACCATCGAGTCTTCGAAAAGATGAAACAGATCTACTTCTATTACTTATTTAATTACATTTATTTACATAGTTCATCACTAAAAATGCATTTTTCATATTCTATCACTGAGTAGACAAGTTTTATCTGCTCGAAAAGTCTGTAAACCGAAATTAATTAGTCTCAATTATATCATAGACAGAGGGTCTTTGCCGAGCAGCGTGAACGACCGACTACCCTATACGAGTATATAATACATCAACCACGACATTTACACGACTACTAGGAAGGATTATACAATCAATACATAGGCGAGACGGCTTCGCCGCTTACAGCTGCACAATATCATACATTATATTATAATAATAAAGTTCTCTCTACGACGTGGTAACTTCGACTACTGGGAGGGGCAGAGGCGAGATGTCCTCGAGCGGCGCAAGCGGCGCGGTCCAGGCGCCGCACGGCACGGGCGGCGACGGGCGGGTCCGGCGGCAAGGTGGCGCCGGCGCTCAGTGCTCGTGCGCGCGCGCCTTGTTCTGGTGCATCATGTTCTTGAGAGTCGCGACCTCGGTGGCGAGCCGCGCCAGCTCCGCCTTCAGGTGAGCGTCTTCCTCTTCCGCAAGGCGGTCATCGGGCCTCGGCGGCCTGTACTCCGCGCCTAGCGATATGCCAGAGTCGCGTTCGTCGCTTGAGCCTTCGCCGTCCCAGGAGGGTGAGGAACGAGGGCCAGGCTCCTGCTTGATGTGCTGGAGTGAGAGCAGAGCGCTCGCTACGTCTTTGTCGCCGAGGTGAGACTTGTGCCGAAGCTTGAGCGGCAGGCCAGCGTTCTCGGGAACATATTGCTCTGTCGTCTCGTCGCCTGAGCCTGACAGTGAGGACAGCTCGTAGGGCGAGGGGGCGCGTCGAGATCGGGACAGATTCAGTACAGAGCCGGGGGGCTCGTAATGTGCCGGGTGGGGGTAGTACGCCTCGGGAGCCGGTAGTCGTTCCTGGTAGGGCTCGGGCGCGCGCTGCATCGGGGGAGACGGTGGAGACGCGGGCGGAGCCGACGGAGGTGGTGGTGGTGGTCCTGGCGGGAACAGGCCTCCTCCGCTCGACATTTTACTCCTCTTTGTGACGCATAACACCTGGTCGCAGGTTGGTAAAGTGGCCAGGACCTGGTCTATGCTGATCAGATTTTCGCCGCATATTCCATATTTTTCTTTAATGGCATCTAGTTGGGCTTTAAGAACATGATTTTCCTTTGATAGTTCGACGACGCGTTGTTCTAGCACCATGTCGTTGAAGCGCCTCTTTTCACGGGATCGCTTTGCTGCCTCATTATTGCGACGGCGACGGTCCCAGTACCCATCGTCCTTCTTGCTATCGGGGATGAACTCGCGCTGTTTGCGCTGCCCGAAGAAGTCCTTGCGTTTGTTTAAGTCGAAGGAGTTAGAGTAGTCGTCGTTGGGGCCGAGTGGTGGCGGAGGCTGGTCCATGGGGAAGTGTGGGGAGACTGAGAGACGAGCACGTGGGGGCGGAGGCGCGCGTACCGTTGGTGGCGCACCACCAAGCCCTCCCCCACCAGCCAGCAACTGCTGCTGGCTCAGAATGAACTCTGCTACCATGTTTCGGCGGACGGTGACCGGTCCGCACGAATCCTCTATGTGATTCTGCAACAATACAAAAAAACTTACGTTAGTTACAGTAAAAAATTGCTAGCTATTGCATTTGTCTAAATATAATGTCGCAGTTACAAAATCAGCAGCTTGCAAAAGTGATGTCGCAAGTTCCCTCAATGCAAGTGTGCACGTGGATCACCTTTGTGAAACATGTTGCTACACACCGCTTTTTGCACCCTTCATGTTGGCCAAACGCATTCATAAATCGTGTTTCCTAACTTGTTACACAAATCTGATTTAAGGTTGTACAGGATTTCTTAAACATTCCAGTTCCTGGGATTCCTATCGGCAAATTGAAGCGAACAACATGTGCTTATGCAGGATCATACAACATAGTTTTCATCGATCAGTGTATTCAGTGTATTTGATTTAACGTTATAGTACTGCGTGGTTTAATTGAAGACCTAAGTTACGTACAGTGTTGGCGATCTAGATTTTGTTACCTACCTACACGAGAGTTCTAGATTTAAAGTTTATTAGTCAATAAGGTTACCAAACAATAATATTTAGGTTTCGTTAGTCACGTTGCACCTAACGTGCGTTCTGAACTGCTGAAATCAATCATATTGCACATTATTTAATTTTAAACTCGAATTCAGTGTCGATAACCTTTATGTAACAGATTAGCATTTGTGCAAATCAATGAACATTTTCTTCTGAAACAATAGTCTATACCATTGATAGTTAACAATTACAGGAAATGTAATAAAAGGTAGGTAAGTAATAATTGCAATCGACTTTATTATCCAACAAAAATACGTGTCAGTTGCTAAAACCCATTGTTCTTGGTCATAAAATAATTTTTATTCCATTTTTAAACAGTAGTAATACTGGGTTGTGCATAGAAAAAAGAAAAAAGGATCACGTTTCATTACACGCGATTCGCATATGGACAACGTGAGAGTTCTTTCTAAATTTGAAATTATGCTTTTACGTATGTTATTTCCATTGATTTGATGTTAGTCGCGATTTTATACACGTGCCCCGTTTCAGTATACGGGATTATCTGTAAATGGTTGCTTATGAAATTCGGAAAAGGTTGATTAGATTTCTATAAAGATTTAACAATGACTTTCCAAACGACTTTGAGATTGATTATGAGCTAGGGTTGACAAAAAAAACTATGTTACTTAAAAACTGCTAGAACATTTTTACCAAAAAATCTATTAATTTTTAATACTCAACAAAATCAACAGACTAAATGATTGTTAAAAAGTTTTATTATTTTGTATGACTAAAACAAGAGAATGGTTTTTTTAACCGTGACCGCATAATGAATCAGTTAAAAAAGTTTACGTTCCGTTCCACAACACGACACCATCGGTGTCAGTGGGCCGACCCAGATGCGTCGGCGCACCCGTTACCAACTAACTGTTAAAGATCGAACAACAATTAATTGGTGCTTCTTTGTCAGTTAAATGTCAATGGGCCATGTTTCACTATTACTTTTTATACTTTTTTGCATACAATTTATGAAGTCTACAATTTTGACATTGAGAGTATAAAAATTTAGTTTTAGACAGGTTGAAATTAAAAGCTTATCTATCAATTACCAGAGGTTAAACTGTAATTTTTTGACATCTTACCCATAGCAGAACTAACCGAAAAATTTAAGTTTAACCATATACGTTTTCATACAAAACTAACGTATTTCGTACGCACAATACATAAAAAGCATAACTCATAAATTATGAATTTTCAATCAGTTATTTTTTTAGAGAACTTTTCAAAAGTTTATGGTTTAGTACGTATTGCTATTCTGCAATAAAATAGCAGTAAAATCAAAGTTTATTTTCCAATGATTGAAGCGATTAGTAAACAACGACCCGTTAGTGTTTGACGCTCCGTGGCGCAGACAGTTAAACACCGGTTTTGAATAAACGGTTACTATTTAGCATGGTAATCGTAAAATGATTATTGTAACACCGCTAACTTAGCTAATTTATTAACTTATTAATTCTCTTACCGTTACGTCATGACTATGAATATTCTTTAAATTATTAAGAAGGTACTTAATAAAAGCATAAAAAATATGTATAATAAAAAATTATTAAATCTTTTATTTTATGTTTTTTTTTTATTATATGGATGCACATTGCTTATATATTTGAATCTTATATAGCCCAGCATCTTTTCGTCGATTTTGTCATGTTTTAAAATTATATTTCTGGAGCACAGTTAGAAAAACTTTTACAATAATTTTGTTAGACGTATCGAGAATCGTGACCTCTAAAGCCTCTCCAAAAATCTTTACCAACATAAAAACGATTAACAGAACTGTTACTGTGGCATCATCAAGTCAATTTAACAGGTAAACGATTACATAACAATCGGCAATGATTCTCGTTTTGACATTCAACAGTTATCGCCTCGCCTTCGCTAATCATGTACTTTCTTCTCTTTGTACCGCTATCCAAAAACTGGGACTATACGGTACAACGCTAAAACGGTTTTTTTTCTGCTCATCACATTTTAGAAACCTGTAATACTGTTAAAAGAAACGCGGTCTACAGATTTTTGTCTGTCGATATTTAAATCATTCATTTGTTAAAGCTGCTATATCAAACAATCGGTCCATAGAAAATCTGTGGTCTACAGAGGCTTTGAGAAACAGCTATTGGTAAGTAGATATTTCATCATTACACTCTGTCGAAATGTCCAAGGTTGAATTGAGTAAGGTACAATCTAATCTGTTCCAAATAATACCTACTTATATTTTAAAAATAATATTCCAATATTCGTTATATTATTTGATAAAGCTTCCCGTTTGATCATAATGTCAAACAAATAATGATGTAACAACAAATTGTGTATTTTTATTTAAACTTTCTTTAAATTAAAATTCGGTGCCTTTAACGAATACAGACATATTATTATTATGTCTTCTTTTATAATTTTTGTGAAAATATGATTGTGTTGTTAACAGTCATAATCGAAATCCGATTATCGATAAAAGTTATTTTTGTAATCATATAAAGTAATTAGATTTAGGTTACACAATACAAAGTTTCTGCGTAGGTAGACACGTGAAATATAAACGTGATGAATCCTATGAAGCGATTCTATTTATAAATGTAATTTTCTATCTCACCCACGTTTGTCATATAAGTACAGATTGGATAGAAAATACTTTTGGCAAACCAAATTTTATGTTTTTGGACATTTCTCGAGGCCCAAAACATAACGTTTTTTAAATTAACGTTATTTAAAAGAATCTTCAACAACATAGGTAATTAAGGCACCTTTACATTTTACGTATGATAAATTAAAAATATGTATCAAATTGCTAGGTATCTCGAATGATTCTGTTATCAAGTGTTTCGTAATATGGAGCTACCGACTGAGTCATTGAACAAAGTCCCCACTTAAAACAAACAATGTGATAACGTTTTATTTATATAGAGCATATTTTTGTATATTACACAACTAGTGATTTGTAAATATATAACGCAATTTTTTATTATCTATGTCATTTTGAAGTAAATGAGGTCGTAGCGCCTATAACTAACTTTACATTGTATGTTTTTATGTTTTGATATTTTACATAATTATTGCATCTCGTTTATTTACCACGTGCCAAGCCACGCGAGCTTGATAAAATAAGTATTTACATAATAATAAATTATAATTAATTTACGCGAGCTTGATAAAATAAGTATTTACATAATAATAAATTATAATTAATTTAAAATTCAAGTTGATGTTTTTTAACTTTGAATTTCGCATGTGAATTTTAAATTCGTACGCGGTGAATTTGGAATGTATCCAAAATGTGAACGAACTTTTTTGACGGTTGTAGTGATGTGACAATTTTGATCGGAGTATTGTAGAATCAATTAAGAAAAATAGTTAATCCTAGATGACCTTAGGTCGTATAGTTGTGAACGGGCAACACGTGTGAGTAGCGCGGGCTCCGATCCGAGCGGTCACGCGGCCCGAGACACGTGTCTGGTCTTGAACCTCACGTTGATGTTGCGCAACTAAACACGTTTGCTCCTCTCTATACAGTTATATAAAATGCAACGTGATTTCGAAACGTGAAATTTAATTACCGTTTATGCCCTTGACCGTTAAACAATCAACTCGATGATTTGTTTTGCATTGCGAGCTTCGAATCTGGCTGTTTTTGTAAATATTAAGCAAAATGGTATCGGAATTTGCCGCTATGGTATAATACTCAAGTACCGAGTCTGTAAATATTAACTTTATTAGTCATCCACTGATGCTCCCGAAACAAATGAATAAATACGTTCTTACGCCCGGACATTGTACCAATATTTTCCTTTTATTAATTTTGTTAATAACTCAACTTCAATGATTTATTTGTTGTCTAATCAGATCTAGATAAACGAATAAGGTCACATTGAAATATTCTTTGGACTTTACCTACATTACTAATTTATCGACGGTAAACGATTACGTCAGTTAATAATGCAGCGCTACTCTTGACCTTAGTTCGAATAATCGTTGGCGGCCATCTTGGAAAAAGTAGAGAAAGTAGTTCAACGGTAACTTTCCACGCGGTCTTTGCAGGTAGCGCGGGAAAAGTGGGACGCCCGCCATCTTTGAATTGATATAACCGCTAAGCAGCAATACCATCAATATTATCAAAAATTAGTTAAACAAGTCTAAGCTCCCCAAAACAAGTTTCCAAAACAACACATTTTTAAAAATGACTTATTCGACTATTTTAATTTTGCATGTTCTTATTTTTGTAAAATGAAAAGTTTTTAAGGGGAATTGAAGTTAAATGTTTGTTTGTTTTTCTTTATTGTTTAAAAGCGTCGAAGTTATAACCGAGTGTATCCTAAATTGTTTTTAGCAGTTATATTAATAGCTGGGCAGAAATAAAAGGTAAAGTTACATAATAGGCAAGGTTGGCGCCGACTAACCATTGTCTGGATCTCATTGGATTATGTCAAGAGTAATGTTTTGTAAACTCATGAACACCTCTACTTCTTGTTTTGTCTTAGAAGCCAACGTTTAGGTTTCTTTGTTGATGTTTTAGTGCAGAAGACAAACTAAGTTCATCCGTGGTGACATAATCTGATTTCCGTTTCGAACCTAAACATTATAAGACCCTGAAGCATGCATTTATCATACTTGAGGCTTGAAGCTTTAATACTAACATAAATCTTTGGAAAAGGTCGTGGTTTTTGGAAACGTTTCAAGCATTTTTAATTTATACAGTTATACTTGACCGATTTTTCACAGTCGATTCGCGCGCAAATACCCAATTAAACTCGGGACTGGGATATTTTCGTTCGGCCTCTATCGGTCGAGTTGAGATAATGTTTGGTGTCAAGGCCTCTTCGTTTCGTAATCGCGGGGTTTACGAGACGTTCCATTAAATGTGCCAAGGCTCTTCCTACTTTTTCGGTCTAAATAAAAGTAAATAAATAATTTGTCATTGATCTCTTTTTTGTATGTAGCAAAGGTAAGGCACGAGCAGGAGATTGACTTTAAGATATTATTCCATTGAGCGGCGTCAGTTTGTTAATTAAAGATTGTCCCGTTAATTCATAAGAACCCACGATTGGAACACAGCAATAGGTACTGATCTACTAAACACCAAGACCTAATTGTCTTAGACCTTGTAAAGTACTAATTACATAGTTATTAAGAAACACTTAACCTATATTTCCAATGCGCTAGTTTCGTTATTTACTTTAAACTTACGTAACATGCTATTGTTTCTGGGAAATCGCATTAAAATGGATTCTTACTCGTATTCCACATGACTATATATTCTGTGAGTATTTTTATTACCTGACTCATTATTAACGTTTTAATCAGGAAGTGTTTATATGGAAATAAGTAATTATGAATCATTCAGTGATTTTATTATTTCGGATATTATAGTTTCCTATTCCGTTTTATTCGACTCTAAACAGAATAAAAGCGTAAGATGCAAATTAGATGTTTTTTGTGTTAGAAAAATCTATTTAACTATGACAGTTCGTCATTAGATGTTCCACTTTTCTGTCGTTCACCGTCCTATTCCAAATTTTTATCTCAGTTTTTTTTGTGTTAAGTAGTATCTACAGTAAGTAGGTATGGTATGAGCACACATTCACATTATTTCGTGAGCACACTTACGTGCATCGTAACTAGGTTACAGTTACGCGAGTGAGTGAGATAAAAAAAAATAGGTCAAGTTATCTTCATTTGTCCTCGCACCGATGAAATTATCGTCGGCCTTTGTTATTGCGCATGAAAAAAATAATTACGTAATATGAAACATGTTTTTGATATATTGCTCCATATTTTCTGGGGTAGTCCTCGATATCGTTTATACGCGTTTATGATATTCGTAGTATTTTTAAGTTTACGGCGCGGTTGTGATAAACATTTTGTAAACGATGTTGTTTTGTAGTTTTCCTGGTATTTATTATCTTGAGTTGAAAACATTCGCAAGGTACTTTGTAATTTATGAGTAACATAGGAAGTGCTTGTTGATCTTACATTTTAAATATTTTTAGACCAATGAATAATGGTCATTTTACTGTTGACCTTGAAATTTTGAAGTTACTTTGTAAATTTTACCAGACATCAAAACAGTATTATCTTTTTAAAAATATCTTAGTTTTTTTAGTTATCTATAGATTATTACAAATTTTATCATATGGTAATGGTTATAAAACGCATGCACTGGCCGTGTGTTGGAAGCCTTCCGGACAACCTTGCAGACGGTTCCTCATTACATCATCTACAATGCATTTTGTTTCATACTACGTATTCGTAACGCATCTTTGTGATTGGCCTTTGTTCACTGAAGGATATTTACTCAATTCAATTCATAGCGGAAGTTTTCTTGTATTGGCATGACAAAAACCTTTCTAACAATTTCCTAATAACTTACAGTTTGGGTAGAATTCCATACATAATTATATCCTGGACATCTTTAACTTTGTATTTGTGGAACATAGACAAGTATTTTAATATAAACTTGACAACGTTTAAACTATATTATTATATGTATTGTCGCGTGCCCGTTTTGATAACCAAATTAGTGTCAGGGACGGCACAAACAATTTCAATAATTGTCGTTCGTCACACTGATAACGTCGTAATAGTATATGCCCTACAATATGCATTGCGACCCATTGCGCAACAACAACCCTATAGCTTATTGCGTCATCCTCTGACACAGTACTGACCTTAGTCGGTCGATCGATTGTGCACTACAACTACAGGTATAACACTGTACGTGTTTATTCGAACGCGGTCATTAATACACCTGTCTTATAATCGATGACTCAGCTCTGTCTGTCTGAAACTTTACACAGTTCCTGAATTCTAAGAACAATATTGGCAGAAGACTCCAGGAAAATAATCTAAAATAGATATTCTGAGAAAGTAATTCTTTCTGGCGGAAAGTAGAATAGAACAAAGAGTTTTGATTGGTTAGAAAATTTTGTCCAAAGTCTTAATTAATCAAGTGTTACCAATCGATAAAAACAACAATACTAGTTGCAATCTAGTTTCCGTACATCCGCAGGCGAATGTACGCCGTATAGGCCTTGAACCAGTTGTGTAAGCAACTCACAATGGCTTACAACAGAATGCGGTGCCAGGCGCCGTTTGCGACATCACCGTATCGTGCAATACTACAATTACACACACATAATCGAAAAATAATCGAAAACATTTTTCACACAATGTGTTTTCAGTCGCTTATGTCATAAATCATAAAAGTGTAAACAGAGAATTCCGATTGATGTTTTAGCTGTTTTTGAAGTCATTTTCAAAGAAATAGCATTAAAAAACAATGACACTAAAATTAAAGCTGGGTACTTAAAAAATCTAGCTATTTAAGAAAAAGTAAATAAAATCATCTTTAATTAAATGCAACCTACAATAAAATATTTATACTAAAATTAGAGGAAGAGAGGACAAAATTTTGTATTTGGAAGTTAAAATAAAAAGAAATGAGTCTAAGGGACTTAGAAAAAGTAAAACAACAAAAATGAACTTATAGTTTTTAAATTAAAATTTAAATACAATAACAACAATTTAAAAAAAACCCCGCTATCGAAAAAACAAATAAGCGATAATGTTATCGCAAACGGTAAATTCAAAGTCAATAACAATGAAGAAAACAAATAAGACAAAAAACAAAGTGATCATTGACTTCCCCGAAATTACTGACATTTTTGATAAATATTGCAAGTTTCGTCATTACTTCGTCATCTTTTGGCAGAACATCAGCGTGAGTAAACAAAATCGAGAAGTCAATGACTTGATGTATCAGAATCTTTGAGATGCTTCATGAGTTTCCTAGAATATTACAATTTCAAATTTGATTTCACTCTCCAAAAATTTTAAGGAACTTGATCAAATTTCAATTGGTACGATTTTAAAATTTATGTGTTTTATATTTTATGCAGCGTGAATTCTGGATTTTATTTATTCAGCTTGAAAGTTTAAAGTTAACTAGTATTGATTTCATTAAAAATAATTTCTTTTGTTTGGTGTTTGGTCACTATTTATTTTGTTTTCGATTATTTTTCAATTCTGTCTTCATTTCAAAGTCCGATTGGTGTAATAATGTAAGTAATCAAAATTTTGCTGTCCTGTATCACCTACAAATTAATTTAAATAATTTAAAATAAAAGAGAGTACTTACAAAAATATTTGCGGCGTTAAATAGCTCCTTGTTCGGAATTATCCAAGTTTTGGGTAAAATTGCAAAATCCAATACAGATCCACAGAACCGCAACGGTCAAGTTCACAAAAGTTACGATATAAAAATTAAAAAAGTATTTCACTCCCACTGTTCACGTCCGATAAATTGTTGACACTAACACAACGTTGTTGTAACGAAATATCCACTGATTACTCCAGTTGGCACGTCTATACTCTGCGAAGTCTAGAACGAGACTAAAATTTGTAGTGGGGTCGGCGGAGTCCCGACTTGCAACACGCACACACGCGCGTCACTCGTTGCCTCTGTGTGAGTGAGTGCGGCTGTGTGAGTCCGCCTGCTACTGTGTGCGTTTATTTACGTAACCTACGTCTGTGTAATCTACACGATTGACTCAATGTAGTCTCCAATTTTTAGTTAATTCTCGATTGAGTCATGGGTTCGGATTATTTGTCGTTTCGGCACTTCTGAGAAATAATTAATTGATAAACTCTGCAATGGCGTATCTAATGTTATTTTTTATGGACAATAATAATTGGTCTCGCGTTACCGTTTGGTAATGTTAACTGGTTTAGTTCGAATGATTACTTTAGATTTTGATGTTTGCAAATTCAGTTTTGCATATTTTTGCAATGTTTTCGTAAATTCGATTGCATCGATTTGGTCGATAAGTTAGAAAATTCTGAAAGTTATCGTGAAGGACAGTGCGTTGACCTGTAGACAAAGGAACCTTGTTATTTGCACTTTTACAGATATTAACAATTTTATACTAGGTTTGAAAAAGTCTGACAATTACTGATATTGATTTATAATAAAAGTTTTGTAAATATTTATATGGACTGTTGCCAATAATCGTATTTAATTTTTCATACGATAATAAAATATTTTTTTATTCTTGTAATTTTTTGAAATATAGTTCACTGTACAGTCATCATTTAAAAAAATCTTTACACGAAAAATTAATTATTTCACAACACAAAAAAAAGAAAATAGAACTTACATCATTATTCCTATAAAGGTGCATAAAATTAGGCTTGATGCTACGCACCGCTACGTAGCAGCGCGTGGCGGCGCTACGACGTAGAAGCCATTTCCCCACTTTCTTAGTTATGACGCACAGGCTACGACGTAATTTTTTGGTTATCTATTATCAGGGATAGTGAACATTTTTTTTATATTGAAGGCCGTATTTCCGGCTACGGAGCCGTGGCGTTGACCATAAGCCTCGGGTCAGATTTTGGACGTATACTACTCGGGCTTATATTTGAAAATTACCCTAATTTACTGAAAACTTAAGGTGAAAGGGTACTTGCGCTCTCTCCATACAAACGTAGTCGACTGTTTCCTCCCTGGATAATGCAACAAAAATATTTGCTAAAATATTTTTGTTGCATAAAACCTATAACTGCCATGACTAGTCCCTATGTCTTGATATCTTTTATTTTCAACATAAATATTTGATTTGAGTGGCAATACCAGTATTTTGACCCTCAGGTAAATAATGGTGTGGTCACATTTTGAAACATCCCCAAAATGAGTAAATTATTGTAATTTTCCTAAGCCAAAATATATTTTTCTTATTTTAAAATTTTACTAGCTGTTAAGTATTTTATATACGAAACAAAATCTTGAATCAGTCTATTTATAAGGAATGATTGGGAAACGGAATGTAGTAGTAATAGTAGTAATGTGATTTCTATATAATTTAATTTTATAATTTAATATTTACCTATAAGTCTGTAATCTATGGAATGTAAGTACTTACTTAATTTCTGAAATAAATGATTTATTATTATTATAAGAAAAACCGCATTAAAATCCGTTGCGTTGTTTTAAAGATCTACATAGGGACAGACAGAGGAAAGTGACTTTGTTTTATACTATGTAGCGAAGTTATTTGGTAAGGACCTAAATACCTATAAGTACCTCTTTTGTTTCCATTCCGATCGTTCTTATTTCTCTTCACCGTCTTTTGTTTGTTTGTCTTACTTTTGTTTCCGCTTCGATTCACTTTTGTATCCGTTATGATAGTCTTTTGACAGATCGAATCACGAAAATATGCTTGTCTGTAAATTAGGTTTACGGACTTTACGGACGATTTTTTTTTACGTGATTTGTGTTGTGAGTGTCGATGTTCAGTTATCACGTTAACAATTCACGTGATTGATTAAATCATTGAGAAAAGAACTTAACGTGATTCAATTGATGGTACCACGCAATCTAACCACGCGGCCACAGTCGTTATTACAAGATTCTCTTACGCACTTATAGAAAACTCCGAAGTTTCTTACCGACGAATATATTTCCTCATATTACTTTGATATTAAACAGAATTATCAAAATAGGAATGTTACGAGATTCTATGAAACTTTTTATTATAAGGAAATGTTTACCGTTTGGTACATTACATGATTTTAGTATGACGTTGGTTATTATGTTGTTCAACTAAATCACTAGTCCAAAGTTCAAGCTGCGTACGACGCAGGTTCGATTCCCGTGGAACATTTGTATGATTCACAGATACTTGTTACTGGTCTGGGTGTTTTTATATGTAGGTATATGTTTACAAAACAAAAGTATATGGTATTGTGTTAGTTATAGTTATAGTATAGTTTATACGTCATCTGGTCACTTTAACACAAGCCTAGTTGTTAAGTTTAGGGCTTGATGCTAGATTTACCTAAGTACACTAATATCAACCTCTCCTAAGTCAGAGATTTTTTTTTGTTTTATTTATCAAAATTAATTTTAGCACACATTATGACATAATTTTTGAAGTTATACTTCTTTAGGCGCGTTATGAAAAAATGATGAGAGTGAAATTTAACAAAAGCGAGACACAAAATTCTCACGTCACACAAAATTCTCACGGGAGAAGTTGTTTAAATCTAAATTGAACTTTATTGATTGTGTTGACAATCCTTTTCCAGTCCAGAGTTTTTTGTCGGACGAGTATTTTGCCCGACGAGTTTTTTGTCGGACGAGTTTTTTGTCGGACGAGTTTTTTGTCGGACGAGTTTTTTGTCGGACGAGTTTTTTGCCGGACGAGTTTTTTGTCGGACGAGTTTTTTTTTTTTTTTTTTTTGTCGGACGAGTTTTTCACCGGACGAGTTTTCTGTCGGACGAGTTTTTTGTCGGACGAGTTTTTTGCCGGACGAGTTTTTTGTCGGACGAGTTTTTTTTTTTTTTTTTAATGCCAAAAAAGTATAACTTCTCACGCGCGTACATAAGTACACGCACCCTTTTTTTAAGTTCAAAACATTTTTTGTTTATATCTATTACTAGCGACCCGCCCCGGCTTCGCACGGCTATATTATGCATGTTTTATACATATAAACCTTCCTATTGAATCACTCTATCTATTAAAAAACCGCATCAAAATCCGTTGCGTAGTTTTAAAGATTTAAGCATACATAGGGATATAGGGACAGAGAAAGCGACTTTGTTTTATACTATACTAGCTGTTGCCCGCGACTTCGTTCGCGATGTGGTTTTGGTTTATATAGAATGCCTAGCATTTTCCCGCATAGATACTATTTAACGTTCGGTGTAAGTTATAATAACAAAATAGATAAGTACATTGTTTTTAAGCTATATTTTTTGATTGATTTGGCAAAGGCACTTATGTAGGTAATTAATATTTATATTTATTTATTTCACTCAAATAGAACATAATACACAACAATATAATAAGCTAAAACTAAGTTCAATTCATATTCGCACAAAACTTTCAACATCTTTGTCTTCCTCATCATCTCATCTTTGGTTTTCTTGTAAATGAAAGTAAAAAAGAATTATTAACTAACCGTTGTCCCTCTATCCATATTTTTGTATTTATAATATAAGAGGTTATAGTATTTATAAACACCAACATCATGCAAAAATAATCTATTTTGGTGCAAATAAAATTTTGTTTTTTATTTTCAAATATTATTAATGATTAAATATGAAAGGTCAATTGGACAGAACAGATACTTATACATAAAATAACGTCCTTACCTATTGATAGCGGGCATAACGTTGAACAAAAAATGCTTTCACACCAAACATCTAAAACGTCTCGGAAACGGGGTATTTGAAGGAACGTGATGTCCTATGATTTTACAAAAGTGCACGATGCCCTTAGGGACCTATACCTATCGATAGAGGACATCGAAGAAAACAAATAAGGCCTTCACACCAAACTTCTAAAGGATACAGGGTTTTTGAAGAAACGTGATGTTCCATGATTTTCCAAAAGTGCGCGGTAACTTTATGCCAATAATAATTGTGTAAAATTACGGTATGCCTAGGGTTATTTTATTATGCCAAAACGTTTATGCCAAACTACAAAAGGACATTTTGTTTATGCCAAAAGTGTGGTTCCCACCTAAAACCTCTGAACCAACCTCCAACTCCTAAAGCGTCTGGGAAATGGAATATTTAAAGAAAAATAATGTCCTATGATTTTAAAAAAGTATGCGGTTCACTTTGAGACCCATACCCACCTAAATGAACAAAAAATGCCCTTATACAAAACCTATAAAGCGTAAGGGCATTATTTATCCATCGGGTCTAAAATCACAGCGCAAAAAACATAACACTGCCACGCTCCCATACTGAATGTCCGGACCCTTTTTGCAATTTTCTGAATTCTAGACCAAATTTCCCAGATTTTCTTAATTAGGTAGCTAGGGCTACGTAATTTTGGGGAAAACAAAATAAAAAAACAGCTGTGACATAGGTACGGCAGACAGACAGACATGACGAATCTATAAGGGTTCCGTTTTTTGCCATTTGGCTACGGAACCCTAAAAATTGATTTTTACAAACATACCTTATCTATTATTCACTTCAAAAACTTCAAAAAAGGAGGAGGTTCTCAATTCGTCGCGTATATTTTTTTATGTATAATTTTCGCCGATTACTTACTCGAAAACGCTTAAACCGATTTGGAAAATTCTTTTTAGGGTTTCGTACCTCAAAAGGTAACAAAGGAACCCTTATAATATCACTTTCTTGTCTGTCTGTATGTCTGTCCGTGTGTCACCACCGATTATCTCAGGAACGAACGGTTGGACTTAGCAAGTTGAAATTACTGAAGTCTATGGTCCCTATTATGTGTATAAAAATCAAGGTGTATAAAAAGTAATGTACGAAACCTTCGGCGCGCGAGTACGACTCGCACTTGGCCGGTTTTTTTATTTTATTTTTATTTTCTAAGGTGTCCGCGACTTGAACTCATAATTCAAACTATTTAAATAAATTAGTTGATTGCGATATAAGTGTAACATCGAGGAGGTCTTCGCTATAGGAGATCCGTAATTTTATGTAGTAGTACCTCTTTGTACTAACCTCATTTTCAGTTTCACGTAGGTCAGTAGGTAGTAGATATATGCAAACTATTTGGTTTTATGACAACTGTCATTTAGATCGGAGGCATGTACCTGTACGCCTAGTATGACTTGTTATAGCACTCGAAAATAAGGACCCCTTATAAGGTCACTCTCTTGTCTGTCTGTCTGTCAGTGTGTCACTACCGATATTCTCAGAGACGGGTGGATCTAGTAAGTTGATTTTTAGGAAGTTTCATAGTAAATACTCAATATAGTATGTTTGATCGAATACGTAAAAAAGTAGTGCTAAGCGTACTGTTCCTTTTTGACGTTTGATTACGTTTTACACGGAAAAATATTTCGATTACACATTTTTTAAATGTTTTTTTATCAAATATCATAATTATTGTATTAAAGTTAAATTGAAAAATACCCTAAATGTTAATCTGGTATTTTCTGAACATATTGGTGTGGACCTCTTTGACATCTGTTCTCTAGTTTATGAGATTACCTGGTTCAAACAAACAGACAAACAGACAAACAGACAAACAGACAAACAAAAATTCTAAAAACTACCCTATCGTGTTCAGCTAACGATTCTAAGACGACCTGTGTATTTTTTTTCTGGATATTTTACAATTACAGATTTTTTTATGTCTACAGATTTATTATATGTATAGACACTACTCACTATTTTTAACACTATTTTTATTTATATTATATTTATATTGTTTATTTATATTGAGTCGATTTTGATGAAACTCGGTATGATGGGAGTGACTTTTTATTCCCATGTTCCCATGGAAATGGGATTAATTAATAAATGTTACGAAGTGTATTAGGCTGAATTATAAGTATGTTATGGGACTAAAGCAAGAAAACACACTCAATTGACTCGACACTTTTTTATCTTGAGTTAATTATTTTTACGTAAATTAGACCACGGGTCTCCGAATAGGGGTCGTGGTCCCACTTTGTATAGTTGAACCAAAGGACTTTTTGGAGTTCCGTGGTCCAACTCGTTGGACAGAATAGATGAACTACCACCACCTATTTTATTAAAAAGCGCTCTTTTTTTAAACTCTAGTTCACAATCTGAACTTAAAACTCGATTTACGTAAATCTAGTTTTAAGTCAGCTTCTAGAATACGGGCCTTAGTGTTATTAATTGTTGATTTTTTTAACAGAGCAATTATTTAATTATGATCAAGTGAGGTAAAAGTCCAATAAAGTTTCCATTCTTTCGGAAAAAACCGGAGCACCAAATCCGTAACAATCTCAAACTACAATACCTAGACGTTATACCTAAAGCCTCATGTTTTCCTCGTTTATAAAACAACAAAAATACAAAATAAATCGAAAATTACCCTTAAAGCTTTAGTTATAAGATTCATTTTAACCTGATACTGTTAATGTCACGTGCAAAAATTTGTATTAGGTCACAGTCAAGGCTATATTATATATTTTTCATACCTTTTTATAAAGAGTCATGAATAATTTATTATGTGATTATATAACACTAAAGACTTCAATATATTAGTACAAGTAGACCGGACAATTGTGACAAACCTTTGTATCAAAATGTTTGTACTAGAAAAGTACAAAATCATTTAGCCTAGAGCAGTGGTTCCCAAACTCTTTTACCTCGTGGACCCTTTATTATGTATTTGAGTTTGGCGTAGTGCCCCATCTAAATTCACAGAGATGTAATTTTAGCTATATTTACGAATTGCATTTTTGCAAATTAATCGATTTTTTTACCTGACCTCCAACTGTTGTGTTACATTTATTCATAAAATTTAAATGAAAACCAACCAAAATACAATTTAACAATGAGGTTAGCTAGGTTTTAATGTTAAATCGCCTCACGAAGTGATGTGAAGGTGGCATTCATTTTGAACCCCCATTTTCAACCCGCAAATATTTTTTTCCATGTTCTACCTAAAATGTGTTCCATTTTCTACCCCCAATAATTTAATTGATTATTTTTTCCAATTTCTACCTAAAATGTATTCCATTTTCAACCCAAGTGATTATAATACTTAATATGATGTTTTTTGTACAGACAAAAATATAATTTAATATTTTAAAGTCGTATTTTAACTACTATTTTAATTAACACTTTTACCGAAACTATGAATCTATTTTTTCTGTTGACGTTACTTGAGTAAAAATTAGGTAGGTAGTAAGGTACCCACTGGATATTTGGGTAGAAAATGGACTATTGATTGACGGGGGGTTTAATATGAAGGTATTTTAATTAAAATTATGCCGTGGGTTGAAATTGGGGGTTGAAAATGGATGCCACCGATGTGAAGTTTGTTTCGTTTTATTTCTAAAGATTGGCAACCACACTTAAACCCTTTTCCACCAGGTATAAAGTCGGAAAAGTAATTCATTACAATATTTCATAATATGGGTTAAGTAACAGGGTATATCTTTCCTATATATTTAAAGCCACATTTGCTTATACTCATTAAAACTACTACAGGAACATATTTTTTATCCTATATCTGGGTGAAGAATGGAAAGACACGACCTGCTTAAACGACATTTATTATCGTAGATCGACTATCGTAGATCTCATAGTACTACCATTTTCGAATTCGTATAACTTATATTAAAGGTTGCCGACGACCTCCGGGGGTCTATGTTGACCACTTTGGGAATCACTGGGTTAGAGTGATGTTTGTGTAGCGCAGAAAATAAAAGCAACTATAAGTTACCATAAATATGAAAATTGTGCCAACAGGACCGTGACTTCGTTTGCCTAAAGGTTTAGATTGATTATTTATCTTCAGGTGATTGGAGCCACTCAAAATTCTAACTAAAAATGCATTTCTAGTATTGTTATCAGAAAAAGCGTTGATTTAAATAGTTTTAAGTTATTGACGATTACTTAAGGGCATCTAATCGGACACTTTGTTCTACGACATTCGGAAATTCCAAAAAAATATATTGTTATTTTAAAGGTTTTTAATCTAAAAATTCGCATTAAGTAGGTACTTACCCACGTTTATTTAAAAATATCCCTGCAATCAGTCACGTAATAGGTATTAAGATTAGGTTTATGATTTCATGCTAATTATATTATGTAAAAGTTATGGAAGATTCGAAAGGAATGGAATGGAATCGGTACAATTTGGGGGTCTTCAAGTCGCGAGTGCGAATAGGTATCTTTAAGGAAGTCGTGCTAAATCTTAGGCCGCATCGTCACCTACCATCAGGCAGGTGTGATAGTGGTCAAATACTTTCTTCTTCTTTTCTTCTTGCCTCTTTCCATATCAGTTGGAGTCTGCACTCCTAATAATTTTTCGCTACAACGGTCTGTTGTTGCTGTTATAAGATGTAACACGCCTTCGTAGAATATACCTATTCACTCGCGACTTGAAGACCCCCAAATTGTACACGTCAGGAAAGACAGACGCAAGCAACCGATTCCATTCCCTTGCAGTACGAATAAGGAATAACGAAGAAAAGCGCTTAGTGCGAACGTCTGGTATGTCCACCATGAATCGGTGCCGCACACCAGTCTGCCTGCCTGTATTGCCGATATTTAGGTTTAAAAAATCTTGCGATTAGTAGAATGGCCAGAATATTTAAAATACGAGAAAAGGGTTAATTGGCATGACACTAAGCCAATGGAAGCTAGTTGAAAAATAAAATCAATTTGATACCTCGAGAAGATTCTAAAATCTATGATAAATAAATTTCTAGGTCGCCGGTATGCCGCCGTAAAAAAGCAACAAAAACCCGACGGAAGTCTCCCTGATAAATGAATTAAACATATTTTTTATTATTTCTCAGTAACAATTTGAATTTCAGTAGTCAGTACCCAACAGACAATTGAAATGGTTGTGCAATAATCACATTACATTCATGATAAAATGTTTGTGAATGAATTTTTTATGCGTAATATCGAAGTTACGCGCAAAAAATCCTTATATAAGTAGGTACTTACCTATAGATTTTATAAAGATAACAATTGCAAAAACATGTTTTTACATGATTTTTTATATCGATTTAGTTCGTAACTTTACCTTTTGTTGTGAAAAAAATTAAGAATCAAAGAAGTTGCAATGACTTTCGTTTCTTAAGTAAAAATCTGGAAACTGTCTTTCAAAAAAGAAATCTCTGAACTTTTTGTTTTTTTTTTTTTTAATTTGATTTTGATTTTCTAAACGGCGAAATGGCCGTTTTTTAACAAAATTGGAAATTCATGAATGAAAAACCTCAATGATTGACAAAACAGCCGGGCAGAAACTAGATTACTGTAACGACTATCTCAACAAGAAAATTTTGAGTTGCTAGTCATTATAGTTTTTACGATATATCGTAAAATAATTTTAAAAAGCCCAGTTTTAAAAAAACAAATCTATCGAGAAAAATTAATGCTATCATGTTTTCATTCGGGGAAAAACTGCTTAAAGATCTGAAGATACATTCTAAATAAAAATTAGTGTTGTAGATGTAGCGGAAGTTACTTAATTCTTCATTGGAAAAGGGGCTTTTCAGGTCAAACCGGTCCTTAAATGGGTACAAAAAGGGGGTAAAACCGCGGGACGCAGCTAGTTAAATATAAAATCCACACGTGAGCAATTCATTAACTAGGTAATCATAACAAAGCACGTGACTACGTGATTAAGATATACATAATATACTACATAAATACGATTTGATAGGAACCAGTAGGTATATAATTGTTATGTAACTTGCAAATTACTTCCAGCCATAAAGGTTAGAATTTATTATACTTATTATGAATATTTAATCTCTACTACTCGTCACTAGCGGAATTTTAATTATATTTTGTAGGTAAGTATATTTAAGTGTGAAAAAAAAACTCGAATTTTTTTGGAGTACCTATCGTCCAGACTTTATAATCTATGTTCCGAAGGCACAAATCCTAACTTAATTTTTAAGACGTTTTAATGTGATTTTATGCAAATTGTATGATCCCAAAATAATTTCAAAAGGTAGGTATACCAACTGTTTATTCGAATCTAAGGAAGAACTCATTCATTTATTTATTTATTCATTTTTTTAATTTTTTATTTCATGAGTAGGAAGTAGCTATATTTAATAATATTATGTTTGTTTACAATAAAATTTCTTGAAAACTATTTTGTGACATGACATATAATTTGATGTTATTTATCAGTTTTGTTCCGGAAAAACAACATTAGATAACATTATTAGGTTCCTTCCTTGTTTTTCCTACATGTAAAAAAACTGTCGTTAACAAAATAAATACGATTATGTAACCACCAACCATGTAACCCCACATGTAACTTTTAGAATAATTTGACAGATTTTGTTGAATATAAATAGATAGGTATGATAAAAACTAGCGCATGAAACCACTATCCAGAGAGAAACAAATTCCAAAGAGATGACATTAGGTTTTTCATATAAACTTGGTCATTGTTTTTATTTAAAGCGTGACACCTCTGTGCAAACAAAAAAATCTTTCATTTTGATATCTTCTAATATACGTGTCACGTTGTTTGTGCGCGATGGACTCCTAAACTACTTAACCGATTTTATTCAAATTTGCACACCGTGTGCAGTTTGATCCTACTTGAAAGATAGGATAGCTTACATCTTAATTTATCTCGATATTCCTACGGGATCGGGAGTTACGCGGGTGTAACCGCGGAGCGCAGCTAGTATTAGTATAGAAGTATATATTTTTATTGGGTTAGCCCTAACTAGGCGTTTCACCCGCGTGACTCCCTATCCCGTGGAAATATCGAGATAAAAAAAAGAAAAAAAGTAAAAAGGCCTATGTTACACTCAATGGATCAATGTACCCTTATACCAAGTTTCATCAAAATCGGTCCAGTAGTTTCGGAGCCTATTCGTTACAAACATAAAAACAAAAAAAAATCTTTCCTTACCCGCGTAACTTCCGATCCCGTGGGAATATCGATATATAAAATAGCCTATAGCCTTCCTCGACAAATGGACTATCCAACACAAAAACAATTTTTCAATTCGAACCTGTCGAAAGTAGTTCTTGAGATTAGCGCATTCAAACAAGCAAACTCTTCAGCTTTAGAATATTAGTATAGATAACTCCCGATCCCTTGGGAATAAGTAGCCCATGTGTTAACCAAACATTTTTTTTGCGTCTGTCAGAACAATGAAAATAAAACCGATATATCAGATTTACGGCGCAGCGCGCGCCGACGCAATTTTTAAGTTAACTTTTTCTTACAAATTTTTGTATTGTTAATGAGCTTTTGTAATTGTAGTGTAGTTATTTTTGACATATAGGTTTGTAATGAAGAATTGAAAAATGCACGATGTAGGCAGCTTTTCACATGCAGTTTAAAAAAAAATTACCCAAAGGTCGATTTTTTTTTTAAAACCGGTTTCACGTAAAACCGTTTTATTTTATTTCAAAAACCGAAAAAAATCGGGTTTGGATTTCGAACGGTTTTGCATTTCCTAGTGTTATTCCAGGTCTCCAGCTATCTACATACCAAGTTTCATCTAAATCGTTCCAGTACTTTCGGAGCCTATTTGTTACAAACATAAAAACAAACTAAAAATCTTTCCTCTCTTTAATATTAAGATGAAGTGTAGAAGTTTAGTTTCAGATTGAATGTCTATTCCTGTAACCCAGTTTATAATATTGCTGGAATTTTCCTACCGACTGTTGCTTTCGGATCGAAAACAATTGAATTAATAGGTACGTACATATTGAATTGAATTTGTAACAATTGAATAACTTTATGGATTTAAGTAGAGTTATATAATATTTACACTGTCTGTCTCGAATGACGGGTACGATTTGGGAGTCTTCAAGTTGCGAGTGAATAGGTAATAATAATAATATATTTATTTAACAAAAGCTTACATTATATTACAATGCTCTTGGGTTCCCGCACGAGGCAGAGCCTGTATCGCGGGACACCGACTAAACAATTATAAATTTACACTTAAATTTTTTCTCGGGACAAGTAAGGTGAAAATTGAGTAGTGTCAGTGTAGATGTAGGATTTTTCCAGCTGAGGTGCGTGTGAGGAAAAGTGTGGGAACGGTGAAGAGAAAGGGCAGGGTCTACCACCTCACCCCAGAATCTAAAGACCCTGGGTAGGGGGACTCACCCAACATAAAAATAAGGAAGCGGATGCAGTGGGAGGTCCTTGGGGTAAGGGGGGAAGAGAGACTACAATTAGGAGGAACGAGGGCATTAACGTGAACATAGAACGTGAATCAAGGAGTCAGCGGAGGATTTCAATTAGTTTCTCGGTGGCATCATAATCCAACGATAACAGCCATCGCCTTACACGAACTTTGACTCCGTAGAGAAGACAGGACAAGTCACGTATCTCAAGTTAGGTATCTTCTAGGAAAGCGTGCTACATCTTAGACCGCATCATCACCTACTAACGGGCAGGTGTGATAGTGGTCAAACGCTGACTTGTCATTTGTAATAAAAAACCATAATAATATACTTACATCTACTTACCAAGTTTCAACAGTTTACTTCTTATAGTCTGGGAAAAAAGTGGCTGTGACATACGGCAGACAGACAGACATGACGAATCTACAAGGGTTCCGTTTTTTGCCATTTGGCTATGGAACCCTAAAAAACGGCAATTGATACGATAAAAAGTAGAAGACTTTATTACCACAATATTGACTAATCAACATTTAAAAGACATTCCTATCATCAACTCTATAGATTGTCTTACATAGTAAATAGTAAACTATCTAACATTGCCGGCATACCATAATACAATAGTAAATTAAAGAATTAATAAACTAACAGACAATTGATTAGATTAGTTAGTATGTTTATATGTTTACAATGTATTGATGCATCTGTGACCCGAATAGGTAAACAAACATTATTGTTGATCTTTTTATAACTATATACCTATGTGTCTACTAATCTACTATCATGCATAACGAATGAGAGACGTATAAGAATAAATTATTGAATAAAAAAATCAATTGGCTGCACTTCGAAAATGCATCTTAAGAACACAAAGAACAATCCTACTAAAGGAAATCTTTGGTTCAGCAATAATCGTTTTTGACACTTTTTGATCGTGTAACGACGCGACTATAATTATAACAAAGAGCTAAATCACATTGTGAAAACGATATAATAATACATTTGACGACCTCTGTGGCGCGTCGGGCGAACACCCGACTGCGACGCAGAAGGTTGCGGGTTCGATTCCCGCCGGGAACAAGTATTTATGCTGACCATAAATTCTTGTTTCTGGTTCTGGGTGTTTCCTATATGTATAATATGTATATATTTACAAAAAAAAAAAAGTATATAAGTAGTTTATCCGTTATCTGGCACCCATAACACAAGCATTAAGTTGCTTAGCTTGGGGCTGGATGGCGATGTGTAATATGTCCTGAAATATTTATTTATTTATTTTATTTTATTTAATTTTTCAGGCGAAAAAGGACGTACAGTCACATTACCGAAAGTCATTTGTTCGTTCGGTTTTGAACTTATGGATTTTTCTTAGGAAATATTTATGTGCGCTAATTGAAATTGTTCTTTGAAAGAAAACGTCATGATGAAATCTGCGGCTTCGTTGGCTCCAGATGTATTGACAAGTTCTTTTCTTTGGACACGTTAGAATAAGTTGAGAGGCTATAGGTGATGGACATTGGGCAAGCCAATTCCATTCTCACGCAAAATGTAAAGAGGTCTAGTTGCACAAAACAGTCCGTATACAAGTACAATATAGTGAAATATACACATGACTAGCGACCCGCTCTGGCTTCGCACGGCTATATTATGCATGTATTATACATATAAACCTTCCTCTTGAATCACTCTATCTATTAAAAAAAACCGCGTCAAAATCCGTTGCGTAGTTTTAAAGATCTAAGCATACAAAGGGATATAGGGACGGCGAAAAGTGACTTTATTTTATACTATGTAGTGATATACACACCTCTTTTTTCATAATATCAATTGGCTGTTAAACGAAACGTCGTAATAATAATATCCGCCAAAGTCCACCTTTTGGATTAAGATAATAATTAAGTAGGTACCTAATTATTAACGTCACAAGAAACGTAAAATAATAATAATTGCGCAATTTTGTAATATCGGTAAACAATATCTAGTTTCAACAAGCCCTATCGTTTATTTCTACGAACTGGTACTTTTAGGTATTTATTTTTTCCGAATAATTGTTTATCACAATTGCTTCTACATTAATATTATAAAGAGAAAATATTGTTTTTGTTTGAACCGAATAGGATCTGAAACAACTCCACCGATTTTGGTGCAATTTGGTATGAGGGTATACCTATTGAGTTATTGTATAGGATTATCTTGATTCATTTATTTTATCTTACAATAAAAATTTGTTTGCTTACTCTCTCTTCCTTTGCGGTCTTACTGCTTGATAAATTGGGATTGGCAAAATTAGAAAGGGATAGATCAATGTATAGAGAAAGATTTATGGACCATTCGTTGATCCCATTAGGCATAGCTATTAGTCAAATATAGATAGATAGATAGATAGATAAATTCTTTATTGATTTTTTTTTATTTCTTTCTTAATTCTTTTTTTTTTTTTATAAATTCTTTTTTTTAAATATGCGTCATGTTAAAGAAAATTTAAAACCCTTTCCAAAAATTTAAATAGATATGGTAAGATTAGAAATATTTAAGTATTTTGTAATTTATTTTTTATATCCAATGATCGTGTATTTGAATACCGCCTGAATTATAAAGTTTTAAAAAAATGTTTTTAATTTCTTACTCTGCTTCACTTGTCCCGATATTTGTCACCAAATCTTGCGCGAATTAAATTTGATCTACTTCCCGGGTACCGATTGAGCTGAAATTTTGCATACATGTGTAAATCGCGTAACAATGCAATATCATTTTAATCCTGACTCGTGATGTTTTCATGCAAACTCAAGTGTTTTTAAAATGTAATAGGGCGTAACCTGCACTTTAACTGTGCCTATCCAAATATGGACTTTTTGAAGAAAAGATGTCGTCATAAAAAAACGCCTCCTGCGTCGTATATTTGTTTATCATTTACCTATCACAACTTATGTACATTTTACGAGAATGACATTGTTTCTATAAATAAAAGCTTTATCATCGCACATAACTTGTGTATTTTATTATATATGATTGTTTATAGGTCAAAATAAGCGATTACTCAGTCATTTTTTTTGATAAAAACAAATGCGACGCAGTTCTACCTGATTGATAAGGATAAGGTATTGATAAGGGTCGATTTCATTGTTATTTTGTTTTATATGTGAGTAAAAAAACATGTTTATGTGTTATGATGATAGAGTCTTTTTGAGTTCAGTATCTTTCAAAATGACGTGATCATCACTACATAGTAATATAAATACATAAATATTGCAGGACATTCCACACATCGCCATCAAACCCCAGGCTAAGTAACTCGACTTGTGTTATGGGTGCTGCAACGGAACTACTTAAATAAACTTTTCTTTTGTAAATATATACTTTATCACTATCACTACATAGTATAAAATAAAGTCACTTTTCGCTGTCCCTATGTCTCTATGTCCCTTTGTATGCTTAGATCTTTAAAACTACGCAACGGATTTTGATGCGGTTTTTTTTAATAGATAGAGTGATTCAAGAGGAGAGTTTATATGTATAATACATGCATAATATAGCCGTGCGAAGCCGGAGCGGGTCGCTATAATATCTAATATCTAAGCATAAATACTTATCTAAGGCGGGAATCGAACCCGCAAACCAGTGTTCGGCAGTTCGGCATCTTGACCATTGTGCCAACTTGGTCGTCGTCATTCTTAGATCTTGAGCTCCATTGAAAATTCTAGATCACCAAATGTATGTAACTATGGGAACTATGCACTCGAACGATGGCACACACGACGGGCTGCTCTCTTTGCCATGTTAGCTGCTCTGCAGATGATCTGAACAGGGCAACATGCGGTTACTCTAGCTAAGGTTTGGTCGAGGGTATTGACGCCGTTGACACGAAGAAGAAGAATCAAATGTCTTTCCCATATAACTTCTTCTTAATGTGAAGTAGGACTACTGTGCTATCTTATGAAATTTGATGTAAAGTTTTATGAAAATATAAATTTTGTACTAGTTTTTTCTTTACAATCACCGTAAAATTGAAAAATATAAAGAAAAACGTGTGGCACTCGAGGACTGCCGCGGTTATTGCATAAAAAGGTTTCTTGAAGCAAGAAGTAATCCCTCTTCCTATAGTTCCTTAAAACGCTCGAATAATTTCTTGTCTTAGTAAATGTTCTTATAAAATAATAAAAAAAAATTCGTCCGACATTTGTCGTCCGTCAATAGTAATCGTCCGTCATTTGTCGGGGGTGTTAGGTGTTTTCGTTACGGAATTTCTTGATTCGCCCCCCAAGGCCCGCGATAAAATCTATGCAATAGCTTAAAAATGGAGATATTCTAGGATTTTCACGATTTTTTTCTATCGTGGCAAATCACTCTAATCGTGTTTCGAAGTGTATGACAATACAAAGCATTTCTTCACCTTACGACAGTAGGAATATGGATGGATTTGATTGGATTTTAGTGGTTGATACCCAAAAACTGTTTCTAAGACACCTCTATCGCGCTTCTGGTAGTACCACTTCGTCTTAAGGTCTTCCGACTAACGAAAGTTGGTTGTAGACTTGTAGTATTTTAAATTCTAAATTAATTAATAAAATAGGTTCGTAAAACTTTCAATTGAGGATTTAAAAGGGGATTCCCTTATCATTAAATATTTTATCTTTATTTCCAGTTTTAGGGAAAAAAAAGGTAAATCCAAAGATAGGAAAGTAGATTTATAAAAAACATTATTTTGATCACATGTTTTTATTATTTACTTACTAACTTCAATGATGTCTATAATAATGAATGATTTAAAATATATCTTTCTAATATCGAAATGATCTATTAACTAAGGAACAATTGAAATAGTTAAGGGGAAAGGGTACCGGGGGCTCTTTCCATACAAACTATTACAAACGTAGCCGATTATTTTCTCCCTGGAGCAAATATTTTTGGTGCATAAAACTTATAACTGCCGTAACCATGCCCCTATTTTTTGTTTTTTTATTATTTTTTAAATCTTAAATTCTATGAAAATGAAAAAAACCAAAACATAGGGGCATAGTCATGGCAGTTATAGGTTTTATGGCACAAACATATTTGTGCTAGTGTCATTATCCAGGGAGGAAACAATCGACTACATTTGTATGGAGAGAGCGCAGGTACCCTTTCACCTTAATGGTCAAAGTTTGTTGCCTATGGAAAATTAGGTATAGGAACATAACGATCCATTTCCTTTGCAGTGATTGGTTTTTTAATTTGACTAATGTAAAAAATGCAACTTCGGGAAAAGTAAAATTTGAAAGTCTTCCATTTAAGAGTGAATAGTTATCTTCTAGACTTATGTGCTACATCTGAGATCAGGTTTGATAGTGGTAAAACAGTGACACTATGTAGTGGTAAAACAAAAACTGTAATATGACATGTAAAAAAAAGTTAATTTTATCAAAATCGGTGCACCGCGGTGACTACCTCGATGGCGCAGCGGGTGAACACCAGTCTGCGAGATAGAATTTTGCGGGTTCAATTCCCGTCACAAACCGTTCCTGGACTACGACAAACAGTTCAAAACGAAATCATCTTAATCGGACCAGCCATTCTCGAATTTTAGGGAGACAAACGAACTGCAATTGATTTTTATTTAAAGACTGCTGACTAGACTAGTTTCACCCGCGTAACTCCCGATCCTGTGGGAATATCGGGATAAATTAAGATCAAACTGCACACGGTGCGCAAATTTGATTAAAATCGGTTAAGTAGTTTAGGAGTCCATCGCGCACAAACAACGTTACACGTAATTTATAATATATATTGTCGGTGAGAGCGAACATGATAGTCCGCAGGTTTGCACGTTGCTCGAGAGAAGTAAAGTTGACCCTGTTCCGAGCCTACTGTACATCATTCTATACGTGCACCCTGTGGTCTAGATATACTCAGAAATCGTACGGGGCCCTCCGTGTTCAGTATAACAACGCCTTTAGGATGTTGTTGGGGCTGCCACGGTTTTGCAGCGCATCAGGGATGTTTGCAGAATCGTCTGTAGACTGTTCTTATACCATAATGCGAAAAAGAGGCGCGTCCCTGGTGCGTAGGGTACGTGGCAGTGCCAACACCATCTTAGCCATGATCGCAAGCAGGTTGGACTGCGAGTATATAAACCGCTGTTGTGCCACTGCTCATGGTGTAGAAGTTAAAAAATAATGGCATGGTATCGATGTTTTTTAATTTTACTTTATTTTATTTTAATTACTAACATAGGAATAAGTATTTTACTAATAATATGAGTCTCTGTAACTTGAGTAAATAAATATATATATATATATATTAGAAGATTAATGATTTTTAAAACATAGACCGAAGAATGAACTACTATAAAATAATACAGATATCAATGAAAAATTCTAAGAACGCATCAATCTGTTTGTCATGATAAAGTTCCAACAATTATGATGTAACAAACTTACTATAGTTTAGTCTAACGGAAATACCTATGATTGTTTTCGTTTTTTCTAATCATAAAATTAGACTCTATGTTAATAGACGTAAGGTCGGTTATAGTACAGTAACTGTATAAGCTATGTCGCGGTTGGAGGCGCCAAAAGATTATGAATCATAAATAGCCGAGTCAATTTACAAAACAAATATTACGTGGACTTAAGAGTTTTTTTTTACATAATAATTCATTTATATACTTAGAATATAAAAGCTAATTTACATGTGAGTCATGCCCAAATTGTACCCTAACGGACTCGGTTACTGAATTTCGAAATACGAAATTCCGTAATTTGTGAGACCGAATGTGTATCAGTACGATGTTCGTTAGTTCGACAGTACCGTACTGGTGCTAAGACCTGGTCATTGACGGAGGCTTAGAGGTCCAAACTCAAACTTTATCAAAGAGCGATGGAACGTAGGTGTAATATAAAGAAATAAAGAAATCATTTATCGAGTACAAACACGACAAACAAAGGAAGGAAGAAAAAATTACTTAAAAAACAAAAAAGTGAAAATAATAAAATAACTGATCAAGGATTTGGGCTTTTAAAATCAGTGAGGTTGAAATGGAATTGGACGGGCCATTTATCAAGAATGGATGGTGATAAATGGGCTAAAACAGCAACAAGCTGGGTCCTCGGTGACGTCGATTTCGGCCACGAAAGAGTTGGTGAGACGACGACGACGCTTGTCCGGAAGTGGTCCAGTTAAAAGTGCTAATCAAGCCCTTTCTTTTGAAAGAGGCCATGTTAGGTATAACATGGCCTCTTTCATTTTTTTTTTATACAAATGATAGGTCAGTGTTTCTCCACTACCACACCTGCCTGATGGTAGGTGACGATGCTGTCTAAGATGTAGCACGCTTTCCTAGAAGATACCTAAACGCTCGTGATTCAAAGACCTTCAAATAAACGGGGCTTTGAGGGACGCGAGTGATGGGCAGACGTGGAACAAAAACTTTTCCGACCTTTAGTCTTTTGGTCTTGAAGATCCTAAATTGTACACGTCAGGAAAAACAGACATAGGCATCTGATTCCATACCCTAGCAGTACAAATTAGGAATGACCATCAGATGACGAAGCAAAACGTTTAGTGCGGGAGTCTGGAATTTCCACCGTGAATCGGTGACACATATCAGTTGGCCTGGTTGGATGACGAAATGAAGATGACAAAAATTAGGTCGTGTAGATCTATAATACACTTCCTGCAATGTTTTTGATAAACAGATCATTCTCAGAAGACCCTTTGGCCAGATCCAGGATGGATCTAGTAAGAAACTTATTTTTTTTTATTGGATCCAGATTTCAAATTGTTGATTTACTGAGATTTTTGTATCTCAGTTAAACCACATGTTTATCTTATATATTGGGGGCTGACAAATAGCCGGCAACACTTCGACCCAATGGGATCTTTTCTGTTTCTTACTCTTTGAAGAAGTGGTCGATTAACGCGGTGTTCCCACTGAGAGGAAGAAACCTATATTCCTCCGGTTTGGGATACGCCTTTCCAAGGGGGCTCATACGCTTCGCTGCTAAGACGTAGCATTCACACAGTATGTGCTCCATAGTTTCCCTGACATCACCGCTCTGGCTCTGCAGTCATTATTTGAAGTTAACTTCATTTTAACCACTCAAACCACATGTTAAACTACCGACAAGCTTGTCATCAACGACGATGTTCAAAACTCATAATAAAAAACAGTCTTCATAAAATTTACGGATAACGATAATTTCAAAATACTTTCGGTTGGACTAAAATCTATACTTATATTTTAAAGCTGAAGAGTTTGTTTGTTTGAACGCGCTAATCTCAGGAACTACTGGTTCGAATTAAAAAAAATATTTCTGTGTTGGATAGTCCATTTATCGAGGAAGGTTATAAGGCTACTTTTATTCTCGATATTCCCACGGGATCGGGAGTTACGCGGGTGAAACCGCAGAGCGCAGAGTTGAGAACTATTATGACGCAGGTATCCGCTAAGAAAGGCTTTTGAAAAATTCATCCCTTAAGCGGACGAAATCGCAGCTAAAACCTAATACCCTTTATTCTAAAACGAGGTTTAAGGATAGTCCGAGATGTGGATTTAAACCTTAGATTTCGACACAGATTTACACGTTAACTTTAGTTTAAACACCATCCCTAAATAATTGATAGGGATAGTGTTTAGACTATAGTTCCCCATATAATCTATAGGGATAGTGTTTAGACTATAGTTCAAGAGTAAATCAGTGTCGAAATCTAAGGTTTAAATCTACATCTCGGACTATCCTTAAACCTCGTTTTGGAATAAGGGGGAATATATTTACATTATTTTCCAAACTACGTCACATAATTAATTGAAATCTCTAAAAACTTAATTAAAATATAAACGACGTAGTAAGTTCTATTTGAAAACACGGGGATTTTTAGTTCTCGCCGAGTTATATGAGTCATAATACTTCGAATTTTATTTGTATTTATTATTCGTATCATTAAGAGAATTAATAACACTTACCTTGTGTGATTCCATATTACGTGTGATTGTTGTTTTTTGTCTGAATCATCTACTTTCGTTTCAAGGTTCTGAGATGAGTCATGATTTTGTTCGTGAAAATTAGTTTCAGGAATGAGATACAACTAAATTGTTGATTAAATCATCAAGTGATTGTCTGCTATGAATTTAACTAGTAAAGTATATGAAGGTAAAAAGGGCCAGCTGCCACTTTAATTAAAAATGAAATATTTCGTACAAATATGGAAAACTGCTTAAAAACAATAATCGGTAAGTTAAATATTTGCTTTATTGTTAATCTGAAAATATATAAATATGACAGGACTAGATGTGTGGAATACACATCGCCATCTAGACCCAAACTAAGTAACTAGACTTGTGTTATGGGTGCTAGACAACGGATATACTACATAAATACTTTTCTTCTGTAAATATATACTTGTAATACATAGAAACAACCAGACCACAGACAAATATCTAAGCATTAAAATACATGTCTGAGGCGGGGATCGAACCCGCAACCCTGTGTTTGGCAGTCCGGCATGGTGGCCATTGTGCCAACTGGGTCATCAACAATAATAAAAACAACGACTTATTGTATGAATAATGTACAAAAGTCATCTGTTTTGAATTTCATCTCCCTGGATAGTGGTTACATGCGTTAGTTTTTATGATATCTACCTATTTATATTCAAGAAAATCTGTCAAATTATTCTAAAAGTTACATGTGGGGTTACATGGTTGGTGGTTACATAATCGTAGGTATTTTTGTGAAAGACAGTTTTTTACATGTAGGAAAAACAAGGAAGGAACTTAATAATGTTACTTATTGTTGTTTTTCCGGAACAAAACTGGTAAATAACATCAAATTATAAGTAACTAGCGACCCGCCCCGGCTTCGCACGGCTATATTATGCATGTATTATACATATAAACCTTCCTCTTGAATAAATCTATCTATTAAAAAAAACCGCATCAAAATCCGTTGCGTAGTTTTAAAGATTTAAGCATACAAAGGGAAATAGGGACAGAAAAAGCGACTTTGTTATGTAATTTTGTAATTTTGTAATGAATGTAATTTTTTATAAGTGAAAAAATAAATGGTTGTCTGTAAAGTCGGTTTAAAGACGATAATTTTACGTCATAAGAAAACCATGAATAATTGAGTTTATTTTTTCTTTTATGTGTGTATATATTTTTCATTTTTATTATACTAGCGACCCGCTCCGGCTTCGCACGGCTGTATTATGCATGTATTATATCTAAAAACCTTCCTCTTTAATCATTCTATCTATTAAAAAAACCGCATCAAAATCCGTTGCGTAGTTTCAAAGATCTAAGCATACATAGGGACATAGGGACGGCGAAAAGTGACTTTATTTTATACTATGCACAGTGATTTACATTACCTACATAAGTCTTTTATTCGTCACTCGTCACCATAACACAAGCCCAGATGAGCGATATTATTATTAAATACTCTGTTTCCTTACGGGAACGGACGCGTCATGGTCATGTAACCATGACGCATGACGTCACACAATATTACCGTTGCACTTTTTTGTTAATGCAGGTGTTTAACCAATTTATTCACGTCACGTCAAAAATTGAGTGGGGCTCCCATAAAAACGGTGCGGACTCGCTCTTGGCCGGATTTTTTAAATACTAGATAAAAGTATTTTTCTACATGAATTATTTTTGTTATTGCATCATATTTATTGTTTAAGATAAGCCGAAAGCACGTGTTTTTAAAACGTTTCCACAAATCCGATTTTCGCACAAAGAAATTATATCGATTCGATTATTACGAAATATGTTCGATAAACAATCGTTTTTTATCGATAGGTATTTGGTGCAACGAACGATAACTTGGCGAGGTGGTTTCGAGGTCGAAATTTAATACGATTTTTATGATTTTAGGGTTCCGTACCCAAAGGGTATATAAACGGGACCCTATTACTAAGACTCCACAGTTTTTCTGTCACCAGGCTCTAATGGGTTCACTACGCTAGATCGAAACACGTTTCCACTTGTTACATTTTAACTATGACGACTCACCATATGCCAAATTGAACCAAGTAGAACTGCTTCATTATGACAAATTATATTACACCGATGCTTCATTTCACCTAATGACATTTTATTACTGATTTATTTTGCCTATAGTTCATTCATTTAAATGATGTTTCAACAATAGAATATAGAATAGAATAGAAAAACATTTATTTGGACAAGCACACGACATAGATAAATAAATATTTAGAACAATTTAAGAGATGTTGACAAGCAATCATAAGAACATAAAAAAAAAAATACAAAAATTGAGGAAGAATAATAAAGAACAAAAAAGTATAAAATTGAAAGACAGAATAATCAGATTATAAGAACAGCAGAGAAAAAAAATAAAAATAAAAATATCTATTTAAAAAAAAATAAGATCTAAGGAGCCGTGTGCCTCCAAAAAGGCTCTGCCTCAGCAAAAATAGCTGTACCAACATTAAGTTGCTACAGCTGCTGGTCTTCCGGCAGGACCCTTTGCGGATGACGCTTCGCACCGCGAGTAGAGCTGGCTTGCTTTAGTTATTGTTCTGAGAGCTGGCGAGTCTCAAGTGTCACAACCATAAAAAAAAACGACCTACGTAAAAAAAATAAGAATAATAAAATAAAAAAAATAACAAAAGATAAATAGTTATGTAGATAAATAACTATTTATCTTTTTTCATTTTATTTTATTTTTTTATTCTTATTTTTTTTACGTAGGTCGTTTATTTTACTACGTGCCATTCGATCAAGAACTGTTTTTAGATTTTTTCAATTTCATCGGATCCCAAAGAACTGTGATAGCTTGACAGTTGAAATTTTCACAGATGATGTATTTCTGTTGCCGTTATAAAAACAAATATTAAAAACATGATATCATAGTACGGAACCCTTCGTGTGCGAGTCCGACTCGCACTTAGCCTTTTTTTGGATCCAATTTTGTATGAATATTGGTTTATCCGGTTAAAAGCCTTAAGGCTGCTTAATGCTTATGCTGCTAAACGCAACGCGCCAGTAATACCCGTCGCTTAAAACTAATATTCTTGATTGTAACAAATGTGTTTTGTTTTTCTCAAAAGTGCTGGGATGGAATTGTAGGTGTAATTTTTACCGATATTTTGCGGTAATTTCGAGGCGAAAATTCTTTGTCATTTCAAAGCTAGACTAGTTTTAATTCTTAATTTTAGGATAGTTTCAAAACTATAGGAAATGTTTGGCTCAAAATCACACCAAAATGTCGGTAAAAATCTCACATACAATTCCATCTCAGCACTTTTGAGAAAAACAAAACACACTCGTAACAATCAACAATTTTCACCAACGAAGGCGACCGGTACCAATAGTAACTATTTAGTAGGCTGTGTACCAAGGTCGTTGGCGTATGGACCTTATATTTTTCATTTGTTTGGCTCATAATATAATAACTACTTATGTGATTTAAAACGAGTTATTTTACTGTGTTTTTTGTTTATATCTTGTTAAGCTCGATATTTCGATTCTATTTCAAGCAACATTTTCACGTGACTGGAGATTTTAAGTAGTTGCACCCGTATCATACCACAAAAAAGGTTACCTCACGTTTTTTTAATACATTTATCAATTAATATTTATCGAATTAATCGATTTATTTGCCATTTTCATAACACTTTTTATCAAAAAGACAATAGCTATCTCTTAGACAACAATTTATCAAAAATTGAGGATAAAAAGTTAAATAAATAAGGATTATGTATTGCGTGTTTAGATACTGACGGTAGATAGGTATTGAATAATAACATTTTTAATGATTATGATGTAATTTGAAATAAAAAATATGTTTACTTTATAAATAGGTAATACCTAGTTGCGGCCCACGGTTTCACCCGCATAAGTCCCGATCCAGTGGGAATATCAAAATAAAAAGTAGGCTATAGCCTTCCTCGATAAATGGACTATATCCAACACAAAAAGATTTTTTTAATTCGAACCAGTAGTTCCTAAGGTTAGCGCGTTCAAACAAACAGACTCTTCAGCTTTATAATATAACTAGCCCCGGCTTCGCACGGCTATATTATGTATGTATTATACCTAAAAACCTTCCTCTTTAATCACTCTATCTATTAAAAAAAACCGCATCAAAATCCGTTGCGTAGTTTTAAAGATCTAAGAATACATAGTGACATAAGGACATAGGGACGGCGAAAAGTGACTTTATTTTATACTATGTAGTGACTATAGCTGAATTAAATATTTCGTAAAAATAGGAAAAACTAGTTAAAATTTTCTTTATTATTAATCTGATATACCTACAATTCATTTGTTTATTTTATCATTTTGTTACTATCAAGGTTTTTAAATGTTGCAAACTCTACAATTATTAAAATTGCAAAACAAGGGAAAATCAAATGTCTAGAGAGTCTAGCTCGACTCTACCAAGCAGTTTTATCCGGCCACGATTTTTTAATCAGAGAGATTGAAAATTCAATAGAGATGACATCATAATATGGTATTTTTTATATAAAAACTTTGTCTATTACTTACTATTATTATAAAGTTGAAGAGTTTGTTTGTTTGTTTGTTTGAACGCGCTAATCTCAGGAACTACCGGACCGATTTTGATTAAACTTGGTATGAGGATACATTGATTAATTGAGATAAAAAGTACCTTTGTCCAGGTCATCAGCTATTTACATACTTGCCGAGTTTCAACACAATCGGACCAGTATTTGCGTGAAGGAGTAACAACATACCCACAAACACACACACACAAACTTTCACTTTTATATTAGTAGAATAGGACAAGGACCTAAAAGGTTTTCCAAAATCCGCCCCTCAATATTCCAAAAGGTTGCCCACCCCTGAGTCTAGACGGAAAAGCACCTACCCAATAAAACTTTCCTTTAATTTATTAGTGTGTACTGCGTCTCGTTGTGTCATAGATTAACTAACAGTTACTAGGTACAATCAACGTTCAAAAGTCCACCGACACCGTAACGTTTACAATCCTGTGCAACACTATTTGAACATAAATAATTATTAAAGGACATTCCATACATCGCCATCTTGCCCCAAGCTAAGTAACTAGAGTTGTGTTATGGGTGCTATTACAACGGATATACTTACTACTTATATACTTTTCTTTTGTAAATATATACTTACTAGCGACCCGCCCCGGCTTCGCACGGCTGAATTATGAATGTATTATATCTAAAAACCTTCCTCTTTAATCACTCTATCTATTTAAAAAAACCGCATCAAAATCCGTTGCGTAGTTTTAAAGATCTTAGCATACATAGGGACATAGGGACGGCGGCGTCCCTATGTCCCTATGTATATCTATATGTAATATGTAATGATAATACATAGAAACAACCAGACCACAGACAAATATCTAAGCATAAATACTTGCATGAGGCGGTAATCGAACCCGCAACCCTGTGTTTGACAGTCCAGTATTGACCACCAACCACCACCAATGTGCCAACTTTAACATTATGACAACGTAACCTGTGGATCGAACCCACGTCGGTTAGTGTAGCGGGTGGTGGCTTATACCACTCGACCAACTAAAGATAAAGCTAACATATTATAATAATCACACTACTTTTGATTCAAGTATTTATGTTTGTGTGCTACATCTATTAGAAGAAGGTCGTAAGTCCAATACTTGTTAATAGTATTATGGTAAAAACTGATATTGGACTTATGACGCATACTGTACATATCGAGTTCAGACTAGTGCAACTGCGTCATTGGACAACTAACACCAAATTACACCTTGTTACATATTCACTAAGGTGGGTTTTTGTTTGTGTAAGCGACTGCGCAATAGTTGCGACATTGTTTTTCAACGAAAATTACTGATAGATAGCTATAGGTATGTAATGTACCTTTAGGATTATATTTGTATAGATGGGAAATAAATAGTCCAGGTAGGTATGTTTGTTTGTTTATTCCGTAACGGTTTGTTGCGTAAATCAATTTGTTTTTTGCGCAATTACCGTAATAAGCTCTAATCTTGAGACCTTTTGAGCATGATCACGAAGGTCACAACCACATGGGGTTCTTTGCAAAGCTCATGAGCTTATTAGTTACTAGCGACCCGACTCGGCTTCGCACGGCTATATTATGCATGTATTATACATATAAACCTTCCTCTTGAATCACTCTATCTATTTAAAAAACCGCATCAAAATCCGTTGCGTAGTTTTAAAGATTTAAGCATACTATAGGGATGTAGGGACAGAGAAAGCGACTTTGTTTATACTATGTAGTGATAGGTATATTAGCAAGTCGTTGAGGGCTACTTCTGTGTACCTAAACAAACAACTTTTGTTCTACGACTTTTGGAAATTCGACAATTTTTTTGATATTGTTGACTGCCAAACTCAGGGTTGCGGTTTCGATTCCCGCCTCAGACAAGTATTTAAGCTTAGACATTTGCCTGTGGTCTGGTTGTTTCTATTTATTATAAGTATATATTTAGAAAAGAAAAGTATATAAGTAGTACTATCAGTTGTCTAGCACCCATAACACAAGTCTAGTTACTAAGAAAAAAAAAAAAGGGACATAGTCGTGGCAGTTATAGGTTTTATGGCACAAAAATATTTGTGGTAGTGTCATTATCCAGGGAGGAAACAGTCGACTACGTTTCTATGGAGAGAGCGCAGGTACCTTAATTAATAAATATAAATAAATATTGCAGGACATTCCACACATCGCCATCTAGCCCCAAGCTAAGTAACTAGACTTGTGTTATGGGTGCTAGACAACGGATATACTAGTTATATACTTTTTTTTTTGTAAATATATACTTATAATACATAGAAACAACCAGAGCACAGACAAATATCAAAGCATAAATACTTGTCTGAGGTGGGAATCGAACCCACAACCCTGTGTTTGGCAGTCCGGCATGGTGACCATTGTGCCAACTGGTTCGATAATTGTATTAGCAGACTTGGGTCCATGACTGGTAGTATCTATACTTACCTGGTTCGTATTCAACGAATACAAAAACAGACGTATTATTTTCGAGTGTATATTACGTAAGTATTACACAATATTAATAGTTTGGTTGGAGGTGTGTCATGTCAATTATTACTAATTTTGCCTCTATTACGTTGTTCTACGTCGGCATCGTACGATCTTGAACTTGGCCTGTGGCTGTGAGTTATGTCTCTCGCAGGCTAGCAACTTTCTGTTGACTGTTTGGCGTTAATCTGGGGCCTTATTCTGCTATTTCGCGTTAATTTATTTACCATCGTCATTATATCGAGACTCTATCGATATTATATCGAGATTGTTACTTTATTTGGTATTCTGCTAAAGTTTTATAACATCGCAATAGAATCAATAGGGAGTCTCAATGGAATAGTAATAGATATGTTGCAGGTGTTGCCTAGCAACATGGTATATGTTGCTAAGCAATATACCGTTTTGACAACTATCGAGATTCCATTGCGAGCCACGATTCTAGAGCAGAATACCAAAGTGAATCAGTGGTGCGTCAGTGGTGTTTCGATAGAATACATTAGGAGAATACCAATTTGACATGTACCTAATGTCATATTTTTGACATTAAATGTTTATTACGATTCTATCGACACGATATTGAAACACAATAAAATTGTGTTACAGACTTAGGCCCCTGTAGTTTGACTGGCTTGGGTACAGTTCACATTTAACAAAATAAAAAAATCGGTAAGGCTGTGTATCAGTGACGTCGTAGTAAAGACGTGAAAACGTCCTTAAAAATTATACCTAGACTAGCTTTGGCCCGCGACTTCGTCTGCCTAAAAGTCAAAATGGTTATAATAGGATCACGTTGCCCCACACAAACTTTTCCCCCTTTTTCACCCCCTAAGGAGTAGATTTTTAAAAAATCCTTTCTTATCGAATGCCTACGTCATACAAAAAACACACCCTCCAAGTTTCAGGTCTCTACGATCAGCGGTTTAGGCTGTCCGTTGATCCGTCAGTCAGTCAGGACAAAGGATTTTATACGTTTAGATAAGTTTGGTATACAGTCTAGAGTCTAGGGCATATTGCATGACATGTGCTAAATTTTAACTAAATACATTCAACGGGTAATCTAAAAATCATTATCATTACACAGTATAAAATAAAGTTACTTTTCGCCGTCCCTATGTCCTTAGATCTTCAAAGATACGCAACGAATTTTTGATGCGGTTTTTTTTAATAGATTATTATTATTAAGAGCCTAAAAGTGTCCCACTGCAGGGCAAAGGCCTCTTTAACTTTCTTCCACTGATCACGATCCGCTTTTTCCGAAGTTTTTTAAGCTATTGCATAGTTTTTATCGCGGGCTTTGAGCGCGGCGACCGAATCAAGAAATTCCGTAACGAAAATAAAACCTAACACCCCCACTCCGCCTACCATGTAGCTCGGCCGAGCGTGTATGTATTTTTAAATTTATTTCTTTAATTAGTTAATTATTTTTTGATTGAATTATATTTCAATAATTAGGTAAAGGTTATACTTTTTAATCAGTTTGCTACATTGATAGTTGGTTAATCATGTTCTAAACGCTTTTAATTTTTGATTTTCCGTACCCAAAGGGTTAAAACGGGACCCTATTGCTAAGACTATTGCCCAGGGCCGTCTTTAAGCTATTGAAGGCACTGGGAAAATTGGGGCCCCTAAGACTTTGAGGGAACAAAAGTTACTCTTTTAGCATTCACACTAAGAACAATCTATGTTGATTGAAGAGGAACCTTTCTAGATTTGAGATAGGCAAAATACGCAGGAACTGGGGGGCATGTGCCCATCCATCATCTTGCCCAGTGGAAAACAGGGGCCTGCGTCTGCCTGTCTGTCACCAGACTATATCTTATGAACCGTGATAGCTAGACAGTTGAAATTTTCACAGATATTGTATTTCTGTTGCGGCTATAAAAACGGATACAAAAAAACAAAAAATAATATTTAAGTTGGGCCCTGTGGGGCTCTACAAAATAGTACGGAACCCTTTATTTGCGAGTCCGTTTTGCACTTAGCCGGATTTGATGTGCTGTACATTGGCTGACCTGACGTCAGCAAATAACAACGCCAGGGACGTGGCAGCTCACTGGAATGGGCGGATCTGACCCTGCCTCATCAATAAATATATATAGCCTTTTATTTATCCTTTGAATATTAAAATAACTTATGCATAATAACTATTACTATGAGAATATTGAAAAGAAAATATACTAAATCTACTGTGGTTATTCAAGGATCTCTTTTTGAGTAAAGGCCTCCTCCATGGCTTTCCAATTGTCTCTATTCTGTGCTGTAGTTATCCAATCTTTTCCCGCTATTGTTTTTATTTCGTCTTCCCATCTCTCTGCCGGTCTACCTCTGTTCCTTTTTCCTAACGGTCCTCTCCAAATCGTTATAGTTTTGGTCCACTTTTTGTTTGTCATTCTGGCTATCCTCATGAGGATGAGGATAGCCAGAATGATAGATAGATAGCACAAATTAAAGGGGGGTATTGATGAGGATCAATACCCCCCTTTAATTTGTGCTATCGATACGAAGAAGAAGAGTTGTGTAAGTCAACCTAAAAGAAGCAAAGAACCAATCAATATATGACACAAGCATCATCAACTTTGTAACTAAGCTATTGTTACAGTGACACGTTTCTAAGTCGCGTGCCCCCGCCACTAGCCACGTGAGGGTGCCACGTGACGATTGCATAATCAAGGTCAACTTACGTAACTAAGTCTGTCTATTAAACAAAATAATAGCTTTATTAGCCTTTTTTTGTTGGGGCTTTTTTTGCGAACAGTGGAAAAGAAACCAAACAGAGGACGGGTTTTGATCAGATGGTTGAAAACGTAAGACGTCTTGTATGTCAATTTGTCTTATAGAAATAGTATTATCAAAGTCAAAATCCTATTATCATTTGGAGTTGTGAATAGCGCTGCACTGGGAGCCTTTTAAACTTAAAAAAAAAATTTAAGGCAAAGTCCTTATTTTTGCAAATATTGTGGGTAAAAAAATAAAGAAAAAAAAACAAATGGTTGTCTGTAAATTCGGATATAAGTCTTTTATTTGTCACTCGTCACCATAACACAAGCCCAGATGAGCGATATTATTATTAAATACTATGTTTCCTAACGGGAGCGAACGCGTCATGGTCAGGCACCATGACGCATGACGTCACACAACGGGAACGGGTCGCATTACGTCACACAACATTTACCATGACACTTTTTTGTGAATGCAGGTGTTCCATCAATTTATTAGACGTTATCAGGTCAAAAACTTAGTAGTTATTATTCCATACCTATAGGTTCTATTCTTTTAGAAAAAGCTAAATTGAAATTGAATAATTTTAATAATTATAATTTTCATAATAATAATTTTCATACCTGTTCTTAAATTTTTAATACAGTAATATCATTCCAATCGCGACATAATGAGAATCATATATAATAGAAATGTAAGCACGTGGAATAATAAACAAAAACACATTCATATCGAATTTCTACATTTTACTTGAAACAAAAGCTATCAAATACATTTAAACATTATGAGGTAGAGACACGGGACTGTAGCAATAATTTCAGACACGTGTTTTACAAAACAATTTGAAATAATCACGTTTGCATAAAACACAATATTATCTTTTATGTTAAAGTTTTAATTGGTGTTTAACATGTTTCAGTAGTTCGCTTCGGCAAACTATAGCAATTTTTCAGTTTTAATTTTTCCGGTTGGAATAAAAACAATTATACCTATGTCAGGGAAAAATAGACAACATTTTATTGATCAAAAAAATGTAGGAACAAAAATAAATTATGTCAGGGAAAAACAGATAACATTTTGTCCTGACGTTATCATGATATTATGCCAAAGAATAAAATGCATAAAAAATACTGTTTATTAAGTGAGTTAGAATTTTTCGATTCATTATTTATCGCAAATACATTTGTTTTACAAGAAAATAAAACATCTAACTCTAAAATTTGCTAAACTAAAATGTAAATAAATAAAAGATTCGGGTCCTGACAGGGTTCAAAAATCCTGACTTTTCAGTTCAAATCTTGACATCTCGTAACATAATATTTGCATGCTTAGCTAAGTGCTGGTGAAATATTGAACTATATTTTTAATGTGACATCTTTATACCATACTAGCTGCGCCCCGCGGTTTCACTCGCGTAAGTCCGATCTTTCTCACCGTTTAAACCTTCCCTGGACTACGACAAACATTTCAAAACCGAAATCATCTAAATCGGTTCGTGCGTTCTGGATTTATAGCGTCAGGAAGGAAAACCCGACTTATTTTTATATAGTAGAAGATTTTAAATAAATGTTATTCATTCATTCATTCTTATGTATAGTCAACCTATCTTAATTACAACAGCTTGCGGAAAAATTCTGATTGTGTGCCATTCATTAAAGTCAACAGTTCGTGAAACAAACACAATTTTAATACGTCACACCTATTATTATGGACCCAGAATTTTCCATCGAATTCGGGAAATATCTGGGAAAAGTCCTGAAAGGTGTACTTACAGGGTGTCCCATAGAAATGTATGGTCTCACGAACAAACAAATGATCCTTGAAATAACAAGATTAACAAAGGAAATTTAACTTACTAAATAACTTTAATTTCCAATAACAATTAGGTTCACTGTTATTACTGTTCAATATTTGGTAAAACAACAATGGAGGTCCATTAAATTTCATACAATAGTAACTAAATACGGAGCTAGGTCAATACAGTCTATAGGAAGGAACACGGGTACAGTAGTGTTTTTTGGGGAAAAATAGTATTTTTTTGACTTGACTGTTGAATGTCAATAGAAGTGAAATTTTATGCTCTTTTTAATGATGGAATTTAATTAAAGGGTTGCCATAGAAAAAATGAAAAATTTACTGAACCCTAAAAATCTTAATTAAGCACCTATGTCTTTGTTTTAAATATTGCGCGAAATGTGTTGTCTGGAACAAAATACATATGATCTTTATGTGCAATCCACGGTCAAAAGATTCTGCCCACCGAAACGTTTACAATCCTGTGCATTATTTGAACATTATAACAACGTAACTTGTGGATCGAACCCACGTCGGTTGGTGTAGCGGGTGGTGGCTTATACCACTCGGCCAACTAAAGACATAGCTAACATGTTGAAAATAATAATCACATTTAAGTATTTAAGTTTGTGTGTAACGTCTATTAGAAGAAGATTGTAACTACAATACTTGTTGATAGTATTATTGTAGCAAACTGATCATTTATTTATGACCCAAACTGTACACATATAGAACAATAAATTATAGTCAATCTATTCTATTCTATAATCGTCCTTTTCACTAAGTAGTGCCGTTCGGTGTTAACAATCCATATCAAAACAAAATACATAATATATAGTTCGGAAAATTTATTTTTGTTGACAAAGAAAGAGTGTCATGTGACCGCTCACGTTTCACACATAATGCTTACAGAATCTCACATTGACTTAATAAAGGAAATCGGCACGTGTGGCGAATTTCATTTTTATTCATGTTTTTTTTTTGTTGGAAAGAGTTTTCAATGGTTTTAGTGTTCTTTACCCAAAGGGTAGTCGGTGGATGGAGGCGGTGTAGAACCGCTGTTTGTGGCGTCGTATGGGGGAGGCATATGTCCAGCAGTGGACGTGTAGGGGCTGATATGATGATGATGATGATAACCCAAAGGGTAAGAACGGGTCCCTATTACTAAGACTACGCTGTCCGTCTGTCTGTCATCAGGCTGTATCTCATGAACCATTATAGCTAATGAAATTTTCACAGATGTATTTCTGTTGCCGCTATAACAACAAATACTAAAAAACAACATACAGATTAATTAAGAACCTCCTCCTTTATTGAAGTCGGTTAAAAATATATAAGTATAAGTATAACAATAACTAACTAACTAAAAAAATAACCTACAATTATAGTAACATATTATGTTACAAAAATTGTAGGTTATTTTCAGGTTCTCTATTTTTTAAGCAATTTTTTGGAACGAACGGGTGTCCCTTGACACCTCTCAAGTTTTTTTGTTAATTATACTCCCAAAGTATAAGGCAAAAGACTTTTGCCCTATTCAGCCTCGTCTGACATTCAATAATACTTAAGGTTTTTTGCTCAAGCAGAATATAATAGTACGGAACCTTCGTGCGGGAGCCCGACTCGCACTTAGCCGGTATTATTTGTATAGAAATGTCTAGATTGCGTATTGATTTTCGTTATGAATTCGGTTTGAAATTATTCTTATTTTTTTGTCGAGTTGAATAAAACAAGTATTGCCTCAATGAAGTTGAAGGTATTGAGATTTGTTTTTTGTTTGAACTTTTCTATTGAATATTTTGATTTGGTATGAGAATACATTAAATGCTTAAGAGTGACATAGGTTACTTTTTATCCTTTATTGATCTGAGATTACTTGGGTAAAATCGTGGGGGAAAAAAATAATTTAAAAAACCGCCACCACAAGGTTGTGGGTTCAATTCCCGCCCGTAACAAATATTTATGTACAGTATTTGTTTCTGGTCTGGTTATTTCTTTATGTACAGTCGGAATCAGAACTGCAGACCCACCGTAGAGTTCTTAAATGACTATTATTGGTTTTGTTTTATTTTAATAATATTATCTAAGAAATTCATGAGTTAAGAGACTTTAAACTTGAACTCGAGCAAGAACTTAGAATCTTGCTTGAGTTGTACATTCTAATAATGGCAGTTTTGGAGCTCAACGGTGGGTCTGCAAGGAGCGGTGTTGTCTTAGTGGTAGATACCTCGACTTCCATTCTGGAGGTCGTGGGTTCGAATCCCGGCCGGCCGTGCACCAATTGATTTTTCTTAAGGAAAATTTATGAGCGCTAATTGACATTGCTCTTACGGTGAAGGAAAACATCGTGATGAAACCCGCGGCTTAGTTGGCTCCAGAAGTATTGACAAGTTCTCTCCTCTGGATATGGTCGACTAAGCTGAGAGGGTAGTAGGTGCTGGGCAAGCCTATTACACTCCATCCTCACGCAAAAAGGACCCAATTAAATAGAGTCTAATTGCGGAAAACAGCCCGTATACAAGTACAAGTACATGTACATGGGGTTTTTAATTATTTTATTCGTTTCTAGCTACTATAACACAAGCCTTGCTTAGCTTGGGGCTGCATAAAATTTGGAGGTCTTCAATTCCCGAATAAATAAGTATCTTCTAGGAAGGCTTACATCTCAGACCGCATCGTCACCTACCACCAGGCAAGTGTAGCGTGGTTGCAGATGTGTAAAAAACTGGTTGCCTGTAAAGTCGGTATACGGGCGAAAGTTTTACGTGACAACAACTGTGCTCGAGTGGAAGGGACGCGTGCCTTTCACTTTTTATGTCTGTCTCTCTCGCTCTTAGGCGGGCTAACCATGCCCGCGTGCCTCTCACTCGCTCTCATTGTGAGCGCATAACGTCAGCGGAGCGTAACGCAGTTTCTTGAAGTGTCACCCGGCAAACCAATTTATAAAACGTTGTCACGTCAAAAAGATAGCGCTTCCTGAATTTTCCTGAAATATTTATATTTATATGAATATCTACGACGACGCCACAAATGGCGTCGTATGGGCGAGGCCTATGCCAGCGGTGGACGTGTATGGGCTGATATGATGATGATGATGATTTATATTGACGTTTTACATAATTCAGGTAAATAGGCATTAGTTAGCAAATTCTTTACCTATCTTTAATTACGTAGCGTTTATTGATAATAATAATTTTTGATTACTCATACTCCGAAAGTAGGTCTAAAGATGCGTGAAGAGCGTGTAGAAAATAAAATTTCCAGCCCTAGGGAAAATCGCTTTCACTGACAGCTGTCATGTCAAATAATGGCTTCGCACGACTCGTGCAATGTGCATATAGCCAGTATCAGTATCATTATACATTATGAACTTCATAACCTAACCTCCTTGCTTTAAGTAAAACCAAAGAATAACACTACATGTATACAATCTCTTTGATCCCAACCTTGTAAGAGGATCAGGTAGTATGAAGTCTCTCATTCACTCTCGTTGTTAGGAAGAATTTTATGTATTATTCGTAATGAAAAGCACAGTGTTTACCTCGGGTGAAAGACTCATTAAGTCCCTCGAACTATTAGCGCCCTCGCTACGCTCGGGCGCCAAACTCCGTCTCGGGACTTGTAACGAGTGACTTTCACACCTAGGATAACAATGTACTATTATAACGTTAACATTTTTTGGAGTTAAAAGTGTTTATCTGCAGTATTAAAGCTCTACTCTGCTAGTATTAAAGCTTGAGTCGGAAATCAAGATTATGTCAATAAGCAACAACGTTTTATTTGTGCTGTGCGATTGCCATGCCATCATATTTTATCATTAGTTACGTAGTGTTGATAATAAATTTTTTTATAACGTTAGCATATTTTGAAGTTAAAAAGGGTTTATTTGCATTAAACGGCTAAACTCTGCTAAAGCTTAAGTAAGATATCAGGATCATGTCAATATCACTACATAGTATAAAACAAAGTCGCTTTCTCTGTCCCTATATCCCTTTGTATGCTTAAATCTTTAAAACTACGCAACGGATTTTGATGCGGTTTAATGGATAGAGTGATTCAAGAGGAAGGTTTATATGTATAATACATGCATAATATAGCCGTGCGAAGCCGGGGCGGGTCGCTAGTGTCAATATAATAACGCTTATTTGTGCTGTGCGATTGCCAAGCCCTTATTTTTTTATAACAGAAATAAAGATGTTGATATTGTTGAACAGCAATATTGGTACAAAACTAATATAAAAAGAAAACAATATATTACAAAAATTTGCGATACATAGTTTTCGCACTAACTAAAATATTTATTCACGTATTCACTTGCTTCCTTAAAATATACTTAAATAACTGACTTAACTATGAGATATCGAAACGTTTACCTGTCTCAATTCAGTTATGTTAATAAATTTTTTATAAAAAAAAATCTCTTAACACAAAAAAAGTCAGAAATTTTTTCCTAAAAATATTCCTGACCTTAAATTTTATTATAATAACTTTATTTAGTTCAGACATAATCCATATTTATGATAGTAAAACTTAAATTAAAGCGTTAGAACTTAATAAACTGTAACAATTTATAAGAAAACTCAACTCATCAATCGTGAAATCGTAAAGTAACATAATTATTTATTATCGAACAGTCGAAAAGTACCTAAAAACCAAAGACATACAAATTAATGTAGATATACAAATAGCTGAAAACGTGTGCTATCGTCAGACAACAACATTTGTAATCCACGTGTTAAATCTATTATACTCACACGTCCACACAACAAAGTCAGGTTTTTGACATTATACACAAAGACTTTCAATCTATAAATATAAAATTCATAGACCTGACTGACTGACTGTTATATCTACCAACATTTTTTAAGACGCTTCAAAGTGATGTAATGCGTTGAATGATTTCATCATCATGGCGTATGGCATGCATCCTGCGTGGATCAAACCTCTATATCCAAGTTTTTCAGCCAGCTTGCGGCGGCAGTAGAAGTTTATGAACTTCCGACATTCCACCGGGAAAACAGCGAAGTGGGAATTCGTTTACCACATGGGAAAGGGTTTGGTCAGGTGCTCCGCAATCGCACTGTGGTGACTCCCTTAGTCCCCATTTATGGGGGTGGTGGTTAGTTTTCCCGTGGTTAGAACGAAATCGGTTCAATCGGGTCCAAGATTTACGGTCAGACTGGGCAACTTCTTCGCGATGATGATTTTTTGAATGATTTCAATTATACTCTATAAGGAAGATTTCGAAGAATTCAAGCTAGAGTAGGTATACTATATTCCCAGAAGTAAGACAACAGTATTTTTTTTCGCAAAATAGCTATTACAAAATCGTGAGTGTAGTTCTCGCAGTGGCGCTCTGCACATAGGTGTCGCGCTGCAGAAAATAAAAACAACGGCAAAGTTTTTTAAACAGAAGTTTGTATAAAATGGCCTAATGTCATCTCTAATTAAATTTAAATCTCTCTGACAATACATTAACAAAATAAATAACGTAAAACTGAAAAATAAATTTATTTACTTAATATAATATAAAAAATATGTATTACTTACCTACTTATAGCCAGGTGTTTAATATTTTGCAATTGAAGTCTGAGATTGATCACTTTAATTTTAAATTTACTTACCTAAGTGTGACTTAATTTAAGTTTTCAACGTTTTGTAGTTGGAAAATTATGAGCGCATTACAATAGTACATTGTTATCCAAGGTGTGAAAGTCACTCATTACAAGTCCCGAGACGGAGTTTGGCGCCCGAGCGTAGCGAGGGCGCTAATAGTTCGAGGGACTTAATGAGTCTTTCACCCGAGGTAAACACTGTGCTTTTCATTACGAATAATACATAAAATTCTTCATAACAACGAAAGTGAATGAGACTATCATATGAGACTCCATACCACATGAGTAGGTACTCATGTGTCCATACTACCTGATCCTCTTACAAGGTTGGGACCAAAGAGGTTATACATTATGTAGTGTTTTTTTAGGTTTCTGCTATTTGTATTCAATACTTAAATACGGCGGTACTTACCGAAGAAGTTTTTAATAATGAGTTAATCCAACATTGGGAAATGAAGCGAAGTCCTTAGATTTAACTTACAGTTTTTGTAACACGGTTTGTCTAGAAAATGTTATTTACACAAAATACACAATCATAAATTAAAAACCAGATTAAACTTAACACAAAAACATAATAAAATAAGAAAAAATAGTACTAATTAAAACGTTTAAAATAATTTGGAAATGCTAGCATTTCCCACCAGTTTTTTTTTTACTCAACGTACGACATCAGCAACATCGACAGGGCGCGGGCGGGCGGCGTGGCATGGTCATAGGTCGATTTGACCATTTTCGTCTTTACATTTATTTTATTAAATAAGATATCTTGAACTAAATATTGAACTTTGAACTACTTGAATTTGATTACTGAGAAAAAAGTTACTTAGTACTAAACTCTGGCAGTATGCATGAGCCGTGCCAAGCCATAAGTATTATTCTTTGGTGTAAAAAAAAAAGCAAGGAGGTTAGGTTTTTGAAGTTCCTAATGCGTAATGATACTGATACTGGCTACATGCAGATTGCACAAGTCGTGCGAAGCCATAATTTGACATGACAGCTGTCAGTGAAAGCGTAAAGCCCTAGGGCTGGAAATTTTATTTTCTACACGCTCTTCAGGCATATTTAGACCTACTTTCGGAGTATGAGTAATGAAAAATAATTTTCAATTTCTAATTAGGTTACGTAATTTTTTGACCCAGTTCAAAATCGAAAAAATTGCGTGATGATTCTATCGAAATGGCCGTTTTAGCTGTTTTATGTACCAAATTAATTAGACTCACATCTATTTTACTGAAAACCATCTGTACCTACTACCTTATGGGATTTGATGTAAAATTTATGAAAATATACATTTTGTACTTGCTTTTGACGTGATAATGTTTTATAAATTGGTGAACACCTGCAATCTCAAAAAAGTGTGACGTCACGCGTCGTTACTGGAACGCCTCATGTTATTGACAAGGTAACTATAGCAACGTTTTATCGTTGCCATGGTTACCATCAATGTTTTCTTATGACGTTATCACGTAAAATTATCGTCCGGAAACAGACTTTACAGACAACCATATTTTTTTCTTTACAATCACCTTCAAATTGAAAAACATGACGATTATTTAGGTTTTTCACGTTTTTTTTTTCTATCGAGGCAAATCACTCCAACCGTGTTTCGAAGTGTATGACAATACAAAGCATGTCTTCACCTTTACGACAGTAGGAATATCATTCTATGGATTTTAGTGGTTGATACCCAAAAACTATTTCTAATACACCTCTATCGTGCTTCTGGTCACACTTCGGCTTAAAATGAGAACTCCTAAGATTATTTTACAGAAACACAAGACCTTGTCATGTACTCCACTGCGACTGTGTCCTTGATTCATCATCATCATCATCATCCGAGCGATGTTCCCGGTTGCGTCCCTTTCCGCATTCCTACTTTTACGACTCCACTTCGCACGATCTTCGGCATCCTGGTTAGTAAGGCCATTTGCTCGCATATCACCCTTTACGACGTCAAGCCAGCACTTCTTGGGTCTACCCAGTCTGCCACGGCCCTGTGTCCTTGATTTTTCTGATAAATAATCGTAATCGTAGTAGATCTAAAACAATAATAGTATATAATAAACTTCCTTTCCCTATAAGACAACTTCCATATAATGAATTCAAAAATAAAATCCATAATTTTTTTAAAGTTAATCCATTCTATGATGTCTCTGAATATTTGACTTGTTCATTTTTTGATTTGCATGACTAGAATTAACCCAAGTGATATAATTAATTAGCTTTTTAATGAGTTTGAGTCGTTATTTGTACAACTTTATAATATTAGTATTTTTATTCTATTGAAATTGTGTAAATTGACATGCCTATATTATGCAATGTAATGTTATGGCGAAATAAATGAATTATTATGAATTATTATTATTATTATGATCCGTATTGTTATCTGAAGTGAAAGATTTAAAACGCAATATATTTCTATATACCTAAATTAAATCCATCATTGAAATACCAAAGTGTCATTTTAAAATCATCAATCACTTTTTGGAGGTGTGTGGCTACTTTGAAATTGCGTAGTATCTAATGATTAAATAGGTTTGATTTACACACCAATAGGTAATATTGGCTTTTCCGTCTAATTTAAATGATTTATACAATGTGTTTCAGCGAAGGGGTTTTAATACGAAAGGGGGTTGTTCTAAACGTCTAGGCAAACAACTTTTGTTCTACGACTTTTGGAAATTGGAACTTTTTTTCGATAATTCTGAGGGAATTTTTACTTGAACCCCTTTGCTGAAACATATTGGTTGACGACCCAGTTGGCACAATGGTCACCATGCCGGACTGCCAAACACAAGGTCGCGGGTTCGATTCCCGCCTCATACAAGTATTTATGCTTAGATATTTGTTTGTGGTCTGGTTGTCTTATGTATTTTAAGAATATATTTACAAAAGAAAAGTATAATAAGTGCGTTGTCTATCACCCATAACACAAGTCTAGTTACTTAGCGTACTTATTTACGCGCGTGAGAAGTTATACGTCTGTCTGTCTGTCCGTCCGTACGTCCGGGCTGTTCGTCTAATTTACTTTTGTGTTACGCAGCTTCAACCTGATACTTTTGTGTTACGCAGCTTCAACTTGTTACGTTTGCATTACAGTGATGCGCGCGCATCTTAAAATTACACGCTCATCATTTCTTTGTAACGCGCCAAAGAAGTACAACTACAATAAACTACTATTTTAATCACATGTAACCTCGTCTGACATTCGATTACCAGTATTATGTATAGGATTACCAATTAGCAGTCAAGGTCAAACTTTTCCCAAACAAATTATTACCAAACGTGTCCTCAAGGTCTAGAATCGCACGTGATTTTAATCCTATTATAGGTCTAATTGGTTCAATTCTCTGACAATTACGTAGAGGGAAAGACAAGAGGGTAATAGTGGTTTTTTTTGCAAATTATTCTGAAGGTCAAACTTGGACAAATTTCTGGCAGATTGGCAATCCGTCGCACAAGATCGCGATCAGTGAAAGGGGAGTAGAGAGGCCTTTGCCCTGCAGTGGGACATTACACTACAGACTCATAATAATAACAGCGCACTCCGGGAGTGCAGGCAGAAGTGAAAACTGTATATCTGTGTAAAATCTCATCTGTCGCGAGAACGGCTGAAAATGCTCACCCACAAAAAAAAAATAGTCGTCCGACATTTGTCGTCCAACATTTGTCGTCCGTCAATAGTCGTCCGACATTTGTCGTCCGTCAATAGTCGTCCGACATTTGTCGTCCGTCAATAGTCGTCCCACAAATAGTCGTCCGACATTTGTCGTCCGTCAATAGTCGTCCGTTAAAAAATACCATATGTACGTCTTAATACACTCACAGCCAAATTAAAAAACTGTATATCTGTGTAAAATCTCATCTGTCGCGAGAAAATCTCATCTGTCGCGAGAACGGCTGAAAATGCTCACCCACAAAAGTGCCCAACGCGCCATAAGAAGTTTTCACTTCAATAAATAATAATAACAAAGTTATTTCCTCTGGACATGGTCGACTAAGCTGAGGGGGAAGTAGGTGCTGGGCAAGCCTACTCCATCCTCACGCAAAAAGGACCCAATTAAAAAGGGTCTAATTGCGGAAAACAGCCCGTATTCTAGTATTCTATAAGTTTTTTTCTTTTATGAGATAGTCTAACTTTTAATTTGTCTAATGAATGTCTATACAGCAAATTACCTTCCTATCACCAAATGATGTTAGATTTCGACTTAAAAAATGGAGCAGGCTTTTAATTCGTCGGATTTTTTTTACTGTACCTATATTCTTTTGGGAATAAATATACTGAAGTAGGCTACAGAATATTTTTTTGGGAAAAAAGAGCATATTTTTCGAATATGGCACTGAAATACCCTTAAAAAACTGGCAACTCTGTCAGTGGTCGACATTTGTAAAGCCCAGGGCAACTTAAGCCCTTATATTAGTGAAAACACTGAAAAACATGAACGTTTCCATGAGCCTTCTATCTATAAGCCTATCTACAAGCTATTAACCCCAAATCTTTGTAAAAAAAACTTCAGGAGCGAACAAAATTGTATAGTTTACGTAATTAAGGTATGATTCTCATTAGAGCGGGCCGTGTCCGGGGCGTGCTGTGGACGCGACCCGGATGACGACCCAGTTGGCACAATGGTCACCATGCCTCGTAGGTATTTATGCTTAAATATTTGTCTGTGTATTATTTACAAAAGAAAAGTATATACGTAGTATATTCGTTGTCTAGCACCCATAACACAAGTCTTATTTTACAATTACTTAGCTTAGGCTAGATGGCGAAGTGTGGAATGTCCTGCAATATTTATTTATTTGAAACGTCTCATACATTTTGTATGAAGGAATTTATATTACACAGTGCCCGGACGACGACGCCCGGATCCGCTCCGTTCCCTCAGCGGCTGATAACCCGGTTTATTTAAAAATGTGCAACACGGACGATTCCCGCCCCGGACTCGGCAAGGTCTGATGGGAATCATTCCTAAAACGAGGGAGTCACGTGGAATCTTTGGAAACGTGCAGATGGTAGGTCACGTTGGTATCGTTTCTGAAGGTTTGTTCAGTTTACAATACATTTTGTTACGATGTATAAGTTATTGGTTTCGTAACCAATGTTGTAACTAAACTAAATTATTTCAGGGGTAGGTAATGAGAAAAGTTTCTAGAAACAACTGGAATGATCCTTATGTTTTACCTATAATATGTATCACTGTTATTTGAACCTAGAATATTATTTAACTGCGTTCGTCCTGAAAATCAGCGTTTCTTGCTCTAGCATCGTGCTGAGAACGAACCTTTTTTCTGGGCGCTGTAGATTTACTACTTTTTCTTGTTTTTTGTTTATCTTATTTTTATGTAGGTATTCTAGGTATATATACAGACCAGAAAATGAAACTTTATTTCATTCTATCCAGTCATTTCTAGAAACTTTTCCTACTAGGAATGAATTGGAAGATGAGTTGCTACTAAAATTAACGCTCATAGTTTTGTTAGCTAATGTCTCTATTCCATCATCATCTAATCAGCTCCCGATCCCAAGGGAATATCGGGATAAAAAGTAGCATTTGTTATTCCCAATGAATTAATGTATCCTCAAAATAAGTTTCATCAAAATCGGTTCAGTAGTTTCAGAGCCTATTCGTTATAAAAAAAGAAAAAATCTTTCCGCTTAATAATATTAGTGTAGATTTTTATCATAATAAACTTGCTGTCCCTGCAAACGTTGTTTTGCCATTAACAAAAAAATAAAATAAAGGAAACGAAATAAAAAAATTGATAGTAGCCGATTCTCAGACCTACTGAATATGCATATAAAATTTCATAAAAATCGGTCAAGCCGTTTCGGAGGAGTATGGTAATTAACATTGTGACACGAGATTTTTATTTATTAGATAAATATGTCTGCTGTCTACTATTTTACACTATGGTAAGTAACAAAGTTATCTTTTAACATTAAATATCAAAAATTTACGAGAGACATTTCCTTTTAATATAAAAAAAACAAATCGCTTATTAAGCTTCCGAACTTTTTTAGTTTCAGATTCGTAGCGCTGGTAAAGATTTATTAATGAATATTTTTCTCTTTAGATTCATAGTTCAGATTTATTTAATCTAGTTTTACTTATAACACAATGTCGTAATCTAAAACTGAATACTAGGTATCTTATCAATTCCTTATCGGTATGATGTAATCCGATGTATGTAGGTGACACGGTTATGTAGTAGACTCAACGTAAAGGGATAGAGGCAATTGTGATATTAACTCAGGGCCTTGTTGTGTAACCACAACTACGATGTAGTCGGGGCCCTGTTGCATAACAGTTAAGATTGTTCAATTCCTACTCAAGGTGCATAACTAAACTAGCTTTACCACGCAGTTTTTCCCGCTTAATCTCTTTAAAAGTGATTTATGTAGGTGACACGGTTATGTAGACTCAACGTAAAGGGATAGAGGCAATTGTGATATTAACTCAGGGCCTTGTTGTGTAACCACAACTACGATATAGTCGGGGCCCTGTTGCATAACAGTCCAGATTGTTCAATTCCTACTCAAGGTGCATAACTAAACTAGCTTTACCACGCAGTTTTTCCCGCTTAATCTCTTTAAAAGTGATGTATGTAGGTGACACGGTTATGTAGACTCAACGTAAAGGGATAGAGGCAATTGTGATATTAACTCAGGGCCTTGTTGTGTAACCACAACTACGATATAGTCGGGGCCCTGTTGCATAACAGTCCAGATTGTTCAATTCCTACTCAAGGTGCATAACTAAACTAGCTTTACCACGCAGTTTTTCCCGCTTAATCTCTTTAAAAGTGATGTATGTAGGTGACACGGTTATGTAGACTCAACGTAAAGGGATAGAGGCAATTGTGATATTAACTCAGGGCCTTGTTGTGTAACCACAACTACGATATAGTCGGGGCCCTGTTGCATAACAGTCCAGATTGTTCAATTCCTACTCAAGGTGCATAACTAAACTAGCTTTACCACGCAGTTTTTCCCGCTTAATCTGTGTAAAAGTGATGTATGTAGGTGATACGGTTATGTAGACTTAACGTAAAGGGATAGAGGCAATTGTGATATTAACTCAGGGCCTTGTTGTGTAACCACAACTACTATATAGTCGGGGCCCTGTTGCATAACAGTCCAGATTGTTCAATTCCTACTCAAGTAGCATAACTAAACTAGCCGTGTATCTCGTTTATCTCTTCAAATTGATATGGATTTAATGGCTTCGTCTCGACTCTACCCGATCCCATCTCTACCCGATTTTAAAATACCTAACAAAAAGTCCTAACTCTACCCGATTTCATTTTTACATATAGAAAAAAGGTAAGAGTACAGTTGACATGAAAAATTGTATAAATACACAGTCATAACAGTTACTACGAATTAAAAAGTTTATCAGCCCTTTTCACCCCTTTACAGGTCGAAATTCCAAAAATAATTTGTTAGTGCCCGACTACCTACGTCATACAACCAAAGTTTCAAACTCTTCGAATTTTCGAAAATGGTGATGTAGGAAAGTGACCAGTGATACGCGGACACTTACACTTAGGTAAATTTTATGGTCCAAGTTACCATCAAAAATCCGTCCTACAATTATTGTAATCGGTCAAAAAAATCGTTCGTCTGTCTGTCCGTCCGTCCGACGTCCGTCTGATATTTATTTTGCAGGCAGCTTCAACATGTTACTTTAGTGTTACAGTGATACGCGCGCATCTTAAAATTTCACTCTCGCAGCTTCGACCTGTTTTACTTTTGGGTTACGCAGCTGCAATATGTGACTTTTGTGTTACCATCTGTAACACAAAAGTCACATATGTATTTTAAAACTTCACTTTCATATTTTTTCGTATCGCGCCTAAAGAAGAATAATTTCAAAAATCTTTAAAAAAATATTTAGTCTCTAGGCCAGCTATAGCTATGGTCCCAGTGCAGTGTAGCTTTACCATTTTCGGGCTAGGACCAGTATGCACCTAACCCAAATCAAAACGTGCGTTACTCGTAAAAAAATGTCACGTTTCAATTTTTTATTCTCAAACTTTTCGGCCTTTTGAATACTTGCTTTTTGTCTTAAAGTTTCCTTTTGGAAAAACATACAAACCTACTCCTTTCGCAATAAACAAGTATAATTGTTTTGAATTTAGACTATTGAAAAAAGTTCAAGAAACTTGGAGAAAATTTATTTGGTTTTTCCTTCGAGAAAACCGATTTTTTTGTTAGAAGTTTCAGAATTTTTATAGATTCATTTCGGTTGGCTGCATGTGACCAGAGAGTCACGTGGTGAATTTATTCGAGTCTTTACCCAGTGCACTAACGAGTATTTGAGTGAAAAAATCGGACAAAAATATTTAATTTATTTATATAATTTTATGTGCAATTAAATTAAATAAAACACAAAGTTTGACCAATATAATAATTATATATTTAAAATTTTACATCTTTTTACATTTTTAGGATTCTTCAACTTCTTCTTCGTCGGAACTTTCGTCTTCGCTTTGTCTATTTTTAAATACCGTGCTGGCAGACATCATTTCTATTGCCTCCTTTGAGAAAGGCTGTCTTTTTTTATTTTGCGTCTTTCTGCTGCAGCTGATAAATGGATCTGAACTTAAAAGAAGTCTGTTTATTATATCTATGTTGCAGTCTCTGCGCGAAAATTTGCGGGAAAAATGTAATCTGTATTGCCTAAAATGTTTGTTTCGGGCTTCAGCTGCCTCTTCCGATAACTGGCCAATAGGTAGGAGTGCATGAGCTATTACTTCACCTCCATGTATCAAAATTTTGTGTATGGTTGGTGACATGGGATGCCAACCATACAGATCGACATATATTTTTGCAGTTTCATTTGCGTATGCTTCAAATTTTTCTACATCAATGTTATTGCCACTTGATATTACTTCTAATATAATTTTAAACCTTTTTATTAAATCGACATTGATGCCAGTTATTCTTGAGGAGCATTCCGGATCTGCAAAAAATCTCCTTGACGTGTTCCCGTCATTAGTGTTCCCAAACCCTGCTTTGGGAACATCTACGAGTAATCCCATTTCCTCTTTAAAGGCTTTTTGTAGTTTTTCTTTAGTCTCTTTTACAATTATTTTTTCTTCTGTAGACCGTGCTTGCCATTTTTGTAAAGGCAATTTATAGGCTAAATGTAAAATAGATTCGAAAAATCGAATTCTTGCGTGAAGAATTGATAATCCAAACTTCAACGTTTCTACTTTACTTTCTTTTTTAATTAATTTATTAAAATCCTTCGAAGTCTGTCCGCAAATGTAGCATCTCATTGTAGATGAGGTGTCTGTAGCAGCATTACATACCTTGCCATCAATCATGGTAAGTAACAGTTTATGTTTTATTTTGCTGCCATCAATTTCTGTCTCCTGAAGCTGTTCGGCTTGGTTTTCAATGTATTGTATTTCTTGTTTTGTGATATCTTTTGTTTCATTTATAAATCTTATACGTATGGGTCTGCAGAATCTGACTGAAGACGGAACCGGATTTTGCCAAATGATTTTTTTCTCCTCTTCTTCAATGATAACAGATAGTCTTAGAGGCACTAGTGAGCTTTGAAAAATATTTGCATCACTATCTCCGTGATTTTCGAATTTTTGCTTGTATTGTGTCTGCTGAGATCCGTCACATCCCCATTTCGAAATTAACACCATATTTTGTTTTTCTTCTTCAGTGCATGACGTATTGACAACCTCCGCTATATATTTGTACAAGCGCAATGCAGTGTGATTTAGTAATGCTTGAAGTTTAACTTCTGCGCTTGTCTCAGTGACATGTATTGATTCTTCCTCGGGATAACATTCAATCTTAGCCATTTGTATGACAGAATAGCATGGGTAAATAGCTTTACCAGATCTGTGGATTATTTCCCATTGTCTTCTAGTGAAATCACCTTCAACAAAGATAGCCAGTGCTTCTGCTGGCGTATATTTTTTTACAGTTGTTTGCTTCTTGGTACTAGAAATAACTTTTCTAAGTTTAGTAGCTCTGGTGGGTGAAGCCATTAATTCTTTAATTATTTTTGATGCATCTTTATTTCCTGAAGTGCCCTGACTCACGCCAGCAGCATAAGTCAACTCCTCGACAGATACTTGTTCACGCAGATCTTTTGTTTTTCTCCGTTTGCTACGGTCACACACATCTTCAAATGATTTTTTTGGACGTCCAGGTTTTGGTAAGGTCATTTCAGGCCAGTTAGGTAATTCCATCGAAGATGTAAGCCACACTTCATTACTTTTTAAAAACCGTTCTTCTTTGTATGAAGCTCCTCTCCACTTCTTTTTGAATTCACTTTTAAAGTGCTTCAAACCATTTACCATTTTATGTTTCTCATGTTCCGGACAATTTGTCAATTGGACAAGTCTATCTTCAAACAATGAAAACTTTTCTTCTATTTTGTGGCCCTTGAATTCATTCAAGATCTCCCACAATGCTCTTCTAGTAAATATCTTGATAGTTCTCGAATTATCTGTACGACAAATAAATAAATATATTAACTTAAAATAATTGTGTAATTTTTACGTACGATTTAAAAGTCATATAAAACAAAATGGCGGACGTAGGCGGATGGTTTTATTATGATTTACAATAGCCAACAAATCAATTATTATATTGTTATAAAAGTTGTAGCCCGACAAGACACGACATATACATAAAAACACGATTGTTTGAAAAAGTAAAGCAAAAAAATGTACCTAAATTGTAACTGTTTTCATATCACATAAAAATATAAATTTTATACGACAAAGTAATCATGTAATATTTTAAAATGTAGTACATACCTTCTTCTGCCATATCCAATAAAAGTTTTTTCTAAATTGAACCACACAAACACACAACTGTGAAGCGAAGTTATAGTGCGAACAAAAGTGCCGAAAACAAAGACATGCGACTCCACGAACGGCTGAGTTTCGACTGATTTGTTAAAACAGGTCTAGAGCGGGGGGATTTTTAATGGCCGCCGTCTAAAAGGTCGGTTACCTGGCTATAGGAACAATAGCTTACATGACACTTTTGACTAAGTTGCACATTTTTACTTATGTCCGATTTTATTGATCTAATAATCGTTAGTGCAGTGGTCAGATTCGTGGTTTCCTACACAAAGAACTTTTTCCAAAGTTTTATAAAAGCAACGTGAATTATTTGGGAAAATTTTCTTTGTTTAAGTTTTGTTGAACAACTCTACCTTTCCTAACTATAAGTACGGTCGGCTGCATAATTGCAGACCCACCGTAGAGCTCCAAAACGGCTGCTATAAGAATGTTTTCAACACGAGCAAGATTCTAGACACCTGCTTTAGTTGAAGTTTAAAGTCATCTAACTCATCAATTTATCAAACAAAAATTATTAGAATGAAAACATTCCAATAATTGTAATTTTCGAACTCTACTGAGGGATCCAATTATGAAGCCGACTGTACCTACTTTACAATTAAATACGACCCTAGAAAAAATAGTTTCATAAAAATTCTCTATTCATTTGGTTTCTGTTGTAGAATTGTAGTATACCTACTTGTTCTACTTTTACAATTAAGACTTCTTTGTGCAGTAAAGAAATAGAAGTAATTTTATATTATTTTGTATTTTGTTTTAACTGTCACTCTAAAATAAACTAGTAACAAAGCAACATCTTTAATTTATTTATAATTAGCTCAAATAGTATTTTACAACACGTTATCAGCACGAAGAGCAAAATATTTTAAAGATTATCAATAGTGCTTGCTGATGTGAATATTTTAGTGTCAAAATCGTTTTTCGTTTGTATCGAAAATGTGTGATGGTGACTCCAATAGTGGAATGAATTATTCTTCGTCAATACCAGCGTCGCTCATACTGTGCAATAAAGATGGCTACATAAAATGGAAGTTTAAGATGCGCAATTATTTAATCCACGAAAATCTTTGGAAAACAGTAAGTGGCTATGGCGAAGATGATACTACCTCTGCTTCGATGAAAATACGAAACGATGAGAGAGCATTAGCTAAAATTTGCCTTACCGTTGATGGGACAGCAATGACCCACATTCGTAATGCTAAGACTGCTTTAGAAGCTTGGAATGCTTTACAAGATGCATACGAAGATAAGGGGATGGGCAGAAGGCTGGCATTAGAAAGGAAGCTATACAGACTCTCACTTGATCATTTTCAGAATATAGAGATGTATATCAATGTGGTTCTTAGTACAGCTCAGGATTTGGCTGATATTGGCAAGGTAATAGATGATGCTTCGATTGCAGCCATTTTGCTTGGAGGACTTGGTCCGAAATATGAACCACTTGTAATGGCTCTTGAAAATAGTAATATAGAGGTTACCACTGATATCGTAAAGAAGAAACTGTTGAACGAAATGTCCAAATGTGACTCTACAATACAAGTTTTTGAAACAACTAGCCAATCAAAACAACATTTAAATCAAAACACAAGTATTGAAAAAGTTGTTTGTTATGAATGTAAGAAACCGGGTCACAAAAGACCACAATGCCCTTTGCGTAAAAAGAAAAACATAAAACAACACGCACTAGGAACGTCTTGTGGGTCTACAAGTGACGTATGGTTGGTCGATTCTGGATGTTCAAGGCATATGACATCAAGAAGAGATTGGTTTAGGGAGTTGAGGACAATGGACAGCGGTATAACTGTTACAGTAGCAAACGGTCATATGATATCATGTAGTGGAGTTGGTGATGTATCTATTGAAACTACTAGTGTTATAGATAGTATTAACGATGTAGCGTATGTACCTGACTTAAAGAGTAACCTTATTTCTGTCAAAAAGGTTGTTGACAAGGGCTTCATAGTACTTTTTGATAAAACAGGTTGTAATTTTTATAAATATTCTGATTTCTCTTTCAAAGGTAATGCTGTTCTACATGCTTCTGTTACTAGTGGTGGACTGTACTCACTGGATTGTAGTACGAAAATTACTCCATGTATCTTAACCGCAAACGATGTGCAATCTGACTATCTCAGTAGGTACCAACTTTGGCATAAAAGATTAGGACACCTTTGTAGGATAGGAATGGATCAATTAAAAAGAAGTCAAATGGGCATCGACTATACTGCGATGGATAAAGGTAAGTGTATTGCTTGTGTTGAGGGCAAACAGGCGAGGAAGCCTTTTAAATCAGTAGAATACAAAAAGGCTACTTCGAAATTAGAGTTAATTCACTCTGACTTGTGTGGACCATTTTCTGTTCCTTCATTTCAAGGAAATAAGTATCTTTTGATTTTCGTTGACGATTTTACGCGTATGATTTTTCCGTATTTTATTTCTTCGAAAGCAGAAGTTAAAGACAAGTTTGTTTGTTTCCAAACGTTGATAGAAAGACAAACTGGTGCTCAAATAAAAATATTGAGAACGGATTGTGGTAAGGAATATGTAAATAAGGAATTAACTGATTATTTATCGTCAAAAGGAGTAACTCATGAGACTACTGCAGGATATAGTCCTCAGTCTAATGGCGTAGCTGAGCGTACCAATCGTTCTATTGAAGAAAAAGCACGTTCTATGCTAGCTGACAGTTCACTTTCAAAAGCTTATTGGGAAGATGCTTTTAGGACAGCGGTTTACTTGAAAAATAGATCGCCACATCGCGCTTTAATTAGGAAGACTCCATATGAAAAATGGTACGGACAAAAGGGAGATCTCAGCCATTTGCGTGTTTTTGGATGTCGGGCACTTATTCAAGTTCCAGCCTGTCATAGACAGAAATTAGATATTAAAACTAAAGAAGTTATCTTTGTAGGATATACAGATGATCCTAATACTTTTTTCTTTAGGGATGCTTCTAACCCTCGGCATGTACAGAAGTCCAGAGATGTGACATTTTTTGAAGATCGTTTTACACAACTTAAAGGTAATGTTGTTGAATCTACTAAGCCAGAACCTATCATTATGTTTGATGACGTTTTACAGAATGAAATGGTGGTAACTGATGATAGTCAACAGGACGATAACACGGTTGAACTTCAAGAAAATTCTGTACCATGTAGTGATGATGAAGTAGATTATAATTCGGCTGAATCTGAGGGCCCTACTAGTCCTGAACGAAATGTTATAGAGGTAAGCAGGTATCCTACTAGAATTCGTAAGCAACCGGATTTTTATGTTGCAAATTTATTATCAGAAACTGATAATATGTGTGAGCCGAAATCTTACTCAGAGGCAGTGAATTGTGATGATGCTGATGAATGGCGTTCTGCGATGAACAATGAATATGATTCGCTCATGAAGTTGAAGACTTGGAAGCTTGTTGATAAGCCTATAGGTAATAAGAAGGTTATACCTTGTAAATGGGTCTACAAAGTAAAGAAAGATGCTCACGGTAACATTTTGAAGTATAAGGCTAGACTTGTGGTGAAAGGTTTCAAGCAGGTAGAAGGAATAGACTACAATGAAACTTTTGCTCCTGTTATTCGTCATTCTTCACTCCGTACTTTATTCGCCTTAGCTGCTGAATTAGACCTAGAAATGAGGCATTTGGACGTCGACACTGCTTTTCTTAACGGAGAACTTGAAGAGGAAGTTCTTATGGAACAACCACAGGGTTTTGTGGAGAAAGGCCGTGAAAGTAAAGTTTGCCTACTGCAGAAATCGTTGTATGGGCTCAAACAGGCACCCCGAGCATGGAATATAATGTTGGACAAAACCTTATCCAAGATTGGTTTCATCAAAACTCCTTCGGAACCATGCGTGTATAAAAAACTTTATGGTCAAGAAATTGTCATTTTGGCGGTATATGTCGATGACATAATTGTCTTTTTCAAAAATGACATGACCTTTCAAAGCGTCAAGAAATGTTTACAAAATATTTTTAATATTAAAGATTTAGGTCCTTTATCCTATTATCTTGGAATCAATATCTCAAGAAAGGATGGTGAGATTAAGGTAAATCAACGTACTTTTATTTTGAATCTGTTAAAAAGATTTAACATGGAAAACTGTAAGTCGTTTGATACACCGTCTAGTTTAAAGAAACTTGATGATGGAATAATTGACGAACGAGAGTCTTTTCCATATCAAAGTTTGATTGGATGCTTAATGTTCCTATCAGTAAATACTAGGCCTGACATAGCTTATCAAGTTAGCTATTTGAGCCAATTTAATACCAAATATAACAAAGAACACTGGTTAGCTGCAAAGAGAGTGTTGCAATATTTGAAGGGTACAATCGATTACACTCTTACTTACAGGATGGTTGGCGATTATCTTAAAGCGTATGTCGATGCAGACTGGGCTAATTGTACGAAAGATAGAAGATCCTATACTGGGTACTGTTTTATGTTAGCTGGTAGTCCTGTAGCTTGGCAAGCGAAGAAACAGTCAACTGTAGCTCTGTCTTCAACGGAAGCCGAGTATATGGCTCTAGCGGCAGCTGCTAAAGAGGCCTGTTATCTTAAAAGTTTCATTTTGGATGTAACTGGTAAGTCTGACACAGTGATTTTGTTTAACGATAGTCAGAGTGCGCATAGTTTAGTGCTTAATCCAGTTCATCACAGAACAAAGCATATTGATACAAAATATCATTTTATAAGAGAAAAAGTGTGTGACAAAACAATTACGATTGATTATGTCCGGTCAGATTTAAATTATGCGGATGTGTTTACAAAACCTTTAGGCAAGGTTGCTCATAAGAGATGTATACATGGTATTAGCCTAGGTTAAGTAATTTCATTTTTTCTTTTATTATGTAATGATTAGGTATTTTTGTTTGTTTGTGTTCTTTCCCAGAGTCTTAATTGAAGGGTGGTGTTGTAGAATTGTAGTATACCTACTTGTTCTACTTTTACAATTAAGACTTCTTTGTGCAGTAAAGAAATAGAAGTAATTTTATATTATTTTGTATTTTGTTTTAACTGTCACTCTAAAATAAACTAGTAACAAAGCAACATCTTTAATTTATTTATAATTAGCTCAAATAGTATTTTACAACAGTTTCATTCACATGCGATATGTCTTAAAAACTAAGTTAGGAAGGTATATTTAAAATAGTGCAATTGAAATAATGTCCATAGGTTTTTATTATTAAGGTATGACGAAGTATCATAGTACGAGTACGCCTTACTGCACAATTTATGCTTTATAAAAGTTTTGAACCTGTTAATGGACATTTCATATACATCTTTAGGTAACTTATTACAATAGAGCACACATGTACTATTAAACGACCTGTTTATTTTCCGGAGCCTACTACCGGGCACGGTCAGTTCATCCTTATTTCTTACTAGCGACCCGCCCCGGCTTCGCACGGCTATATTATGCATGTATTTTACATGTAAACCTTCCTCTTCAATCACTCTATCTATTAAAAAAACCGCATTAAAATCCGTTGCGTAATTTTAAAGATTTAAGCATACATAGGGATATAGGAATATAGGGACATAGGGACAGAGAAACAACTTTGTTTTATACTATGTAGTGAAGTTGAAATTATGAATATCGCTATGTAGATATTTGCATGTGACCATAGATTAGAAAAAAAGTGAGATCTGTACGATGCCGTAGCACAAGACGTGCTAGTATGTTAATATTAATAATATATTTTTATATAATTATACAAAAACGTGACGTTTACTATGCTAAGTTACGTAACTTAAAAACCGGTAGTTGTTATTCTTAAATACCCTGCAGACTATAGATATCTTAGCTGCCGATTATTCGCCGACTGTTAGGCAATCGCAAAGCAAAGTCTGTCACTTGCCTTTGAATCGTCTTCTAGGTCAGCGTTTTACCACTATCGTACATGATTAAACTGAAGGGTAAAATCTATAAAACCGTGATAAGACCTGTCGTCATGTATGGATCAGAATGCTGGGCCGTGAAGAAGAAGGATGAGAGAAGATTGCATGCAGCGGAGATGAGAATGTTGAGATGGATGTGTGGAGTAATGAGGATGGATAAAATAAGGAATGAGTATATTAGAGGAAGCCTGAAAGTAACACCGATTACTGAAAAAGTAAAAGGGAACCGTTTAAGTTGATATGGACATGTGATGAGAAGAGTGACTAGAAGAGTGATGAGTATGAATGTAGAGGGATGGAGAGGAAGAGGACGACCGAAGAAAAGATGGATGGACTGCGTGAAACAAGACATGAGAGAGATGAATGTGAAATATGAGATGACGACTAATAAGAGTGAATGGAAGAAAAAGACATACTGCGCCGACCTCAAATAAATTGGGATAAGGGCAGGAAGATGATGTACACGATGGCAGGTGACGATGGGAATGTAGCATGCTTACCTAGACGATACCTATACGCTTGTAACTCAAAGACCCTCAAATGCGGAGGAAAAGCAGAGGCCTTCGAGAGACTCGATTGAAGGCAGGAAGAGGGCGGCAGTAGAACGAAAAGTTTTTCGACACGTCCTCCTTTTGTGGCTGTAGCGGTCCTATTGGCTGCTTTATACAGTAGCATCTCGCGGATTAACCTGCATAAGTTTCGGTTCGGAAAAACCAGGATAAACAGTTACCAATATAACTTCCAAGGTTTCAAAGTATCTTCATATTAACTAAGTTTCATCCAAATCAGTCGTATAGTTTCTGAGACTTATTCAAACAATAAAAACTTTTTACTTCGTAATATAAACGATCCCCACGGTTTGACTCGTGTAGGTACAGAAAATAGGAAAAATAGGAATTGTAAATAAATATATTTTCATAAACCCATCAATTTGATATAGGAATTGATGAAAAAAAAATGTGTAACACCACAATATGGCGCACAAATCCGCCATTTTGTGTCGCAACCAAATTGTTGTCTCGCTGAGCTATGTTAGTAAGCAACTAAGTTTGGAGCCTATTCTCGACAGAAAGTTTAGTGTCTGCGAGAGTTCAACAAAGTAACCTTTTGCAAAAATGTGAACTTGACCATGGCTCTCATGATGATGTAATATTTTAATTGCCATTTGAATCATTTTTAACCGATTCAAGAGGAAACTCATTATACATGTGAATATCTTATTGGTGTTTTGTTTATAATAGTAATATTTAATTTTTTAAACAACTAATATTTGCATGATAATTAAATAGATATATAGGTAGGTATTTTAAGTACACATATCCTATCCTAAAGTAATATTAAAAATTCTTATGTTTGTTTATTTATTTATTTGTTTGTTATAAAATTTCCCTCTTCATGGCCAAACTACTAGACCGATTCGGATGGAAATCGGATAGTGTCAGTTTAAAGGATGGATAAGGACATAGGATAGTAACACATATACATACACACATACACAAACTTTCACATTTATAATATTAAAAGGATTTTATAATTAACTAGCGACCCGCTCTGGCTTCGCACGGCTATATTATGCATGTTTTATACATATAAACCATCCTCTTGAATCACTCCATCTATTAAAAAAACCGCATCAAAATGCGTTGCGTAGTTTTAAAGATCTAAGCATACAAAGGGAAATAGGGACATAGGGACGGCGAAAAGTGACTTTATTTTATACTATGTAGTGATAGTGATTTATTTTATGTTTTTGTGAGGGTAAAAGGAATTAGGTACGGGTGTTTTAAGTCAATGGTATTTAAAAGCATAGACTCTGAAATCAATCTATACTATCTATACTATATATAATATTATAAAGCTGAAGAGTTTGTTTGTTTGTTTGTTTGAACGCGCTAATCTCAGGAACTGCTGGTTCAAATTGAAAAATTATTTTTGTGTTGGATAGTCCATTTATCGAGGAAGGTTATAGCCTACTTTTTACCCCGATATTCCCACGGGATCGGGAGTTACGCGGGTGAAACCGCGGAGCGCAGCTAGTATAAAATAAATATTGCAGACATTTTACACAGCACCATCTAACCTCAAGCTATACAGGAAAAGTATTTTTGTAGTGCACAAATTTCGGTATGTTTTAAGCACATTAAAATAAAAAATACTGTTTTTTTTATTTTGGAGCTAACTCAATAACTCTCAGAGCTATAACCATTTAAGTGTTTCTATCAAAACGACGAAGTTCATGGACACAATACTACTAAATGAAGGTAGGTATACGTGTCACTGTGTGTATCAATACAGAGATACCCAATAATTTAGAAATTGCAGGAAGTTTTTCACATTAAGTTTTGGTTTTTTTTTTATTTATTTTTTTGCGTAAATGTACTCCACTGCCGACATATATTCAGCAGAAAAAAAATGTGCACTACAAAAATACTTTTCCTGTATACACATACACACACAAACTTTCACATTTATATTATTAGTAGGATTAGTAGGAAGAAAATAATTAAGTACAACTTATGTGACCTTATTCGAGTTGACGTAGAGTACATTTCTTCAAGTGGTTCGGTGAGCTATCGGCCGACTAAAAAAATCTATGATCTGCATTTTCATTAATAACATCAACGTCTAGAATTCTAAATGAACTAAGTCGGACATACAAAGATGCTATTCAAACGATACTAAGAACACCTTGTTATCTTAATCAGATTACAAGTTAAGCCCTAGATTGCTTTACCAGATTGATCTTATAGTCTACTAGCGACCCGCTCCGGCTTCGCATGGCTATATTATGCAAGTATTATATCAAAAAACCTTTCTCTTTAATCACTCTATCTATTGAAAAAAAACCGTATCAAAATCCGTTGCGTAGTTTTAAAGATTTAAGCATACAAAGGGATATAGGGACAGAGAAAGCGACTTTGTTTTATACTATGTAGTGAATAGTGATGCCTACATTACTGTGTGTTAAAACACCCTGTACCCAATCCCTTTTACCCTCACGAAGTCATCTACTCTAGTATTATAAATATGAAATATTTTTAGTTTTTTTGTTTGGTTTTATGTTTGTAACGAATAGGCTCCGAAACTACTGGACCGATTTTGATGAAACTTGATATGAGGATATATTGATTCATTGGAAATAACATAACATATTTTATATCCCGATGTTTCCACGGGATCGGGAGTTACGCGGATGATACTACCAATTAAAATATTGCATTAAACTAAAATAGATATTTGTATTTTAAGTTCTGTAAAAATTACCTGAATTTACTGAACATTAACCGAATTTTCAAGATGGTGTAAGACCATTATTGGCAACGGGTTTTATTATTTGTTAAATTTTAAAAATTCTTCAAACTCTATGAAAATTGGTTTTACTACGCCAAATTAAAACACGTTTGCACTTGTTACATTTTAACTATGACAAACAACCTTAAAGTAAATTAAACTAAGCTTCATTAAGACAAATTATATTATACCAATGCTTCATTTCACCTAATGTAATTTTCTAAAACTGAAAAAAATACGATCGAATTTACAATTCGAATTTTTTATTTTATTCGAACAAAAGCGATCGAAACAGCGTATTTGATGCTATTGCGTCGATTATCTTTCTCGCAATGAGGCGACTTACCACTGAAAAATTTTGATCGATTTTTGGTACCGGGGCAACTTATTTTCATCCCTTTAAATTTTCAACTGTTATATTATTGACGTAAATCGCTTGAATAGTTTATATTATAGGCTTACATGTTTTATTAACACAAAAAACGGAAAAACGGCCAAGTGCGAGTCGGATTCGCGCACGAAGTGTTCTGATGTTCCATATATTTTGTTAATAGTATTTGTTGTTATAGCGGCAACTGAAAAACATCATGTGTGAAAATTTTAAATCTAGTTATCACGTTTGATGACAGACAGACAGATATATTTACAGGAGGAGGAAAAAGTTTTTACCCTATGTAGAAAGTATAACTTTAACATAAAAAAGAAAGAAAAACAAGCCTGTTGTATAATGAATTAGAAGAAACACTGAAATCAGAAAATGTTAAAGGGAAGAAAAGCTATTTATTTACAGATAAGTCGGAAGGCAGCGACTTCTTGTTCTAAAGTAACCATTAGTTGTCTTTATACGAATGAAGGCATGGTGCGATATAAAGTAATTATGCGATTTTAATAATGTTGTCTTTGTGCCACAGATTCTATGAAAGTTAAATAAACTTGGCTAAATGCGATATTATGCATCCCGCTACTAAATCGGTGCGCGTAGATAACCCTATAAAAACTAAGCCAAAGGACATCATTCAAATCGTACCCAAAAATGAAGGTGCCGGCCAGTAAAAAAAAGTGTTTCTATCTTGTAGAGAATAATATTTTAAACAATTTTTACTAAGGCAACAAAGAGCTACGATGAACCATCTTTGAGTTATTTTACATTGAAAACCCAAAAAAATGCATTTTATAGAGATCCGTTTGACCACTTTTAAGATATTACTACAGAAAAAATATAAAAATAAGTAAGTAGTAAATGGATAAGCCTTGTCTGTTTTTATTATATTTATATACACCGTTACATTATTCTATTTAATTTTATCGGTATCATTTCATTTCTAACTTTAACCTTAGATAAAGCAGTTGTTTTCCATTCCTGGAAAGTCATTATTTCCACAAGAATGTAATAATGTCATGGTAAACAATAAACACCTATTTAATACATGCATAATTATATTAACTTATGCGAGAGTTTATCTGTCTGTAGGTAATTGTGTATATTTGTTACTTAGTCGTTAACAAATAGAACCGAATTTCATTGAATTTGGTTCTAATTTAACGACTAAGCAATAAATAAATAAAATATCTAAGTAAATAAAGTAAAAAACAAATAAAATAAAAAATAAAAAAGTTCAAGTGATCAAACGGTGCCCTGTCATTAATAAAAAGTCTAATAAAGAATAGGTATTAAACATCTAAATATTAAATTGCTATATTCGTTTAAATCCGCATAATACCTACATAATTTTTTTAAATTTAGGATTATAAAAAAAACCTCGACTTTTATCCCCCATAACTTTCAGACAGCTAACTTCTATCGATCAAACATAAATAAGAATACTCCTGGTTAATGCACCTTTCAAATAAAAGAAACAAAATCAAAATCGGTTCATCCGATCGGGAACTACGATGCCACAGATAAATACACATCCGAACACCCCGTCGTAATAAACATGACAAATTGAGAACCTCTTTTTTTTAAGTCGGTTAGCAAATAGGTAACAAATACATGACGCAGACAAATCTGATGAACGTAGCTATATAAAGAAGTACAATCAACGTTCAACAGTCTCAGCTCACCGTAACGTTTACAATCCTGTGCAGCACTATATTTGAACATTATAAGAACGTAACCTGTGGATCGAACCCACGTCGGTTGGTGTAGCGGGTGGCGGCTTTACCACTCGGCCTACTTAAGACATAGCTAACAAATAATAATCACACTGAGTTCTTATAATTTAAGTATTTATGTTTGTGTGTAACGTCTATTAGAAGACGGTTGTAATTCCAATACTTGTTTATAGTATTATAGCTTTTGCCCGCGACTTCATCCGCGTAGAAGTCGGAAATGGACCAAGGAATCGCGTTGTCCAATACAAACTTTGCCGCCCTTTTTCCCCTTAGGGTTATAATTTCGGAAATTCCTTTCTTATCGGATGCCTACGTCATACATAGAACAAAGTTCATCAAAGTTAAATCAGGTCTCTACGATGAGCGGTTTTCAGGACAAAGCATTTTATATGTATAGATTGTAGCAAACTGATAGTGTACTTATGATGCATACTGTACCTATAGGTAATTAGGTAGATTGCTCATTGCCAACTATCTTACGCAATGCATTTCAAGTTCATGATTGTATAAACACAGTATACATAAGTGCATGTTGGTTTATCTGTTTGTGAACTAATTAGTACACGTGACTCCGTTCACGTTTTATTTGTTTATGAGTTTCGTTTTACGTAATGCATGAAACACGACTCGATATTATGATATTACTTAATAATACTTACTAAGTGTTTTCAAATTGTATAACTTAATTAATTATGTATACCGAAGATATCCCGGACGTCAGCCTGTACGAGATAAGGTCGGCTCTCAAACAGCTCAGAAACAATAAGGCACCGGGTGATGACGGAATAACGACAGAACTTCTGAAGGCAGGTGGATCACCGGTACTTAAAGTCCTTCAGAGGCTGTTCAACTCCGTCATCCTCGAGGGACAAACGCCAGAGGCGTGGAACAGGAGCGTGGTGGTGCTGTTCCATAAGAAGGGTGACAAAGCCCTTCTAAAGAACTATAGGCCCATCTCACTGTTGAGCCACGTCTATAAGCTGTTTTCGAGAGTTATCACCAACCGTCTTTCTCGAAGGTTTGACGACTTCCAGCCTCCCGAACAAGCCGGGTTCCGAAAAGGCTTTAGTACCGTAGACCACATTCATACGCTCCGGCAGATTATACAGAAGACAGAGGAGTATAATCGGCCGTTATGTCTTGCGTTTGTGGACTACGAGAAAGCCTTTGATTCAGTCGAAACCTGGGCAGTGCTGCAGTCCCTCCAGCGGTGCCAAATTGACTATCGGTATATCCAAGTGCTGAAGTGTTTGTATAGCAACGCCACTATGTCTATCCGGCTTCAGAACCAGAGCACAAATCCGATCCCATTGCAAAAAGGGGTGAGACAGGGAGATGTTATCTCTCCGAAACTGTTCACCTCTGCATTGGAGGATATATTTAAGCTCTTGGACTGGGACGGATATGGCATCAATATCAATGGCGATTACATCACTCATCTTCGGTTTGCCGACGATATAGTCATCATGGCAGAATCGCTGGAGGACCTCAGCAGGATGCTGAGAGACCTCAACACCGTCTCCGGACAGGTGGGTCTTAAAATGAACATGGGTAAGACAAAGATCATGTCGAACGCCCACGTCGTACCCATACCTGTTCACATTGGAGACGATGTTATCGAAGTTGTTGATCACTATGTCTACCTAGGCCAAATGGTCCAACTAGGTAAATCCAACTTCGATAAAGAGGTCAGCCGACGAATCCAACTCGGTTGGGCAGCGTTCGGGAAGCTTCGCAATATCTTCTCGTCACAAATACCACAGAGCCTCAAGACGAAAGTTTTCAACCAATGTGTGTTACCAGTGATGACATACGGATCCGAGACGTGGTCGCTGACTATAGGCCTCGTTCATAAGCTCAGAGTCGCTCAGCGGGCTATGGAGAGAGCTATGCTCGGAGTTTCTCTACGTGATAGAATCCGAAATACGGAAATCCGTAGAAGAACCAAAGTCACCGACATAGCTCTCAGGATTGGTAAGCTGAAGTGGCAATGGGCAGGTCATATAGCTCGCAGAACTGACAACCGCTGGGGAGTAAAGGTTCTCGAGTGGCGGCCACGATGCAACGCGAAACGGAGTGTTGGGAGACCAGCTGCCCGGTGGACCGACGACATTGTGGCGGTCGCGGGTAGTCGGTGGATGGAGGCGGCTCAGGACCGCTGTTTGTGGCGTCGTATGGGGGAGGCCTATGTCCAGCAGTGGACGTGTATGGGCTGACATGATGAATTAATTATGTTGGCTCAGCAAACCGAAGTGGATCTTAAACTTTTTAAACTCACACGATTGACGATATGTATTCATAATAATTATTTTCTCGGGTCTTAATCGCGTATTTTTTTTAATTTTTTTATCTTACCTCGACGTTTCGACTATGTTACAATAGTCATGGTCGCGAGGAGACACCATCATGGTGGAGGAGGAAAGTCAATCTTGTCCTTCGACAGTAAAAGACGCCATTGCACTCTCATGGCCCCGCCCATTAATACTTAACTAGTGACCCGCCCCGGCTTCGCACGGCTGTATTATGCATGTATTATGCATGTATTACCAATAAAAAATTATGTACGCGCGTGAGAAGTTATACTTCTTTGGCATTATTAAAAAAAAAAAAAAAAAAAAAAAAAAAAAAAAAAAAAAAAAAAAAACTCGTCCGGCAAAAAACTCGTCCGACAAAAAACTCGTCCGACGAAAAGTTCGTCCGACAAAATACTCGTCCGACAAAAAACTCGTCCGACAAAATACTCGTCCGACAAAAAACTCGTCCGGCAAAAAACTCGTCCGACAAAAAACTCGTCCGACAAAAAACTCGTCCGGCAAAAAACTCGCCCGGCAAAAAACTCGTCCGACAAAAAACTCGTCCGACAAAAAACTCGTCCGACAAAAAACTTGTCCGACAAAAAACTCGTCCGGCAAAAAACTCGTCCGACGAAAAACTCGTCCGACAAAAAACTCGTCCGACAAAATACTCGTCCGACAAATATAAATAATTAATTACATTAAAATAATTATGTAGTAGTAGTACCTCTTTGTACTTATCATCTTATCATCTTGCGGTTTGCGGACAACTTTAACATGGTTTTATGACAGCTGTCATCTTGCGGTTTGCGGACAACTTCACGGTGAGAATTTTGTGTGACGCTTTTGTAAAATTTCACTCTCATCATTTTTTCATAACGCGCCTAAAGAAGTATAACTTCAAAAACCGCATCAAAATCCGTTGCGTAGTTTTAAACATCTAAGCATACATAGGGACGGCGAAAAGTGACTTTATTTTATACTAGTGATAGTGATTCTCTGCCCAAACAAATTGTTGTTCTTCTTAACAACAAATTTTGTATTGCATTGAAGGATTGATTAGAAGTTCACAGTTTCTATAGTGTTAGGGAATTTCTGGACAAGATATACTAAATAGGTATAAAAATAGAGAATGCGACCGATCGCTCCGAAAATCTTTTGATGAGGTCTTTGTTCAGCAGTGAATGAACTGTGGCTGGGGATGGCTGTGGATATGATGATAATGATTTTTTTTTTAAAATGCTTATAGTAATTATAATAGTAGAAGTTGGTGTCTTTATATATTACGATCTTCAGGAAAGAAAATAACCAGAGATAAATCTTCTCCTTCTTCTTGTATAGTGGTGGGGCTCACTATTGTTATAGTTTTCAGATCGCCTTAAGGCCTCTAACTTGACCTAACGACTGCTACTAGAGGTAGCAACTGGGACCAACGACTTAACATGCCTTCCGTAGCACGGAGGGGCTCACGAAAATACATTTTTGCCACACTACTAATTGACCACCCATCGAAATAATGACCGCGCCAGGCGTCGTTTAACCCGCACGACTGTAAACGATCAGCAAGCGTCACTAAGCTGTGAGCCTCCACACCAGAGATAAAAAAAAAGTTTTTTCAATAACCAAAAACTTATTTCCTATTTACATAATCGTTGGGAGACCCCCTTTAAGTATAAATACTTGTGTTCGGAAGAATGCAGTAGAGCCTGATAAATCGTATGCACTAGAAACCTTATTGTTTACTTTGAAAGCTCTACATTGCATCCTGTGCATGGAACACACATCCTGGCTTATCGGCTGCGCGGGCGCACGCTTATTCGCACGAGATTAGCAACGTGCGCGCGACACGTGCGCGATCACGCGCGTTGCAATCCGTTGAAATGCACGCCTATTGCACGCAGTTTTGGTTTACTACAGAAATTGTTATAGAGATGGAAGGATGAAAGAACAGTAGTCAATTTAAAGGATAGAATACTTTTATACTTTTCTTTTCTACTTAATAATATACCTACTTAATAATATACTGGGTTATTGGAAATTATACTAGCAAGCCGTTGAGGGCTACTTCTGTGCACCCAAACAAACAACTTTTGTTCTACGACTTTTGGAAATTCGAACTTTTTTTTCGAAATTTTTGAGGTTAGGTTTACCTGAAAATATCCCTTTTTTTTTCAAATTTCCAAAAGTCGTAGAACAAAAGTTGTTTGTATAGGTGCACAGAAGTAACCCTCAACGGCTTGCTAGTATAATTTCCAATAACCCTGTATAGAAATCTGCCAGCCAGATAAGATTGCTTTCCATAGAGCGATATCGTCAATTAACAGTTTTTATTCCATGTTATATTGACTTATTGACATAAACCAACAAAAAGTTGCGTGCCCTTGCACTAGAAAAAAAATGGTAGACGAATTTCATCTAATAGCAATTTCATGCAACTCTTTAAGTCAAATTCATATAAGCGATTAGCGATATCGCTAATAAAAAGTAATCATGTCTAGGGGGGCAGATCAGAAACTATTTGTCAAACAAATAATATATTTTGAAACTATTTGTCAAACAAATAGTATATTTAAAAAAAACTATTTGTCAAACAAATAGTTTCTGATCTGCCCCTTATCGATCAGCCCCTGAGCGACTGAAAAGGTGGAAAGGTCGTCGTATTGACTAATGTTGCTGGGCTACCGCTATATAAATCATCTAGTTTAGTAGTAAAGCCCAATACTATTGATATTATTTACCACTTTTTCCGGCAGACCGTCGAATAGTATTTATGATAATATACCTAATGAAGCTCAATAGTTTTTAGTTTTCATGTAATCGGTAATGTAACACGTTCAGTGCGTTGCGGGGACTTTTCAACCCCGTCCGCCACTTTCATTCAGTGCGGAGCAAAAGAATAGTGTCAATTCACTGATGATCTGTCTTAGCCATTTACAACTCCATGACTGACATGACTATATTTGTGTAATTGTCGAAAGTAGAATTTAATATGTATTATTAAAATATATGGGGTTTTATGAACCCAAAAACCCTGTAAAAATGATTACTTGTCCTTACGGGGTTTTGAACTCTCTGGAATTGCCGGTAAATTCAGAGAGCTAAATCTCTGAAATCATTGGTGTTCCACAGCGTTTATTAAATTATCCGGAATTACCGGTAAATTAGAGCGCTTAATCACTGGTCGCAATTGAATATCGTTATGAATTTGATAACGTTTATTGAGGAAAATTATGTTTAATTAATTAATTATTTTTATCCCGTAGGCAAAACCGCGTGACTCGTCTGATAAAAACATATTTTTACTACTAAAGCCAAAACAAGTTTTTTGTTTTAGCTTTGAGTAATAAAAATAACCATGGTAATTCTGTTAAAATTCTATTCATGAGTTCGGCCCTAAGGTAGGTTAACCCAGTCTCCGTCAAAATTTGTTTGCTTGGTAATATTTTTCCAAGCAGTGAAACAATAAAGGCTAAAATATTTTTAGGGTTCCGTACATGGAGGGTAAAAATGGGACCCTATTACTAAGACTTCGCTGTCCGTCCGTCTGTCCGTCTGTCACCAGGATGTATCTAGCTAGAAAAAGCTAGAAAATTTAAATTTTTACAGATGATGTATTTCTGTTTCCACTACAAATACTAAAAATGTAAATATTTTTTGAGTTTGCTTTTGAGAATTTTAGGTTATTTTCATGTTCTCACTATATGATTAGTAGGGTAGAGCGTGGCAAGACGGGGTAGCGGGCAAGACGGGGTCTTGGTCTTAAAACACAAACCAATGGAGCAATCACAATTGTTAGACTGCGAGGGGGTGCGACGGGTAGGAGGCCATTAGATGGCACAGTGTTTGTTCAGTGACCCCAAGCGTATTTGATTTTTTTGGAAAAAACTGTTTTTTAGCATATCCCTTGTGATATTTACCATTTAATTAGATCATGACTGTGCTGAAATCAAGAGTTTTCTGGATTAGGTAAAATGTGAATCGTATGTGTCAATAACTCATTGACAGGTAAGTACTTGTTTATCTTTGTATTGCATGGCAGTTTTTTTCTGTGACGTTTTTAATTTCAAATGACTGGAGAGGGCATGATGGGGTATGGGTACCCCATCATTCCCCTTCTCATTTTTTAAGGTATGAGGGTAGTCAGTTATTTTAGTATTTATGAATTAACGTATAATTATTTTATTGTAGAATGGTGAAGAAGTATAAAGAAAGACCGATAAAGGAAGTTAGCAAGAAGAGAGCATAAAAATGTGGCTGATTATGTAAAAGACGAAGAAATCAAAGATGATTTGAAAGAATTCATAAAGAAAAATCAACTTGCGGAAGAGAATATGCAAAAGAAAAAAGAAATTAAAGAAATTGACAAGACTAAAAAAGATTAAGAACAGTCACCAACAAGATAGAGAGTGTGAGATCTTCATATGTAAGGAAAGCGATTATGATAACTAAAATCCTCCTTGTGTGTTCTGTACGAGTCTCTAACTGGACGTTAATGAGGTCGGGCTGCTAGTGCTGTATGGGGCCAATGGGCTCACTGCAGCTGTGGCGGCTTAAACGATGAAGAAGATGAAATAACTTTAATTTGTTGTACCCCATTATACCCCTAGGGGGTACCCCATCTTACCCAGAGGGTGGGGCAAGACGGGGTCTTGGGAACTTTTCCACTTTTTTACTCTTTTCTATTAAATTACTTTACCAATGTTCCTAAAAGTACTTAATTTCTAAAGACTGATTACCAATGATGATTATTAAAATAAAAAATGTTATGAAAAATTTTATTGAGCTTCAAACCTTAAGGACCCCATCATGCCCCCCTCTCCCCTATACTACTAGTTAAGCCCGTGCGTCTCAATAAGGTTCGTACTGAAAATCAGCGCTGAGGCTTCTAGCTTTAGCATCGTGCTGAGGACGAAACCTTTTTTCTGGACTTTTTTTTTCTTGTGCTTTTTTAATGTGTCTATTTTTTTATGTGTTCAGATAATAAAATTTTATTTCTTCTTTCTTCTCTTTCTATGTTTGCAATTTTTTTTGGCACTATGTTTTTTGTTAATATGTATTTTAGTATTTTATGTAAAAGTCTTACACATATGTTTACAAACGAAAGGTTTCAAACAAGACATCCGGTCCGTTTACTGCCTATAAAACCCAATAACAATGTTATCGAAATCATCAAAACTATGTGTAAACAGTTCAACTATTGCTCTTGGATTGCAACTGTTACACATTTCGTTACACGTGAGTGTAACGCTGCACATGTTTATTCTTAAATAGCTTTATATGTGGTGTTGCGCAATGCAAAATTATGTTCAGTACACGTGAGGAGCGATTATTAGGGTTATTTATAGAGTAAATCGTTTCAAATGATTAATTTGCTTTGGCAAGCGCATTGGGATGACTTTCTTGACAATATTATCCGTGTAATGCATCCGATGATATAATATAGTGCACGTTTTTCACTGTCTGTCAGTTACCAGCATAGAATTTGACGTTCGTGTCTTTTCTTCTAAGTTTCTTGGTTACCAGACTGTCTCTCACATGGACGTAATATATATTGTAGTAATAATATATATTACGTCCATGGTATCTCATCAACCGCGATAGCTTGACAGTGGAAATTTCGCAGATGATGTATTTCTGTTGCCGTTTTAACAAAAATACTAAAAGCAGAATATAATAAAAATAAAAAAAATATAAATATAAATATTTCAGGACATATTACACATCGCCATCCAGCCCCAAGCTAAGCAACTTAATGCTTGTGTTATGGGTGCCAGACAACGGATAAACTACTTATATACTTTTTTTTTTTGTAAATATATACATATTATACATATAGGAAACACCCAGAACCAGAAACAAGAATTTATGGTCAGCATAAATACTTGTTCCCGGCGGGAATCGAACCCGCAACCTTCTGCGTCGCAGTCGGGTGTTCGCCCGACGCGCCACAGAGGTCGTCAAAATAATGGTACGGAAATGTATTTGCGCGATTCTGATTCGCACTTGACCGGTTTTTTAGCTAGCCTGTTGTTTTCCATTGCTGTGCAAAAACCTCTCCTATTCCATGTGTCCTGTCTCTAGTTATTTTTGGCCACTCTGCATCGAATTCATCGGCCCAAGTCTGCTATTTGACATTATTGGATCTACCATTGTCATTATATCGAGACTCCATTGATATAATTATATTATCGAGATTGTGACAAATTTGGTATTTTCCAAGTCTACTATTTGACATTAATGGATCTACCATTGTCATTATATAGAGACTCCATTGATATAATTATATCGAGATTGTGACTTTGGTATTCTGGTAAAGTTTCATTACCATCGCAATAGAATCGCTGTAGAGTCTCAATGGAATGATAATAGATACGTCGCTGGTGTTGCCTATCAAAATCTACCATGTTGCTAATCAATTTACGATAGATAAGAGCTGTCAAATGTGTATGAGAATACTGTTTTGACAACTATCGAGATTCCATTGATTGTTGAGCAGAATACCAATTCAGTCATTGGTGCATCAGTGTTGTTTCCATAGAATAGTTAACATGAGGGGAATACCAATATTTGGTAATAGACATAATATAAGTCAAGTCAAGTTTTCGTGCGTCAATTTTAATTGAATTTAATTGATTAATTAATAATTCAATTTTTTAATTCATGAAAACAAAAACAAATTTAAATCACTATAAACAATGAAATCTAAAAGGGGTACCCTTTTAATTTTTAAAGTGTAAATTTTTTTAAGTCATCTATCTATACCTACATATAAAATTATTTGTCCTGACTGAGTGACTGACGGATCAATGCATAGCCTAAACCGCTGATCGTAGAGACCTGAAACTTGGAGGGTGTGTTCTTTGTATGACGTAGGCATCCAATAAGAAATGATTCTCCGAAATTCTACCCGTTAGAGAATTAAAAAGGGGGGCGAAGTTTGTATGGGACAACGTGATTCCTTTTGTCCATTTTCGACTTTTACCCGGAGGAGTCGCGGGCAAATCTAGTCTATCTATACTTACTAATAAGACTAATCTAATGCGATACCTTAATTAAAAAATCCATCGAGTGATTTGGAAGATATGAGGGAATAAAGAACATCACAAAAAAAAATAAAAAACACACAAACATACAAAAGATAGGCGTGAAAAACATAACCATTTTCTTGCAGTCGGGTAATAATAAGGTTTGTCATAAACATTTGCAACTTATTTTCTTACTGGAAAACTGTCAAGAACTGAATTCTACAAATAAATGCATGCAATTACTATGTACGTGTTGGAAAAGTTATGTGTTCCGATCTGACCCTGGTTGTAATAGAAATATCCTTACTGCGACCTTACTGAGGGTCAGATCGGAACGGCACTTGCATAACAACGTATTACAGTGTTTCCTGTTTGTTCTACTGGGGTTATCTTATCAATTTATTGATTACGACTCGTCTGAGCTTCGCACGGGTAGGAATTGAAAATCCGTTCAGTAGTTTTTGAAGTTACGCGGTGCACTCCAAAGTTCCCAGAGGCATTTTTTTTTTCGATTATCATTGTCATTATTTCACAATAATAAACTTGAATTATACAGAATTTGTATTTTTTAAATGTGACAACATCGTTAATGAAAATAACGCATCAACACATCTTGGAATTTCCTTAAATTTTCAGTTAATAAGGGTATTTCCTCTGAACTTTAAATTAAAATAATTCTTTTTTTCTTGCTAAATACTTAGTTGTATTGCTAATATCTTGGTATCTACAAGTCTTTTCTGAACATCTTTTTAGCGAACTAACTAACACTGAACACTGAGTTTCCGTTTACCATGAAAATAATATGCAGCTCTTTATTATTTATTTTATTTATTATTTCAAACACAATATAGAACACTAGCGACCCGCTCCGGCTTCGCACGGCTATATTATGCATGTATTATACATATAAAAGTTCCTTTTGAATCACTCTATCTATTAAAAAAAACCGCATCAAAATCCGTTGCTTAGTTTTGAAGATCTAAGCATACAAAGGGACATAGGGACGGCGAAAAGTGACTTTATTTTATACTATGTAGTGATACTATGTAGTGTGTTAGTGATAGTGATAATACACACCGCTTAATTAGAGCCAAACCTATACGTATTATTGTAACTACTGAGGTGTTTATGACAGTAGCCACCCATATATTTTATATCAATAGATCCGTGCTTGGGTGAACCACATAAATGGCGACACATTCATCGTTCTTTCTTTTTGCAAATACTAGACGCCGTAGTCGAAATTGACTAGGAAGATGACGATGATCTCTAGTAGATCATCCTCCAAAGGGATAACATGATGTCTGTTAGACACTGGTATAGACGAAGTCATCGTGATTGTGTTATACAACCTTAACACCCGATTTGCGAGTCAACACGATGTTTGACCGCGGCTGACATCGTGACCTGCATCCTTTGTAGACGGAAGTCGTTTGTTTGTACTTGTAAGACATTGGCATTGATCGATTTAGTCGGTTTCTTATCGGATTCCTTCGGAATTCAAAGTCAAAGTCAAAATTTCTTCGTTCCTTCTACTTAGCTCTTTCTACTTAGCTTCTCCTCCCCTCCATCGCAACTGGACGGATTCGAAACTGGACAGATTCTCAGCTAGACAGATTCTCAGCTGGACAGATTCTCAGCTGGACAGGATCGCAGCTAGACAGATTAGCAACTGGACAGAACGTGTACAGTTCATGACACAATTAAAGTTATTTTTATTGATCTGAAGTCTCGCGGCTTCACCATCTTAGGGATAGTATATCAAGAATCCCTTCTTAGTGAAAACATTCACTTCACAAAGAACACATCCTCAAAATTTCATGTCTTTAAGACCAGCTGTTTATGCTCTGGGTTGATATTTCAGTCAGTCAGTCATAACTAATTTAATTACATCTGGAGATTTCAGGCTTAAAACAGTAACCTCAAAAGTAACAGAAACCTTCCCCAACATTAAGGGAGCATTTGATTTGGCTTATTTGAGATATTATTTGAATTATGTTGTAATAGAAGCGATATATCAGTCAATCAAAACTTAATATCAAATCAAGCATGATCATAAAAATCGGCTTAATGTTTGAAAGTAAACATTAGTCATCTGTAGACGTAAGAAGGCATGGTGCGATCGGAAGTAGGTATGCAATTTTAATAATGTAGTCTTTGTGCTACAGATTCTATGACAGTTTAAAAACTCTGCTAAATGCAATAGTAGGTATTCCGTTACGAAATCATTAATTTTATTACATTGGGAGATTTAAAGCGTAACAGTAACATCAAATATCACATCAACCTTCCCCAACATTTAGGGAGTATTTCAGTTGATTATAACACGACATCATTGACTGAGGTCGTCATCATCATATCAGCCCATACACGTCCATTGCTGGACTTAAGCCTCCCCCATACGATGCCACAAACAGCGGTCCTGAGCCGCCTCCATCCATGGACTACCCGCGACCGCCACAATGTCGTTGGTCCACCTGGCAGCTGGTCTCCCAACACTCCGTTTCGCGTTGCATCGCGGCCGCCACTCGAGAACCTTTACTCCCCAGTGGTGGTCAGATCTGCGAGCTATATGACCTGCCCATTGCCACTTCAGCTTACCAATCCTGAGAGCTATGTCGGTGAGCTTCATACATCAGTCAGTCAATAATGAAGTTCAGAAGACTTCATTATTGCATACAAATCCGGAGACTTAAAGCGTAACAGTACCCTCAAATAACACAGCAACCTTCCCCAACATTAGTAGAGTTATGTATTAGTCAGTCAGTCAGGACTTGATTATTACATCTAAATCCGGAAATTTAATGCGTAACAAACAGTAACCTCAAAATTAACAGCAACCTTCCCCAACATTAAGGGACAATTCGAGTTGATTATAACACGCCACCACTGACGTAGTTAAAATATAATGTCGTAATAAGTAATAGAACTTGTAACGTGAATGGTTCACGTGCCGTTTAGGAACGACACGACGGGCGGTAGTCACTGCGCGCACGTGTCGTGTTGTAACCGTCACGTTTTGGGATACAAGGGGGGGGTCTTGTTACGTGATGCTGTAGTTGTTGGATCGTTTACAGGGTTATTGGATGTGGCTAACATCCATACAGGGTTACTTTTGTGCAAGGCTTGAGCATATGACGTTGATTTGTTTGACGACCCAGTTGGCACAATGGTCACCATGCCGGACTGCCAAACACAGATTTGCGGGTTCGATTCGCAGACAAGTATTTATGCTTAGATATTTTTTGTGGTCTGGTTGTTTCTATGTATTATTAGTATATATTTACAAAACAAAAGTATATAAGTAGTATATCCGTTGTCTAGCACCCATAACACAAGTATATGCCATATTTATTTATTTAATACTAGCGACCCGCTCCGGCGTCGCACGGCTATATTATGCATGTATTATACATTTATAAACCTTTGTCTTGAATCACTCTATCTATTAAAAAAACCGCATCAAAATCCGTTGCGTAGTTTTAAAGATTTAAGCATACAATAGGGATATAGGGACATAGGGACTGAGAAAGCGACTTTGTTTTATACTATATAGTGATAGTGATAATGAAGCGTCATATACTCCCTTCCTTCAAATCTCTAAATCTCTTTGATAAGTTATACGTCAATGTTTTTCTTTAACGTGCTTGTCAATTTTTGTATCTTTTTCTTTCTTCTGTTGGTCGTGTGTTTCATCCATGGACGTAAAATGTATACCTACTATTACGTCCATGGTTTCATCTGAAAGAAAGAAAGAAATAACTGAAAAAGAAATTTTCTGAACACATAAAAACAAAATAGGCACATAAAAAAGCACAAGAAAAAAATTAGCACAGCGCCAGCGCCCAGAAAAAAGATTTGTCTTCAGCACGAAACATCACAAGCATATGAAATAAACTATTCCATTCTATTCTTCCAATTCTCTCTAACGCTGTTCAGGACAATGGCGGATGCGCTGAAAATTTTATTCCATGTTCCCGGCGCATAACCTCTCTGTTTCGAACTCATCGTGGCTTTCCATCAAGTGAGATGAAGGAAATCCCAGCGGATTTTGTGTAAAAAAAATCTCTTTCGAATTTAACAGGTAAAAGCTTTTTCCCCCCCCCCCCCCCACGTGATGGTAATGTTTTAAACAAATACGTCCAAGTTGTACCTATAATAGTCCTTAGTTCTGCAACTGACACACACACGTGAGAGCAGGCGAAGTCACGTGCGTTGTGTTAGTAATTACGTACTGAGAACACCTGATACTGTACAATTTGTCCATAGGTATACCTACTAGAGATCTGTGTTTAAGAGGAAAGGGTACCGGGCGCTCTCTCCATACAAACGTAGTCGACTGTTTCCTCCCTGGATAATGACACTATACCAAATATTTTTGTTGCATAAAACTTATAACTGCCATGACCAATGACCATGCCCCTATGTTTTATTTTTTTTATTTTGTTAGATCTTAATTTCTATGATAATTAGATAATGAAAAAAACCAAGACATAGGGGCATAGTCATGGCAGTTATAGTTATTAAGCAACAAAAATATTTGTGCTAGTGTCATTATCCAGGGAGGAAACAGTCGACTACGTTTGTATGGAGAGAGTGCCGGTACCCTTTCACCTTAAATAATTTGCCCATATCTTTTTATCGTGTTGACTCAGGACCTTGATTTTTTGACTATATCTAGTATTAATTTACAACTTGCTAGGTCCACCCGTTCCTGAGAAAATCGGCGGTGACACACGGACAGACAGACGGATAAGAAAGTGATCATATTAGGGTATATAATATTTTAAGTAAATTAGTTGTTCAGATTCCAGGGATCCCAAAGACTGGAAAAGAAAACCACACAGACGGAGACTAGTCATGAAAATAAAGAGTGGGAAGACGAAAATGAAATCTGCAGCGCGACTGGAAGAATAGAATAGTTTAATGACTTTATCCAGGGGTACCTATTATATTAATATCTTCGAAAACAATATATTATGACATCATAATGAATGCTATACACCAATTATAGGCTTTTGCATAACAATTCTAAAAAACACTTGAACGTAGCAGTCACTAACAAAAAGTCTCAAACCTAAAGAGAAAAAAAACACGATTCCCACCTCGACCTCGACCACGACAAGTATTTATGCTTAGATATTTGTCTGTGGTCTGGTTGTTTCTATGTATTGTAAGTATATATTTACAAAATAAAAGTATATAATAAGTAGTATATCCGTTGTCTAGCACCCATAACACAAGTTTAGTTACTTAGCTTAGGGCTAGATGGCGATGTGTGGAATGTCCTACAATATTTATTTATTTATTAATTTAACTAATGGGTAAGTTAGGTATTATGACAATTGTAAATAAAACGTTACTAATTTCCTTTTGCATCGGTATTTAGATTTAACTCTAAGCTATCACTACCGGTTAACCCATTCACAAGTGGATAATCACCGTTTAATACTACTTTAAGTAGTAGTTTAACGGTTGTTCAACGGTAAGGGCCTGCCCTTGATTGAGGAATCCGATTGCGATGGAAACCAGGTGAGCCAGCTAGCTGTGCGCGGAAATTGTGTCAAACTGACGTGTTTTGAAATGCTAAGACTATATAGATATCCTATAATACAAAGTATACTATATTTTGTGCCTAATCAAAGCGCCTGAGAAACTATTTTGATATTGTTATTAACAAAATAAAATAGCGGAATTTTGTTCATGTTGAATTTCGAAAAACAAGCGTTAAAATAAACTCATGAGCATTAGCGAGATCGATACAGAAACAAATGAAGATCGAAGCAGAACTAAAAAACTATCGAAACAGATATAAAAGACGACCGAAATAGAAACAGAAGACTATGGAAACAGAAACAAAAGACGACCGAAACTGAAACAAAAGACGATCTTTTCAGAAACAAAAGACGATCTGAACAGAAACAAAAGACTTTGGAAATAGTAACAAAAGAGTATCGACAGAGAAGCAAAAGACTATCGAAACAAAAACGAAAATACGACCGAAGCAGAAACAAAAGTCTATCGAAATAGAAACAAAAGATAATCTATATAAAAACAAAAGACTATGGCTAGACAAATTAAGCTTGTAATCATTAAGCAGCCTGAATAGGTCACAGTTCAGTGCTGGTAATTTAAATTTTGTAATAACTTTTTTAGTTTAGTTTTTTATTTACTTTTAATAGGTTCATGTTTATTAATATCTTTAGGTTTGTACATACTCTTGCGTCACATAAAAACCGCTCTATTTTACTACAATTATCAAAGTATTGTCGATATTTTCACACGTGTATATTTAAGTTGGTTTTTGCTCAGCGTAGGCGCAGGGATCTAAAAGCTACGCAATGTTTGCAACACAAGGTTGAGACTTTACGAAATTGCAATTTGTGAATGCACCTGTTAAGGTGATTTTACATCGTGAATAACTACTACAAAATTGAATTAAGTACTTCGATTTGATTTTAAATTAATTTTGTCTGCAAAAAGGTTGTTACATTTTGGCAGCGCATAGTTACGGGCAGCCATTTTTAAGTTGTATATCTTTTTAAACTAATAAATAGAGGATATTCAAACAAGCAATTTGTGAATGCACCTGTTAATTTACATCGTGAATAACTGCTACAAAATTGAATTTAGATCTTCGATTTAAAAAAAAATATATTTGTCTGTAAAGAGGTTGTTACATTTTGGCATGGCATAATTACGAGCAGCCATTTTTAAGTTGTATATCTTTTTAAATTAATAAATAGAGGATATTCAAACAAATAACACATGCCATGTATCTAACAAAATCTTTGGTCAGGTTCGCCTGTTATGTAGGATTTATTAACATCAAATGACAGGCTTAAATCGTACAAGAAAATATTCTAAAGTGTGAGAAAATTGGCTACTTGCGCTAGTAAAGCCACAGGGCGCAGTTATTTTCTACTGTTTAAAAAAAATAAATATTAAATTTAAATTCCCAAAGCGTGATTCCATAAAGAAGTGTAAACTCTACTTTATAATAAAACAAATTGAACTTTGCACTCATAACGTATTTAACCATTCCTTATTTTGTAGGAAACAGAGTCTAATTTCGTTTACTTTTCCATCAAAAAACTTTGACATAAAGGTAACTTCAGATTGCGTTTTATAAGACCACTTATAACTTACATTACATCAGACTTTGAAGAATAGAGCGGCCATTTTGTATATAAATCTTTAGGAAAATATCTAGTCCAAGAAAATTAAAATATTATAATAAAGTTTTACTATAGTATTTAAGTTTACTCCTTTATAAAACGGTTACATATAAAGTCCCCGGTCGGTATAAAAATTTGATGGGTAGTAAAATCACAGGCACAATTTTCTAACCCCATATTATTATGACAAAAGAGAAGTGTTATTTTGTCTCTCTGTCTGTTAACGTGATAGTAGCTCCTCAAGAATAAACAGATTCGTAAGCGTTGTTTTTCTGAGTATTCTTAACCTTTTGATGCAACTCATTCCAGCTAGTTAGTAAAAGTTATTAGCACAATAATTCGCTCAGTTTGCTCAATCTAACCTAAACTAACGTCATCTTTTTGCCAGCCTTTGTCCCAATTCAAGAAAGTAGGATAGGATATAAGTATAAAACGTCTGCTTATTTTGTGTGTTTGTTATTGATCCAATAAATTATTTATAGTTAGGTAAAAGGTTAGGTTATTTATAATCATGTTTAGGTTAAGTTTTGAGTAAATGACTCGTATTTTTATAGTTTATTTTTTTTTACTATTTTGTGTTTCCATTCTCTTCTATCAGCCGTCATCTCATAGCTTACACCCATTTCTCTCATATCTAATCTAACCTAACTTATTTAAATATTTAACTAAATATCGACGGAACCCTTTTGCTTTTTCTTAAACTGAGACTTGATGTACCGACGCCCTTGACTGTCTGTCGATGATAATAAATGAAATAGGTGTTCGTTGCAATGTTTGAGTTGCTAACAATTGTTGTTGCAATATTTGAATTGTACATTTATCGATACTTTCGATTTTAAGGTCAGATGTAGTGGCGTGGCTACACTGATTGGGGCTCGTAGCAAAATCTTTGGGGTCCTTTTTCGGTTCCTAAATGTTAAGAGGAAAGGGTACCGGAGGCTCTCTCCATACAATAGTAGTCGACTGTTTTCTCTCTGGATAATGACACTAGAGCAAATATTTTTGTTACATAAAACTTATAAACTGCCATGACCACGCCCTTATGTTTTTTGTTTTTAAATCTTCATTTCTATGATAATTAGAAAATGAAAAAAAAAAAAATAGGGGTAAACAAACGTTATAGGTTTTATAGCACAAAAATATTTGTGCTAGTGTCATTATCCAGGAAGGAAACAGTCGACTACGTTTGTATGGAGAGAGCTCCGGTACCCTTTCACCTTAAGAAGATCAACGTTTTTGGGGTTCTCCAAATCACGAGTGAATTGGTATACCTATGAAAGCATGCTACATCTTAGGCCGCATCGTCACCTACCATTAGGCAGGTGTGATAGTGATCAAACGCTGACCTATCCTAATATGCAAAAAAAACTAGACTTCTATATTGGGTCCTTTTTTCATGAGGTTGGAGTAGGCTTACCCAGCACCTATATTCTCTCTGCTTAGTCGACCATGTCCAGAGGAGAGAACTTGTCAATACTTCTGGAGCCAACTAAGCCACGGGTTTCATCACGATGTTTTCCTTCACCATAAGAGCAATGTCAAATAATTAGCACATATAAATTTTACCTAAAAAAAAAATGGTTGTCTGTAAAGTCGGTTTACGGACGACAATTTTACGTGATAACGTCATAAGAAAACCAGGTTTTATTATTCCTGTTTTTTTTCCTTTTTTCTTTTCTTGTTTTTTTTTTCTTTTTATATTTTTATTCATCTACGTAAATCTTCTATTCGTCACTCGTCATACCATAACACAAGCCCAGATAAGCGATATTATTATTAAATACTCTGTTTCCTAAGTTACCATGACGCGTCTGGTTATATTACCATGACGCATGACTCACACAATATTACCGTGACACTTTTTACCACTATTCTACCACATGCACAAAATATAGAATAGTACAAGCCACGAAGTAGGTATTATAGTAAGTTACAACAAGTTATAAAACGGTACATAATTAAATGAATTACCGAACTTGCGATAGCGATAGGTACTATACCAACAGCCGTAGTACCTGAGGTTGCAACATGTAGTTCCGCAGATATGTCAACATCGCACACCTTACCTAATGCTTGCTAAATATACATATAAGTGATGTTGTCTGTACGTTGAAATACGGTGCGAGTTTATTTTTTAAGTATACAATCGGTAAAATGCTAAATATGCACCGTATTTTAGGAATAAAAGAAAAATAAACGTGCATTTAAATGGCTACTTACTTAATTGCAATATCTCGATTTTATTTCATTTAGACTTGTCAATCCATTTTTAACTTGGTTTTAGCTTTCTGTCAAAAATGTAGGTAAGCATGTTGTTAAGGGGTCGGTATGACCTGAAAAGCCCTTTTTTAATGAAAAATTAAGTAACCTCCGCTACCAGCTGTAACAATATTTTTCAGATTTTTCAGTAGTTTTTCTTTTTTAATTTTACTCGATAGATTTATTTTCTTCATAAACTGGAGTTTGAAAAAAATATTAGAAAACTATAATGACTAGCAACACGAAACTTTCTTGTTTAGATAGTCGTTACAGTAATCTAGTTTCTGATTCGCTATTTTATCAATCACTGAAGTTTTTCATGAATTATCAATTTTGTTAAAAAACGGCCATTTCGCGGGCTGAGGGGAAAGGCATAGCGCCATACAAGCCTTAAAGATAAAATGTAATGGAGGCAAAGTGTGATCAATTAATGTGAAAGAAAGGAATAAACCTTAGAAATAAATAAAAACCCGTCGGTCCCGTTATGCCGATACGGGAAAAAAATCTGCACCTAGTACACCCAAGTGAACACTTTAGGTGGACAGCGGGCCTGGGGCAGGTATCATTAGCTTATTTATGTTAAATTTCATTAAAAACAGCAAAGTTGTTACAGTAAAATCGTTGCCCAATGTTGCATCTTCCTAAATCAATTTAGTTCAAGTTTCAGATAGCAAAAAAGAGTAATTTTGTCTGTCTTTCAAAACACTGAAGATTCAATTGCTTGGTCCGTTGTTGCTTCAATTTGGTGTGAAGAAACCTCGTTATTTGTAATGCAAATTAGACTTATTGGTGGAATTGCACTAATTCTGATGTTTTAAGAAAAATAAGACTTTAAAAAGATCTTAATCGTTTTAAAAATACGACTTTTGTTTGTTTTTCTGTTCGGCATAATCTTCGAAATAAAAAAGCCAAAAAATTGAAAAGTTGAAATTAAGGTGTGATTAAGGTAAATTTTGGTACTTACAAGTTTTCGTAAAAATTTAAATTTCCCATATCTTTTTATCGTGTTAACTCAAAACATTGATTTTTATACACTTAATAAGGACTATTAGACCTCAGTATCTGGTATTCATTTCAACTTGCTAGGTTCACCCGTTCCTGAGAAAATCGGTGGTGACACACAAGAAAGTGATAAGTGTTCCTTTTTGTACCTTTTGAAGTACGAAACCCTAAAACAGATCCTCTACGCAAAAACAACGGGGCGTTATAAGTTTGACGTGTCTGTGTGTCTGTCTGTGGCATCGTGGCTACTGAATGGATGAGCCGATTTTGATTTTGTTTCTTTCTTAGAAATGGGAATTAGTCGGAAGTGTTCTTAGCTATAATAATAAGTCCTGATTGGCCAGCATATGGACCCTACAACAATAGCTCACATACTGACAGTAAGTCCTCTCCGCGAGCAATTTCATGATGGTGTTGGAGGCGCGAGCACCAGGGATGTGCAACGTTTTCTGATCGTGGTGTATCAGTCTACGCACCACTCAGCAAACATCCCTGGCGCGCTACTTATGGGGGATAAAAGTCCGGGTTTTTTAAATTCTAAATTAAATTTAAATCAGTTAAGGCAATAAAAATTCGCACATGTTTCAATCGTCTTAGCACAAGACCTTCCGCTGAAGTTTCGCCACAGAGTTACTTGACCTGTTGCATTTCCACTAAGCACAAGAACTTGACTGCTACTTACTCTACCGATAAAACACAGTTTCGACACTTTATTAGATTAATAATGGCCCGCAAATTATTTGCAGCAAGAACTGCAAGAACATTTTGATGTTGACAAATTACGAATTGCAAATTTGACATTATGCACCTACTTAGATGACGAAGTTCTTGTGGCTAGTAAGGGTTGAATGGGCGGAGGAGTTAATGATTTAATATTCTATGAACATTGGGTAAAATCAACAACTTTTTGAACCCTCACCAACGGAAGAAGAATTCCCAGCAGACCCCGTCAAAGGTAGGAGGAGAAGATGTGTGGACAAATTTGAGACAGATTGGCAATCTGTTTCGAGTTTCTTGTGTCTTCTTCACTTTGGAAATTGCGTTCCGAAGACACAATCCTAAGTCAGTTTTTTTGCGATAATTACAACTGCATAAAAAATGACTGCCAGTTTTTTAAAGTTATAAATTATAATAAAACTAGCGACCCACCACGGCTTCGCACGGCTATATTATGTATGTATTATACATATAAACCTTCCTCTTGAATCACTCTATCTATTAAAAAAACCGCATCAAAATCCGTTGCATGGTTTTAAAGATTTAAGCATACAAAGGGATATAGGGACATAGGGACAGAGAAAGCGACTTTGTTTTATACTATGTAGTGATAGTGAAGTGATAATATCCCTCCGACTGATTTAAAAAAAAAAAAAACCCGATATGAAAAAGCTACGTCCTTCATTGGCCAAAGACTTACAATCACAAAAAAACACCTACTTCTATTTTTTTGTAATACATTAACATAATAACCGCCTACGAAATAAAATAACAATAATTAACTGTACAATTATCTAAGATTACTTAACGGTTACCAAATATATTTGAAGGTCCATCCGAAGTGATAGTCCGGCATTGACATCGTCTCGTTTAATAAGATTTTGTTTAGAAATGATAGCTCGCGCGGTCACGGCGAACGTGGCGCAATTTATATTACTGCAATCAGTTGCATGGTAGCTAGTTTTAGATAGGTACATAAAATATACTAGCTTCTGCCCGCGTGTGGCCTACACAGAAAAACCAGACACAGCTCAACACAAGTAAAAACTTTAGAAATAAAAAATCTGGTAGTCTGTAAACAGACGATAATTTTACGTGATAACGTCATAAGAAAACGATGAAAAATTTAGTTTTTTTTCCTTTTTTTCTGTTTTTTTTTTCCATTTTAGAAGTCTTCTATTCGAATATAAGCCCAGATGAGCGATATTATTATTACACAATCATAAAACAAACACGACACGCGTGACGTTTACCATGACGCCGTCATGGTACCGGAACATGACGGTGTCTGTTACCCGGAACAGACACTTATTGTAAATGCAGGTGTTTTATCAATTAATTAGACGTTATCACGTCAATAAAAAAAAGCTCGACTTTTATTCTGCATAACTTTCAGACGGCTGAATAGATTTCGATCAAACAATAAAATCAAAATCGGTTCATCCGTTCGGGAGCTACGATGCAACAGACAGACACACTCACAGATACATCAAACTTTTAACCCCAATTTCTTGACCGGACGCTAAAATAATGATATGCAACAAGTGATAACGAAATTTACCTTTTATATTTTAACTAGCGACCCGCCTCGGCTTCGCACGGCACAGTATATTATGTATGTACTCTTGAATCACTCTATCTATTAAAAAAAAACCGCACCAAAATCCGTTGCGTAGTTTTAAAGATTTAAGCATACCTAAGGATATAGGGACAGAGAAACCGACTTTGTTTTATACTATGTAGTGATTGATGTTTTTAAAATGTTACAAAATTTCACATTAGTTCTATTTATTTTCGGATTCCTTTAAAATATAACTAGTTATAAAACAAGAAAGTGATTTTGTAAGGGTTCCGTTTTTTAACCTTTTGAGGTACGGAATCCTAAATAACCTTAGTATTTCCATCATGAAACTGTGAATTCATACTAGTGGCCGTTTTTGACTCTGCAAAAATATTAAACAAAATGGTTGTCGGTTTACGGACGATAATTTTATGTGATAACGTCATAAAAAAAACATTGAAAAGAATTTGATTATGTAAATTGAAAGAAAAAATCATTGATGTTAACCATAGCAACGATCATACGTTGCTAGGTTACTTTGTCAATAACGTAGCGACGTTGCTATGGTTACCTTCTCAATAACGTGAGCGATGACGTCACACTCTTTTGTGAGTGTTCATCACTACATAGTATAAAACAAAGTCGCTTTCTCTGTCCCTATGTCCCTATATCTCTTTGTATGCCTAAATCTTTAAAACTACGCAACGGATTTTGATGCGGTTTTTTTTTAAATAGCTAGAGTGATTCAAGATTAAGGTTTGTATGTATAATACATGCATAATATAGCAGTGCGATGCCGGAGCGGGTCGCTAGTAAATATGTATGACGACCCAGTTGGCACAATGGTTACCATGCCGGACTGCCAAACACAGGGTCGCGGGTTCGATTCCCGCCTCAAACATGTATTTATGCTTAGATATTTGTCTGTGGTCTGGTTGTTACTATGTATTATAAGTATATATTTACAAAAGAAAAGTATTTAAGTAGTATATCCGTTGTCTAGCACCCATAACACAAGTCTAGTTACTTAGCTTGGGGCTAGGTGGCGATGTGTGGATTGTCCTGCAATATTTATATTTTATATTTATAAATATATAAAAAATGTCTCAATAGCATAGAAACTACTTATTTCCAAGCATATTACACAACTGTTACATAACACCGATCTTCACCTTGGGCTTGCGTAACATGTCAAGGCTGACTGCAACTATTAAGTAGGTATTCAGAACAAAATACCTACTTATTTGAAAGAAATTATATTGATCGGAGTATTGATAATTAATTATGATTTGAATATGTAAATACGTGCTTTTGTATTGGTAATTATATTAACAAGGGTATTGTTTACTTCTGCAACTAAACAAACAACTTTTGTTCTACGATTTTTGAAAAATTCGAACATTTTAACGTGATAACGACTTATAAATCGCTGGACACCTGTACTCACAAAAAAAGTGTGACGTCATGTCACGTTACCGTTATTGACAAGGTAACCATAGCAACGTATTAAAGTATGCAAAATGGTAGTGTCAACGATACAAAAGAGTTCTTATGACGTTATCACGTATCTTTACAGACAGCCATTTTATTGAAAGTTTTGAGATTATGACTTGAAAATCAGCTGTTTTTTACATGGAGAGGTCATTAACCTTAAGATTATACTTACTTATATTTTAGCTTTATTTACAGTTCTAAGTCTGAGTCACCTATGTTTTAAATAATACTAGCGACCCGTCCCGGCTTCGCACGGCTATATTATGCATGTCTTATACATATAAACCTTCCTCTTGAACCACTCTATCTATTAAAAAAAAACCGCATCAAAATCCGTTGCGTAGTTTTAAAGATTTTAGCATACAAAGGGAAATAGGGACAGAGAAAGCGACTTTATTTTATACAATTTTTCCTGTTTAGTGGTGTGACTCTAGGAGATTAATTTCTAATTCTTATTTTTATCACGTGTAAAATTTTGCTAATTATTATCGGGACGAATTCTTCTAAAAAAATCTTATTTTGGTTCACGCCCATCGTTCCCCTGCATTGTGGGAGACGACAGCGAGCTATTCGAGCGTCCGTCGGCTCCCCTATGATACCCAGGGGATTCGTCGGGAGTTGAACAAGTAATAAAAAATAAAAATATATATATTGCAGGACATTCCACACATCGCCATCTAGCCCTAAGCTAAGTAACTAGACTTGTGTTATGGGTGCTAGACAACGCATATACCTCCTACTTAAATACTTTTTTTTGTAAATATAATACTTATAATACATAGAAACAACCAGACCACAGACAAATATCTAAGCATAAATACATGTCGGAAGCGGGAATCGAACCCGCAACCCAGTCCGTCCGGCATGGTGACCATTGTGCCAACTGGGTCGTCATGATGACTTAATAACATAATGACATAATTACTTTTTCATTCTCATCGGATCCCCTTTACCAATCCTTAATTTTCCGAATGAAAATATTATTACAAAATTACATGGCATAAGCCATATAAAATAATTTTAAATTAGCATATGCAATAGCATGCAATAGCAATCGAAATACATAAACAAAACACCGGCCAAGTCTGAGTCAGACACACGCGTTATGGTCTGTGTAGGGTTCTGTTAGTTTCTATCGATGATGAAAATTGACCCAACTATTGGAAAATTACCAACTTTTCTTTTCGAAATGGTTTTTATTTAGATAATTTATTTAAATTTATATAAGAAATTGAAATTTAAATAATATACAGTAGAGCCTCGATAATCCGTACTCAGGCTAATCCGAACGCCGCTGTAATCCGAACTGCTGACTTGGTTTGGATTGGGCTGATGAAAATGACTTGTCCTTATCCGAAAAGATGCTTAATTTGAAGGATAAAGCCTTTTTTTGGTCAATAAATAGAACCCGCCAAACTAAAATTGATGACTTTATGAATAAGTAACGTATTCTGTTGTTTCAATATGTGTGTTATAATAACCTCAATAAATATATGCTGTCAAAATATACTTGCATTTTTTAACATACTATAATCCGAACGCTCCGTGAGTCCGAACATTTTTATTATTTTTTGGTAGTTCGGATTATCGAGGCTCTACTGTATTAGATTTGAGCGCCCGTCGGCTCCCCTATGATCCCCCAGGGGATTCGTCGGGAGTTAAACATGTAATTATTTTTTCCCATCGGATCCCCTTTACCAATTCTTATTTTTACGAATAGCAATCGAAATACATAAACCTAACCCAACCATTGGAAAATTTCAACCTTTATTTTTACTTTTGTTTTCGAAATGGTTTTTATTCAGATAACTTATTTTAATTTATATAAGAAAACTCAAATTTAAATAATTTGTATAGTGCAATGCCCCCTTCAATGTCAATGTATTAGTTAAACGGTTAACATCTGGCTTGCATAATTAACTTTCAACAATAAATAGTTTTATAGTTCTAGACAGGTTGTCAAGATAGCCAATACCTACCAGTCAAAAAAACATTCGAGTTCAGAATATTGAATTCGTAAAATGTTGAATCCCAAAATCCTAAATATATCAAACGGCTTAATTCTTAAAATATTGAATTCGTCAAAAATACAAGTAAGACTATTTTAAGAGGAAAGGGTACCGGGGCTCTCTCCATACAAACATAGTCGACTGTTTTCTCACTAGATAATGACACTAGAGCAAATATTTTTGTTGCATCAAAACTTATAAATGCCATGGCAAAAAAAACATAGGGGCATGGTCAATTGGTCATGACCATGCACATATGTGTTTTTTTTGTTTTTTAAATCTTAATTTCTATCATAATTAGAAAATGAAAAAAAAAACCAAAACATTGGGGCACATAGTCATGGCAGTTATAGGTTTTATGGCACAAAAATATTTCTGCTAGTGTCATTATCCAGGGAGGAAACAGTCGACTACGTTTGTATGAAGAGAGCGCCGGTACCCTTTCACCTTAACGAGGTACTCAATTTGATTACCTCTGTGGAGCGGTGCTTGCGACGCAGATGGTTAAGGGTTCGATTCCCGGCTCAAACAAATATTTATGTATAGGTATTTGTTTCTGTATTGACGACCCAGTTGGCACAATGGTCACCATGCCGGACAGCCAAACACAGGGTTGCGGGTTCGATTCCCGCCTCAGATATCTATTTATGCTTAGATATTTGTCTGTGGTCTGGTTGTTACTATGTATTAAGTACTAGCAGCGCTCCGCGGTTTCACCCGCGTAACTCCCAATCCCGTGGGAATATCAAAATAAAAAGTAGCCTATAGCCTTCCTCGATAAATGGACTATGCAACACAAAAATATTTTTTCAATTTGAACCATTCGTTCCTGAGATTAGCGCGTTCAAACAAACAAACAAACAAACTCTTCAGCTTTATAATATTAGTTTATAGATATATTTACAAAAAAATCCTATATACGTAGTATATTATTATCCGTTGTCTAGCACCCATAATACAAGTCTAGTTACTTAGCTTGGGGCTAGATGGCGATATGTGGAATGTCTTGCAATATTTATTATTATTTATTTTTATTTATTATTTCTGTAAGTAACATCTTTTTTTTGTCCGGGTTTAAAAAAAACCGGCCAAGTTCGAGACGGACTTGCGTACGAAGAGTTTCGTTTCATTTTGTATGGGTTGTTTTTCTGTATTGTTTTTAGTATTTGTTGTTATAGCGGCAACAGAAATACATAATCTGTCAAAAAATCGACTTTCTATTTACCACGGCTCATGAGATACAGCCTGGTGACAGACAGACCGACAGACACGGACAGTGAAGTAATAGTCAGGGTTGCGGGTTCGATTCCCGGCTTAGACAAGTATTTATGCTTAGATATTTGTCTGTGGTCTTGTTATTTCTATGTATTATAAGTATAATATTTACAAAAGACAAGTATATAAGTAGTATACCTATCCGTTGTCTAGCACCCATAACACAAGTCTAGTTACTTGGCTTGGAGCTTGATGGCGATGTGTGGAATGTCCTGCAATATTTATTTATTTTATTTTATAGTAATAGTGTCCCGTTTTTATCCTTTGGGTACGGAACCCTAAGAAAGCCTATTGGACCTGGTCTATCGTCTATACCTATGTCTATTCTCTATCCATCACTATGATGTAACAGTGTCAAGGCAAAAATTGAGACATTATAATATGCTTTATAAATTTAATGAATGAATTCCATTTCATACTATGTGTTATGAAATATACAGTTACAATATTGTTGTCACAAATTGTAAGCATATTTATACGTCTTTAGATTCGAGAAGTTGTTTTATGGAAAATCATGTCAAGTCACAAGAATGACTTGACGATTTGAAATAAATAAATAAATATTGCAGGACATTCCACACATCGCCATCTAGCCCCAAGCTAAGTAACTAGACTTGTGTTAGGGTGTTAGACAACGGATAGCTATACTTCTTCTATAATTTTCTTTTGTAGAATAGAATATGATTTATTTGCAACAAAATAAGACATTACAAATTCTTTAAAGCTTAATAACTAACAATTGTTGCAAAACGGACCCCAACTCAGCGAAATGCTAGTATTTCGACTAGCGCTGGTCTTCCGTTGAGGCCGTTCCGGTGACGTCAGTAACAGACGGTAAGATACTTAAATCACTAGATAGTACCTATAAAATAAAGTCACTTTTCGCCGTCCCTATGTCCCTTTGTATGCTTAGATCTTTAAAACTACGCAACGGATTTTGATGCGGTTTCAAGAGGAAGGTTTACGAGTATATGTATAATACATGCATAATATAGCCGTGCGAAGCCGGAGCGGGTCGCTAGTGTACTTATAAAACATAGAGACAACCAAACCACAGATAAATATCTAAGCACAAATACTTGTCTGAGGTGAGAATCGAACCCGCAGCCCTGTGTTTGGCAGTCCGGCATGGTGACCATTTTGCCAACTGGGTCGTCAAATAGTTAGACAGGTAAACTTAAATATAGGGAGAAATTCTAGAAGCGGCCTTAAGGCTTAAAGGCGATCTTTTCCAGACAACCATAACTCTTCGTCTTTTCCCAACTCCAGTAAGTCTTTTTAGGGTTCCGTACCTACTCAAGGGGCTAAAAACGGGACCGTTTTACTAAGACTCTACTCTCAGTCAGTCTGTCTGTCACCAAGCTGTAGGTATCTCATGAACCGTGATAGCTAGACTGTTGATCACAGATGATGTATTTCTTTTGCCACTATACCAACAAATACTAAAAACAGAACACAATGGGACGGAACCCTTCGTGCGTGAGTCCGACTCGCACTTGGCCAGTTTATTTTATTGTACTCTAGTTGTCGCAAAAACAGTAAAGATACGCAACATTAAAAGGCAATGTGTTCATAATGGCTCCATAATATACCGATGTGAAATAAGAGTGTGCAACACTGGATGGACTGATGTAACTCAACTGTGTCAAGGTGAGATGAGATGTTGCACTAGTTACTTGATTGTTACTGCTTAGATTAGGTACTTATCACGTGGGTTTCTTCATAGGTGAGGAATTTTTGTGGTGTTTGGGTCTGAAGCCATTGCTTCGGCACTAAACGGGTCCAGCGACTGTCCAGCACGTGTAAAAATGTACAGTGTTATATAAAAAACTGTGTGTACTACTTGTACTTGTATACAGGCTGTTTTCCGCGATTAGACCCTTTTTAATTGGGTCCTTTTTGCGTGAAGATGGAGTAGGCTTGCCCAGCTCCTACTACCCTCTCAGCTTAGTCGACCATGTCCAGAGGAGAGAACTTGTCAATACTTCTGGAGCCAACTAGGCCGCGGGTTTCATCACGATGTTTTCCTTCACCGTAAGAGCAATGTCAATTAGCGCACATAAATTTTTCTTAAGAAAAATACATTGGTGCACGGCCGGCCTGGATTCGAACCCACGACCTTCAGAATGAAAGTCGAGGTATCTACCACTAAGCCAACACCGCTCTCTTGTGTGTGTGTAATTACAAACTGTGTGTAATTAATTATAGTCTTATAGCAGTTAAACTGGCATTTTATTCATTTTTAACCGACATCAAAAAAAGAGGAGGTTCTCAATTCGGTTGTATGTATTTTTTTATGGATGTTCGCCCATATCTTCTTCGTTTATTAACCGATTTTGTTGACTATTTTTGCTTTACTCATAAAACATTTTTCAAGAGATGATACCACGCGGAAGGTCGATGAAGAGGATCGACTGCATCGAAGAAGACTTCAGTGCGGTGGAACGTTTTACCAACTGGAGAAGAGCCCTAGGGTCGTAGCGTCCCAAAAGTAAGAAAAGCAGCCATTTTGTTTTCCCGGAGCGCTGCTGTGTTGATTTCGGCGTTTATTTTTGTGTTGTACTTCCTGGCACGACGAAGTAGATTGACGTGACAACGTTTTATAAATTGGTTTGCCGGGTGACACTTCAAGAAACTGCGTTACGCTCCGCTGACGTTATGCGCTCACAATGAGAGCGAGTGAGAGGCACGCGGGCATGGTTAGCCCGCCTAAGAGCGAGAGAGACAGACATAAAAAGTGAAAGGCACGCGTCCCTTCCACTCGAGCACAGTTGTTGTCACGTAAAACTTTCGCCCGTATACCGACTTTACAGGCAACCAGTTTTTTTTTTAAACTTTAGTTGGTACAAAATTATATAAGATTTGTACTATTTCGTACCACTAATTTGAAATTTTGTACCCTTGCCATTTTGGAAAAATTACGGCCATGCTTGTAAGTAGGTATACTTCCTAGCACGACCAGGCTGAAACGACAGCTTGCAAAGCAAATAAAAGATCGCGAATATGCCTAAAAAATTGTACCCATTTTGTACTTTTTTAAATTTAATTTTGATTCAAAGAAAAAATATTAAACAGAAAATATTAGAATATCGGAAATAATTATTAAAAAATACAAAAAATATATAATCTTCTCAAAGGATAAAGAAAATTTCAGGCATTGTACACTAAACTGCGATAAAGTTACGAGACTTGAGAATTAAAATCAATAAAAAAGTAATTTCAAATGGTGTTAGACCTGAAACCTATAAACTAATAAATAAACTTTGACATAAAGGATGGTATTCATATTGACTCTAATATGGTACCTAGTATAATTAAATATTAATTTCAAATAGTGACCTAACCTGAAAACCTTGGCTGATATGCAGAAAAACCGTGTCGAATATGATGCAATGACTTACATCATCGATATTACGGGTCGATCTTAGGTGACCCAGATTCAGTACACTGAAAGTTTCATAGATTGTGATACTAATAGATGTAACCAAGATATTAAATTGAGGTTTAATCCATATATCTATAAAATTTTCGTGTCGCGGTATTAGTTACTAATCTCCACCTAAACGGCTGAACGGATTTGTATAAATTTTTTTGTGTATGTACCTATTTGTATTTTGGGTCTGAGGATCGAACAACATTTTTTTTATTTTTTTTCTTTATTTACTTTCTTATATTTTTTTCGTTAATGGTAAAATACGTTTGTCGGAACAGCCAGTCAATTATTAAGATTGAATTTATTGACAAGGATTTAAATTAATTCGATTTTTCACCTGCAACTTCGAAAAGGGAGAAGATTTAGTTATATTTTTTTAAAATGATAATTGCCTCAGAACCACGCCTGAAAACATTTTTTTTACTTTTAGATTGGTCCTATAGAATTTTCACGACAATAGGTTCAACATATTGGTTTTTAAATCAAAATAACTGAACAAATAATGTATTTCAGTTATTCTAGGTAGCAAAATTAGGTATTTTGCTTTCTTGTGACTTTTTTGTTGGAATCGTTCTGATTCGATCCGTCACACGTGGTTATAACTGGCTTTGACCATAGAAACTAACGTATAACGATTTCCAACCCCATTGACTGATCATTTAATTGGCATTTAACGTTGTTGAAGTCGAATACATTTTTTTTAAATTTCTACTGTCACAGAATTTGTTTTTAAAAACCTAAGTATCCGATACTTTTATTTCTATAATTTTCTAAAAGAAATACCAAACATAAAGGATAAAGGATTTTTAGAAACGTGCGTATTTTATTAAGTTTATTATTATGCAAATATTTTTGGCTTTACTAAAGTTACTGTTATTTCATACTTGGTCCAACTTATAACATTTCCTAATTTAAAACAAATCATCAGAAAACAACCGATAATACACAACATTAACATTTCAAAAGGCACGTTCTAATATTAGCCAACACAAATAATTTAAACCGCCAATTTGGTGAGACCTCCTTCCCTTCTTAGTTCTAAAGATATAGCTCAATATAAACTAATCCTGTAGCTCAAATTATATTGGTCGGATCGCTTATGCAACTGTGACCTTAAAAAGTTACGTAACGTTACTCCGAAACTTCGGGCCTATAATGGACATTGTTCTTTATTTTTACGGAGAAGTGGTTTATTTTAGCTTGATGTTGGATTGAATAGAGTAAAGTTAAAATTAATGTAGGTATTATTTATAACGTAATTTCGTTTACCTAAGTAGGTATGTAATAGATATCCTTTGGTAATGGCACGCTGAGCATAATTTCGACGTCTGCGGACATCTGCGTGACGCAGAAAATTGCGGATTCAATTACCGCCTCAAATAAATATTTTTATACAGATTTTTGTTTCTTATCTGGCCTGTATAGGTATATTTACGCCCGTTTTAACAAACAGTACTTAAGTTGCTCTTGGATAAGTGAACGCACTGCGTTAAAAGCCCTATGGTCAATTTTGTGTTGCTATCTTCACTCTCAGCGTCTTATTTGCGGCTCTATGCGTTCGCGCACACTATGCAATCTTATGAGGGTTGATTAGTATAATTATTTACAAAAGAAAAGTTTATAAGCATTCTATCCATTGTCTCGTCCGTTACCATAACACAAGCCTAGTTGCTTAGCTTGGGGCTAGATGGCTCTATGTCAAGTGTCTTACAATATTTATTAATTTGGTGAGAACGAAATAAAGGCTACATTTCTGCAAAAAAAATTACCCAATTTGAGATCGAAATGTAAAATTTTCTCACAGGCTATTTGTAAAGAATATCATAGAATATCTTCCATCTCCAAAAAGTCTAATTATGCTTTAGTAACATATTTAAATTATATTATTTGTAAAAAAAAAACAAATGGTTGTGTGTAAAGTCGGTTTACGGACGATAATTTCATGAGATGACGTCATAAGAAAACGATGAAAAATTGAGATTTTTTTGTTATTCCTTTTGTATAGGTACATACCTATATATTTTTCCTTTCTTTTTTATTTTTTTCCTTTTTAACACGCTTTTATTAGGTCGACATGTATGTACCTATTTCCTTTAAATGTATAAGTCTTCTATTCGTCACTCGTCACCATAACACAAGCCCAGGTGAGCAATATTATTATTAAATACTCTCATGTTACCATGACGAATGACGTCACACATCCGGAACGGGACGCGTCATGTTACCGGAACATGACAATTTTGTGTGAATGCAGGTGTTCCATCAATTTATTAGACGTGATCATGTTAAAAAAACTTTATCTTCCTATAAATATAAAATTCCAGCTTCTGACTGACTGATATTAACGCACAGCTCAAACCACTGGATGGATGGATCGAGCTAAAAGAATAATGGCAAAACATTGAACAAAAATTATTTGATTGCAAGGAGGTTAGGTTCTTAAAGTTCATATAAATACAGGAAAAGTATTTTTGTAGTGCACAAATTTCGATATGTTTTAAGCACATTTAAATAAAAAATACTGTTTTTTTTATTTTGGAGCTAACTCAAAAACTCTCAGAGCTATAACCATTTAAGTGTTTCTAACAAAACGACGAAGTCCATGGACACAATACTAGCGCCAGCTAGTTTAATTGTGGTTTAATAGCGCGCTCTAAATGAAGGTAGGTACCTACGTGTCACTGTGTGTATCAATACTGAGATACCCAATAATTTAGAAATTGCAGGAAGTTTTTCACATTAAATTTTGGTTTTTTTTTTAATTTATTTTTTGCATAAATGTACTCCACTGCCGACATATATTCAGCAGAAAAGAAATGTGCACTACAAAAATACTTTTCCTGTATAATGGCGTCGGATGCTGATAAAGAACATTAAAAATATGTGACTTTACATGCTTAACATTTTTACCACATCTAGTTTACGAAATATTGTCAATTTAATTGTAATCTAGAAAAACGGAGAACTTTATTATATTTTTTCTATTTGTGTATATAATCAAAGTTTTGCCTTGCCGTCATTATTTGTCATACAGGTAACTGTTACAACGTAGGCATCCGCTACGAAAGGATTTAAAAAATGTCAACTCCTACGCGTATGAGTCGTGGGTTACTTTTATAAACGCCTTTAGACACAATAGATATAGTAACTTAAAATACCGCTGTGCACTTTGAGACCCATACCTATCGATAGACGGTATTACGGCAAACAAATAATGCCTTCACACCAAACCCTAAAGAACCTCGGAAACGGGAAATATTTATCGAAATGTTTCGTTAAATATTTCCCGTTTCCTTTACCTAGCGCTTTTAGAAAATCATAGGACACCACGTATGGTTAAATATCCCGTTTCCGAGACGCTTTAGCGCTTTGGTGTAAAGGCATTATTTGTTCGTCGTAATACCCTCTATCGATAGGCATCGGTTTCAAAGTACACCGCGAAAAAAGTTCCCAGAGTAAATGTCATGTCAAGACCCTTTAGTAAAAATTCCGGTTAAAACCAGTAGGGTAAAAACATTCAATTTCAACACTAGCCTCCTGTAAAACCTCTTCTGTAGTAGGGTAAAAACATCAAATATGTATAGGTATTGTATGTATAGAGCTAGGTAAGGTATCCAAGTATGGTACACAATGGACACTTATCTAACTAGTGTGGAATATACAATGGTAGAACACTGTGACACTTCCCCGATTCTTAGTGTTATCCGTATGTTGTAGTGTAACTGTAGGGTGACTGTGGTATTCGGAATTTGTAGATTTGTTGTTTATTTACACTTATAATATAACGAGCTGCGCCCCGCGGTTTCACCCGCGTAAATCCCGATCCCGTGGGAATATCGGGATAAAAAGGAGCCTACGTGTTAATCCAGGTCTCCAGCTATCTAGATACCGAGTTTCATCGCAATCGGTCCAGTAGTCCAGAAACAAAGGACCATTTAGCGGCAACAGAAATACATAATCTGTGATTTCAACCGTCTAGCTTCATGAGATACAGCCTGGTGACAGACAGACGGACAGACGGACGAACAGAGAAGTTTTAGTAATAGGGCCCCGTTTTCACCCTATGGGACTCTAAAAAATAATTGTAGATTATTCCCAAAAATCCCGCTATCATAGTCCCAATCAGGCAACATGGCCTGTCTGTATGTATGTCCATAAGTTTCCCATAGTTAGTGTAGTCGGTAACACGCGTTACTCCGATCGCACTTGCACCGTGACATAATCCGTTTACCCAGTAACGAGACGGATGCTTGTTAGGGTTGCCACAACATCAATACATATAAAATAAATAAATATTACAAGACATTACACACATCGCCATTTAGCCCCAAGCTAAGTAACTAGACTCGTGTTATTGGTGCTAGACAACGGATATACAACTTATATACTTTTCTTTTGTAAATATATAGGTACTTATTATACATAGAAACAACCAGAGCACAGATAAATATTTAAGCATAAATATTAAAGCATAAATACTTGTCTGAGGCGGGAATCGAACCCGCGACCCTGTGTTTGGCAGTCCGGCATGGTGACCATTGTGCCAACTGGGTTGTCCAAATGCTTTGTCCTAAACAAGTGATTGACTGACGGATCCACGCACAGCCTAAACCGTTAATCGTAGAGACATGAAACTTGGAGGGTGTGTTCTTTGTATGACGTAGGCATCCAATAAGAAAGCATTTTCCGAAATTCTACCCTTTAGGGGAGTAAAAGGGGGGCAAAGTTTGTATGGGATGACGTGATTTATTGATCCATTTTCGACTTCTACGCGGATAAAGTTGCGGGCAAAAGCTAGTCATTCATATAATAAAAAGTATTTATGTAATCTTAGGTACAATTTACGATTTAGTCCCGAATATGCTTCTAAATCGTCCATTTCATCCAACCACCGAGTATATCCCACATAAAAAATCTCAATTCATTAACCAGAATTTATTTTCGTAATTGTGTTAAATAAAAAAATAAAATAAATCTATAATATAAAAATGAATCGCAAAATGTGTTGGTAAGCGCATAACTCAACAACGCCTGGACCAATTTGGCCAATTCTTTTTTTGTTGTGTTTGTTATTGTCAGGAGAAGGTTCTTATGAAAGAAAAAATTAAGGAAATTTCGTAGAAAATTATTACGCGGGTGAAACCGCGGGGCGCAGCTAGTATTAAATAAATATTTCAGGACATATTACACATCGCCATCCAGCCCCAAGCTAAGCAACTTAATGCTTGTGTTATGGGTGCCAGATAACGGATAAACTACTTATATACTTTTTTTTTTGTAAATATATACATATTATACATATAGGTGTTATAAAATCTTCACCCAAAACAATTTAAAAATGAAAACAAAGGATATTTTTAAAGGTTTTTTATTATTTAGTTTTATTTAATTTGATGACTCAAAGCTTCAGCCACAGTTTAGCTCATGCTCTCATTACCTTTTAACTTGCAGATAGCTGACGATCGGACAGACATTTTAAAAATAATGATTTTGACCTAATTTTGGCTACAATTGAATTATATCGTCATTTTGATTTCGATCGTCTTTTGTTTTGGTTCAGATCTTCTTTTTTTTTAGTTTAGATCGTTTTTTTTTTCAGTTTCTTTCGATAATAGTTCAACTAGAGTCGTGATCCAATTAGTTGGACAGAATAATTGGACCACCACCGCCATTTAAATATTTTACTAAATATAATTATGCACAAGTCGCGCGAAGCCAATTACTTAAAAAATAAATTAAAATGTCAGACAAATGTGTGAACCCTAAAGTCACAGCATCACAGGGATGTGCTCAGCGGATGCTAACCTACAGCTAGTAACGGTACACTAGCTGATAGAATTATGTGGATACACCGTGATGTCACTCGCAAAATAAACTGCGTACGGTCACATAATATCTAGACGCGAAGTAGATCACGCCGTGAACAAGGCACTGAACATCCCGTGAAACCTAGAAGACCACCCGATACATGGTGGACAAGCATGGACAAGCTGATGAAGTCGCAGAACCTAAACCACTTGACAACCCAGGATCGTACGACTTGGCGCAAAAATACGAGGAGGCCCGACCCTGGATGAGTCGGGATAAGGGAAAGAAGAAGAAGAGATTACAATATAAATAGTTTTTGATACGGAATAGCATGGGTGTGTGAGATTTTGGAAGTACTTAAATGGCACACACACATGTGCGATGTACTGCGCCGATCCCAGATCCTACTAATATTATAAAATGAAATGTGCTAGTTTTGATAGCTGGAGACCTGAATTAACACATAGGCTACTTTTTATACCGATATTCCCACGGGAACTTCCGTGAGTGAAACCGCGGGATGCTGCTAGCAATTGAATAAAGGAAGAAGTGAGAACCTTTACCGATATTTGATACTTTAAACATAAGTACAACTATCTTAGTTATTTAAAACGAAATATTTACAATGCATATTGTTTTTATTTTGTGTAGCTCTATATTTCGATATTTTTACAAACATATTTTTAATGAAAATTACTATGGTAATATAAAATCATATAATACAACTGTCCCATCCACACTATGCCTAACGACCAACATACCGCGAATCGACACACTGATCCAAATGCTAACGTATTGATAATACATGATGATAACTAAGTTTTTATACATCTCTACTGTACGTCTGTTTTTATTACTTACTATGTATTTATGCTGTATTAAACTATTACAGAGTGCATTTACTATTAGGTGTTTAATGTAGGACCTTTGACTAGTCTAACCAGTGTTAAATCGAGGCGTCGTCGCGTCTGTCACGAATTGCGATAGATATAGATACAATAATCATACATAGAAAATGGAATGTCAATAAAGAAAACATAAGCAAGAATTAGGATTTGATGAAATGGAACGTATTTTTTGGGCATGAAGAAGCAAAACAAGAATGATGGGGGGCGTTAGTTCTGAGAATAAAATTAACAGCACAGAAGACAGAATAATTCAATTAATGATTGGATCCGTGTAAAAGAGACATGAGTTTTAGGGGGAAGAATAAAAGTAAAGAGAGATAAATACGTGTATAAGAAGCATAGGTAAAATGCAAAAGAAAGTGGCAAGGAAGAGGCCAAACCGATGGTAATAAAGTCAGTGATCTGTTCTTTATTTATCTAGAGGTGTCAAAATGTGGCCTCAAATGTTGATAACGAATAGTAGCACTAAGCAGGCAGTAATTACATTTTGAAACTTAAAATACGATAACTCTTTACAAACATTAAACGTGATAAAATTATAATTTCGCCATTAATTTTGGCAATATATTCGCAAATTAAGATAAGTTTATAATATATATAACTGCATTTTATTGGTTATTAAAACAGTTAAGAAGTTTAATTAGAACGATATTAATTATTATTCGTATTTGTTGAATTGTAAATTAGTGAATTAGTGAAAATATTAAAAATGTATCGTTATTTTGTTGTCATTTTAATGGCTCAGGTAAGTTATTTAACTATTTTTTTTTTACATTTTTTTATGTAAAAAATTCAAAAGTAAGGTTAACGACCTTTCACTTAAACTATTGTATTTTGTTCACACTTATAACGGGACCAGGGACTAAATGTTTTAGGGTCAATGGGTAACATAGTCTCAATGCCAAAATGTACAAAAGTCTTGGTGTATTTAATGAACAAGTGTAAAAAGTAAAAAATACACCAAGAGAGAGAATGATCACCACCACAGATGTTCGGTCTAAGGATGTGGCCAAGATACCCATTGAGGTCCGGGACCTACACTCACAGACCAGCCTCTTGAGACTAATGCGATCTTCGACCCCACACCAGCAAGGACGCACTGGAACCGCTTCATCCAAGATGAGTTTTCACTAAACACCTGTGATGCACAGAGACTGGAGTGGTAACGACTGAGAACCTATATTTCGAACCCGCCAACTTGATACCAGTTCGGCTCGATCTCCCTCTAGAACGCGACCCAAATCTATGGGAACAGTCCATGTACTTTTAACTTAACACTTAACTTCAGTTTTTCTCAAACTTAGTTTAACGTAACTCACTTAACTTAATTTCAATTTAACTTAATTTAAAACAAACTAGGATCTTACTTAAACCTACTTCATTCTTAATTAACCTTAAGCATTCTAGATTTGTATAGCTTCACCTTAGTCTAATTAAATTTATGTCCCCTATGTTATCGGTTGCTTTTAATTTATTACCCAGTTCCCCACAACCGACTGTAGCATAGCGACAGGTCTAAATGTTCCAGTGTCAAAATGTACAAAAGGTAGAACATCTTTGTCAACTCGGCGGAGCTAGCTCTTATTGACACGAAATATTTTTTAAATAGGCCAAAAAGTTCGTTTATTGGTCGTGGTCCGATCGCCGGAGTTCTATCAACCGAACCACGGGCAAATCAAACTGTCCGCAGTTCTATCCATCGAACCATAGTTATATAATAACGTGAAATTGTATTGGCTGTGGTTCTATCAATCGGACTATCCTTAAAATAATATCAACAATGGTTGTCACTGACAAAAATCAAATATAACAGCTGTAACGTTATAATTGAGTCATAACATATAAAGAAAAAAAACATACATACAACCGAATTGAGAACCTCCTCCTTTTTTTGAAGTCGGTTAAAAAGGACATAGCTAATCTAACTGTTCTAACAAAGAAGATGAGTTGGCTACATCTATTAAATTGTGTCATAAGTTCACATATCTCACGAACTCTATAAGGCTGCGTCTTTGATATCCAGACTAGACAATTTCTTTAAAATTGTTTTTTTTTTCAGATTGTTCTTACGATGCCATGTCCTGATCCACAGACGACGATACACATACAAAATTACGAAGGACCCATCTACGTTGCACCTGGAAAAGCATCGATTTGCACCAAAACTTGTGACAACCCTATACGTGACACCAAAATATGTGACAACCCTAACCTTTATACTAATATTTATGACAACCCTAGCATACTTTCACACAAAAGTGGATGCGATTCTGACTGTAAATGTACGGCGAAAATCTTACCAAATGCAAATATTATCCCGATAAATACGGTATCCCAAGGTGCATGTTACTATCCCTATAATCAAGAAGGATATGGTTACCAAGGATGTTCACAAGTGAATTTGGTGCCACTTTTGAAGAGTTTGACGCAACAGGGTTGTCACAAATGTTGTAAATGTGGGCAGACATATTCGAGTTACTAGTATTAGAAATTATATTTTAGGAAGACTTCGGAATCTTTGAGTGCCGAAGTATCTTTATTCTTTAGGGATTTCCGGGCGTTTCAACAAAGCTTCTTGGTAGCTGTTTCGCTCAGAGTGTTAATTTGGACATCCAGAAATTGTCAGTCTTTTCAGAATTATGCCCCCGAAGATATATGTTATATGCAACATTTCTGTATATTTCATTTTTCCTGCACCTACTTACTTAAGAATTTTAATAGGGTGAAAATGGGGTAGATTACAATTAATGATTATAAAAATATCTAATAAACACTTTTTTCGCTTTTTTTTTTGTTTGTTTTGATTTGCTCTCTTTAAGGTCTACGCCCACAGTACCTATTACATAAAGCAGCATATCAGGATTGTATTCAGTCCAGAATTTCACGCAGCCTTTCTTTTACTATCTTTCTTTTTCTGTAAACTCTGTGACGAAATAAAATTAAAATAAATTGCTATTTGTTTGTCACGCTGAATCTCAAGAACGGCTAATAAAACAACTGATTTAGACAATTTAGACTTTTAATTTTAATAAAAATTGGGGAAGAAAAATCAGTTCGGGACTTACACAGGTGAAACCGCGGGGCGCTAGTTTCTAGATAAAAATTGTATAGCATTCCAAGATTTGTTGTCAAGAGGCGACCCAGTTAGCACAATGGTCACCATGCCGGACTGCCAAACACAGGGTTGCGGGTTCGATTTCCGCCTCAGGCAAGTATTTATGCTAAAATATTTGTCTGAGGTCTGGTTGTTTCCATGTATTTTATATATATAAGGTAGGTAGTATATTTGTTGTCTAGCACCCATAACACAAGTCTGGTTACTTAGCTTGGGCCTAGATGGCGATGTGTAGAATGTCCTGCAATATTTATTTACTAGCTGTGCTCCGCGGTTTCACCCGCGTAACTCCCAATCCCGTGGGAATATCGGGATAAAAAGTATCCTATAGCCTTCATCGATAAATGGACTATCTAACATTAAAATATTTTTTCAATTCGAACCAGTAGTTCCTGAGATTAGCGCGTTCAAACAAACAAACTCTTCAGCTTTATAATATTAGTATAGATATTTTTGGTTTAAAAATAACATTTAGTAAGACATTGTTATGTGTTTGTACTTACAAAAGCACAATCGTAAGACAATTATATATTTTCGTGCAATACTGAGCCAGTAGATACCACAATTGAGCAACGCCGGCAAATTGCCATATCTGTTCTATGCGAAACTATTTGCAAAACATTTGTTGTTGCGATACCTACGTAAACTTAACTGTTTTTAGTTAATTTTGTAATATTGTTACAATATTTTGTTGAACTTGTTATGAAGTTGGTTTTGAATTAAGTTTATTTTTAGACGTTATTTTGTTTGTTGGAAAATGCTCTCGAGACCGATCCATAACCAGATGGAGCCGTCAAGTTCCATCTATATTTTATACTAGCAGGGCTCCGCGGTTTCACCCGCGTAACTCTCGATCCCGTGGGAATATCGGCGTAACTCTCGATCCCGTGGGAATCACTACATAGTATAAAACAAAGTCTTCTCTGTCCCTATGTCCCTATATACCTTCGTATGCTTAAATCTTTAAAACTACGCAACGGATTTTGAAGCGGTTTTTTTATTAGATAGAGTGATTCAAGAGGAAGGTTTATATGTATAATACATGCATATAATATAGCCGTGCGAAGCCGGGGCGGGTCGCTAGTTTTGAAATATAAAATAGCCTATAGCCTTCTCGACAAATGGACTATCCAACACAAAAATATTTTTTCAATTCTAACCAGTAGTTCCTGATATTAGCGCGTTCAAACAAACAAACTCTTCAGCTTAATAATATTAGAATAGATTTTGTGTGGTTTCCATTCATATTTTCATAAATAACGCTATTTCTGAATCATCAAATAGTCTTACGCAATCAGGGCCCAAACGGATCAAATTAAGGACTCTTCCGCCGTCAAGTTCCATAACATTGTAAGAAGTGATGCGATGAATAGAAGCCGTTGGAGACAGATCATCCCATCCAAATGCAGACCACCTAATGAAGATCACGAACCTCAGTCATCAGGAATTGACTACAGATAGAGAGAAAGAGAGAGAAAGAGAGAGAAGACGTATTTTGTAAAATAACAGTTGTTTTCGGGAACAGTCTCGTAAATCCCCTAAGTTACAGGATCCTTCTAAGATCACACGATTGTCTACCTATCTGTCTGGCTAACGACCCAGTTGGCACAATGGTCACTATGCCGGCCTGCCAAACACGGGGTTGCGGGTTCGATTCCCGCCTCAGACATGTATTTATGATTAGATTTTGTCTGTGGTCTGGTTGTTTCTATGAATTATAAGTATATATTTACTAAAGAAAAGTATATAAGTGGTATATCCGTTGTCTACGACTCAAAACACAAGTTACTTAGCTTGGGGCTAGATGGTGATGTGTGGAATGTCCTGCATTATTTATTTATTTTGTGAATTTACGAATTTATGAAAATCGGTTGTAGTTTACGCAAACCAGTGAATTTAACATAAAATAGTTTTGATGCCTATTTACGCGGATAAAACCGCCGGTCGCAGCTAGTAATATTATAAATCTGAAAGTTCAATTATTTATTTATTTGTTCCCCTTTTTTACAAGCTTTTAAGCTAAATTTTAACTTGCACTGTTCGTATGTAAGTAAGTTGTCCGTCAAAATTTGCAAATTAGAGACCCACTTCCCGTTTTGAGCTGAAATTTTGTTACTGGTTGGTACAATTCCATCTTCACAGAAACATGGTGGTAGTAAGTAGTATCCTAAGTCCTTCTTTATTTTCTAAAGAAATGGAGATGGGCTTAGGATACTTTAGATTTAGTCACAGCATCGTGCTCCGTGCTCGAAGCGTTCAAACCAAATAGATACGTCAAACGTAATCGTGTAGTAACATTACGCAAATCCAAGGATAAAATGATTACGAAACGAAATGTCGAGTCGGTTAGGAAAGGTGCATGAGCAGTGAGCCACTGAGCACTCGTGTCAAGGCACCGCGGGAAACGAGCAAGCTCCTTTCAAACGTTGCCCAATGGGACGTTATCCCAAATGCCGAGGTGTTGTAAGCTTAGGGCGTTTGCGTGTTTATCATAATTGTAGCTGGTTCTTGCTTACTTATCCTTTCGTACTTTGTGAACGAATATGGCTTAATAGTTAGGGAGCTCCATATATGTTGCGTAACATTTGCTTGGCATGAAATGTCATTGGTCGCCTGGCTATGATATTTGAATAGAATAGAATAGAAAAGAATATAGTTTATTCAAACAAACACACGACACAGTATTCACACAAATAAGAAACAAGTTAGAAGAAGAAGAGATAGTTACAGAGAATAGTAAAACAATAAGACATAGTTACAGAAAATAGTAAATACAAAAGACAGAGAATAAATAATAAGTATCTGAGAAGTCGTGTGTTGCCCGAATGGGTAAAAGCCTCAGCATGTAATAAATAAATAATAAATATTGCAAGACAATCCACACATCGCCATCTAGCCCCAAGCTAAGTAACTAGACTTGTGTTATGGGTGCTAGACAACGGATATATTACTTATATACTTTTCTTTTGTAAATATATACTTATAATACATAGAAACAACCAGACCACAGACAAATATCTAAGCATAAATACTTGCCTGAGGCGGGAATCGAACCCGCAACCCTGTGTTTGGAAGTCCGGGATGGTGACCATTGTGCCAACTGGATCGTCATAAAATCTGGATTCAGATTAATTAATTTGTTCAGGGTTATTGGTAATTATACTAGCAAGCCGTTAGGGGTTACTTCTGTGCACTTTAACAAACATCTTTTGTTCTACGTATTTTGGAATATCGAAAAAAAAAATGAAAATTTTGAGGGTATGTAAATTCGAAAAACAGCTGGTTTTTTAAAACAAATGTCATTTAGACTAAGAATAGTAGATGAAACTTAAAAAAAAGTAAATTTTAAGGTAAATGACCTCTCCGTGTATGGAACAGCTGATTTTTAGGTAAACCTAACCTCAAAATAAAAAAAAATGTTCAAATTTCCAAAAGTAGTAGAACAAAAGTTGTTTGTTTAGGTGCACAGAAGTAGCCCTCAACAGCTTGCTAGTTTAATTACTAATAACCCTGAATAAGGAAATATTTCCCATTTCCTATAAGTACCTACCAACCTACAAGCTGTCGCGAATTGCGAATAATTATACACGTAGAATGAAATGTCGATAAAGAATAATAACTAGGCAAGAATTAGAATTTGAGGAAATGGAACGTATTTTTTAGGCATAGAGAAAGAAAATAGGTTTGTTGGGGGCGCTAGGGAGAAAGGAAAAAGCTGGCGGTAGAGGTGATGTGAGAAGGAAAGTTATGGTGTAAGAGAAAAACTAGTTTTAGGGAGAAGAAGCAGATAAACTCTTCTGTAAGAAGCACAAGTGAAATGCAAAGTAATGTGGTAAGAAAAAGACGAAATCGATGATAATAAAGCTATGGGGGAAGTGCTCTGTTCTATATGTATCAAGGTAGGTGTCAAAAGGTAACCTCAAAGATGGTTAATAAATGAGAAGGACTTGGTGGCAGCGGTTAATGGCATGGGGAGGCGAAGAGTGGCCATTTCCGGGCTTTAGGCCCAATATCCTAAAATACTGAAAGATCATCAGAATGGTGATAAAACTTAGTGATAAGATATGGTTTCTATACTATGTTTCAATATCTCAAAGGAACTTATTGACGGGGAAGAAATTATTTCCGTTTTCCTATCATTAAGAACTTCGATAACTCAGGCAAAGTGAATGTACTCGCAGGACTTTGCGACACAAGCCTCCATCTAATAAATGTCCCAGGCACTACAGCGCTCTGAATCGCTGTATAAATCATAGATTAGATATAAAAGCCAAATATTAGGTATCTACGAATAGGAAGTAGGAAAGACAATAAGGAAATTTTCCTATATTTAAATTTACTAAACAAACAAAACCATATACCTACTATAAAAAATGTGATAAATGAAGAACCGCTCGACCGATTTTGTGCAAAATTCACATAAACCATCTAGTAAATAGTCAGAACAAAGCTAAAACATTTGGTTTGGATAGGTGAGCCCGTTCTTGAGTTTGTTCTTGAGTTCTGTGTCGTTTTTTTTTTGTTCAGAAAATAGTGTTTATTTCTTTCTTTCTTTAAAATTATATCGAAAAGTGGCATTGATTTTTATATATAGGGTGATTTTTTTATGTGGGCCTTCAGGGCTATATCTTAAACCATAATAGAGATAGCGAAAAATGCTGAAAGGAGCTGCGTGCCCGATTTTGACAAAAACTAAAACGACATCATTAGATTTTTGAAAAAGTCATTACCGAGAATCAAACCTGTTCATTTTCCAAAATAGTAATCATCCTATATTTTTGTACCAATCGATAGTGTTGCTAATAGAGATCAATTCCTAACAAACATAGTCTGGCAAATTAAAATATGAGTACCATAAAATGGGTAATAGACATAATATGCCGTCGCGAACTTTTTTTTAGAACTTTTTTAAAGAGAAACAATTAGCTGAAATATGGCTGAGCGATGTGATGCGAAACCAGGGTGCGTTGCTAGTGTACGTGTAGTTTTGTTTATTTAGTTAATTTAAATATAAGAAAATCTTACTCCTACGCTGCAAAATCGCAGGTAAATAAAAGCTAGAAGATAAATAACACAATTAAATAACAAAACAGAATAAATAACCATATAAATAGCTATGTAAATATATAAACAATTGTATAAGACATAGGAAGTAGAAGGAAGGACCTTGTTAAGTCCTCTGTCACATTCTTTTGTTGTCACAGAACGTAATTGTTACTTCATTGCTATTTACTACAGACAGACAGACCTTGTGTTATGTAATTAATTATTTATAAATAGACTACGTATACTGTATTATTATGTCTAGACGCCTCAATCCTATTAGTTATATTAGAGAGCTCTCTATATGAAACTTTACTTGTAAGGTTCCCTGAAAGATATCGCTTTGAGCGATAATTTTTAATTTTTATATTTGAACTAGCGACCCGCTCCGGCTTCGCACGGCTATATTATGCATGTATTATATATACATATAAACCTTCCTCTTGAATCACTCTATCTATTAAAAAAACTGCATCATAATCCGTTGCGTAGTTTTAAAGATCTTAGCATACAAAGGGAAATAGGGACGGCGAAAAGTGACTTTATTTTATACTATGTAGTGATAGTGATAGCTGTTGCCCGCGACTTCGTACATGTGGAAGTTTTGTTTCATATACATATATATAATACCTTTTTCTTGAAAAAAAAACCGCATCAATCAATCCGTACCTAAGAAAATCGGTGGTGACAGACAGACAGACGGACAAGAGAGTGATCTTATAAAAGGGTTACTTTTTTACCTTTTGAGGTTCGAAACCCTAAAAACGATTCGTGAGAAAGGTAGTTAGTTAACTTTATTTATACAACACAGGAAGGAACATGAACCCATTCTACAAAAAAAAAATGGTTGCCTGTAAAAGTCGGTTTTCGGACGATCATTTTACGTGATAAGGTCGTAAGAAAACGATAAAAAAAAATTTTTTTTGTTTTTCCTTTATATTTTTTTTCTATTAGTCTTGTATTTGTCACTCGTCACCATAACACAAGCCCAAATGAGCGATATTATTATTAAATACGGACGATAATTTTACGAAACATTGGTTACTATGGAACATGAGCGGAACGCGATGACGTCACACTTTTTTGTGAGTACTGCCGGTGTTAGACGTTATCACTTACTATACCTTCATAATTATTCTTATTTAAATTAAAATTGCATTGATTTCTAATTACCATGTCCGTGACTTAATAATGAATTACCAACTATAAGGAAGAAAATACATCTGTGTTACATTAAACGGTGTAATTGTTACAGCATAATAATATCTATATTTTACACGGTCATTTCCTATTGTAAGGTAATAAATGGATATGTAGGTAAATAAGGAACAACTAAGGACTATTACTCAGGTATAAAAATACTCGAGTGATTCTTCTAAATTAATATTATATTAAGGTGAAAGGGTACCGGGCGCTCTCTCCATACAAACTTAGTCGACTGTTTCCTCCCTGGATAATGACACTAGCACAAATATTTTTGTTGCATAAAACCTGTAACTGCCATAACTATGCCCCTTTGTCTTGGCTTTTTTCATTTTCAATTATCATAGAAATTAAGATTTAAAAAACAAAAATAAAAACAATAGATAGGGGCATGGTCATGGCAGTTATAAGTTTTATGCAACAAAAATATTTGCTCTAGTGTCAGTATTCAGGGAGGAAACAGTCGACTACGTTTGTATGGAGAGAGCGCCCGGTACCCTTTTTTCCTAAAGAGAAAAGATTTTTTGAAGTTATACTTCTTTAGGCGCGTTATGAAAAAATGATGAGAGTGAAATTTTACAAAAGCGTCACACAAAATTCTCACGTCACACAAAATTCTCACGGGAGAAGTTGTTTAAATCTAAATTGAACTTTATTGATTGTGTTGACAATCCTTTTCCAGTCCAGAGTTTTTTGTCGGACGAGTTTTTGTCGGACGAGTATTTTGTCGGACGAGTTTTTTGTCGGACGAGTATTTTGTCGGACGAGTTTTTTGTCGGACGAGATTTTCGTCGGACGAGTTTTTTGTCGGACGAGTTTTTTGCCGGACGAGTTTTTTGTCGGACGAGTTTTTTGTCGGACGAGTCTTTTGTCGGACGAGTTTTTTGTCGGACGAGTTTTTTGTCGGACGAGTTTTTTTTTATTTTTTTTTATTTTTTATTTTTTATTTTTATTTTTTTTTAATAATGCCAAAGAAGTATAACTTCTCACGCGCGTACATAAGTACACGCACCCATTTTTTTTGGTTTGTAACGAATATGCTCCGAAACTTCCAGACCGATTAATGATGAGACTTGGTATAAAGATACATTGATTCATTAGGAATAATATAAAATATTGACAAAGGCTACTTTTTATCCCGATATTCCCACGGGATCGGGAGTTATGCGGATAAAACCGCGGAGCGCTGCTAGTATTTAATAATCAAAGCAGCGCTTTCGGTTTCACCTGCTTAAGTCGCGATCCCGTGGGAATATCAGGATAAAAAGTAACAAAAAAACTTGAGAGGTGTCAAGGGACACCCGATTAATTAGTGAAAAATTGTAATAATTATTTTTATTATTATTTTTTGTAAATTATCGTCGCGATACCACACTGTTCAATGCGAAATAGAAATACGAAACGAAAATAACTGACTTGCTTTCTATGCAAAAAGTTACAACTTTTGGTCTTAATTTTTTCCGTCTAGCACCCTTTCGCGACTCGCAATAAGGAACTTTCGTTCCAAAAATAAAAAATAAGATCTAAGGAGCCGTGTGCCTCCAAAAAGATTGTGCCTCAGCAAAAACTAGCCAAACTAAACTAAAGAGGTGTAGTTGCGGAAAATACCAATAACCGAGTATAATACGTAACATTTAGTTCCCCTACGCTGTCGGTGACATCCTGTGTTATCACAAAGTTACGACATCGATGTAACCACATGAAAGGGAATTAGGAACGTGGGTGTTACGCCCGTCGTCGTCGTTGCGTAACCGAGACCTATTTTTTGAAAACAAACACACAATTAAATCTTTCCTCTTTATAATATTAGATAAGACTATTATAGCGTAAAAGGGCACGCCAAATTTGGAACAATATAGTTTTTTGTAAAAATTATTAAGTTACAAATCAAAATTTTACGTTGGGTTTTGACGACCCAGTTGGCACAATGCCGGACTGCCAAACACAGGGTTTCGGGTTCGATTCCCGTCTCAGACATGTATTTATGCTTAGATATTTGTCTGTGGTCTGGTTGTCTCTATGTATTATAAGTATATATTTACAAAAGAAAAAGTATATAAGTAGTATATCCGTTGTCTAGCACCCATAACACAAGTCTAGTTACTTAGCTTGGGGCTATAGATGGCGATGTGTGGAATGTCCTGCCATATTTATTAATTTATTTTATTTTATTCATAGTTACAGTTTTGTTGTTAAACGTTGGCTACATGCATAAGTCGTGTAAAGTCAAAATTTAAAAAAGTAAAAAATCTTAATCCTAATCTAATAAAATGAGAAAGTTTCTTTTTTAATTGTTGGTTTGTTCCCTCTTTACGGTCAAACGACTAAATCGAATTGGATAAAAATCGGCATAGTGGTAGTTAAGGGGATAAAGAACAACATAAGATACTTTTGATCCCGAAATTCTCTCGGGATCGGGACTTACGCGGGTGAAACCACTGGGCGCAAATAGTTAAAGAAAAACAAAAAGTAATAATTCTTTTTTTTATATTTATAAACAAAAAAACTTATCAAACACTATTTACTTAAATTATCAATATCCGCAATTGTTATATTTATTTTTATCATCTACTAAAATAAAATATAGGTTACATCATTGGATTACGTAATTTGATTAAACTGTATTTATCTTGCGTATGCGCATGTGTATATCTATTTGTTAAAGTTATAGCATTTATAGTTTATCGTAGATTGTTGTGTTATATAATTTTTTTAACCTACTAAAAACGCGGGGCGTTTTAACCGTAAATTATTAAATATTTAAATGAATAAAGGAATCATTTCAATCGGTTGAGCCGACTTTGAGTAATCGGTAAAAATACGTCGGTACAATAGACGTTCAAAAGTCTACCGCCACCGTAACGGTTACAATCCTGTGTAGCACTATTTGAACATTATAACATTAAGATCCGCTCAGTCAAACCTAAGGCCGAGATTTTGATGTTTTTCGTACTTACAGGGTTATTGGTAATTATACTAGCAAGCTGTTGAGGGCTACTTCTATGCACCTAAAAAATAACTTTGGTTCTACAACTTTTGAAAATTCAAACATTTTTTTGAAAATTTTGAGGTGAGGTTTACTTACCTGAAAATCAGCTGTTCCATACACGGAGAGGTCATTAACCTTAAAATGTTAGTCATTTTTTAAGTTTTATCTACTGTTCTTAGTCTGAATGACCTTTGTTTTAAAAAATAACCTATTTTTCAAATTTACATCCTTTACATCAAATTTTCATGTTTTTTTCGAATTTCCAAAAGTTGTAGAACAAAAGTTGTTTGTTAAGGTGCACAGAAGTTGCACTCAACGGCTTGCTAGTATAATTACCAATAACCCTGTATATTTAAATTTTTCTTTAAGTGATTTCATCTGTGAATCTGAATAATTTGACTAAGTGAATTTTAATAACTAGATTACACAGCAGTAATGTTACATAAGTAGATAACGCTACAAACTAAATACCTACTTATAAATACATATATCTTCAACTACCAATGTCAATGATCTAAACATCACGCGTAGAAAACTAATGATTCGTTCACAAGTAATCGTGAAACACAACGCGTAAGGACAACCGGAAATTGTAAGGTATGTAGTAAATTTATCCATCGGAAGTGCGCTCACGTTTTGTTTCAAGATCATAATATGATGCGGGAGTAAGGTCCTTTTTTAGGGTTCCGCAGCCAAACGGTAAGAACGGGATTCCATTACTAAGACTCCGTTGTCTATCTGTCTGTCCAGGCTGTCAATAGCTAGACAGTTAAAATTTTCACAGATATAAATAAATATTGCAGGACATTTAACACATCGCCATCTAGCCCCAACCTAAGTTACTAGACTTGTGTTATGGGTGCTAGACAACGGATATACTACTTATATACTTTTCTTTTGTAAATATATACTTATAATACATAGAAACAACCAGACCACAGACAAATATCTAAGCATAAATACTTGTCTGAGGCGGGAATCGAACCCGCAACCCTGTGTTTGGCAGTCCGGTATGGTGACCATTGTGCCAACTGGGTCGTCGAGATGATGTATTTCTGTTGCCGCTATAACAACAAATCACTATCACTACATAGTATAAAACTAAGTCACTTCCCGCTGTCTGTCCATATGTATGCTTTCTTTAAAACTATGAAACGGATTTTGATGCGGTTTTTATTTAATAGATAGAGTAATTCAAGAGGAAGGTATATTTATATGTACGGTCGGCTGCATTATTGCAGACCCACCATAGAGCTCCAAAACGGCTGTTATAAGAATGTTTATAACACAAGCAACATTGCAGACACCTGCTTTAGTTGTAGTTTAAAGTCTTCTAACTCATCAATTTATCAAACAAAAATTATTAGAATGAAAACATTCCAATAATAGTAATTTTAGAACTCTATCGGGGGTTGCAATTATGCCGACTGTATATACCTACAATACATGCGAGTTGCTATACAGAATATAATAGTACGGAACCCATCATGTACGAGTCCGACTCGCACTTGGGTTGGTTTTTTTGTAACGAGTAGTCTCTGGAACTAGAGCGATTTTGATGAAACTTAGTATGAATATAAGTTTTTTGATTAATTGGCTACTTTTTATCCAGATATTCTCCCGGGATCGGGACTTAAGCGGAAATAAAGTGTATAACTAGTTATCGATAGTTTCAGTCAGTTTCCCATCTCTATTCAAAAGTTTAATTTAATAACTATCGTGAGCGCAACAAAACAGGTGCGCAAATGTGGAATAGTTTGGGTGCGCATTAAAATAGGTGCGCAATAAGGAACACCTCGGTGAAACCGCGGTGCGCTGCTAGTACCTAAGTACCTAACAAAACGTTTATCCTATATTTTAACCTCTACATACATCATCACTACATAGTTTAAAACAAAGTCACTTTCTCTGTCCCTATGTCCCTATATCCTTATGTATGCTTAAATCTTTAAAACTACGCAACGGATTTTGATGCGGTTTTTTAAATAGATAGAGTGATTCAAGAGGAAGGTTTATATGTATAATACATGCATAATATAGCCGTGCGAAGCCGGGGCGGGTCGCTAGTAAGGTATATATCTAAGTGCGTAATAAGACAACATACATAATAAAATGACATTAAAATTAGGTATAGGTACTATTCAATTATAGATGCGCTTGCCTTTAGCAGATTTGTAGAGGATATAATATTGTTTATTTCATTAAAATAGTTATTTTCAGTTTCCTTGTTTACTTTGATTTCAAGGAATTTAGGATAAGGTATTTACATAAATTTTACTAACAATTCACTAAAGTTATTAAGTTTATACGAAAATCACTACGTGGTATAAAATAAAGTCGCTTTCTTTGTCCCTATATCCCTATGTATGCTGAAATCTTTAAAACTATGCAACGGATTGTGATGCGGGTTTTTTTAATAGATAGAGTGATTCAAGAGGAAGGTTTATATGTATAATATAGGCATAATATAGCCGTGCGAAGCCGGGACGGAACGCGAGTTAACTCCTAAATTACGAAAATGTCGCCCCAAAATTCAACGTTCACAAACATTGAATTCATATTACATTTATCTGAACACATATTACTTAAAGCAACGAGGCAACCATTGTATTATTGTGTTACCAATTTATACTTACTGTTAATGGTGGCGCCACTGTCTATGGAAAATTATCGAAAATTCATAGAAAATTGGATGAGTATTTGAAAACTAATCACGCTTCGAATTTAGCATAATTATTTGACTATTTTTTGACTTTAATAAATGTGGACTTGCAGCGCTTCGTGGCTTCTCCAGTAAGTATTAGTCCCGTGGGAATACCAGGATAAAAAGTAGTCCATGCTACTTTCAAAGATTCAATGTATCTTCATGCAAAGTTTCATAAAAATTGAGTCAGTAATTTTATAACTACTTCATTACAAAGAAAAGTCAAACATATACATTTTTTTCATATTAAATTAGTTTATTTTTAAACTAGCGACCCGCCCCGGCTTCGCACGGCTATATTATGCATGTATCATACATATAAACCTTCCTCTTGAATCACTCTATCTATTAAAAAAACCTCATCAAAATCCGTTGCGTAGTTTTGAAGATTTAAGCATACAAAGGGATATAGGGACAGAGAAACCAACTTTGTTTTATACTATGTAGTGATATTCATTTATTCATTCATTTGGATGCTTATTACATTTGTACAAAGATTTCACAGTATCGTCTTAAAAATTAAGTTAGGATGTGTGCCTTCGGAACGCGCCCACCAATTACCTAGAAGAAGGCACAAGAAACTCATGGTGATTTTTTTTTTCATGTGATTACGCTCACAAAGTGTAATATTGACTACAAATAATTGAAAGTATTATTTGAAATAGCGACCCGTCCCGGCTTCGCACGGCTATATTATGCATGTATTATACATATAAACCTTCCTCTTGAATCACTCTATCTATTAAAAAAACCGCATCAAAATCCGTTGCGTAGTTTTAAAGATTTAAGCATACAAAGGGAAATAGGGACAGAGAAAGCGACTTTATTTTATACTATGTAGTGAAGTGATAGTGAAGTGATGGAGCAACTAAAGTCCCGTTCATGGGTTCTTTTCATTGAGGTAAGAAGAAGTATTATAGTACGCATTACTGCACAATTTATGCTTTATAAAAGTTCTATTAAACCTTTTTGAATGCAACGTTCGTTAATGTCATGAAAACTGAAAAAAATTGTCTAACTTTTAGTTCAAAAGAATTACGTTTGCTTTATTAAACTTGGCTGAACACTATCGAAATAGTTCGATGGTTATGCAAGACTCTGGCGCAATTCTGATACGAACACATGAAACTGGGGCACGGGCCGGTTTACTTTAGTTCTCGAATTAGCTGTTTATTGATAAGTGAATAGTGTATTAACGTATTTTTGTCGTTTCACTATTGAATTTTCACAAACGAAGAAAAAGAGAAAAATGTTTTTAGGCAAGTACACGATGTTATAAAAGAGGAAAACAATAAACAACAAAAAACATAAAACAGTATAAAAAAAAATTCTTTCTTAAAAATATGCAATTTGCCCCGGTCCCGCTGACCAGGATCTGCCTGAGCATAAGCTTGTACCTAACTGCATACTGCAGCTACAGAGCTAGTCTACCGGCAGCATCCAAAAGAGATAAATCAACACGGTTTTTTTTTTAATTTTTGACTTTACCTATAGAGGGCGCTATAATGACTATTGTAACCTTAGCCAATAACCAGATGAAGATGAAAACACTTCAAACGATACTTCATTTGTCAAATTATGGTAAGTAGTTTAGAAGATATTATATGGGAACAGATGAACTTACACGCATACTGGTCAAAACATAACCCATTCTTTTGCCTTTGCCGTAGTTAGGTCAAACGAAGACCCAGAAAAAATAACTACAAATTGTGTGAGTTTAAAAAAATGTCTTCAATTTTCATTAAATGTAAAGTCGGTTGACGGACGATAATTTTACGTGATAACGTCATAAGAAAATTTATGAAAAACGAGTTTTTTTGTTATTCCTTTACTTATATATTTTTTCCTTCTTTTTCCCATTTTTTTCTTTAATTTTTTTCTTTATATAAGTCTTCTATTCGTCACTCGTCATCATAACACAAGCCAAGATGAGCGATATTATTATTTTCCGGTAACATGATACTTTTGTGTGAATGCAGGTGTTCCATCAATTTATTAGACGTTATCACGTCAAAATGTAGGTAAGTATACTTTTTTTATTGTGTAAGTTATCGTATTTAATCTACACGATGTCTGGCCACCATAATACAAGCCAAGTTGCATGGGTCAGATGGCGCTGTGTGAAATATCCTATTTATTTTTTAATCAGTCTAGACAGACATTTAGGGTAAAACCTGTAACACCCCTATTTTATCATTTGAGGGTTAAAAAAAACGATGTTCTCTATCCCTTCAAAACACAGTGACATATAAAACTGCATTTAACTTGTAAGTATGTCTAAACCGTCGCGACGAAACAAAAAGGGCATGCGCCGCGCCGGCGCGACGAAAAAAGTTGCGCCTGCGCATCTCGGCCCAAAAATGGAACAGATCTCAAGGGCGACGGAGTTCAATGGACAAAGAATTACTCATACATACATAAAGAAATGGATGAATTACAATCTCAATGCATGGGAACAAACTAAGCACCTTTTGTGACACTATCTTTACACAAAATAAAGGTAGAGTTACATTAGATAATTCAAATAGCTTAGGGTTTGAATTTTTTAAATTCTTTTCTACGCTTGTTCGGGCTGTTTTCCGCAACTAGGACTCTTTTGTTAGGTCCTTTTTGCGTGAGGATAGAGTAGGATTTTTCAGGACCTATACTAGCCCCTCAGCTTAGTCGACCATGTCCGGAGGAAAATAACTAAACAGTCGGTTCCATCACGAAGTTTTTCTCCACCGTAAGAACAATGTCAATTAGTGCATATATTTTATTGTAAAAAAAATCTATTGGTCTGCCGGAATTCGAAGACACGACCTTCGGAATGAAAGTCGAGGTATCTACCACTAAGCCAACACCGCTCTTGTTGCCTACACTATCTGTTTGTCAAATTTTGCACCAATCCGTCCATTGGTTTGACATGTGTATTGATATATCAGTCAATTAGGACTTTAAATTTTATATTTTACTAGCGACCCGTCCCGGCTTCGCCCGGCTATATTATGCATGTTTTATACATATAAACCTTCCTCTTGAATCACTCTATCTACTAAAAAAACCGCATCAAAATCCGTTGCGTAGTTTTAAAGATCTAAGCATACAAAGGGACATAGGGATATAGGGACGGCGAAAAGGGACTTTATTTTATACTATGTAGTGATAGTGATAGTGAAGTGATGATGAAGTGATAGTGATAGTGAAGTGATGATGAAGTGATAGTGATAGTGAAGTGATGATGAAGTGATAGTGATAGTGAAGAACATTTAATGTCATTTATGCAAATCGTATGATTCCAAATTTAAAAAAACGCGGACTTATAGAAAAAAAATGGTTGTCTGTAAAGTCGGTTTACGGACGATAATTTTACGGGTTAACGTCATAAGAAAACGATGAAAAAATTTAGATTTTTGTGTTTTAACTTTTTTTTCCTTTATATTTGTCTTCCATACGTCACTCGTCACCATAACACAAGCCCAGATGAGGGATATTATTATTAAACAATATAATAATTTTACGAAACAGTGGTTGCTATGGAACATGAGCGTTCGGGGAACGTGATGACGTCACACTTTTTTGTGAGTGCTGCCGGTGTTCATCAATTTAATAGTTATCACGTCAAAAGTTTGACTTTTGGACTCTGACTTTATTAATAGAAAAAATTGTATGTGCTTTAACACCAAAATTGCATAGAATTGCACAATTCGATTGTTGGTGAGAGCTTTAAAGCTCCCGACGATATACCTACTTAGGTACCAATAATTTTCAAATGTTATATCACTAGGGTAAGTCCAGACGTCTATATCGTTTCTGTCTAGTCAAAATACTCGTAGATTGAAATATTAATTGAATTTGGAAACTAGAATAGGTATTTAGTAAACATTGAACTCTGCCCTTAAGAGGAAAGGGTACCGGGGGCTTTCTCCATACAAACTATTACAACCGTAGTCGACTGTTTTCTCCCTGGATAATGACACTAGAGCAAATATTTTTGGTGCATAAAACTTATAACTGCCATGACCATGCCCCTATTTTTTATTTTTAAATTTTTTAAATTTTAATTTATATGATAATTAGAAAATGAAATAACCAAAACATAGGGGCATAGTCATGGCAATCATAGGTATTATGGCACAAAAATATTTGTGCTAGTGTCATTATCCAGGGAGGAAACAGTCGACTACGTTTGTATGGAGAGCGCGCAGGTACCCTTTCACCTTAAAAGTTCAATGCAATATTTGTCAAAAATCAAACCCTACTTTTTAGTTTTTCGTTTTACTACGCCACTTCCACTGCCACTTGTTACATTTTAACTAATGATTAACTAAGCTTCATCATCACTATCACTACATAGTATAGAATAAAGTCACTTTTCGCTGTCCCTATGTCCCTTTGTATGCTTACATCTTTAAAACTACGCAACAGATATTGATGCGGTTTTTTTAATAGATAGAGTGATTCAAGAGGAAGGTTTATATGTATAATACATGCATAATATAGCCGTGCGAAGCCGGGGCGGGTCGCTAGTTAAGACTATATAAAACATCGATGCTTCATTCACCTAATAACATTTTACCAATGGTTTATTTTGCCTATACTTTATTCATTCAAATGGTGTTTCACCTATGTGCCATTCGATCAAGGCTCGTTTGATTCATATTTACAGCTAAGAGCAATGTTGGTGTAGTGGTAGATATCTCGACTTTCATTATGAAGGTCGTGGTTTCGAATCCGGAAAGGCACCAATAGATTATTCTCATGAAAAAAATATATGCGTTTATTAAAATTGCTCTTACGGTGAAGGAAAACATCGTGATGAAACCCGCGGGTTAGTTGGCTCCTTACGTATTGACAAGTTCTTTCTTCTGGACGTGGTTGACAAAACTGTTAAAAAGTATCAGTTTAAGCCTTTGTAATTGATAGATAAGTTTTGATTTCGACCATAAGTTTTAAACTCTCTGAAAAACCTACAGCAGTTGATATTATCTCACCCATAATAAGGTACGGGTATGATGATGGTATGAGGACCCAGTTGGCACAATGGTCACCATGCCGGATTGCCAAACACAGGGTTGTAGGTTCGATTCCCGCCTCAGACATGTATTTATGCTTAGATATTTGTCTGTGGTCTGGTTATTTCTATTATGTGTATATATTTACAATAGAAGAGTATATAAGTAGTATATGAGTTGTCTAGAACCCATAACACAAGTCTAGTTACTTAGCTTGAGGTTAGATGGCGATGCAAGGAATGTCCGGCAATATTTATTTTATCCAATTTTAAATCACGTTTACACAAATTTAGCAGACTTTACCAATCTTCCACGTGAATGTAACAAAAATTAACTGAAATTTTCCGCAACTTTTCAAAAGCTATCGAAGGCAGCCGAAGCCGTATAATGCTGTCTATTTAAATATTCTTACAGTAACAGTTTGTGCACAATGATTGAACGACAATAAGTACGACAAAAGTTCAGAGCAAAAGCTTCACTACATTCTAGTTTTCACCCGAGATTTCGTCCCCTTATAGTGGTCAAATTTGTCAAAGTCCTTAACAAAAAAACTTGAAAAAAAAACTATTAAAAATTAGCTACGGGATAGTAAAAAACTGAAATATTTCTATGACCGTGTAATATCCAATTTGTATAATTTTTAGCCTATATTTTCTCACTGTTTGGCAACGGCCTCGCTTAAATCTTTCCTAGCAGTTCGGTCTTGGGTTAGGTTATGTTATCTTACGTGTTATCATATATCGAGGGCTGACAAATAGCCAGCAACACTTCGAACCATTGGGATCTTTTGTGTTTACCCCTACCTTAATGTTTCTTAATCTTTGAAGAAGTGCTCGCGGTGATCCCACTAAGAGGAAGAAACCTATATTCCTCCGGTTTGGGATACACATTCCCAAGGAGGCTCAAGCGCGTCGCTGCTAAGACGTCGCATTCACACAGTATGTGCTCCATAGTTTCCCTGACATCACCGCAGGCTATGCAGTCATTATTTGAAGTTACCTTCATTTGGGTTAGTTTAAGCCAGTCTGTATCAAATGCATTGAGATCGTCACGCCATCATTTTCAGTGTCTGCCTCGATTCCGATTTACTTTTAATCAAGTTTTGTAAGCATTCTAGGTTTGTAATCATAAATCAGAGATTATAGTGGCTCTATTACAAATCGACGTCTCGCATGGCAAATTTCTTTTAAGCCAATGTGCGCTGTAGTTTTAAACGTGCGTCAAAGTCTGTTATGCAATGAAATCGTGACTCACAGCTAGCGTAGTGTCATTGTCAAGTATTGCTTAAGGGGATTGTAGTCTGGGATGGATCGATGGGGGTTTTCAATGTGACTAATTGTAGGGGTGATTGTACTCACTTGGAAAGAACAAAACAAAAGTGAGTTAATACGAAATTAGCCGATTCTTTTTTCTGCTTCTTTTTCTGGCGTTAACTTTTGATTCTTACTTCAAATTAAACTTGAGAGCTTAAGAGCTTAAGAGCTTGTTTCTTTAATTATTCTTCATACAGCAAGGGAATGAAATCTTTTGTGACGTGTAGAATTAATTTAGGGGTTTTCAAGCCGCGAGTGAATATGTTCTTCAGGCAGGTGTGAACACAGATATCTATATCTGTGGGTGTGAAAGTGGTCCAACGCTGAACTATCATTTGTAAAAAAACATGCCTAGGCCGATTTGGATGAAAATTTGCACGAGAATAGTCAATTTTACCTATGGAGAAACAAAGATGTAAAATAATTAATTCCGAGCAGTTTCTTTATATCAATAGTACCAACCTAAATAGAAAAAGATAAGATTTTTTGTACTAATGTACTAAAATTCCAAAATTGACTATTGGACCAATTTTGATGAAGCTTGGTATGAGGATATTTTTGATCTACTTATTTTTACGCGATCGAAACTATTTTGAAAGGGAAATCGTAGGGCGCTTAAATCTTATAAAAAAAACTAAAAAAAACACGCTTTAATAAAAAATCCTACTAAAAAAACAAAAAAATAAAATTTAATAAATTTGGATTAAGAATATTGTAAATAGTAAGCGTGTTACATTGTGATTGCAAAAGAAAAATAGTGAAGGTGTAGCTTACTATTTACAATATTCTTAATCCAAAATTAAATTTTATTTTCAATTTTTTACTTGAATTTTTTATTAAAGTGTGTTTTGTTTAGTTTTTTTTAACCATAAATTTATTTTATACTTTTTGGTCTTTGTTAATGAAATATGTTAGATCAGACCCTGGTTACCATTGAAAGACAAACTACTCGTCAAGACGATTCTAACGAGCCCAAACTCGATAGGGTTTCGTCGTTTCATTACAGAGTTCCTATGACCACCTTCCAGCTCCATCACCAGATCAGCACCATGTTATCATAATATTTCATTGTCATCGGTCTTTGACAAATATGCAAAGTTTGAATTAAATCTGATCGTTCTAAGTAGGGCAAAATCGAGCCCAAAAGAGTCGGTTACATACAAGCAAACATACAGGTGAAACTAATAAAAGCATGTTAGTGTTAAAAAGTATCGTGAACAATTTAGGAAAGCAGTGATTTTCCACTAATATACAATGTCCTTTATCTTAAGGGGTAAAGGACAAGCCGAAGGGAGAGAGGGCGGTAGTGGGAAGGGTGACGTATGACTCAACAGGCGGGAGTGTAACTGAAGACAATGGATCCAATGCCGTCTCGGAGAACGATGATGCACCAATTTTCAAGGGAAATAAGAACATGTTTTTTCTTTTTCCTGATCGATGTTCAACGGCTTTTTAAACATTTAAACTAAATGTTAAGGTTGATCTTTTTCTAATTTTTGTGGGGACAAAATAATAGTTGCTAAATATTTAAAATAATTAATTCAATCTTATTTAGAAAATCGATACCAAGAAACCGTACTCGATGTCTACAATAAGTGTACCAAAACTATTGATAAAATACATTCCAGGCCTGAAAAGACAATCCTAGGAGTACCACAAGGGAGCATCCTGGGCCCCCTCTTATTCTTAATATATGTTAATGAATTTCCTAAAACCATAGAACATTTAACAGTCATGTTTGCGGATGATGCCACTATATTCATTCCTACTACAAATCTAACATCCTCAGAATTTGAAAAAACGATTAATTCTACTTTAAATAAAGTAACAATATGGTTTGAGAACATCAACCTCAAAGTAAATGTTAGTAAAACAATGTATATTCATTTTAGAAATTATAGAACTAACCCTCCAAAACTAAATATTGTAAATCAAAATACTCAAATAAAAGAAGTGAAACATACAAAATTTTTAGGTGTTCTTATAGACTTTAACTTAAACTGGAAAATTCACATTCAAAGTATAAATAGTAAACTGTCATCCTGCTGCTATATGCAATCCATTCTTATTAATATTTCATCCAGAAATATAGCAAAAAGCGCATACTATGGTTACGCTTACTCCATTTTAAGCTATGGCATAATATTTTGGGGTAACTCGGTAGATATAGAATCAACTTTCCTACTACAAAAGAAATGTATTAGAATCATTTATAACCTTGTTAGTACAGATACTCTCAGAGATATCTTCAGAAAAGAAGAATTCTTAACCTTATGTTGTATTTATATATACGAAATATGTAATTTTGTTAAGAATAATGAAAAATACTTTTTTGCTCAAAAATCCAATCGTTTAGAAAGTATAAGAAATAAGTATAAACAAAATATCTTTGTACCTCAAGTTAACCTGAAACCGCGAATAAAATTAATTCGCGAATAAAATATATCGCGAATCGAGTGACCTTGAAAAATTTTTGTATCGAAAGGAGAGTTAATAATTAATAATAATTAATAACGCACTTTACTATAAAAGTCCATATTACAGTGCCATTAAAATTTATAACACATTACCTACAGAACTTAAATTAAAAAAATCAAAGAACTTAAAACAAACCAAATTAATAGAATATTTAAATGTAAACTAAAGAAATGGCTAATTTGTAAAGCCTATTATGATGTAAAAGAATTCTATGCAGATAACAACACAATATTATACTAAATATTTTATGAATGAAGACTGTTTAGTTTTACATTAAGTAGATAGTATTTAGAGAGTTACCTACATAACTTTTTCTTAAATTGCATGCTCGCAATGGGCAACCTGTGGATGCTATACCTAATTTTAAGAACACCTATGTACACAGGTTTTTAAGCAAATAAATGTTTTTGTATTTGTATTTGTATTTGTAAAAAAACCAATTTACTTAGATATCTAAATTTCTAATGGACTATTTGTAATTATTTATTATTTTGAACCTCCTAAAAGTCTAATTATGCTTTAAAAGTGGTCTAAATTGGCTAAATTAATTTAAAAAAGATAAGTAAGTATATAAATTATACATTTCGATCTTTAATTAGAAAATTTAAAAATTTTGCTCTTTAGCAAAATAATGCTATAAAAAGCCTGAAAAGGTGGGTATTGCTTAGAGCATTTACTAGAACGTCGAGCATTCGCTGTTTGTAAATTTACTCGAACCACACTTCGAACACTCCTTCACTCCTTCACTTCGTTTGCCTTGCATTTGTCTGTATTATACCATTCGTAAGAACTTTACATTACATTGAAATGCTCGAGGAAAACGCTCTAGCCTAGATAGATAGATAGATTTGGTATTACAGACTAAAATAACAGACTTATGTACTAAAACATTATAAGAGTTGTACATCACTACATAGTATAAAACAAAGTCGCTTTTTCTGTCCCTATTTCCCTTTGAATGCTTAAATCTTTAAAACTACGGAACGGATTTTGATGCGGTTTTTTTTAATAGATAGAGTGATTCAAGAGAAAGTTTTATATGTATAATACATGCATAATATAGCCGTGCGAAGCCGGGGCGGGTCGCTAGTATTATAATATAACACAGTAACCAGTGTCGCCACCAAATAGGCTCCTGCTCAGCTACGTGTTGCATAAAGCAACGCTGATTTTTAGCAGTCCCCTGTGATATAAGGGAGTAGGACGATGCTGCAATTTGGTTATCAGTGTTTTCTTGCAACCTGAAAGTCTGGATTGTTTGTAAAAAATGCCTGAAAATGTCTAGAAACAAAGACCGGCCTTAGAATAAATAAATATATAGTTATGGATAAGTGATAAGAACCAGGACTTTGTACTTATCATCTTATCAATAGAATGAGACACCTCATAATTATGTAGGTATAGGATATAACTTATTACTGATTTATCATTGAAGAATTTATGAATAGTAGATACTTATCTATAGGTACCTACCTATCTACTTAATGCTTTATTTTTCGTAAATATTGCGCAAGATTTATTGTCATTTGTTGAATCGCGATACTATATATCTCTAAGATATATGTATATGGTACTTATAGGTATTACCTATTTGATAAATTACCTATTTTAAATAATGTACCTATTTATATTAATAAAAATTGAAAGTCCAAATGAAAGAAGAAAGGTGCTTAAATGGCTGGAAACGAAAGGTAATTTTAAGGTAGGTTATTTAATGAATTTAGGTTTTTCTTATTTGTTACTAGCGACCCGCTCCGGCTTCGCACGACTATATTATGCATGTATTATACATATATACTTTCCTCTTGAATCACTCTGTCTATTAAAAACCGCATCAAAATCCGTTGTGTAGTTTTAAAGATCTAAGCATACTCGTACAAAGGGACATAGGGATATAGGGACGGCGAAAAGTGACTTAATTTTATACTATGTAGTGATAGTGATGAAGTGATGAAGAATATTTTATTCCTTTCTTACAATCAACCTATTTTTAATTTACAAAAATGAAATGCAGCCACAAAGGGAGGACGAGTCTGATAGATTCTCGTTCCACTGTCGTCTTCCTACCTTCAATCACGTCCCTCAAAGGCCCTTGTTTATTTGAGGGTCTTCAATTCACGAGTGTCCGTGCTACTTCTAAGACCGCATCGTCACTAACAATCGGGTGAGATAGTGTTCAAACGCTAACATAAACATTATTAAAAAATATATCACAAAAATATACTGTTAGGAAAATAAAATAACTAGCCAATCACTATTATCATCATCACTAGGTACATAGTATAAAACAAATTCGCTTTCTCTGTCCCTATGTCCCAATATCCCTTTGTATGCTTAAATCTTTAAAACTACGCAACGGATTTTGATGCGTTTTTTTAATAGATAGAGTGATTCAAGAGGAAGGTTTATATGTATAATACATGCATAATATAGCCGTGCGAAGCCGGGGCGGGTCGCTAGTAAAATAATAAATCAAACAAAGGTCATTTTTTTGTATGAAATTTTAGTGTTAAAAGTAGAAACTGACATCACCATATTATCTAGACTACGTATTTAGTTATAATATATTATAGTCTGTCTAGACTTCGGTTCCAGGAAGGTGCAAAGTCAATGCACGATTTAACTTGACTCATTTGAGCTCTATATATGGATATTTACGTCGTAAATTAAGGGCAAATGCTACTATACTATGAGGGAAATTGTTTTTTTAAGTTTTTACTGAGTAATTAAAATAAATAAATTTAAATAATATAAATCTAAATAAAATTCTCGTGTTAGATGCCAAACTCCATTTAAACGGCTGAACCGATTTGTCTGATTTTTTTTTGTGTATATTTGTTAGGTCTGAGAATCAAACAATATCATTTTTTCCCCTTTTTTTTCTTTTTTTTGTATACTTACCTATAGCAAAATAACATTTGCTAGTCTACTTATACTATTTACTTAGGGTGTCTGGGACATGAAGTTGGCTTTATTTATATATTTGATCAAAGTCTCGAGTCAACTAATTAACGGGTTTCATCACGATTTTTTCTTTCACCGTAAGAGCAAAGGTACATTTTTCAAAAGAAAAATCTATTGATTGTGATTGAGCACAGCCAGCCGACCATTGGAATAAAAGTATACACCATTAGCATAATAACATAACAATTAATTATCTCTTATATTAGGTTTTAATTTATCTGTTTTATTTCCTTAAATTATTAATAAATTGAGGGAAAACAGCCCATTGTCATAAAAATCAGCCAATCTGGTTAGCTGAATGAAAACACAATTGTGGTTTGATAAATTAATGAAATAACATCCTCAAACGATTCAAAGAACAATTTAGTACCTAACTACTACCTATATAATTTTGATTTCATTATTTTAATCAAACTAGGGCCCAGGGAAGAACATGGCTCTTCAAGCAACAACTGTGACGTCACTTTTCGTAATAATTATTGTTTACGCTCAGATTTTAAAATAGGTCATTAGGTAGGTCATTCATTGATTTCTAGGAAGTATTGGTTAATTTATACTAATACTAGCGACCCGCCCTGGCTTCGCACGGCTGTATTATGCATGTATTATATCTAAAAACCTTCCTCGTTAATCACTCTATCTATTAAAAAATCGCATCAAAATCCGTTGCGTAGTTTTAAAGATCTAAGCATACAAAGGGACATAGGGATATAGGGACGGCGAAAAGTGACTTTATTTTATACTATGTAGTGTTGATGATTATAAAGTTGAAGAGTTTGTTTGTTTGAACGCGCTAATCTCAGGAACTACTGGTTCGAATTCAAAAACTATTTTTATGTTGGATAGTTAATTTATCGAGGAAGGCTGTAGGCTACTTTTATCCCGATTCTCTCACGGGATCTGGAGTTACGCGGGTGAAACGGCGGAGCGCTGCTAGTCTATACTAATATTATGAGGTTGAAGAGTTTGTTTGTTTGAACGCGCTAATCTCAGGAACTACTAGTTCGAATTGAAAAATTATTTTTGTGTTGGATAGTCCATTTATCGAGGAAGGCTATAGGCTACTTTTCATTTTGAAGTTCCCACGGGATCGGGACTTTCGCGGGTAGACCCGCTCCGCTCATAATATTATTATTGGAAGTAGTTAAATAATAATATAGGTTACGTTAGGTAGGTCATGCACATACGCCATCGAGGAAGATTCTGCGATTCTGATTGGAGCTGGGTTGGGTAGAATGATTGCCTATATTTTGGTAATAAATTTTAAATATAGTTAGACTTTGTACATAGCGCCATCTAGCTCCAAGGTAAGTTACTAGACGACTTGTGTTATCGCGTCCAGGTTACTTTTTTATGAATATATACTTACGTAACTCCCGATCCCGTGGGAATATCGGGATAAAAAGTAGCGTATGTTATTCCTAATGAATCATTGTTTAATCTTACGAAGTTTCATCAAAATCGGTCCAGTAGTTTCGGAGCCTTTTCGTTACAAACAAACAAGAAAACAAACGAAAATATAATCCTCTTTGTAATATTAGTGTAGATGTGGGTAGATTCAGAAACACTTAGATAGCAAAATATTTTTTTGAGGCAGAAACCGAACCCGCAACCTTTTGCCACTAGGTCGTCAGAGTTTGTACGTACCTATATGTTGTTATAACCAAACATATTATGTGAATAAGCTATTTATTTTGTGTTTTAATGTATCTTAAAGTAGGTATTTCAAAGTACCGCTGCTTTTCTATGTGATCAAAGGAAATTGATTAAATATAATTTATTTTGTATGGTTCAGTTTTTATTATCCGAAAAGTTTAAAAAAAATATACAATTTAAATGTTATTGGCTCCATTTAATTAATGAATAGACTATAATATCCAAACTGGAGGTTTTCTTTGGCTGCATTTTATAGTGCAGACAGGGATAATTATCGGTTGGTGTTCACATCATACTTTGCTATCAAACTTGTTAGTAAAGAGCCTCTACCTCTACCTGTTGGATTCGGCTCCACGCATACCTTTCAAAACTTTACCTTTTCTTTTTTTTTGACGACCCAGTTGGCACAATGGTCACCATGCCGGACTGCCAAACACAGGGTTGCGGGTTCGATTCCCGCCTCAGACAAGTATTTATGCTTAGATATTTGTCTGTGGTCTGGTTGTTTCTATGTATTATAAGTATATATTTACAAAAGAAAAGTATATAAGTAGTGTATCCGTTGTCTAGCACCCATAACACAAGTCTAGGTACTTAGCTTGGGGTTAGATGGCGATGTGTGGAATGTCCTGCAATATTTATTTATTTATTTATAAAGGTCCGGGGTGATATGGGCTACATAATACTGAATTTTACATCTAATTTTGATGTAAAAAAGCGACAGCAATTTTCCTATTGCGATGTAATATCTGGGAAATGTAATAGATAGTAGACTTGTCCAGAACCTATATCACCCTCTTAGCTTAGTCAACAACATCAAGAGGAAATAATCACTACACAGTATAAAACAAAGTCGCTTTCTCTGTCCCTATTTCCCTTTGTATGCTTAAATCTTTAAATCTACGCAACGGATAGATAGATAGAACAGATAGAGTGATTCAAGAGGAAGGTTTATATGTATAATACATGCATAATATAGCCGTGCGAAGCCGGGGCGGGTCGCTAGTTTACTATAAATATGCAAGTGCTCTTTTAATAATAACGAAAAGTAATGAAAAAGAGAAGAAATATGCTCTCCCAGAACTTATATCACCCTCAGAGAGCTTAGTTGACAATGTCAAGAGGAAAGAATCAATTAAAACTAAAACATCCAAGTCCTCTATGACCAATAAATATTGCAATAATGAAAATTAGCAAGTCATTTTATATTCACAGAACCTTCCATTATTTTAACCTAGATTTATTTGTTAGAATTATTATAGTCGTCATGCATAATGACTATATTATTATGCGTTACATAAAATATTCCTTCTCCGCAGTAGGGCAAAAAAGATATCACAATGTCTAAATGTTTTGACGTCAATAGGTAAGTAAGTGTCGGATGTTTTTATGTGGTTTTAAAGAGAACTTAAACCACACTTAAACTATGAGTGTGATTCTTCTTCTTTTATAATGTGTTTTTGGGGACATTGTTTACTCTGGCTATTAAAACCAATCACATTAAAATATAAAATATTGCAGGACCAACACACATCCACACATCGCCATCTAGCCCCAAGCTAAGTAACAAGACTTGTGTTATAGTTGCTACACAACGGATATACAACTTATACACTTTTCTTTTGCAAATACATACATATAATACATATAAACAACAAGACCACAGATAAATATCTAAGCATAAATACTTGTCTGAGGCGGGAATCGAACTCGCAACCCTGTGTTTGGAGTCCAACGTGTTGGATTACTTTCTACGGTGCTACAAGCCTTTGGCTTGGCCTTGGCGTTTTTACCCGACTGCAAGGAAAAGGTGATGTTCTTTGCGCCTATCGTAGTAATATTCTTTAATACTTCATATACGTCCAAACTACAAAACACCTTTTTAAAATTAAGATATCGTCATTAAAAATCTTCTTTCTTTTCGATTTATCTCCTATCTATCTTCTCCAACTTGCTACGTTTCATTTTACGATCGTCTTTTGTTTCTGTTTCGATCGTCATTTGTTTCACTTTTTGATCGTATTTTGTTCTTGTTCTAACAGTACTTAAACTAACTGCATTAGTTTGGCAAACCGAACTTTGTATTTTGTTTTTATTCTAACAAGACTTAGGTAAACTAAATTGCATTAGTTTGGCCCACCAAACTAATGTCCCAGTGGACGAAAAAGTCTTAGCAGTTTCCAACAGGACTACTCGAACAAAGCCTATTAATTGACCAAATGAGTGAAGCGTGAGTTCATACGTCAAAAATATTTAAAAAAGTTCACACGTTTGCGGATCGCTCCACGGAATTCACTATAAAATCCCAAAACAAAATAAAAAATTAAATCACATCGAATCATCATTATATAGTTCATATTAAGCATAACCAACAAAAAAAAACACGTTTACCAGCTGCAGTAATCTGGCATACCAACAAACCCTCGGAATCATTTCAATCATTCCATCATACAACAAAAGCCGTCTTTAATCATGACCTTACGCAACAAATAACAGTTTTTTCGCGTCTGCTAAATCTTGTTCCCTGTTTTATACAAAAGGTTTGTACAGACTTAAGACTTTAATCGGCAGATAGTTCGCCGAGTTCTCCGACTGTTTATATTCAAGGGTACCGTTTAATCTACACCAATAAAGAGGAGAGTTTATATTGTTTGTTTGTTTGTAACGAATAGGCTCCGAAACTACTGGATCGATTTCAAAAATTCTTTCACCAATAGTCTTTTTTAAATACACTAATATTATAAAAAGGAAAGATTTTTTTATTTGTTTGTAATGAATAGGCTCCGAAAACACTTGACCGACTTTTGATGAAACTTGGTATGAGGATACATTGATTCATTGACAGTAACATAGGCTTTTTTTATTCTGTAATGACGGGATCGTGAGTTACGCGGGTAAAACCGCGGAGCGCTGCTAGTTAGCAATTATTTACAGTTAATTTAGGATAGTTTCAAAACCTAATAAATGTTTAAGATGTTCATTGGGAATTTTTTACTTCAAAAATTAATTTAGGCCGTCCGTTACTTTGATATCATTTTAAAATTAAGGGAGCTATGAGAGATTTTTTCATAGGACCTGTTTTTTTTTTCTTTCAAAAGTATAGTTACAGTCAATTAAAGGTTCTCAAAAACGAGTTTGCATTTGATTCATAGCATTAAATAAATAATAAAATAATTATTTATTCAGGTAACCATTGACCCTCAAACAGAAAATTTTATTTACAATAAAAATTAAAATAAAAAACAATTCAAATTCTGAGTCAAGTAATTTAAAAAGAAAATTAATGCATTGAAGAGAGATAAAGAGATTTTAAGGGATTTAAGGTCACATAGAAAATCTCCAGTCTGTTTTCATTCTTCCCAGTATTATATTCTAGGAACTTAAGGCAGGTCAGAGGGACTTTCGAGTCACCTTGGAGGGCGATGAACTGGTAACCTTCGGATGTATAGGAAACGTGAATTAGTGCAATTTGGGAGCAATTTATGGCGGCCGGGCGGTTCTTAGAGAATGTTTTAGATTCTCGTCTCTGTTGTTCGGTATTTCACGTGACTTATGAAAACTGTAAAATATAGAGAGCACTAGCTGTCCCGGCAAACGTTGTTTTACCATTTACAAAAATAATTCAAAATTAAAATATAAAGGAAACATGAAAAGAGACGTTGTTCTATTCTCAGACCTAACAAATATACATAAATAGGTACACGTTAAGCGAACCATCGGCCGAGCTACATGGTAGGTGGAGTGGGGGGTGTTAGGTTTTATTTTCGTTACGGAATTACTTGATTTGGTCGCCGCGCTCAAAGCCTGCGATAAAAGCTATGCAATAGCTTAAAAATTCCACACAAATCGGTTCAGCCGTTTAGGTGGAGATTGGTAACTAACACGCGAATTTTATATGTAATAGGGATTTAAAATAAATAAATAAATAAATAATAAATAATAAAATAAATATTTCAGGACATATTACACATCGCCATCTAGCCCCAAGCTAAGCAACTTAATGCTTGTGTTATGGGTGCCAGATAACGGATAAACTACTTATATACTTTTTTTTTTGTAAATATATACATATTATACATATAGGAAACACCCAGAACCAGAAACAAGAATTTATGGTCAGCATAAATACTTGTTCCCGGCGGGAATCGAACCCGCAACCTTCTGCGTCGCAGTCGGGTGTTCGCCCGACGCGCCACAGAGGTCGTCAAGGATTTAAACTACGTGTGTACCTTTTCCTTAGTAAAAAGGCTCATAAAGCCTAGTATTTTAGTCTAGTAGTGAGTAATTTAGTAGGTTAATTAACATGTCTGAACATTATAAAAAGTAGTGGCAAAACTTCGACTAAAAATTACTTGTTTGCATGAAGGTTGGGTTCTTAAAGTTCCTATTTGTGTAATGGCGTCAGATGCAAAAAATAAAAATAAACGTGACTTTAAATACTTAATTTTTTTACCACATTCAGTTCAAGAATTACTATCAATTTCATTGTAATTTAGAAAAATAGGTTAAATCAAATGAAAGTCAGTCAGGAATTGCATTAAATTTTATGTTTACTATAGATGAAAAACCAACTGCAGTCCATGCTACAAAAACTAAATAATTACAGTAAACAAGTTGGCTTGGAGATGAACCTAACTAAAACGATGGTGATGACAAACAGCATACTGAAACCCACGATTACAATTGACAACAAAATACTTAACTATGCAGATAAATATATATACTTGGGCAAGCAAATCAGTTTTGACAGAAAAAATAATGAACGAGAGGTAGAACGACGTGCACAGCTTGCTTGGAATAAATACTGGAGCCTGAAAGAAATATTTAAAAGCAAATTGGCTGTACAAACAAAATCAAAGGTTATGACATCATGCGTCTTACCGTGCTTAACATACGCCTGTCAAACTTGGAAATTCACTACAAAAATAAGAAACAAAATATCTACAACCCAGCGTGGTATGGAACGTAGTATGCTCAATATAAGAAAAACACAAAAAATTAGACACACAAAAATCAGACAGACAACGAAAGCTACTGACGTACTGGACCATTCTCTGAAACTTAAATGGAAGTGGGTGGGCCACGTAGCGCGACTGAAAGACGAGAGATGGACTAGGAGAGTGGCATTATGGACCGGACCTCTTGGTAAGCGCTGCAGAGGTAGACCGCATACAAGATGGCAAGACGAGATTGTCAAGACAGCCGGACATGATTGGATACAGAAAGCTCAAAATAGGGAAAAATGGAAATCTTTGGAGGAGGCCTTCACCCGAGGAGGGGTTCTTGGAAACGAACCAGACAAGCTAACACACATTTAACACACATTTAAACTGTAAATTTATGTAAGCTGAATATTAGTTAAAAATATTTATGTAGGTTAAGCTTAGCAACAAAAACTATAAGTACAAATGTTATTTAAAACTATTTTCTAAGAAATATAAGGCTTTTTTATTTTTTTATTTTTATTTTATTTTATTATAGATTAAAAAAAATGGGGGAAAGATATGGGTTTTATTTGAATATAAGATATTATAAACAAATCATAATTAAACCTTTTAAGCGTGTCATACTATGCGTATTTCTAAATTATTGTTACGTTGTTACACTTAAGAAACGACTAAAGTTAATAAAAAACGGGTTCGATTCCCTCCTCAAACAAGTGTATATGGAAAGTATTTGTTTCTAGTCTGGGTTCGGTATGTATTATAAATATTAAAAAGTATTTAAGTATTCTATCCGTCGTCTAGCTACCATAACACAAGCCTAGTTGCTTGGCTTGGAGCTAGAAGACGCTATGTAGGATATCCTTCATTATTTATTTATATATATATTTGCCATTGTTTTCTTTTGTAGTGAAAATGGAAATTTGAAGGAAAAATGCGTCTTCAAAAATTGCAACTGGAACGAGACTCGAACTTGCATCCCCTGAATACCGTCCAGTGGGTTCGAGTCTAGTCTCAGTTGAAATTTTTGAAAACGCAGTTTTCATTTAAAAATATTTTCAGATAGCCCAGTGCAGGCTACACACTATAAAAATAATCATGTCAGTTGTTTATCTTACTAATAAAACTGTATGAATATGTTTAGATGTTATTTTGTAATCTTAAATTGAGTTAGTAGGTATAGACATTTTTAGATGATGTTTGTTGATAACAAGTTTTTGATTTTGTCATCCGTGGATAAAAATAATAACAAATTTTTACAGGAAACTGACTTCATATTAATCTCATCGACGCAGTATCGCGAGACGTAAAAATGAGTCATTTGTTTATCACGTAACTACTAAATAAAATCATTAGAGGAGAGATGGTAGATACAGTCATCATAGGAAAGAGTCTATTGCCTTTATACCCCGCATGTTCTAAAACATATTTTGTACTAAAAAGTCACAGGGTCACTAACGCCCAAATACTGAAATGCTACTTATCTTAAGAGGGTCCATACGCCAACGACCTTGGTACACAGTCTACTAAATATTTACTACTGGCACCGGTCGCCTTCGTTGGTAAAAATTGTTGATTATTACGAGTGTGTTTTGTTTTTCTCAAAAGTGCTGAGATGGAATTGTAGGTGAGATTTTTACCGACATTTCGGTGTGATTTTGAACCAAACATTTCCTATAGTTTTGAAGCTATCCTAAAATTAAGAATTAAAACTAGTCTAGCTTTGAAATGACAATGAATTTTAGCCTCGAAATTACCTCAAAATATCGGTAAAAGTTTCACCTACAATTCCATCTCAGCACTTTTGAGAAAAACAAAACACATTCGTTACAATCAACAATATTAGTTGTAGGCGACGGGTATTTCTGGCGTGTTGCGTTTGGCAGCATAAGCAGTCTGTGGTGACTAATTTGACATTTAAGTGTCATGTTTATATGATAGGAGCGTCTTAATTATTGAGGGGACCCTTAAACGTTTGAGTATTCGGGCCTTAGACGAAAACACTCCGTTCTGATTTTGAACCGTATTCTTACCCATTCCCAACATAATTTGGACATAACTTACATTTCTTTTTTAACTTTTAATGCAATAAATTTAATAACCCAAAGATTTTGGATTAAGAACTTCCGTTACATAATATTATGACTTACTAGCTTTTGCCCGCAACTTCGTCCGTGTTCGAACGAAATCGATAACATCTATGTAATGCCAAATAGCTAGATCCATTCATTGGGTCAGACCTGTGAGTTGGTATATCAGTCACAGTCAGTAAGTCAACACTTTTCATATTTACAGGTTTATAACATTTAGTAGACCCTACTCTCTGACTAAATACATTATTTACGACATATTTATTTTAAGACTTATTTATAGACATAATTTTGGTACACGTCAAAATAGTGTTTTTATTAGCAGACAAAAGGATAATGTTTTATTTCGTTCATCTGGCTTTTCAGTTAAAAAGATCTCACTTTTCAACACTACCTACTCGGACTCTAATAGTCTTGACTTTCAAAAGGACAAAACAATAAGACACGTAAATAAAAACAATCGTTAATTACGCAAATATTACGCAATAACCTTGAAAGTGCATTAACATGTTACGTAAAGTGACTTTGGTTTGAATATTACAAGCCGATGAACTCAACTGAGCCTACGCAGTGATAATTTATATTTAAACTAGCGCTCAGCGGTTTCACCCGCGTAACTCCTGATCCCGTGGGAATATCGGGATGAAAAGTAGCTTATGTTATTCCCAATGAATCAATTATAAAGGACCAGCTATTTTAACCAAAATCTGATTGTAGGTTACGTAAATATAAAGGCACTTATCATCGGAACATATTTTAATCATATAAATTACATACCCATCGGCATTATTTTACCACAAAGCTTAATCCACTCACTAAACGGTATTAAACTAATTAACTCAAATAAATGGTAAGACCATAAAAAGGTTCGGACATCATGAAGCTACTGCGACAGAATGAACCACGTTCCGTCATTTTATTCCTATTTATAGACACAAAACAGTAGTCAAGATGGCGGCGCCCTGACGTATCCATCAAATGAAGCACTGTATTGTTGACTTCCTTCAGTTTTTTTTCGTTTTGTTACTGACACAATGTATCCTCAATGTACAAACAAACAAAAAATATTTCCTCTTTATAAAATTAGTGTTGATTAAATTATTACATTTATTGGCTTCTTCTTTCGTGTAAGTGGCTTATGTTAGGTTTTTGATTATTAGATAATTACTGGGTATAGATCAAATAGTTAATTGGCCATGCCAATTTTACTCTAAATAAAATTGGATTTGGTTTGTATATTTTTTATTTTCATTTTTCTTCACTACATATCACTACATAGTATAAAACAAAGTCGCTTTCTCTGTCCCTATATCCCTTTGTATGCTTGGATCTTTAAAACTAGCAACTTGATTCAAGAGGAAGGTTTATATGAATAATACATGCATAATATAGCCGTGCGAAGCCGGGGCGGGTCGCTAGTAAATAATAAATGACATTTTAACTTATATCATTCTACAATCAATTGAATTACATAATTTTATCTTTTTTGTTTTTAATATAAATTAATTGTACATAATTGTATTTAATGATCGAATTTTTTTGACTTGTAACTTGGAGTTATTAATAAAGATCTGTATCTGTAAATTTTTGTGGACCAGTAAGTAGCCACGTACGTACAGTCGGGTGTATAATTGCAGCCCCCGGTAGAGTCAAAAATTACTATTATTGGAATGTTTTCATTCTAATAATTTTTGTTTGATAAATTGATGAGTTAGAAGACTTTAAACTTTAACAAAATCAGATGTCTAAAATCTTGCATCTGTTGAAAACATTCTTGTAACAGCCGTTTTGGAGCTCTACGGTGGGTCTACAATTATGCAGCCGACTGTACAATGTACATGTCGACGTCTTGGCCTCCATTATACGTCTTTTATTATGCAGGGAACGATGGGCAGGAAATTAAATGCTAGTAATTCATTGGCTAATAATTTTACACTACACTCTTTAACTTTTACTTACACGATAATTCTTTACCATAAGGTGAGATAGTGGACTATCACTTAAAAAAAAACCGTGTGGCACTCGGGGACTGCCGCAGTAAAGCTATTGCATCGTGCGAGCTTCGTACAGTCGTACCATATACATACATACACGTTAAGCGAACGCTCGAGGCCGATTTACATGATATGGTTTTATGGTTAGGTTTTATTTTCGTTACGGAATTTCTTGATTCGGACGCCACCGCGCTCAAAGTCCGCGATAAAAGCTATGCAATAGCTTAAAAACCACCATGCAGTACAATTTCAAGAGGAAAAATCCATTTAATAAGGTATTAGTGAATCTGTGGTATAGTTGACTCACGATGCAGAATATTTTCACGATGACGCAACTTACGCAAGAGTTCAATGATCTGAAGGTGACCCTTCTCAGACCCTACCAAGGTTAATAACCAAGGACAAGAGATGCGGCTCTTGTTTTTAGATAAATTGTGTTTATCGATTTTTTTTGTGATAATAAATTTGGATGATTTTGAAACTATAGGCTAATAAATAAATCAATATTGCAGGACATTCCACACATCGCCATCCAACCCCAAGCTAAATAACTAGACTTTCGTTATGGGTGCTAGACAACGGATATACTACTTATATACCTACTTTTCTTTTGTAAATATATACCTGCAATACATAGAAACAATCAGAACACAGATAAATATCTAAGCAAAAATACTTGTCTGAGGCGGGAATCTAACCCGCAACCCTATGTTTGGCTGTCCGGCATGGTGACAATTGTGCCAACTGGATCGTCAAATGAAATGGAAAGTCTTTAAATAAAGTAATACCAGCTGCGCCCGCGGTTTCACCCGCCTAAGTCCCGATCCCGTGGAAATATCAAAATGAAAAGAAACCTATTAGCCTTCCTCGATGAATGGACTATCTATATTTTCAATTCGAACCAGTAGTTCCTGAGCTTAGCGCGTTCAAACAAACAAACTCTTCAGCTTTATAATATTAGTATAGATAAAAAAATACTGAAAAAAAGGGGTTGTGATATTTTGTCATAGTAAACGGTCAGCTACTTTTTTTAGTTGAAGACATTAAATCAATTAACAAATGTGGTCAAGTTTGCCTGTTATTTTTCCACCTCAAACAAATATTTGTTTCTGTTCTGGGTGTTCCTGTATTTTTAAGTATATGTACCTATTTACAAAAGAAAAGTATGTATGTATAGGTTTAAGTATTATATTCGTCACTCGTCACCATAACACAAGCCCAGATGAGCATTATTATTATTATAAAACAATATAAAATAAACACGAGACGCGTTACATAACGGTGTACCTATGTTACCCGAAACAGACCGAACCGAACTTTTTTGCGAATGCAGGGGTGTTCCATCAATTTATTAGCCGTTGTCACGTCAAAAAATCTACGTTGTAGGCTCCTTCAGCAGTCACAAATACCTATACAAAATTCTCCATAACTTCGTAATAATGAATTAGCAAAATCTTTGTTACAAAACGACTTTGGAAAATCATATGAACATTATTACTAGTGAGTATGAAACATTGTAATTCTTTGTTCTTTCAATATTTCATCACCACACGTCATCGGTGACGTCATACATTCTCCACATAAACACTAATTAGGACAAAATGTCGAATACGAAAATAAAATGTTGAAGGTTCTGCAGACTATTGAGTTTCTCCCGACCTAGCAAAAAACAAACGGACAAGAGAGTGATCTTATATGGGTTTCTTTTTTACATTTTGAGGAATGGAACCCTAAAAATATCTAAATTCTATTCTATTCTAATCTAAATCAATTTTAATTTCGCCGAACCTCTGACACAAAAACGACCCAGTTGGCACATTGGTCACCATACCGGACTGCCAAACACAGGGTTGCGGGTTTGATTCTCGCCTCAGCCAAGTATTTATGCTTAGATATTTGTATATGTTCTGGTCATTTCTATGTATTATAAGTATATATTTACAAAAGAAAACTATATAAGTAGTATATCCGTTGTCTAGCACCCATTACACAAGTCTAGATACTTAGTTTGGGGCTAGATAGCCATGTGTGAATTGTCCTGCAATATTTATTTTTATTTTATTTTTTATTTACATGATATCTTTTTTCAACCATTCATTTCTTTTATTTTATTATCTTATAAATTTATCTATATCTATATATATAAAAGAAAGTCGTGTTAGTTACACCATTTATAACTCGAGAATGGCTGAACCGATTTGGCTGAAAATTGATGGAGAGGTAGCTTAGAACCATGAAAACTAGATAGGATACTTTTTTTTAACTGTCTGCTAGTGTGCCTTTCGGTATAGTCAGAAGCTTTTCTAGTCTTTTCTTTTCCTCCACATACGTATCTTTCACATTTTCGTAAAAGATTATTCGTAACGCCTAAACTGATTTGAACTGGATTTTTTTATGAATTAGGTCCCGTCACAACCCGCGAAAAAAGCTTCGTTCCAAAAAATATGTGGCGAAGTATCGGCCGACGAAAAGTCCGCTTATGCTGCTGTCGAATGAAACTCTCGATTCTGCGGAAGCCTCTAAATTGTGCGCAGTTAGGAATCGATGGAGCGCGAGCGCATCGACCGACAAGGTGACCCCACTACTAAACAAACAGCGGATGATGGGCCATGTTCCTGAACTTGTGATTTTGATTGTACATTCTGATAGCAAGTGAATTGATTTACTGTGAAGGCTACTGAAAAATATGGATGCATAATATTGTAATGTCTCCAAAGCTAAAGTTTGATGTATGATAGAAATTTCTGGACAAATTTCTGGCAGATTGGCAATCCGTCGTCGCGGAGTAGAGAGGCCTTTGCCCTGCAGTGGGACACTATAGGCTCTAAATAATAAAAAAAATGATAGAGATTGCAAAGTAACTAGTTTAAAGCCTAGTTTAAAGTAGGAAATGAACGCCTGTCCTGTCAGCCCTGTTACTATTGTCCATAGAGGCAGAAACTTAAAAATAACTAAAGTTATCATCAGCTATAAATGCTGTCGACAAAAAGGCAAGAAGAGTATATATATAATTTGAATTGTTTGTTAAAATTTTGGAAAAAGTGACAGATAGATAATTAAGATGAATAAATATTTCTTTTAATTTTATGTAAACATTGTTTTTCGTGAAATCTTTACCCTTCATAAGGGCCCCCAAAAATATTTAATACGGGGCCCCGCCAAGGCACGCTACGCCACTGGTTATTTAACGAAAGTTCAGAGCTATTTCTTTTTGTACTTAAACCTCTACATCAGAGAACCATGGATCGAATCTTCACTGAACCTAACTTCTGACTGTCAAGCTCATATGCCTGCAGCTATGTTCACTCTCTACGCTCCTCTAAAACCGTCGCATCGTCGCAGTTTTCTGCTCACGCGCATCGCATCGGTATGCAAGTGTGCGTCGACCTTGAATGAGTTCGCTGCCCACCCGGGCAAGGGCGGATGCATTCAAATGTAATAGCTATATTATGCTATTTATTATGTACTTTGTTTATTATAGGACCTATCATACTATTGTTTATATGGGTACTTATTATTCGCGCGAAACAGAAAAACAGAAGGATCTCAAACTTATGTAAGTAAATATTTGTTTCTGTTTTGGGTTAAAAAAAGTATAGCAAGTGATTTAAAAAATAAAAAAATCGCGCTTGCTGTCGTGTTGCCTATCTTAATTTTTCAGCAATGCTTAATTTTTTTTTTACTCGTAGTATTTTTTTTATCGAATGCGCGTTTTTGATAATTACTGTCGTTTTGCGGTTTATTTTAGCTTAAGGTCGAGGTAATTTTCATAATAATCATCCAAAAACAAGTTTATTAATTATTATCCAAAATCGTTTTATAAAAAAATGATTAAATAAAACGAGTAAGAGAGTCTATTTTTCCAAAAGTAGAGAGAGTTTTTGTATCGTGTTCTACGTCGAAAATACAATAAGTATTCCATAATTATTAAATACATGAGAAAGAGTTTATAGTTTTACTAGCGACCCGCTCCGGCTTCGCACGGCTATATTATGCATGTACCTATTATACATATAAACCTTCCTTTTGAATCACTCTATCTATTAAAAAAAAACCGCATCAAAATCCGTTGCGTAGTTTTAAAGATTTAAGCATACAAAGGGAAATAGGGACAGAGAAAGCGACTTTGTTTTATACTATGTAGTTTTATGTCAGTGTATATTTTGTAGATTATACATTTAAATTTATTTCAAGTAAGAATAAAATGTCTAAAAAATATCATAGTCTTTTATGTTCGTAGATTTGTAGCCGATATCGATTATAAATAGGTTTGATTTCAACAAAATTGCGCAAAGAAACAAGTAAGATAGACATGTTTGGTCTACAATTACTGGGTATTTAGTCAACTTTGCAAAAAGTAGTTCGTAAAAGAAATACGTGGCAGGTGGCGGGTAGAGTGATCGGGCTTACTTTTATACATTACGACTACTGTAGCCCTGAAATACCTATGTCCTATTTTTTTTAAAATCCTAATTGTTGGTCACTTAAAATCTTTTAGGAACTAAGCCATACCAAACTTAAAGTCGAGTTTCAAAGTGTTTGAGTCTCAAACATGTGGAGTAGTTTTTGCATGTTTGGTTAACCGAATGCCCAACTCCAAACCCTAGATAATCGTTTTTTTCTGGAACCCCACGATACAAACAATGTTTAATGTGGGGGTCACAATTAATGTATCATGTTAACATAGGTTTAGGGTTAATATTTTTTTTTTTCATTTTTACTGGAGTATGGTCCAATCTATATCACTATCTACATCCACATAGTATAAAACAAAGTCGCTTCCCGCTGTCTATTCATATGTATGATTTGATCTTTAAAACTACGCAGCGGATTATGATGCGCTTTTTTTTAATAGATAGAGCTGATTCAAGAGGAAGGCCGTGCAAAGCCGGGCGGGTCGATATATAAAATAAAATAAAGTTTTTGCAATATTCTGCAAGTTGCAAAAATTACTAAAAACTGCTACGAAAAACTAGCAATTTAGAGAATGCGGTTTTTATCTTGATTTTCTCACGGGATCCGGATTTGTGTTTGAAGTAGCCGCAGGTCACGGCTACTTCAAAAATATAGTTTTAGAGATCCTTCTTAATTTGTCGTACCGACATCGTGCCCTATAAAAGCCCCTTCACAGATTATGCTAGACATAACGGTACAACCAGGTGTTATGCGGGACTACAATTAAAAATAGAAAACTATATCACGTTTGCGAACAAGTCTAGCGCTAGGTTTTAGGTTAGTGCTTACTTTTTACAATTACACAACGTTTTAGTTTCCATGCTGATTTTAAAGTTAGGATTTTTTTAGGGTTCCGTATTCAAAGGCAAAAACGGGACCCTATTACTAGCACCCGTATTCACCCTATGAGATCGCATAGAGCCGCAAAAATTATTCTAGAGTAAAGAGAGCAGCACAAAATTTATCAATCATAGGGCCGCATTTAGCGCAGTGCGTTCACTTATCCAACAGTAACTTGTGAATACGGGCGTAAGATTTCACTGTCCTTCCGTCCGTCTGTCACCAGGCTGTGTCTCATGAACCGCGATAGCTAGACTGTTGAATTTTTTACAGTTTATAGTACCTGTTTCTGTTGCTGCTATTATAACAACAAATACTAAAAAACAGACAAAAAATATTTGTGGGGTTCCCATACAACATGTACGGAACCATTCGACTCACATTTTTTCTGTTTGTACAAGTAAATTCTGCAGGAAGTTAGCCAATCTAACTTTTTTGTTAAAAAGCTAAGCTTTTAAGCTAAGCTAAGGAGCTCGGGTTTTCTCCTCTGAATGAGTTTTGATTTTTTTATGATTTAGGTTTGTTTTAGAAACATGGAAATTGCATCTCCTAATTAAACAGGGTTATTGGTAACTATACTAGCAAGCGGTTGAGGGCTACTTCTGTGCACCTCAACAAATAACTTTTGTTCTACAACTTTTCGAAATTCGAAAAAAAATATGAAAATTTTGATGTTATGTAAATTCGAAAAACTGCTTATATTTTTTAAAACAAAGGTCATTCAGACTAAAAACAGTAGATAAAACTTAAAAAATAAGTAAAATTTTAAAGTTAATGACCTCTCCGTGTATGGAACAGCTGATTTTCAGGTAAAACTAACCTAAAAATTTTCAAAAAAATGTTTGAATTTCCAAAAGTCGTAGAACAAAAGTTGTCTGTTTATGAGCACAGAAGTAGCCCTCGACGGCTTGCTAGTATGATTACCAATAACCCTGTATTATGCTTAAACATTACTTTAGCTAAATACGTGTAAGCACAATCTCAAGCAAGCCGCCCTTAATCTTAACTTTGTTTCTTTTACATTTCAAGCATTTATTTTTCATGGTTATCTTTCCTAACTTGACTCTCCAAGATCTCTTTTAACTAATTTCTTAACAAAAAGCGATAGAGAAAATATCCAGGTGTCGATAACTCAGAATCCAGAACGAATTACATATTATACGTGTACTCATCGTAATAACAAGTTACTCCATGCATACTCAGTCAAGCGTCTTACATTAAGCAACAAATTAACCAAGACCTTAAAAACCACACCAAGTTTACTGTTTTAGGTATCTTTTTAACTGGTCGATAGGCTCGAAGGACCAGTTTTGATGGAACTGTTCTTTCTTAGAATTGATATGGTTATACAGGTTTTGTGTATTTGGTTGTTTAGTAATCAATTAAGTGCCAGGTGGATTTGAAATAACATTTTTATGTTAGTAGGATTGCGGGGTAACTGTTGTTACTGGACAGGTGGTTGAAGGTTTCTTGTTTGTAGGTCTAGGGGGCAAATAGTATGCTTCGTCTGTAGGTATTTATCTATTTATTGATGTTTTTTTTTTTTTTTTTTTGCAGATTTTTGGATGTGGAGCGGTCTGGGCCGACAGGATAGGTAGTTTTAGAGCGAATCTAGAACTATAATTTAAAAAATATATATCTTTATATATATAACTAGTGACCCATCCCGGCTTCGCACGGCCATATAAACCTTCCTCTTGAATCACTCTATCTATTAAAAAAAACCGCATCAAAATCCATTGCGTAGTTTTAAAGATTTAAGCATACATAGGGATATAGGGACAGAGAAAGCGACTTTGTTTTATACTATGTAGTGACTAGCGACCCGCCCCGGCTTCGCACGGCTGTATTATGCATGTATTATATCTAAAAACCTTCCTCTTTAATCACTCTAATGTGACGACCCGGACTGCCAAACACAGGGTTGCGGGTTCGATTGCCGCCCCAGACAAATTTATGCTTAGATATTTGTCTGTGATCTGGTTGTTTCTGTGTAAAGTATATATTGACAAAAGAAAAGTATTATAAGTACTATATCCGTTGTCTAGCACCCATAACACAAGTCTAGTAACTTAGTTTGCGGCTAGATGGCGATGTGTGGAATGTCCTTGCAATATTTATTTAATATGTAATAATCTGCAACAAAAGTGTCAAAATAAAAAGTATTTTCACCTACCAATGACCTGTCTTTGAACTCTCATTTCTATTCTCTTCCAAAATAGAAACAAACGTCACAAAATACCTATATTAAATTTAGATGAGTTTTCTATGCCTTATTATCACACTTCTAACCACGTGACGGCATTTTCTTATTCAAAAAACACCGGTTCAAACAACATTGACTATTCAATATTGCTCGGTCAATTCGTACAATTACCTCTCTCTGAATAGATTAAACTGTTGAATAATAATTAAAGAGATTGTGAAGAGTTTATCACGTTTGTTTTCATGTGATTGCTATGTAAGAGCTTTCTCTAGAAAGGTTTCACGAAACACTTCAGACTATAGACAGCATTGTCTAATAATACATTTGCTAATTGATTAGGTAATGAATTCCCAAGAAACAGGTTGAAAATATATATCTGGTATGTATTTTTTAGCGTATCTGGGAAAAATGGGCTAAATTGGAATAAGCCGTCCAATTTTGGGGACATTTTTATTTAATATTCTTTGTTTGTTTTAATTATTTATATTTTCTAGGAGAGATTTAAAATAAGCCTCTCTTCTTACGTCTAATCGACGTAATATCACTGACGATGACTGATGACTTCACTACATAGTATAAAACAAAGTCGCTTTTTCTGTCCCTATTTCCCTTTGTATGCTTAAATCTTTAAAACTACGCAACAGATTTTGATGCGGTTTTTTAAATAGATAGAGTGATTCAAGAGAAAGGTTTATATGTATAATACATGCATAATATAGCCGTGCGAAGCCGGGGCGGGTCGCTAGTATGTAATAAATTCAACCTAAGGGAGCTCTGTAGTGAATAGAATATAGATTAGCTACATCCTTTTTCCTTATATCCGTGTATGTGAATGAAATGACGTCATAATTGGTAAATTATGACGTCATTTCATTCACATTTAAGACGTCCAAAAAGAAAGACACTCCCAATGAATCCATGTAGGATACATACCAAGTTTCATCAAAATCGGTCCAGGAGTTTAGAGTCTACGTACAAAACAAATGATCTTTCCTCTTCATAAAATTAGCGTAGATATTTCAAAGGCTTATTCCCAAAGCTCCATAATTCTATTAATACTTTATATTATCACATGTTATGTTTGGTATCCTGCTTGAGTAAATTCACAATCTACCATTTAAGCTAAATCAGTTCTTTTCCATCCAAAGGTTGCCTAAAAGAAATCGCTTTCAGCGATAAGGCCGCCCATTTGTGCAACTTAAACTTTCTAGCTATTACTTAACTTTGTGTATATCGTGTTCTGTTTTTTCCTATTTCTAAATTCAACTGAATAACTTCTCTATATCAATGATTTTGTAAAGCTCTACAGGTTTTATGGGGTGTCTGAAGGACTCATTAGGAACAATTTTAATAGAATATAGATAGAGAGATAGATAACTTTATTTGTAAAACACAAAATTGTTCCTAATGAGTCCTTCAGACACCCCATAAAACCTGTAGAGCTTTACAAAATCATCGATATAGAGAAGTTATTCAGTTGAATTTAGGAGTTAAAAGATACTCTAACCGTCTGGGCGGTGATTTACCCGCCTTTGTTGTCTGCAGTCTAAATGCATCACAAGTTAATATTGAAACGTAGCTTAGCTAAGTGTTACTGAAAATTCCGATGTTTTCAGTGGTAACGATAATTTAATAAATATCTTGGAATTCTACACTAATCCATAAATACAGGGTTATTGGTAATTATACTAGCAAGCCGTTGAGGGCTACTTCTGTGCATCTTATCAAACATCTTTTGTTCTACGACTTGTGGAAATTCGAAAAAAAATATGAAAATTGTGAGGTTATGTAAATTTTAAAAACAGTTGACTTTTTAAAACAAAGGTCATTCAGACTAAGAATAGTAGATAAAACTTAAAAAATAAGTCAAATTTTAAGATTAATTACCTCTCCGAGTAAGGAACAGCTGATTTTCAGGTGAACTTAACCTCAAAATTTACGAAAAAAAAATTTGTGTTGAACAAAAGTTGTTTGTTTAGGTGCACAGAAGTAGCCCTCAACGGCTTGCTAGTTTAATTTCCAATAACCCTGTATACGGTGAGTCTGCAATTCTGACTGCGACTGTACCCTAAGCAACATTAGTTTATTTTAACCTATTTCGTGGTAAAATTAATAACCACGCAAATAAGTTACATAAACAAAACACAAGTTTATTGACCGATAACGGTTACGTTATGGTAGGTACCTATGCCTGGCAAATACCTACTAAATAACTGTCGAAACGAAAGTAGAAACAATTTATTTTTATTGGTGATAGTGTCGTTAGGTCAGATTACAATTTTTATGACGTAAAAATTTTATGTGAAATTGGCAAAGAATTTGTATCTTTAAAAATTTTGGGATGACCATCATTTTGTAGTTATTGTAAAAAGTCAATCTGAAAACTCTACATAAATATTAAGCTATTGCATAGCTTTTTTTCGCGGGCTTGCGGCAAACGAATCAAGAAATTCCGTAACGAAAATAAAATCTAACGCCCCCCACTCCGAATACCATGTAGCTCGGGATGCAATAGCTTTACAGCGGCAGTCCCCGAGTGCCACACGTTTTTATTTTTATTATTATTCGTTTATTTCGGATAATTAAGAATCCATAGCTTGTTAGTAACAACCTTAAAATGTATGTTAGTAAAAAATAAAAAATTTGATGCAAATTATAAATGAAAAAATGAAATAAAATAAAATATGATGTAAATTATAAAAGAAAAATGAAATAAAATTAAGAAAAATATAAATCAAAATTATCCAACTGAAATTAAAATTAAATTGAGTCAAAAATTAAATGAAAATCAAAATTAAATGGAATTTAATTTTTTTTAGGTTATAATCACAATAATAATAAATGTCAAAAAATTAAAAACATACACATTATCATGAGCTAGACGACGCACACTGGAACCTCGTCATACAAGGTTGCGCTCAAAATCCTTAAGTTTTCATAAAGTTGAATTAAACGATTTATTTACTGAATATGTGTTTATATTTGAATAAAAAAACCGGTCAAGTGCAAGTCGGACTCGCGCACGACGGGTTCCGTACCATTATCATCACGATCCCGCGGGAATATCAGGATGTGTTATACATATAAATCTTCCTATTGAATCACTATATAAAAAAATAAATAGATGGCGCTAGTGGTAAAAATACATGAATGAAGGGTAAATGGCGGATTACGGTTTTTGACGTATTAAAAAAACACTAATAACCAGATCTCGTTCTAACTAATTTTGGGTGGAAGTTTGCATGGTAATGTATATCATATTTTTTTTTTAGTTTCATCATTTTCTTATTTTAGAAGTTACAGGGGGGGGGACACACTTTTTACCACTTTGGAAGTGTCTCTCGCGTAAACTATTCAGTTTAGAAAAAAAATATATTAGAAACCTCAATATCATTTTTGAAGACCTAGCCATAGATACTCTACACGTATGGGTTTGATAAAAAAAATTTTTTGAGTTTCAGTTCTATGTATGGGTAACCCTAAAATTTATTGTTTTTATTCTATTTTTGTGTAAAAATCTTAATGCGGTTCACAGAATACATCTACTTACCAAGTTTTAACAGTATAGTTCTTATAGTTTCGGAAAAAGTGGCTGTGACATACGGCAGACAGACAGACATGACGAATCTATAAGGGTACTGTTTTTTGCCATTTGGCTACGGAACCCTAACAAAGTGGAAAGAAACAAAGAAATATTTTTTACTAGATGCGCCCCGCGGTTTCACCCGCATAAGTCCCGATCCCGTGGAAATATCGGGATAAAAAGTGGCCTACGTTTTAATCCAGGTTTTAGGCTGCATACCAAGTTTCATCGGTTCAGTAGTTTTTGCGTAAAAGACAAACAAACATCCATCCACACAAACTTTCGCATTAATCTGAAAATAATAACGTAAAAATACTTTAAATCTTGCCTGACTTAGCCATGATGCTAGCTATGACTTAGCTAGTTAGGTATATAATCGTAAAAAATATCACTCATTTCAAAATCATAGTACTTCCACCTGATTTATACATTCTAATTGAGCAACCAAAACAGCCTGATGAAAATATCATAGCAAAAAAAACTCTGTTTCTCAAAAACGGGCCACTTGCTTTCACTTCTCTCAATGGTTTCGTGTTGTAGATATGTTCCATAGTGTCATGCAATAATCATATCTGCAAGCACTTCACCCGATTTTAAAATATCAATATCTTCTTGAAAATCTCAACCCTGTGCGATTTTCGTGTCAAGAAAAGTAATAGAAGAGTGTTGATTAATATTTATTTTATGAAATAGCATCTACATATTTTGCTTAATATCAGACATATCGTATTTTTTTAATACAACACAAAAATCTTGAATTATTTACAGTAAACCAAACACTTATAATAATTTTAATACTAGAATAATTGTTAAATGTCTAACTCTGACGAAGCTACCTACCAAGCGACAGCTCATAATGACTTATCACCAATAGGCTTAATCTATCAAACTCTTAGGTATATATAATTACTAAAATTGTTATGTTAAACCCTAATTTAAAAAATGACTTTTAAGCGCTACCTTGTATGACGGGGTCCCAGTGTGCGACGCTCATCATTGCTTATCGGAGCGTCCAACGTGGACACTTATCCAGTGTTTCCACATCGGACAGTCCGGTCTATCAGCAAACACACCTAGGATGCTGTTGACGCTCCCGCGCACACGCCGCATCAGGGAGGCTATTCTTTTCCTCAATATGGCGTGGAAGCCATCTATCACAGCTTCTGCAAACATGCCTGACGCGCTGCAATAACGCGGAAGCCCCACCAGCATCCTATATGAATTATTATATTGTGTGCACAATGTCCTCAAGGAGGTCTTTGAATATGTGGTCCACAAGCTGCACGTGTAAAACGACTGACAATATGCTCTGAAAAGGGTTCTCTTTACTGTCGTCTTACAACGCGCAAACTTGCTCGCCAACATATGAGCCCTCACCGACAAGGCTCTCCTCTCTCTCTCAATGTCAGCGTCGTCCGACAAGTCGCTGGTGACCCAGTGACCCAGGTACTTGAATTGCTGAACTAACTTAAGAGGATTGTTGTCTAGTGACACCGAGGGAACCTCTTCGATTTTGTGCGGACCGCGGGGTTAAAAAACCAAGAGTTCGCTCTTTTTCGCATTGTACCTGAGTCCATGGATCACCGCATACTCTTCACAAACAGCCAGCAGCTTTCTGACCGCACTGACTGAGGGACAAAGCAAAACCATGTCGTCAGCGTAACTGATATTATTGATATTTATACCGTCTATTGAGCAACCGACCATGGCCCTGCTGAGTCCCACAATCAGACGGTTCACAAACAGATTAAAGAGATTTGGGGACGACAGTCCGCCCTGTCTCACTCCGCACCTCAACCTGTACTCGTCAGAATAGCAACCAGCCCACCTCACACAATTAGTCTGATTCTCATACCAAAATTTAAACATGTCAACTATCTCGGAAGGAAGATCCGTCTCACCACGAAGTTTTTGCCAAAGAATATCGTAAGGCACCAGATCGAATGCCTTTGAAAGATCCAGAAAGCACGCGTATACTGGTGTACTTCTGTCAGTATAGTAACGAACAGTCTGCTTCAGGCACATTACTGCAGCTTCAGTTGAGTGTCCAGCCTTAAAACCGAACTGTGCGTCACTAATCTGGAGATGTTTAGTTAACATACTATTTAAGAAACTATCTAAAACTTTGGCAATGATGGTTGCCAATGATATTGGCCTATAATTCGATAGGTCAGACGGATCACCAGTCTTATTCTTACAAAGAGGCACCACAATAGTCTTCATCATGGATGCCGGAAGATATGCATGCCGAATACACATGTTGAAAAACATTGACAGAACCCTAGGTAGGTGAACGCCAGCATGCTGGAGGTGCTCGACACTAAGTTCGTCATGTCCCGGAGATTTTCCTCTAGTCATTTTCCTAATTATATTGGTAACATCTTTAGTTGAAATTGAGACAGGACAATCCGGCTGTTGTGTTATGTTAGTATTTTATCTGCTGTTTGGCACCCATAGTACAAGCCTAATTGCTTCTGCCTGCACTCCCGGAGTGCGCTGTTTTTTTTTTTTATTCGAACCAGTTCCTGAGATTACCGCGTTCAAACAAACAAACAAACAAACAAACAAAGAAACAAACTCTTCAGCTTTATAATATTAGTATAGATAGATACATGCATAATATAGACGTGCGAAGCCAAGGCGGGTTGCTAGTTATAAATAAAAATGAATCAGAAATTTATTATTGCACGATCGTATTATCAGAACAAAGTTTGTATAAAAAAGAAAATTTGGAAAAATCGACCTCGGGTACAATCGCGAGGCACAGCTAGTCTAGTTATTGCGATATTCCCACGGAATCAGGACTTACGCGGGTGAAACCGCGGAGTGCTGCTAGTCTGTACTATGTTTGTTTGTTTGAACGCGCTAATCTCAGGAACTACTGGTCGAATTGAAAAAATATTTTTGTGTTGGATAGTCCATTTATCGAGGAAGACTATAGGCTACTTTTCATTTTGATATTCCCACGGGATCGGGACTTACGCGGGTGAAACCGTGGAGCGCAGCTAGTGTACTAATATAATGGTTTTAAAAATAATTGACCTTATTTGACCTCCCGACCTCTGTTGCCAAACAAACCACAAACTCATTATCTAAGTGACACTTTGCAGACTAAACACTTTTTGTCAACCGATTATTTGATGGCTAATTTATTGTCAGTCCGCGTAGAGGTTGAATTTTCCAAAATCTTTTGTTAGGGAGTGCTTACGTCATAATCTGTGTGGTAAATTATAATATCCAAATCTGTCTGTTTTGGTTCGAGATTTGCGTTAACAAAAGACTAACAGACTGACTAATGTCAGGATTTAAATTTTTTAATTTTAGACTAGCTGCGACCGTGATGGCATCCGCATTTAATTTTTTTTAATTACTTATTTAATTCAAACCTTGTCCTGACAATAACGAATACAAAAAAAAAGAATTATCCAATTCGGTGCAGTCGTTCGGAATTCATTTATATTTCGGCGATTCATTTCTATTTATAGTCAGTCATATGCATATAAAATGCAGTCAAAGCATTTTATATGTAAATCATAGTCAAAACGCTTTGTCCTGAACGACTGACTGACTGAATGGCTGACGGATCAACGCACAGCCTAAACCTTTGATCGTAGAGACCTGAAACTTGGAAGGATTTTCCAAGATTCTACCCCTTAGGGGGTGAAAAAGAGGGGGGGGGGGCAAAGTTTGTATGGGACAACGTGATTCCTTGTAATTATATAATTTTCGCTTATGAAAGTTTTCAGTCAACATTACTAAACCGAAATCCTAATTTATTATCAGAACGGAATTCCGGTAACACGACCTGACCTCCATTGACTTTTTCGTTATTCGTTGAAGGTCAACGGCCGATATAACGCGGCTACGTTTCGTTATCTACGGGCTACAGGGGTTGATGGCCGCGTAGGCGGCTACTGAAACCTGGTACTTATATTTTTAGGGGTGTTTTTCGTGTTTTGGGGTGTTAATTTGATGGCAGGTTAAATATTTTTTTTTTTGGATTTGATATCGTTTTATTTATTAATTTATTTTATTAGAACGGTTGTAAGGAATTTCTAAAAGTCGTAGAACAAAATTTGTTCGCCTAGACGTGTAGAACAACCATTTTTCGTATTAAAACCCCTTCGCTGAAACACATTGTATAGATTTACTAGCTGCGCCCCGCGTTTTCACCCGCGTAAGTCCCGATCCCTTGGGAAAATCGGGATAAGAAGTAGCCTATGTGTTAATCCAGGTCTCCAGCTATCTACATACAGAGTTTCATCGCAATCGGTCCAGTAGTTTTAGCGTGAAGGAGTAACAAACAAACACACACACACACAAACTTTCACATCACTACATAGTATAAAATAAAGTCACTTTTCGCCGTCCCTATGTCCCTATATATGCTTAGATCTTTAAAACTACGAAGCGGATTTTATGCGGTTTTTTTAAATAGATAGAGTGATTAAAGAGGAAGGTTTTTAGATATAATACATGCATAATACAGCCGTGCGAAGCCGGGGCGGGTCGCTAGTTTATCATATCAGTAAGATATTTTGTTAGTGAGATAGTAATTTAATTTTATTATTTTAAGTAGAACATCAAATACGATGAATCAATCTTCTAAAAGAAAACTTATTTAAGTAGGTATCTTTTTTAATATCACTTTGATCAAATGGACTTTTTTATGATCAACATCTAAGTCCAATCAATTCTTAATCATAACATGATATCATTTAAAAATTATAAAATATTTTATGTAAGTACTTAAGTATCATATTAGTATCAAATTCAAAATTCTCACTGACTGACTTAAACAAACGGACGGATTGAGCTAATATTTGGCATACAGATAATTATTAATGACGTAGGCATCCGCAAAGAAAGGCATTTTCAAAAATTAACCCCCTACACGGACGATGTCACTTAAAAAAGCTTTAAACTAATATTTTTAGTAAAAAACTGCATTTTTGTTTGTAATGAATAAGCTTCGCAGGTAGAAGCTAGTCAAAAGTTTAAACTAATATTTAAAAAAGGAAAAATTTGATTTTTGTTTGTAATGAATAAGCTTTGAAACTGCTAACTTCTATCAAGATATTTCTATGGTTCTTTAATCTGGACACTGCAGACTAAGCTGAGAGGGTGATATAGGTTCTTCCTGCCTAGCATGAAGATCAAAACACGATACGATAACGCGATATAACTACATCAACTCTCAAAATATGATAGATAAAGCCGCCATGTCGAATTTTTATCGCAATTTATAATAAAAATTCAAAATGGCGGCTTTATCTATCATATTTTGAGAGTTGATGTAGTTATATCGCTTTATCATATCGTGTTTTGGTCTTTATGCTAGGCAGGCTAGGCAAGTCTATTTCATCGAATATATGTGCCAAGCACTACAGTACCTAAATAGCATGGATTAAAATATTGCCCGGGCATTATGTATAATGTCCAATTAATCACTTGGTCCATAACATATAAATAATCTAAATTAAACTTAACTCTGTTTCTATTATTTTATGTTTATGTTTAGTTACATAATTATAGCTGTTGGTTCTCCTAAAAATAAATAAATTAATTAAGGTGAATTATTTATTACCACGATAAAAGATTTTTCGCGGGTGAAACCACAAGGCTGTGTTAGTAATAAATTTTATTAATTTTGAAAATCGTAAAGTTTAGATTAAATAAGGGATCGGTACCTTAGAGACTGCAATAAAAACTAGCAGTAGGGGTGAATGGACACAATCTGGATTTTATTTCAAACTGCGCCGTAGTAAATGAACTTTCCCTTTCGTTAGGGGTGGGATTAGGTGGTGCGTGTCTGTCACCGTCTGAAGAAAAAAAAGGACAAATTTGTTTTTTTTCTATTTAGGTATACTTACTTGTGTGTGCAATAATGGGTTCTATTTATCTATTTTACTCGATGTAAAAACAGAGATATTGTTTTTATTAGTAGTTTGAACTTAATTTTAGTGTGTCGTATATATCTCAAACAAATGAACTGATTTTAATGCGGTTGTATTTTTCAATGAGCTAAGTTTGATCAAAATGGATTTAGCCGTTTCAAATGGTTTTTTTTTAACTTATGTAATTAACTTGATTTTTATAAAAATTCATTACATATTCTTTTTTAGGTAATTTATGCACAGGTAAACAAATATTTGTAAACTTTTGCTTCTGCTTCGATCGTGTTTTATTTCAGTTTAGATCGTCTTTGGTTTCAGTTCCGGTTGTCTTTTGTTTTAATTTGGGTAATCTTTTGTTTAACATTCGATCATCTTTTGTTTTAGTTTCTATCGTCTTTTGTCTCCGTTTCCATAGTCTTTTGTTTTAGTTTCTACAGTCTTTTGTTTTAGTTTCTATAGTCTTTTGTTTTAGTTTGGGTAATCTTTTGTTTAACATTCGAAAAAGACGATTCTTTTGTTTTAGTTTCTATCGTCTTTTGTCCCCGTTTCGATAGTCTTTTGTTTTAATTTGGGTAATCTTTTGTTTCCGTTTTGTGTCTTTCGTTTAGATTTTTGTTGCCGTTTCTTTAATCTTTCTGTTTCCGTTTCTATAATTTGTTTTCGTTACGATATTAAGTTTCGATCGTCTTTTGTTTTTGTTACGATAGTGATTTGTTTAAGTTTCGATCGTTTTTTGTTTTAGTTATTTTATGAGGCACGCCGTAACATTTATTTTTCTTCTAAAAATTAAAATCTAAGATTGCACAATCCGTAATCCAACCCTGTACTTCTGAGAGGCCAAACAGCATCCTAATCGATGTGTCGATGACCCCAGACGTCTAAGACCGAGTATCCTAACTAAATATATTGGATAAATATTGTGTTTGGTATTTATTTATTACATTTCACAAGTAATGTTTGTTATTTTAGCATATCACTACATAGTATAAAACAAAGTTGCTTTCTCTGTCTCTAATAGTCTCTATGTCCCTATATCTCTATGTATGCTTAAATCTTTAAAACTACGCAACGGATTTTGATGCGGTTTTTTTTAATAGATAGAGTGATTCAAGAGAAAGGTTTATATGTATAATACATGCATAATATAGCCGTGCGAAGCCGGAGCGGGTCGTTAGTAGTAAATAAAATGTCACATAAAAAATCGTGCCCAAAGGAGTCGGTTACATACATACAAACATACAGGTGAAACTAATAAAAGCGTGTTAAAATTACTTCATTTGGCAGTGAAATGCTGCGTAGTGCCTTTACTTTTGCACAGCGCTTTTCAGAGCCAATTCGTAGACGCTATTTTACTGATCACAAACTTTTCTAGAAACAAATTCATGGGGGAAATTGCGCGAGTGAAACCACATGCATTAAAATAGTCTTCACATCAGTTTATTTACACAAGTATGTTTATCAAAATGCATCTTAATATAAGGTGTAAAGATACAAAACCTTGAACTTGGCGTGAACTCAACGGCTCGCTACGCAAATATGGCGATGCAATTTATTTTGACATTTAATTTATGAACTGGTTTATATTTATATTGAGATCTCTTATTTTTGAGATCGCTAAGTGTTAAAATCGAATTTTTAGTAAGAAAAATGTTTAATTAATTAAAATAAAAACATAACTCCTTGAGGTTCTTGTGGCTTCTTCTTATTGGAGGGCGCGTTCCGAAGCCATAAATCCTTACTTTATTTGAAGACGTTTGCAAGCGACATCACTACATAGTATAAAATAAAAAATAAATTAAAATTTAAAAAACCGACTTCAAAAAAACCTGAAAAGAAAAACTAACAAAATTTTAATTTATTTTTTATTTAACCATTTTTAGTGCCACTGTCACTGAAAATTCTACTCTATGAGGCGAAAGCGACTGTTTTTTTCAAATTGCAACCTGTACCTAATCGTAACCCATTGAAGAGTTTGGTGATAAGAAGGTGTTTTCAGATGCCCCATTCATCGGTACCTATTTGTGTATGGGCCACTTCTATTAGTGGAAATGGAAAACTGAGCAATTTGTTGAATCTCGCTGTGCAGATCTGTTCATCACTCCGAAGATCCTCATCAGATCTTCATTTAGGATAAGGTTTTCTATCAAAATTCATTCAAACCCAGTCCGGCGAGGCAAAAGCGAATATTTTATTCAAATTGTAACCTGTGATCGTAACCGATTGAAGAGTTTTCTGATGAGAAGGTGGTTTCAGATCTATCTATCTTTCTATTTGTTGGACGACAAATGTCGGACGACTATTTGTCGGACGACTAATGACGGACGACAAATGTCGGACGACTATTTGTTGGACGACAAATGTCGGACGACATTTGTCGTCCAACAAATAGAAAGATAGATAGATCTGAAACCACCTTCTCAAAAATAAATTAAAATTTAAAAAACCGACTTCAAAAAAACCTGAAAAGAAAAACTAACAAAATTTTAATTTATTTTTTATTTAACCATTTTTAGTGCCACTGTCACTGAAAATTCTACTCTATGAGGCGAAAGCGACTGTTTTTTTCAAATTGCAACCTGTACCTAATCGTAACCCATTGAAGAGTTTGGTGATAAGAAGGTGTTTTCAGATGCCCCATTCATCGGTACCTATTTGTGTATGGGCCACTTCTATTAGTGGAAATGGAAAACTGAGCAATTTGTTGAATCTCGCTGTGCAGATCTGTTCATCACTCCGAAGATCCTCATCAGATCTTCATTTAGGATAAGGTTTTCTATCAAAATTCATTCAAACCCAGTCCGGCGAGGCAAAAGCGAATATTTTATTCAAATTGTAACCTGTGATCGTAACCGATTGAAGAGTTTTCTGATGAGAAGGTGGTTTCAGATCTATCTATCTTTCTATTTGTTGGACGACAAATGTCGTCCGACATTTGTCGTCCAACAAATAGTCGTCCGACATTTGTCGTCCGTCATTAGTCGTCCGACAAATAGTCGTCCGACATTTGTCGTCCGTCAATAGTCGTCCGTTAAAAAATACCATATGTACGTCTTAACACACTCACAGCCAAATTAAAAAACTGTATATCTGTGTAAAATCTCTCATCTGTCGCGAGAAAATCTGTCGTCTGTCGCGAGAACGGCAGAAAATGCTTACCCACAAAAGTGCCCAACGCGCCATAAGAAGTTTTCACTTCAAAAAAAAAAAACAACAACATACAGACGAATTGAGAACCTCCTCCTTTTTTGAAGCCGGGGCGTCGCTAGTTAGGTAATAGTTGAATTAATTGAATTAAGAATTATTTCACTAAAACAGTCGATTACGTCGTGTATGATTTGAAGACATTTTAATGCATTTTACTGAAAATAATGAAACCTTCATGGAGTGATCCGTCAAGGTTTTGTTTTTTTACAGTAAAATGCAACTTTAATATGTGAGGTTACAGTGATGGGAAAAGTTAGATAAAGTAGGCTTTCCCTCTCAGCTTAGTCGACCATATCCAAAAGAAAGAACTCGTCAAAGAGCGATGTTGGCTTAGTGGTAGATACCTCGACTTTCATTCTGAAGGTCATGGGTTCAATTCCCGGCCGGCCGTGCACCAATGTATTTTTCTTAAGAAAAATTTATGTGCGCTAATTGACATTGCTCTTACGGTGAAGGAAAACATCGTGATGAAACCCGCGGCCTAGTTGGCTCCAGAAGTATTGACAAGTTCTCTCCTCTGGTCATGGTCGACTAAACTGAGAGGGTAGTAGGTGCTGGGCAAGCCTACTCCATCTTCACGCAAAATGGACCCAATTAAAAAGGGTCTAATCGCGGAAAACAGCCCATATACAAGTACAAGTAAGAACTCGTCAATATGGCCACTAAGCCAATTTTCAACAACTATTTCATATTTTATCGTTACAACTGTAAACGGAATAATTAGACCGTGAATAGTAAACTACATAATTTAATGACATGTTCAGTAATATTGTTTCATTGACCGACCGACGGACAAACATTTTGTTTTTATAGCTTTATGCGTTGCAAATATACGGCGAATGTAGTGAAGAAACTTTTAGAAATGTCAGTCAGTTTATTATTTGTTATTATTATGAAAGCCTCTGTAGCGCTGACACATCTTAACTTAATTTATAAGACGCTTAAAAGTGGTGTAATACATTGCATTAATCTTAATGCATAAATAATATTGACTATGAGTTTGACTTTGCTGCGGGCGAACGACGAAAAAGTTCTTCGATTCCCATCTCAAAAAAATATTTATTTCCGGATATTTATTTCTGGTCCGATAAATATATTCGATACGTTTCCTAATCACCATAACACAGGCGTAGTTGCTTAGCTTAGGGCTAGATGGCGCTGTGTGGATTGTCCTGCAAAATTTATCGATATCTAAACTTATAATATTACTAGCTGCCCTCCGCGGTTTCACCCGCGTAACTCCCGATCCCGTGGGAATATAGGGATGTAAGCTATCCTATCTCTCAAGTTGGATCGAACTGCACATGGTGTGCGAATTTTATTATAATCGGTTAAGTGGTTTAGGAGTCCATTGAGGACAAACATTGTGACACGAGATTTATATATATTAAGACTAGCTGCCCTCCGCGGTTTCACCCGCGTAACTCCCGATCCCGTGGGAATATCGGGATATAAGCTATCCTATCTCTCAAGTTGGATCGAACTGCACATGGTGTGCGAATTTTATTATAATCGGTTAAGTGGTTTAGGAGTCCATTGAGGACAAACATTGTGACACGAGATTTATATATATTAAGACTAGCTGCACTACGCGGTTTCACCCGCGTAACTCCCGATCCCGTGGGAATATCGGGATGTAAGCTATCCTATCTCTCAAGTTGGATCGAACTGCACATGGTGTGCGAATTTTATTATAATCGGTTAAGTGGTTTAGGAGTCCATTGAGGACAAACATTGTGACACGAGATTTATATATATTAAGATAAGATAAAGAGATTTGATTGTTTGTTTGAATTAAAAATGCTCAGAAACTACTGGACCGATTTTGATGAATGATTAGTGTGATGATACATTGATTTATTGGGAGTGGCCTAAGCTTCTTTTATACCGATATTTTTAAGGGATCGGGAGTTACGCAGGTAAAACAGCGGAGCACTGCTAGTTTGTTCAAATAGAAAAACCGCATTAAAGTTCCACGATGGTCTAGTCAATCGGAATAATCTAACTGTAGGTACTACGAGCAAGAAAACGACCACTTTATTCCACCTAATAGTAAATTATAATACCATGTAACTATCAAAATCTATAGCGTACTTTTACCTGTTATTATCTGTTACTTAATACGCGGAAACAAACTGAAAATCAAACAATCGAACCACGTTACCTTTTATCTTTTAGTGCAAAAGCACTACAATCTAAACTTTGGAGTTAGACTGTTAAACATTAGTTTCATAATAAAGTCAAAATTATTTCCATATTCAATAGGAATCATACAATGCATTACATCACTTTGAAACATCTTAAAAATTAAGTTAGGATGTATGCCATCGGAACGCGTCCACCAATGAAAAGAAGGCAAAATAAACTCATATGAGTGATGTCACCTCTTACTTAGAAATATGTACCTAGTTAAATTTAATTTGCTAACATCTTTTTTTTGTTAACTGTACTTTTAACGAAAAAGTAGTACTATTTATTTGCGGCCCACCCCCAAATTCATAATTTAAATAAAGGTGGCTTTGTGGCCCGCGGGCCTGGGCCCCAAAGCCTACCGACCCGGAGTATCGTAGGAAACTCTTCATCTTAATTTTTCTTATTTTTTTTTTCTCTTTTCCCCTGCCATGTCTGTATATTTATAAGTACATTGTGTTAGATCAACGGCCGGCCGCCCTTGTCTCGACCGTCTCCCTTATGTAAAGACTAACACTTTCTGCATTGCGTAGTTTCACGTCACAAGCCATAGCCCTTTTAAGTGCAAAATACTAAAACAAACTTTAAAAAAATCCTTATTGTTTTAAGAAATAGTGATTTTTAATGGTATTACGACTTGTCGTAAGCATTAAAGCCATCAAGTCTTCAGTTTTTTAAAGCCAGCATTGCGTTCTGGGAATCCACCTTTTAAACTCAATCAACAAATTATACCCTAACTATAGCGACCCGCTCCGGCTCCGCTCGGCTATATTATGCATGTATTATACATATAAACCTTCCTCTTGAATCACTCTATCTAATAAAACGGCATCAAAATCCGTTGGTAGTTTTAAAGATTTAAGCATACAAAGGTATATAGGGACAGAGAAAGCGACTTTGTTTTATACTATGTAGTGATGTCAATAACTTCTCACCCCAAGAAACAGCACATTTTTCGGAAGTTTTTCGAAATTTTAAAAGCAGTAGAACATGCATAAAAAATACATTTGCGACGAATTAAAATCCTACTCCTTCTTTTGAAGTCGGTTAAAAATTAGTTCGATTAGACGACATCTAGAAGAAACTTTTTCCTTTCGTAATTACACTACCGACTAGCAGCGCTCCGCAGTTTCACCCGCGTATTTCCCGATCCCGTAGGAATATCGGAGTAAAAAATAGGCTATGTTACTCTCAATGAATCAATGTATCCTCATACCAAGTTTCAACAAAATCGGTTCTGTAGTTTCGGAGCCCTGTCATTACAAACAAAAAAAAACAATCTTTCCTCTTTAAACCTTCCCTATATACAGGGTGTCCGGTAATGAATGGCCAAGCGGGCACCTGCGGATAGAAGACACTGTGCCGGTTCAGAAAAATGAAAGTTATGTTCTATGACAGTCTCTCGGTTTCCGAGATATCCGCAATTTTAAATTTTTAAAAAATTTCACTTCCTTCTTTATGTTTTGCGATGCCAAAACTGCAAATAAAAGAATTACCCCAATCTTTTTGGATAGTATTCCAGGATAATAAATGTGCTATCGAATGAAAATAATATTTTTATTTAATATTTTAATATTTATTTAATATTTTATGACACATTGAAAGTTTTTTTTAAAACTAAGATTAAACTCAAACTTCATGGTATTTTAAATTTTTTAACCTGAACTTTAACCTTTCCTGGTGTAAAAAAATGTATGGTCACCCTGGTGCCAAACTAAAAAAAAAGTTGCCGCTTGGCCATTCATTACCGGACACCCTGTATATAAAATTCTCGTGTCGCGGTGTTACCGCTGAACCGATTTGTATGAAATTTTTGTGTATATTCGTTAGGTCTGAGAATCAAACAACATCAATTTTTTTCCAATATTTTTTTCATTTTTTTGTATACCTATGGCAAAACAACGTTTTCCTGATCAATTAGTAATATTAGTATAAATCAAACACATTGAATAACCCAAGTTCATAGCAGGTAACTTACCTATAATTAAATTCTAAGTATAATAAAAATTCTAAGTATAACCAAGACAAGACACTCAAGGATTTATCACCATCCCTCTAGGGGTAAAGGCCCAGGTTTTCGCCCTTGAGGTCGACAAACGTATCTACCCTTAACGAGTCAGTGCCCTACGAAATTGTAGAAAAGGGCATCGTACTCAATATAAAAATAGATAGGGTATTAGATTTTTTTGTTGAAATAAATTATATTTTTTTTTGTAATAATTTGTTTGTGAAGAAGATTTATTTAGAAATATTTTTGCATTTATGAAAACTGTTACTCTAAATCAGCCTTTCTCAAAGTGGGCGATAACGTTCCCTTGTAGGCACTTTAGGCCTAAAGGGGGGGCAGTAAGGGACCTTTAGCGCTCAGGTTTCAAGTTAACTCTTGCGGATTATGAATTCCCGCAAGAGTTAACAAGTTAAGGGTCATGAAAGTCACGTTTAGAATTAACTAGCGACCCGCCCCGGCTTTGCACGGCTGTGTTATGCATGTATTATATCTAAAAACCTTCCTCTTTAATCACTCTATCTATTAAAAAATCCGTTGCGTAGTTTTAAAGACCTAAGCATACATAGGGACATAGGGACGGCGAAAAGTGACTTTATTTTATACTATGTAGTGATGATGTTTAATCTCCGCTAATATAGCCCACAATAAATAATTTAATTTTATGTTATACTTATTGGTTTTTAAGTTAGTAAAAAAATGGGGACGCTAATAATAATTTATTCTCAAAGTGGGCAGTAGATAAAATAAGTTTGGGAACCCCTGCTCTAAATGAATCAATGTATCCTCATACTAAGTTTCATGGAAATCGGTCGAGTAGTTTTGGAGCGTATTCGTTACTAACAAACAAACTAAAAAACTTTCATCTTTATTATTATAGAAAGACGAACGCAGATTAGAAAGTCCTTCAGATTCAAAAGGTATAGTAACTTACTACTAACTACTTTGAAACCCATGTCTATCGATAGAGGACACAAACCTCTAAACTATAAAGCGTCTCGGATACGGGATATTCGAAGAAACGTGCGTGCCAGATATCCCATTTCCGAGATGCTTTACAGTTTGATGTCAAGGAATTATTTAAAAAAAAAAATTTTTTTTAAATATTGCTTAATATTCCACACATTGCCATCTAGCCCCAAGCTAAGTAACTAGACTTGTGTTATGGGTGCTAGACAACGGATATACTACTTATATACTTTTCTTTTGTTAATACATAATATACAGGGTGAATTTTTTATGTGGGCCTTCAGGGCTATATCCTAAACTATGAGAGATAGCGAAAAATGCTGAAAAGAGTTGCGTGCCCGATTTTGACAAAAACTAAAACTGCATCATTAGATTTTTGAAAAAGTCATTAACCTAGCCGGGAATCGAACCTGTTGATTTTGCAAAAAAAATAATCATCCTATATTTTTATACCAATCGATAGTGTTGCTGATAGAGATCAATTCCTGGAAACAATCATAGTATGGCAAAACAAAGGAAATGGCTAAATTTTGTAGTTTTCTGTAATTTTCACCTTTCAGTCTCTGGCAAAACAATAGTGTGAGACATAGAGAACAAGTGATCTTATTCTAAACATTATAAAATAAGTTCTAAATGAAGTTCTTTACATAAAATTTGTAAAAACAGTTCACATTTTTAGTGCATATTTTTATTTTTTTGCAAAATCAACAGGTTCGATTCCCGGCTAGGGTAATGACTTTTTCAAAAATCTAATGATGCAGTTTTAGTTTTTGTCAAAATCGGGCACGCAACTCCTTTCAGCATTTTTCGCTATCTCTCATAGTTTAGGATATAGCCCTGAAGGCCCACATAAAAAATTCATCCTGTATACTTATAATACATAGACACAACCACACCACAGACAATTATATCTAAGCATAAATACTTGTATGAGGCGGGAATCGAACCCGCTACCCTGTGTTTGGCAGTCCGGCATGGTGACCATTGTGCCAACTGGGTCGCCATATTATTATTAGTTCACCTTAATGCCCTCTCTCTATTTACGGTATAGATCTCAAAGTGCACCACGCAAAAGGAAACAAAATACCAAAGTCCCATAGTAAATAACACTACTTCTTTTGTAACTTTATAAAAATGGTGGAAAATACTAGAAAATAATCATCTCAATCGATTGAGCCGTCTTCGAGTAATCGTCGATCATACATTAAAAAAATTATGCGACGACGTGAGAACCTACTTGATTTTAGATAGATAGATAAACACTTTATTTGTACAACACACAAAACATTGAAAATAAGAAAAATGACGAGAAAGCTTATTCACTACGAAATTGTACAAACAGGCGACCTTATCGCTTAAAGCGATTTCTTCCAGGCAACCTTAGGATGGAGAAGGTCTGTTTAGCTTAACTGGTAGGTCGTGTGGTGTAAGAAACACATATATTCATAAATACCAACGTAAAATAGATATTATAAACGAAATACCTAGATATCATAACATTACACATAATAATATTAAATAATAATATAATACAATGCATAATTGCATATACCTAGCAATACTATTCATAATGAAAATATTAACAAATAATTATAAGTATTTATTTATCTTCTCTTATATATAAAAATGAATCGCAAAATGTGTTGGTAAGCGCATAACTCAACAACGCCTGCACCAATTTGGCCAATTCTTTTTTTGTTGTATTTGTTATTGTCAGGAGAAGGTTCTTATGAAAGAAAATATTAAGAAAGTCACCCAGAAAATTATTACGCGGGTGAAACCGCGGGGCGCAGCTAGTTTATAATAAAACTAGCGACCCGCCCCGGCTTCGCACGGCTATATTATGCATGTATTATACATATAAACCTTCCTCTTCAATCACTCTATCTATTAAAAAAAACCCCATCAAAATCCGTTGCGTAGTTTGAAAGATTTAAGCAGTCAAAGGGAAATAGGGACAGAAAAAGCGACTTTGTTTTATACTATGTAGTGATACTTAATACATAAAATATATATAAAATCAAAATTAGACAAGCATTTCTAAGAGAAGAAACAAGAATACAAATATTATCTACTTAATGAAAAGAAATAAGAGGCAAGAGTTATGTAACAATAGAGTGAAAGTAATGTTCAGTTACCATACTCTTGAAAATGGGTAGGGTTTTAGCAGAGCGGATAGGTTGGGGTAGAGAAATCCAGAGAATAACAAAACGAAAAGAAAAGGATTTGCTGTAGAAAGTGGAATTGTTAAGAGGAGCTTGAGGGAGAAGGGTATCAATGGATCGGAGTTGTCTTGTATGAGCGTCATAAGGAACTTAACGTTCTCTTAGGTAAAGAGGAGAGGAAGTTTTAAAGTCGGTTGAAAACAACGACTTACTGGGAAAAGTTCATAACTTATAACCTCGGCTGAAACCATTCACGCGACATAATATCGCGTGGATTGCGTCAACGAATCGTGACGTAACATCCAAAAAGTTACGAACCGAAAATAATACCAATTAAGATTCTCGGAAATCTTTAATTAATATTTCTAAAACCTACATAATTCTTCGAACAACAATATTAAGTCATCATGTTATATTTTAATAAGCAAGTTACTGTAAAAGTTACAAAACACGAACGCACACATCTACAAACTGTATCCTTACAGGACGTATATTTACACGCTTACGTCTGTGCGCGTAACTTCCCCTGAAAACATACTAGTGTGCGGAAAACGTGAAACGAATTTATTAATAGAAAAAGTTTATGAAAAACAGGAAATTTTGATTAAGTAAATATTTATAATACTACGCAATTAAGTTAGTTCAATGCTCATATAATTCTTTTACACAAAGAATGTTTGCATGTCTGTGTGTAGCCAGACTGCATTTTAATGCATGCGTCTGGGTTTCTATGTGTGTGTACACCCTTTTCGTCTGGACAACGCTCCTTTTCAGACGCAAAACAGAACGTACCATCTTATTTGTATTCGAATACAGATGAAAATAGAATGATTTTTGGATTTGGATTTTTTTTAAGTTTGGAAGTTATTTTAAATCATACTTTATACAGCATTGGTTACGCGTGTGAATGTGTGAGTTCACCTTGAAAAGTGCTGGTTCTTTGTGCATTGGGTTATTCGGCTAATGGCTCTGAGAGAGTCAATGGCGTGAGATGTACAGTCAGCAGAAACATACACAGTATAATACATAGTACGTTCATGGAAAGGTTACATAATACAAAATATAAAAAAAATTATAATAAGAAGTTTTATTTCATTAAGTTTTTAAATTACTTCAGTACATGGATTTACACAGTCTTCTTTTAAATAAAAATACCTGTGATAGGAGAGTCTGGTCTTCCAATTTCGTAAAAATTTTAAACTCACACGATTTGTAAAAAATAAGCCATTAAGACCTGGGAAAATAATTACTATTTCCAATTTGGTGTTACTTAGGTAGTACCTATTCTTTAGAGCTATAAAAAAAGAATAAAACGCCTGCTGCTCAGATCAGAGGGCGCGGGCGTGACGCATTTAATTTTTTTTTTTACACATAATTTTGTGGTAAAAAATAATTAAATGCATTTGACCATCTCATCTGACGGAAAGCGAAGATGAGGTCGAGGTTGTAGTACGCTCGCGTAGAAGGAGAACGGCATGCCTGGATAACATGATGGAACGCGACGAGTCACTTGGCACCATGACTTTTTCCAGAGGGTTATAGAAGCCGCCATCTGGCCAAGGCTTGAATGATTGCTACTTTTTGACCACGTGTTGGGCATCAAAGGTGCGAGCACGGACGTCAGCAGACATGAACCCCCAAAAAATTTGTCAAGGTACTGGTATTTTAAATATTTCAGATAAAAGCACAGTAATATAGTACCACCCCACGACCCAGTTGGCTCAATGGTCACCATGCCAGACTGCCAAACACAGGGTTGCGGTTTCGATTCCCGCCTCAGCCATGTATAGTCTGGTTGTTCTATGTATAATAAGTATATATTTCCAAAAGAAAAGAATATAAATAGTGTATCTGTTGTTTAGCACCCACAAGTCTAGTTACTTAGCTTGGGGCTAGATGGCGATGTGTGGAATGTCCTGCAATATTTATCTTAATATATATAAATCTCGTGCAGTTCGATCCAACTTGAGAGATAGGATAGCTTCCCACGGGATCGGGAGTTACGCGGGTAAAACCGCGGAGGGCAGCTAGTATTTTATATTTATTTATGGTAGGTGTGTTGATCTTCTTCTATGTATGATTCTCTATATAACATCTATTTTTTAAAGTATGTAACAAAAACCCTATAAACCCTCTTAAGTATTATGCCTCCCGATCAGAAAGTCTAAGTAGCAAAACGTCAAACAAAGCGAAAAGTCTAGTGAGCAATCTGCCTAGTTAGCTAATCGCCCATGTAGCAAAACGTCTAACTATCAAGAGGTCTATATAACAAAACGTCTATAGAGATATTTAAAAAAAATTACATGAAATTAAAGAATTATTTAAATACCAAGTTTGAAAAAATTCTTCAAGATGATATGGCTACACTATTATCTGCAGCGACATAGTTAAATCCATGGTGTTGTCACATTTTAAAATTCCCGCAACTCGGGGTAAAATAGGGTAATTTCAGTAATTATAACATTTTTTTTCTTCTTATTTTCCTATTTTTTTTTAAGGTTTGTGTGTTCATGTGCTTACAGGGATATACACTACTAGCGACCCGCGCCGACTTCGCACTGCTATATTATGCATGTATTATACTTACATATAAACCATCCCCTTGAATCACTCTATATATTAAAAAAAACCGCATCAAAATCCGTTGCGTAGTTTTAAAGATCTAAGCGTACAAAGGGAAATAGGGACAGAAAAAGCGACTTTGTTTTATACTGTATAGTGATGATACAGGGTCTTGTACTTATAATAAAAGAAGAAAATACAATAAGTCTACACTTGGAAGCAAATAACAACAAGATATAGTTTAATACTTATTAAAATTATGACTGTTTGATAGCCTTTTACAGATGAAGATAAATATTTCCTATTTACGTCAATAAACCCTAATTAATTTTAAATGTATTTTAAAGATCGGAAAACACAGAGTACTTGAAAAATAAGGTAAGTAGGTTGTTATTGTGGTTAAATATCTCCAATTTGAGAAACGGGGAAAAATTATTAAAATAGTACAATAGGAAGTTCATATCACAGATAAGCCTTTTACAGATGAAGATAAATATTTCCTATTTACGTCAATAAACCCTAATTAATTTTAAATGTATTTTAAAGATCGGAAAACACAGAGTACTTGAAAAATAAGGTAAGTAGGTTGTTATTGTGGTTAAATATCTCCAATTTGAGAAACGGGGAAAAATTATTAAAATAGTACAATAGGAAGTTCATATCACAGATAAGTTGAATGGGAGGAAAATAATCAAAATACTTTTGTCACGATAAGAACACAGAACATTAAACCATATTATTATAATGTATAAATTACAATGCGGTGGGCTAGGGTCGTCACGCATTGGGTGCCGGAGGACGGACGTCGGAATCGAGGCAGACCCCGTAAACGATGGCGTGACGATCTTGATGCATTTGACACAGACTGGATAAACCTTGCCCAGGACCGAAATGCTTGAAGAGATGTTAGGCTAACAAAAAAAAAAATATTATAATGCTCAGGGGGTCGATATTGACCCCAAAGTACTCATTCTTTTCTTTCTTCTTTTACTCCTTCTTAAAAATATCAGAAAATCACCCAATCGGTGACAAAAATAGCGTTGAAGGTAAATAAAATTGTGCAAATTACATTGCAATAGCATTCCGATTGCATTTCGATTGCATTTCGATTACATAAAATATACTTGAGAATACCAAAAGCTGACTTTGAAGGTATTTTGAGCTACTTTGAGGGTGCAATGCAATCGGAATGTTACTGCAATCAAAGTTGAATAATGTTATTTACGAGAATTGGCCTTCTGGGCATATAAACGTAAGAAAGAGTAAGACCAAAGAAGACGGATTGATTGGTTTAGGGAAGATATGGGGGAGAAAAGATTGACTGAACGTAGACCAAAAGCCAGAATCTATAACGCACCAACATCTGTAAACATCTTATGGTGATTATTAGGATAAAAAATAAACTTGACTTAATGACAGACATGGACAACTGCATAACGTCTTAGGAAAGGGTAGCAGGTAAATACGTTATATATAGATTCTGACAGATATTCGTTAGAGATTATGATATTCTAATTTTATATCCTACTTCCTTCCTACTATATTACTAGTAGTTCGCCCCGAACTGAGACCTCACGAGTTTGAGTTTGAGAATGCTCGAAGACGTTCTATCTTATTTCAATGATAGGTGACCAGTTTCGCTATCATCAGACCCTGGATATCGCTGACTCTATTATACTTATAACACAAGATACTATATACATACTAATCTAAAAGAGAAAATACGAATTCAAACGCGTTAGGCATTTTCTAGGTCCATGGTTAGGTCATAGACTTTTCTAGGTTCATGGTTAGGCATTTCTTGTCTATAAAAATGAGTTCCATAGCCTAATTTTCTTGGTTAAATCAGGTATTTTTCATTTCGCATTATCTTGATACTCGGAAGAATAAGTACCTATTCATCGTCATTTTTGAAGCATAAAAGAAGGTCTAAGGGTTTTTTCTTTTTGATACAAATGAGTTTGATATAAAAATGACCGCTGAGCTGATAATTTCCTGGAGATTCCTTCCAGCTCCCTCCATCATCACATCAGTTCCATGGTACCATTTTATTGTCACCGAAGTTACGCCCTTTCATTTGATACCCCACTCGGGTATATTTGCTCTATAGTTTGCCTGCTATATAGGTAGATCCCCTTTTGCACCCCCTATCACCGTAACCCCTCGACCGATCCTGCTCATGTTCGAACTTAAAAATTCTATGGACCTCAACTACTCGTATACCAAAAATCATTAAGATCAAAGCAACGGTACTCAAGTTATCGTCGAACAAACACACATAGATACATACATACAAGCGACCGACCGTCTAAACACTCACTCGCTACGCTCGTTCGGTCAATTATAAATGTGAAAGTTTGTGTGTGTGTGTGTGTATGTATGTTTGTTACTCCTTCACACAAAACTACTGGGCCGATTGCGATGAAACTCGGTATCTAGATAGCTGTAGACCTGGATTAACACATAGGCTACTTTACTTATCCCGATATTCCCACGGGATCGGGACTTACGCGGGTGGAACCCCGGGGCGCAGCTAGTACATAATAAAGAAGAAAGAAGAATAAAAGACATGGATAAAATAGTCCTTAGGTATTTTTAATTTTTAAGTTCACATTGATAATTATTCAATTAATTATTGGATTGTAGATTTAATTTTTTGTTTGTAATTTATTTTCCTGTCTATTTTTACTTGTATTATCGTATTATTCTGGTTGACAAATGATTTAACTACTAGGTTTTAATTTTATTTTATTGTTTTTAATTTGTTTTCCTGGGTATTTTTTTTGTACTGTACCTACCTAGGTACTTAATACTACTATTTTGGTTTAATGTTTTTGTGTCAATAAACTAGAATTTATCATTTATTACTTAGATACATCTCTAAGAAGCTTTATTTTATTTGTAAAAAGGCACTTTTTCTACCAACGCTACATATCGTCTCAAAATACGCGGGCGCTCGTCCTGCCTGCACTCACGCGCAGAGTGTCCCTGTGTGCGTGCTTGAGGTAGGTCCCTTACCGTTCGACTCCTGCGCCGATCGTTCCCGGACTGGTGTTGCATGGAAAGTAGATGGGTTCAAGGACGGTCTTATTAAATAGTAACCACTTCTGCACCTTGGTATTTTGCAATAAAACCATTATATTGCAAAATACCCAAGTGCAACAACAATCCAATATAGTTTGTGAAGAAAACGATGTAATTTCTCTTTAGGTAATATTTAGGTACCACTAGGGCTATTCTCTATCCAGTGGCTGTTCGGAGTGTTCGGTATAGCCACCGCCTTCAGTTACCAACTCGGCTCTAGTTGAAAACTATGGAACGTCTCAAATGCGATTATCTAATGGGTGGATGTCAGTTTGAGTTGACGTTTCAGACCAGTTGCCATAGTGTAGGGTCCAATTGTTATCGACGTAATGCGACTAAGTTGAAAAACACCTTTGGTCTTCCCCGTACCACAATTTAAGAGAACATTTTTTTGTCGGGTTATATTTCGTTTTTTGTAGAATATACTCTGTTGTCAACATTGATTTAGAAGGTAAGAAGTAAGAAGGTCCTAACCAAAGAGTGTTTTATTCCTAACCTAATCTCCTTGTTCCGTGATTTTATTTCGAATAATAAATAAATATTGCAGGACATTCCACACATCGCCATCTAGCCCCAAGCTAAGTAACTAGACTTGTGATAAAGGTGTTAGACAACGGATATACAACTTATGTACCTACTTTTCATTTACTTATGTCCACTCCACAAATGTAGCTCCTTGCCAACAATTGGAACTAAGGTTAAAACTTGTATTAAAAAAATGTGATTTCTGTATTCGCTCCAATACTATTCCGGTAAACAAGTAAAAACTGATACAGTAATTAAATTAAATTGAATTTTAGGCTATTGTCTGGCGATTACAGTCTCTGTCTTTTTTTGTAAACGGACTCTAAGCAACTGGTCCCGAGCAGTTGCTATGAAAAACCTCAGTTAGAAGTTTTGTGACGTCATTTGACGTTTTAAGTTTACAACTTAAGCCTTAGAGAATGCCTTTTTAAAAATATCGATACAAAAACACCTGTCAAAGTGTATGAAGGTCACGTGATAGTGGCTATCATAACAACTGGGTGAAGATGACGTCATCTCAGTTAGAAACTTTTAATACAGAATGCAAAACATGGCTTTTGACGGTTCTGAAACGGAAACTTTTACCAGTTGGCGTTTTAGTATAGTTACAAACTGGATAAATATTAATAGACCTACACGACATTTACCCTAAAAAAGTTTAAAATAAGGAAATAATAATAAATAGACTAGACATTTAATTAGAGTAATTTTTCACTTATTGGAGTTTACTCCTTAAGAATCGATTTTCATATTTATATATGAAAATCGATTCTTAAGGAGTAAACGCCCGGTATGAGAAAAATCCGAGGGCTAATACCTACTAACAAGTAACGAAATCGTGTCACGTTTTTTTTGTTTCGTGTTTAGAAGTTAACAAACAATTGACATTTTTTTCCTACTTATATTATTACCTACTTATGTTTTAATGCAAAATCAATAATTTTTTGCTAAATAAATTGCATATTTTTATAAAACCTTTTCTATTATGGTTTTAATGCAATTCGATCGAGTCGTTTAGCCGAATTGCAGACGGAACAAACAAACTTTCCGATTTATAATATTAACTAGCGACCCGCCCCGGCTTCGCACGGCTGTATTCGCACGGTTGTATTTGTTTTGTAAACCGCATCAAAATCCGTTGCGTAGTTTTAAAGATCTAAGCATACATAGGGACATAGGGACGGCGAAAAGTGACTATGTTTTTATACTATGTAGTGATTAGGAATTTATCATGAACACTGGAAAAAACCACATTATATTTTCTACGAAGCATACAATATAAACATTAAAATTATAAATAACTATAATTATTTTTAGAAATTAAGTACAGGGTGGCGCAATAGAACGTGCATTTTTAAAATAATTATTAAAAAATAAATACAAAAGGTATAGTTAAAATAAAACTAAGCAATTATTAAGTGATAACTGAAGTTTATTTTTTAAAAATAACATCATTTAAATGATGACCCTCTCTACGTTGGCACTCCTCTAACCGCAAACGGAAATTACCGAAAACTTTCTTAAGTAGTGCTGGTGTGATTGCTGCCATTTCACCACGAATATTCTCCTTGAGCTGACTGATGTTTCTCGGATTATTGGTGTAGACTTTGTGTTTGAGGTATCCCCACAAAAAAAAGTCAGGAGGCGTCAAGTCTGGACTGCGCGGAGGCCATGGGATATCACCTCTTTTCGAAATCAGTTTGTCAGGGAACATCTGCTTCCGAACGAGAGTTTTCGTAAAATGCGCGCACGCAAAATGCGCGACGCTTCCCGTCGAAGTGACTCATAGTGACTAAAACTTTATGAACCGCGCTACCCAACGATATCGGTCTCCCCCCGCCCACGCCCCTTCTACCCCGCAAAAAAAGATGATGCAATATGCACGTTCTATTGCGCCACCCTGTATTATTTGGGTTTTTAAACCTGGATAAACCTACCTACGTTTTCAAAAAGCGATGCTAACCGCAAGCTGTAGATTAAAATAAATTAAATACAAATACAGGGTTTTTCCCTCATTAAGTGATTATGATTACAGGATAATATTTGGAACAAACGAGAATTTAAACTTATATGGGTTTAATTCGAATTTTCCTTGCGTAATGACTTTGGTTTTCCTAGAGAGGTACCGACTTGTTTTCTTTAAGTAGGTACCTAACATTTTTTAGCCTACTTGAGAGTTAGACGAAATGCTTTTAAGACGAGTTACAAGTTGCGTTTTAGACGAGTCGCGACTTTAGACTACCTGAGAGTTAGACGAAATGCTTTTAAGACGAGTTCCCAGTTGCGTTTTAGACGAGTTGCTACTTTATACTACTTGAGAGTTAGACGAAATGCTTTTAAGACGAGTTCCTAGTTGCGTTTTAGACGAGTTGCTACTTTATACTACTAGAGAGTTAGACGAAATGCTTATAAGATGAGTTCCCAGTTGCGTTTTAGACGAGTTTCTACTTTAGACTACTTGAGAGTTAGACGAAATGCTTTTCAGACGAGTTCCAAGTTGCGTTTTAGCCGAGTTGTTACTTTAGACTACTTGAGAGTTAGACGACATGCTTTTAAGACAAGTTCCAAGTTGCGTTTTAGACAAGTTGTTACTTTAGACTACTTGAGAGTTAGACGAAATGCTTATAAGACGAGTTTCAAATTGCGTTTTAGACGAGTTGTTACTTTAGACTACTTGAGAGTTAGACGAAATGCTTATAAGACGAGTTTCAAATTGCGTTTTAGACGAGTTGTTACTTTAGACTACTTGAGAGTTAGACGAAATTCTTTTAAGACGAGTTCCCAGTTGCGTTTTAGACGAGTTGCTACTTTAGACTACTTGAGAGCTAGACGAAATGGTTATAACATGAGTTCCCAGTTGCGTTTTAGACGAGTTGCTACTTTATACTACATGAGAGTTAGACGAAATGCTTATAAGACGAGTTTCCAGTTGCGTTTTAGACGAGTTGCTACTTTAGACTACTTGAGAGTTAGACGAAATGCTTGTAAGACGAGTTCCAAGTTGCGTTTTAGACGAGTTGCTACTTTAGACTACCTGAGAGTTAGACGAAATGCTTATAGGATGAGTTCCCAGTTGCGTTTTAGACTAGTTGCTTCTTTAGACTACCTGAGAGTTAGACGATATGCTTTCAAGTTGCGTTTCAGACAAGTTGCTTCTTTAGACTTCCTGAGTTTGCGACGATTGGATACTAATTGTTTTTTTTTTATAGTTTTATTAGTAATAGTGATATTTGCAATCAGTTGCGTAAACACTTTAAGAAAATTTGTTGTGTGGTGTCGTGACATTGCGAGTGTGCCTTCCAGTGAAGGCAGCTACCATTTTGTAGTTGGAGCCTTTCTAGCCCAGGGTGTCTTTTCTTTTCAGTCTCTTCTTGTAGGTTTGAGTAATGAGATTCGCTGCTAGCTCATTGGGGTCAATGTTCATTTTTTTTTTTTATTAAATAACTAGCGACCCGCCCCGGCTTCGCATGGCTATATTATGCATGTATTATACATATAAACCTTCCTCTTGAATTACTCCATCTGTTAAAAAAACCGCATCAAAATCCGTTGCGTAGTTTTAAAGATTTAAGCATACGTAGGGATATAGGGACAGAGAAAGCGACTTTGTTTTATACTATGTAGTGATTTAAGACAGAGAAAAGTGTTGCGAAGGTATGTGGGGATCCCTACTGGCCTGATGGTAGTAGGTGGCCAGAGGCTTACCCACTAAAACTCCACCAGTTCCTCTCTCGCCATAATGTCGGGGCTGCGGGAACGTGGTGCTATTCTAAGCCTGATGGTAGGTGACGATGCGGTCTAAAATGTAGCACGCTTTTCTAGATGATACCTGTTCCGTAATTTAAAAACCCCTAAATTGTACTCGTCACTAAAGACAGCTGATTCTTCTTCCCTTAGAAAAAATATTCCTTAGCTGGACCATTTTTCTAACAACTACCACACAAAATATGTTCTTTAGTATCAGTTATCGAATTTTATAATTTTATTGCCATCGATCGAAAAGGAACCCGACAGTCCTTAATATAAATAAAAAGTTAAAATTAAACCAAATTATGCTGCATACAATAAGAAAATAAGTAAAAATATTTAAATTAACACATAAAGGAGGGCAAAAACCGTATCAAAATTGATACCTACAATAACGAATTCAGGTTATTTAGAGGATGTAAGGTGAAGGTCTTACAAATGCGTGTGCGCATTCAATGTAGGTAGGAACCAATAAAAGGCAAATTTTATGTAAACCCAAATAAGGTGATGTTATTTTCAATTTTATTTTAGATATCGAATATAAAACAGGTTAAGGAAAATCGACCGTCAGCTCGCACTCACATTTAAAAGAGGAAAAAAATAATACTTATAGGTAGGTAGATATACCTAAATAATCGTTTCAGCCGGTACACATACGGTCGGCTGCATAATTGCAGACCCACCGTAGAGCTCCAAAACGGTTGTTATAAGAATGTTTTCAACACAAGCAAGACTCTAGACACCTGCTTTATTTGAAGTTTAAAGTCTTTTAGCTCATCAATTTATTAAACAAAAATTGTTTAAATGAAAACATTCCAATAATAGTAATTTTCGAACTCTACCGGGGGCTGCAATTATGCAGCCGACTTACATCTACTGATTTTAAAATTGTTAAAATATGCCGTCGCCATAAAAGATAAAAAACCCAATAAGTAGGTATACCTTATGAAAATAATAATTAACTTGCAAAAAGTTCCAGAGTGAACTAGGTTGCCTAAACTTAAGAACATTTTGATAGAAAGATAAGATTACCCTGCTTTATAGCGTAAAAAAATATTAAAGTATTATTTCTGTCTTAACCACTTACACGGTTCAGAACTCAGGTGAGTCGCTGTCAGACCAATGTGAATCGATGGAGTTATACCGACCCAGGAAATGGTTACAGCCATTGTAACCCAGGTTAAATTTAGCAGACAATGCTCCATCTGCTGGAGTGTCCCTCATGTGCTGGTTCCTGCACAACACAAGACCTTGGTGAAGCAACAGATGAAGCCTGGCTGCAGCAACTGCAAGTAATTGTAATGGAATAACCCTCGGATTAACTTTCGAAACACAGGAACTTTCTAGTTCAGGCATTGTGACCCTCAATCTTCTGACCAATATAGGTCTTTAAAATATTAAAGACGATACACTTCAAAAGGCGTATCTTCTTCTTCTTAGAGTACCTCTCCAACTAGTGAAGGTTGACAGTCAGCTCAGAATATTTGACCCGATCTCTCCCGAGGCTAAAAAGTTGTGCGGCACTGGCTATCCCTGGCCACTCTCATATATTCCGCAACCATGATTTTCTCTTACGACTGACTTTCCTTTTTCCGGCAACTTTCCCCATCATTATCAACTGCAGGAGTTCATATCTCGGATTCCTCAAAAGGTGTCCTAAAGGTGTATAGTAGAAAAAATATACACAAACCATAAAACCGGTCACAATTGAAGAAAAATAGAATAAGCCAAGGATGGACTTAAAAACGAGTATGCCATGTCTTAATACATTTCATAGCTTGCGTTATGTTGAGTATGCGATCAGATTATATTATTATTTAATTAATTCACTCGTAAGTAATGGACTGTAAATTGTCTGAAATAAATAATTTTGAATTTTGTAAGTCAGCCTGCGTAGCATGAAGACCAAAACACGATACGATAAAGCGATATCACGCGATATAACTACATCAACTCTCAAAATATGATAGATAAAGCCGCCGTGTTGAATTTTTATTATAAATTGCGATAAAAATTATGATAAAAATTCAACATGGCGGCTTTATCTATCATATTTTGAGAGTTGATGTAGTTATATCGCGTGATATCGCTTTATCGTATCGTGTTTTGGTCTTCATGCTAGGCATACAGACAAGGAAAACTGATATGCGACATCAACTCATCACCCCTACACTAAGCATTTTGCTTCGTCATTCCTCATTCGTACGGCAAGGGAATGGAATTGCCTGCGTCTGTCTTTCCTGATGTGTAAAATTTGGGAGTCTTCAAGTCGCAGATTTCTTCTAGAAAAGCGTGCTAGATGTAAGACTGCATCATCACCTACCATCAGACAATAATGATATCAATAAAACCAGTACATATTACTGGGTTAAACGCTAACCTATCATTTGTAAAAACAATGTACCTACCTACTTCCTATAATTTACCATATAAAAAACACAGTAATTAAATAATGAGGATAATATTTTAATAATAGATATTTCCCAATTATATTGTGGTTTTCTGATTGACTAATTATTGTTATGGATTTTTTTCTAATATTTGCCATAAATACAAAGTGGTTCTGACATTTACTGTGGGAGCTTGCCATAGTTTTTTGCGTGGTGCACTTTGAGACTCATGCCTATCGATTCTGCCTTTATTCCAAAACTCTAAAGCGTCTCCGTCGAAACATGGAACGCATCACGTTTTTTGGAATACATGAAATATTCCGAGACACTTGAGGTTTGGATGAAGACATTTTATGTTCATCGTAATACTCTCTATCGATAGGTTTGGGTCCAAAAAAGCACCAAGGACTTTTGGAAAATCATAGGACACCACTGGGACTTCACGTTTGGTTAAATATCCTGTTTCCGAGACGCTTTAGATCTTTGGTCTGAAGGTATTATTTATTCGCCGCAATGCCCTCTTTCGATAGGTCTTAAGATGCACCGCCTCATTTACCTACAGCTCTAATAAAAGCAAACATTTCTTTTGTTCCCTTGATCTACATATTCTTTCGTAAGAGATTACAACTGTGGACATTACTGAATGTTTCGCAAACAATGTTTTATCATTGTTTGCCAGACTGTAGTAGGAAGATGGCTTTTTTATTGTTAATTAATGAGTGAATTACTTTTGTGTGTTGATTGCAATTCATTTAAAGATTAACTAGTTTTTTTCTAAAATTACTATTATTTGAATGTTTTTATTCTTATAATATTTATCTAATAAATTCATGATTGGAAAGACTTTAGCCTTCAATTCGAGCCAGACCTTAGTTATCTAGATACCCTAATTATCTTTCTTGCGTTGAAAACATTCTATATATAATTATAACAGTTTTGGAGCTCTACCTTATTAAAAATACACCTTTAAAACAGCTTAGATTAAGATCAGAAAACATTATCTAGTAAATGTTTACAAAACACTCAATTCTTTCATAAAAATCGCAACACGATTAGAAAAAGTTGGCTTGATAGAAATCAATCTTAAACTTTTCGTAAATTTTCAAAAGTACACATTTTAAGGTGGTCGTCGACGAAAAGAATCAATTTCAGTTGCCTGCCTCTGTCTTTAGTGACGTGTACAATTTGGAGGTCTTCAAGTTGTGTGAATAGGTATCTTCTAGGAAAGCGTGCAACATCTTAGGCCGCATCGTCACCTGCTATCTGGCGGATATGATAGTGGTCAAACGCTGACCTAAGGAAAAAATAAACTTCATTTGATTTTAGCAAAATTCGGCTAATTTAGCAACATCTCGCATCTAACTTATTTCTGTTCAATCCGACTGGGACCTACGGAACTAATAGCATCATCATTTCCTTAAATATAACTATCAGAATTTATGTCAGTTAATTGCATCACTTTGAAGATAAAAGTATAATTTATAGAGACTGAGGAATCGATTGAGCAAGGTCAGTGTATTATAATCTATCTTGTTAGTATATTATTGATATTCTTAACATATTACAAGCAGTGTTGGCTTAGTGGTTGATAACTTGACTGCCAGGAAAGTCGTGGGTTCGATTCCCAACCAAATGTGCGCTATTATGGTGATTTATATACTTACCGTGATTTTATAATGGAGTATTTCTCAGCGCATGACCCAAATAGCAGCGCTCCGCAGTTTCAGCCGCGTAACTCCCGATCCCGTGGGAATATTTAAATATAAAATAGCCTATAGCCTTCCTCGACAAATGGACTACCCAAAATAATTTTTCAATTCGAACCAGTAGTTCCTGAGATTAGACAAATCTTCAGCTTTATACATAATATTTTGTATAATATTGTAAATGGTGTGCTTACGTGCCCGATATAAAATAGAACATTTTCTGCAAAAATCGGGTACGCCAGTCACCAAAGAGCACACCATAGATGAGCCGCTGAACATCGAAGCTCGTCATCTTCTTCTGCATAGGTTGCAAGAAATAGTCACTGTGGCCGAAATCGGTCAGGGAGACATCATCATCATTAAGTATAGATGTGCAGTTGTAAAGTTCAGTCAGACCATAGTGGCTTGGAGAGTTACTGTTATCAGGTAGCTAAGCTAAAAATGGAACCGGTTAATTAAAAAAAACATCGCCTATATTTTTGTACCAATCGATAATGTTGCTAATAGCCAGACAATTTCAACAGTTCTAACACCTTTCAGACTACCGAAAGATGATCAACAAAGGTGTAGGTATAACTATAAAAATGAGCTATTTCCTTTCATTTGCCCTTACTATGTTTGTTTCTAGGAATTAATCGCTATTGGATGATATTAGCTGACAATAACTTATCTGAGTTTCTTGTGCCTTTTTCTCATTGGTTCGCGCGTTCCGAAGGTACACATCCTAACTTAATTTTTAAGACGTTTCAAAGTGATGTAATGCACTGCATGAGTCCTATTGAATAAAACATTTTGAGGGAAAAGAAGGCACAAGAAACTTAAGGGGGTTGCCCCTAATGAGTTTCTTGTGCCTTCTTCTCCCCCATGAGTTTCTTGTGCCTTCGGCTCATTGGTAGGCGCGTTCCGAAGGCACACATACTAACTTATTTTTTAAGAGGTATCAAAGTGATGTAATGAACTGCATGAATCCTATTGAATATTTTTTTTTAGTTAGCCCCCAAGAGTTTCTTTTGCCTTCTCATTGGTTTCCGCGTTCCGAAGGCACACATCCTTATTTAATTTTGAAGACACTTCAAAGCGATGTAATGCACTAGATGACTCCTATTGAATAAAACATTTTGAGGGAAAAGAAGGCACAACTCATGGGGCAACTCTCATGATTTTCTTTTGCTTTATTTTCCCCCATGAGATTCTTGTGCCTTCGTCTCATTGGTGGGCGCGTTCCGAAGGCACACATCCTAACTTAATTTTTAAGAGGCATCAAAGTGATGTAATGAACTGCATGACTCCTATTGAATAATTTTTTTTAGGCAACCCCCAAGAGTTGCTTCTGCCTTCTCATCCGTGTTCCCAAGGCACACATTCTAACTTAATTTTGAAGACGCTTCAAAGTGATGTAACGCACTGCGTGACTCCTATTATATAAAATAAAAATTGAGTTTGAGTTTTTTCCATTGTATCTGGAAGCAGTGGACGCCAACCCTTATACCTTGTTCAATAATTATATAAACATTATATAGGTAGTATATAACATTACTTTGCCCTTGTATTCTTTCCTTATTTACCTCACGTAAGTATATAAACGATTACCTTGTTTTTATCAGTCGTGTGTACTTTGTAAAAAAAATTGTATTGTTTTTCATTTTCTAGACATTTGATAACTTAATACCTATAAACCTAGATATAAAATGTGGGTTATTGTATTTTAGGTTATTGACTTATATATGAAAAAAACACCTTTTGTGTTTGTCTACCTTTTGTTTTGCAGTAAGCCAATAAGGCTAATTCAGTACAATTATTTGATTTATTATCTACTTGGAGCGCCCTGCGGTTTTACTTGCATAAGTTCTGATAATGTAGGAATACTATAATTTTTTTATTTTCGTCAAAAGAAAAATACTGTCATATTTTTAGAAAAAAACTGTCATCATTTTAGAAAAATATTGTCATATTTTTAGAAAAATACTGTCATATTCTTAGAAAAATATTGTCATATTTTTAGAAAAATACTGTCATATTTTTAGAAAAATTCTGTCATATTTTTAGAAAAATACTGTCATATTTTTAGAAAAATACTGTTATATTTTTAGAAAAATACTGTCTTAGAAAAACTTTGTCAAATTTCTACAAAAAATACTGATAAATTTCTACAAAGATAGGTAAGTAGTGTTATATTAATACAAACATTTAGCTGGAATTTAGCTTTTGTTTAAGCATAATCTCATGCAAGCCGCCCTTCATCTTAAAGTCCATACTTTCCTCTATTAGGGTCAGAGTCAGGTCTATCAGGGTTGCGGGTTCGATTCCCGCCTCAGTCAAGTATTTATGCTTTCATATTTGTCTGTGGTCTGGTTGTTTCTATGTAATTATAAGTTTAAAAAAGAAAGTATATAAGTAGTATATCTGTTGTCTAGCACCCATTACACAAGTCTAGTTACTTACCTTGGGGCTAGATGGCGATGTGTGGAATTTCCTGCAATATTTATTTATTTAATTTCATGCAACCCGCCACTTAGAAAACTTGGACAGGTTCCCTGTCCAAGTTTTAGAGTGGAAGTGCCTCACACGTCCAGCATAAAGATATTCCGTTTTCATAAATTTAGGTTAATTTTTGTTCAAACCACGATATCTCGAAAATTTGACGTCCGTTCTTCACGTCCCATATGTCCTCTCCCGTCCACATCAAATAAACGCCGTTCTCTCTACGTCCACGGGTCTAAAAACATTCAAATTTGTATCGTCGAACAGACCGCGTGTGGTCTGTGGACTTGTAATACTTTCCATTTACAGACCACATATGGTCTGTGCAATGGACAGGAAACTTATTAAATCATAAAGTCCATACTTTCCTCTATTAATGAAAGTGAAATATTACAAAAAAAGTCGGTCAGACAATATTTACAAATATTTAATGTAAGTAAACATAATCATCCTTAACACATTGGCCTAGTTGTGATAAAGTCGAGGACTATTTTGATAATGCGACCTACAACGTTTTGAAGATTTCATTCAAGGTTATCTTTAACAATATATATACGATGACCTCGCTTTGATGCAAACCCTGTAATATTTGAAACGAAACTTTGTGAATTTAGTTTACAAGGGGTAAATAAGACTCTATTACTAAGACTCCACTGTCTGTCACCAGGCTGTATGTATCTTATGAACCGTGACAGCTAGCGTGAGTTGAAATTTTCAATTTCATATTTCTATTGCCGGGCAACAAATAAATACTAAAATCAGAAAAAAAAATTAGAGTCAAAGTCATAGTCAAATTTCTTTATTCATAACTAGCGACCCGCCCCGGCTTAGCACGGCTATATTATGCATGTATTAAACATTTATACCTTCCTCTTGAATCACTCTATCTATTAAAAAAACCGCATCAAAATCCGTTGCGTAGTTTTAAAGATTTAAGCATACAAAGGGATATAGGGACATAGGGACATAGAAAGCGACTTTGTTTTATACTATGTAGGGATACCTATGTATATTTTGTACATAGATCACATATTATAGAAACGTCTTAAAAACTAAGTTAGGATGTGTGCCTTCGGAACGCCTACCAATGAGAAGAAGGCACAAGAAACTCGTGGGGTTTTTTTTTCATGTGATCACGCTCACAAAGGTCAATATTACAAATATTTGAAGGTATTATTTGAAATGGAGCAATTAAAGTTACATCCATGGATTCTTATCTTTAAGGTACGAAGAGGTATCATGGTACGCCTTACCACATAATTTATGCTAAAAAGTTTTTTTGTTAATGGAATTGGACATGTCATAAACATCTTTAGGTAACCTATTTTAATAGAGTACACATGTACTATTAAACGACCGGTTTATTTTCCGGAGCCTACTACCGGGCACGGTCAGTTCATCCTTATTTCTTAAGTTGAAATTATGAATCTATTTTTTTGCGCTATCCTCCTAGTCCTAAACAACATGGTAGGTACGGAAGTCTTCGTGCCCCAGTCCAACTTCCACTTGACCGTTTTTTTAATCGGTCACAAAAGTAGGGAATCACTTGCAAAACAGAAAGCTAAATTTTGCCAGACTTAAAGCAGACATGCTTAATTATAATTTACGATTTATATCATTGTACGTGCTAGATAATGGGAAAGAAAGGATAAGGGCTTAGATCAGGGGTCGGCAATCTTTTGAGTCGGAAGGGTCAAAAGTTAAGTACAATTTACAACATTTCAAAGTTTTTATGGAGCCACAATTTTTTTTTGACGTGATAACGTCTATCCAATTAATAAACACCTGCAACACTCACAAAAAAGTATGAAGTCATTGCATCGCTCACGTTCCCGAAACGCTCACTTTCCATAGCAACCAATGTTTCGTAAAATTATCGTCAGTATTTAATAATGATATCGCTCATCCCAGATAAGCGGCATTATTATTGTGTTATGGTGACGAGTGACGAATAGAAATCTTACATAAAGATAAACAAGAAAAAAAAAAGGGAAAATGGAGGAAAAAATTAATATCTATACAGGAAAAACGAAAAAAGTCTCAATTTTTTAACGTTTTCTTATGACGTTATCACGTAAAATTATCGTCCGTAAACCGACCTTACAGACAACCATTTTTTTGTCTACCTACATTAAATACTTAGAAGGTACTTGCGTAAATGAAGTTTTTTTAAAGATAGTCAGCCAGTCAGTCAGTCAGACCAATTGCCAACTTCTTCACGTCACTATAGCAATCGGGAATACTATTTCATTTCTTCAGGCCTTAACTCGCAGTATTGTTTTAAAATATACTATAATACTAAGTATACCCATTACATAGGGACAGACAGCGGGAAGCAATTTTGTTTTATACTATGTAGTGCATATGGAACTAAAGCGCCACAGCTTCACATTCAAAGAGCCGCATGTAGCTCGCGAGCCGCAGGTTGCCGACCCCTGGCTTAGACGAACGACGCGCCAATGTAGGAAAAAGACTAAGTAACTTGTCACATAAATAAAAAATAGGTAACACGATTATTGATTTACGTGCAGGATAAAATGATAAGTAAGTATACAATAAAACAATGCAATATATTTCATTATCACTTACATATTACAGATTGTTGATAACAGTCTGTCTGTATACAATGTTTACGAGTGAGTGGTCGAGTGCCCTTGGTTATTGAAGGACAGAGGTGATTCAACCAGAATAACGACTAACATGGGCGCTTCAAGAGTGGAAGTGCTTTAAGACGGTACAGTATGGGTCATGACATGAGTAAATTATCAGTTTGCTACAAAAACGTGTGGCACTCGGGGATTGTAAGCTTTAAGGTGGACAGAGACTTTTGACAATGGATTGTACATACTAACTAACTAACGACCGTATTCACAATTAGTACTTAAGTTGCTCTTGGATAAGTGAACGCACTGCCCTAAATGTGTTTTCTTCTCTGATTGGTCAATTTTGTGCTGCTCTATTCACTCTAGCGAATCAGCGTCTTATTTACGGCTCTATGTCAGCCAATTATTTATCGCTGTGCCAGCTCTCTATAATGACAATAGGCAGTGATTTTACTCGACGATGCAATTGTTATGCGTTTGTGTACGTATTCCATTTAATATAGAATCGTAATAAATTGTGTAAACGACAAATATTATGTATTTTGTACCTAGAATTATAAAATACTAGCGACCCGCCCCGGCTTCGCACGGCTATATTATGCATGTATTATACATATTAACCTTCCTCTTGAATCACTCTATCTAATAAAAGAAACCGCAACAAAATTTGTTGCGTAGTTTTAAAAATTTAAGCATACAAAGGGAAATAGGGACAGAAAAAGCCACTTTGTTTTATACTATGTAGTGATATTTAGATTACTAGTTTTCACCAGAAGTTTTCAGAAAATTGAGTAACAAAATATGTTTTTAAACGGTTATTTTCACTATTAAACCGGATATTTACAAGTAAACACGCGAAAGGAGTAGTCCGATACAGATGTCTCTAACTGGTAAGATCTGCAAACTCCATAGTCTTGTTCTAAATGATGTTTGTATTAACATCCAAATATCGAGGTCTACAAAATAAAAACATTACCTTAAATAATGTTGCGGACCGTAACGTTTTCACCCACTTTATCCTTCACAAAATAAAAAAAATGTGGACATTTTCAAAATTTTTCGAAATCGGACTTCGTTTATGGGAGGGGAAAACGATTGGTACAAAAATATAGGCGATTTCTTTTTTTTACAAAATTAACAGGTTTGATTTTTGGCTTTGCTACTTGATAACTCTCCAAGCCACTATGGTCTGAACTTCATAATTGCACATCGTTTATAATTGTGTTGGGGGTATGTGCTGAGAAGTTCTCAGCTTTTATCAAATCATGAAAGTTCGTTATAGAGTAGACTCTATAATATTAATATAACTTTAGAAGTTATTCAAAATTGATACAGAATTATTATTATTTTATTTTCTGGAGCTCGATATTTCGATGTAGCTTTTATTAAATTATAAAGTTCGGCGGTAGGCGGGATCTTGGTCTATTAATATGTACCTCACATACTGCGCAATATTAAGAGGAAAGGGTATCGGGGGCTCTCTCCATACAAACTATTACAAACGTAGTCGACTGTTTTCTCCCTGGATAATAACACTAGAGCAAATATTTTTGGTGCATAAAACTTATAAAATTTTTGTTTTTTTTTTTATCTTAATTTCTATGATAATATTAGAAAATGAAAAAAAATACAAAAATAGTGGCATAGTCATGGCAGTTTTAGGTTTGATGGCACAAAAATATTTGTGCTAGTGTCATTATCCAGGGAGGAAACAGTCGACTACGTTTGTATGGAGAGAGCGCCAGGTTTCACCTTAAGATGCCCAAAGAAACAAACCACCATTAGATCAACGACACCTCAAGAAGCCCAGACGATTATACCTATCTCTCCTGTTTTTGTTTACAGCTATGTTAGGAAGTCAACACCCTAAACAAATAATTAATTATTTGATTAAGTACATTTATATTGTTTTTAGATTAGGTGTTTGAACTGGTATACAACTCTTTTATTTCTCAAGAGATTATGACTTGTTTTTGTAATGCAGTCTTGCTTGAGAAAGGGAGATCGTATTTACTTGGTTTATTTTTATCATATTTGGTTTTAAGTACTCTAGTGTTTATGTTTATCGTTTAAATCTACACTATATTTAGGAGAGATGTTTTGTTTGTTTGTAACAAATAGGCTCCGAAAGTACCTACTGGACCGATTTAGATGAATTTGATAATTATGTAGATAGCTAGAGAACTGGATTAACACATAGGCTACTTTCTTTTCCGATATTCCCACGGGATCTTGAGTTACGCGGGTGAAATACTAAACATAGTGAGAGCTCCTTATAAGCTATAGGCGACTGGTACATCAGCTTCATATTACTAAATCGTAGCGTTGCTAAGGAACGAGTGAAGCGTTGCTAGGTAGCAACGAATGGGAATAAATAAAAATATATTGCAGGACATTCCACACATCGCCATCTTGAACCAAGCTAAGTAACTACACTTGTGTTATGGGTGCTAGACAACGGTTAAACTACTTAAGTATATACTTTTTTTTTTGTAAATATATACTTATAATACATAGAGACAACCAGACCACAGACAAATATCTAAGCATAAATACTTGTCTGAGGCAGGAATCGAACCTGCAGCCCTGTATTTGGCAGTCCGGCATGGTGACCATTGTGCCAACTGGGTCGTCAAACAGGCGACTATTGAAAATGTTGAGTGCCATTTGTCTCTACTGGTATCGACTGAGATTTTTTTCCCAGTAGTCCCGTACGAATGGGAACAAGCGTTTGTATATTATACTGACACGACAGAGCGATTGCTAAGCGTGGCAGAAAATTATACAGGGAGTTTTTTAATTGGCGCATTTCCTAAACTATTAAAGTCAGCGAAATATGCTGAAATTAGATGCAAGTCCGATTTTGCCAAAAAAAAAATTGTGTCATAAGATTTTTGGAAAAAGGATTACCCTAACCAGGAATCGAACCTATGTTTTTATATAAATAATGTTGCTGATAGAGATTACTAGCGACCCGCCCCGGCTTTGCACGGCTATATTATGCATATATAAACCTTTCTCTTGAATCACTCTATCTATTAAAAAACGCATCAAAATCCGTTGCGTAGTTTTAAAGATTTAAGCATACAAAGGGATATAGGGACATAGGGACAGAGAAACTGACTTTGTTTTATACTATGTAGTGATTAGAAACATACATAGTTCGGCAAATCAAAGGAAATACATAGCTAATTTTTTGTAGATTTCTGCCATTTTAGCGTCCATTTAAAACACCCTGTTAGGCAGAGTTTTAAAGCGTCCCCTTTGTGCTGTCAAAGGACGAATTTATCTTTATTTATGTAATTTTATTTATGCGTTTATACTTACACGTGACTTTGGAATAAACCCAATTTTTCAAGCTCAATATATAATAATGAAATTACAAAATGTTTCTTAGAAACAATAAAATATGTCTAATTATGTTCTGAGATGAAATTTACGATTGCAGTTTATTTTGGCGAGCTCTGTATTAATTCTAAGGTCAACGTACAATGTCAGTTCCAAGGATAAGGGTGGTAAAGGAGAGTACACATTGAGGACAAATCACGCGTTCTTGGCGCGGGCGCTTTAGCGTTCTTTAAAGCGTTGATAAAATTGCAAAAAGTTAAATGATGAGAATTATTGAATTGAATTGAATCCAGAATACTTCTATACCTACTAATCTATACATATAAAATCCTTTGTCCTGACTGACTGACTGACTGACGGATCAACGCACAGCCTAAACCGCTGATCGTAGAGGCCTGAAACTTGGAGGGTGTGTTCTTTGTATGACGTAGGCATCCGATAAGAAAGGATTTTCCGAAATACTACCCCTAAGGGGATGAAAAAGGGGGGCAAAGTTTGTATGGGACAACTTGATTCCTTGGTCCAATCTACTTCAAATTTTGCATAAACATTCTTTAACAGAATTGATGGAACACGTGTTTCGTATTTTATTGAAGTTCCTCCCCTAACGGGGTCAAAAAGGGGTAGGAAGTTATTTTGGGGGGTGATTTCCTACGAAGTTGATATCAATACTCCTTTTAGCTTTTACCTACATTGTATTTTGACACATGTTTGAAAACTCAATCCGATTTTATTCAAAAGAGATTGCACTTTTAGGATACGGCCTCATAGGAACGTAGAATTCGAAATTTAAAATGGTTAGGACTAGAACATTTTGGTTATGATTATTCTCTAATCAAACCCGCGTAAGTTCCGATACCGTGGGAATATCGGGATAAATAAATGTATGCTTCACTATTATGTATCGGGGTTTTCTCGAGCGGCTGCAGTTTTTTGTCGATTACCTACTCAGGACCTACTAATTGGATTTTGATGTAAAGTATACCACGACCGTCCTCAAAATAGAGCTATCTAATATTGAAAACCAGATTTTAATTGGTTTAGGCGTTTTTATTGTACAAGTAACAAACAAACAGACAGACATGAAATTTAAAAAACTATATATTTTCGTTCTACTACTTTTTCTAAGTCCCACAGATCCATTTTTTTTTATTTGCTTCCAAGTACAGATTTTTTGTCCTTTCTTTCTTTATTATAAGTATAGAGGAAAACATGTATACCGTTAATGAGTTTTTGGACGGTAAAATATGAAATTCTAATTGATTATTGTAAAAAAAACATTTATTTAAGACATTTTTATTATTAAGTAGGTACCAATTAACTTTGACATTTGCATGCTAGACTAGCAAAAATACAAGAACTTTACAATGTTTAATTAAGACTTGCTGTATGTTTATAACTACTGCCTACTGTATTTTGCAAATAAATGATCTGAATCTGAATCTGAATCTGTAAAATGCAAATATAAAAGAATATTTTAACTAACCTACCGATTTTGGTAATAAATATAAAACCCACAGGAATAGATTAGTGTTAAAACCAATTAAAAATCCTATTAGCCATTTTCGACTACTACGCGGACGAAGTCGCGGGCAATAAAGAGAAAATATGTTTGCCGTGAAAACATCTAATAAATTGATGGAACACCTGCATTCACAAAAAGATGACGTTATCGCGTTCCATAGCAACGTCATGTTATTGACAAGGTTTGTAAAATGGTAAAGATAACGACACAAAAGAGTTCTTATGACGTTATCACGTAAAATGATCGTCCGTAAACCGACTTTACAAGCAACCTTTTTTTATGTTTGTAACGAATAGGCTCCGAAACTACTGGACCGATTTTGATGATACTTGGTGTGAGGATATATTGGGAATAACATAGGCTACTTTTTAAGGTTCCGTACCTCAAAATGTAAAAAAAACAGCGCACTCCGGGAGTGCAGGCAGTAGTGAAAACTGTATATCTGTGTAAAATCTCATCTGTCGCGAGAACATACGCAAAAAGAGTTTTAGATGAAAAAAAATATAGTCGGACGACTGTTTGTCGTCCAACAAATAGTCGTCCGACATTTGTCGTCCGTCAATAGTCGTCCGACATATAGTCGTCCGACATTTGTCGTCCGTCAATAGTCGTCCGTTAAAAAATACCATATGTACGTCTTAATACACTCACAGCCAAATTAAAAAACTGTATATCTGTGTAAAATCTCATCTGTCGCGAGAAAATCTGTCGTCTGTCGCGAGAACGGCTGAAAATGCTAACCCACAAAAGTGCCCAACGCGCCATAAGAAGTTTTCACTTCAACAAACCCTTATAAACTTACACTCTTGTTATTATCTATAATGCTACACAGTAACGCTGAAAGCTTATATGAAAATGTCAACGTCCTTTTCTACGTTCGATCGCATTCTAGGGGTTATAGTACGAATCACTATTGTCGGTAAAATTTTTACCGATATTTTGGGGTTATTCCAAATTCAAAATTCTTTGTCGAGGCGACCGGTGCCGGTAGTAACTATTTAGTAGGCTGTGTACCAAGGTCGTTGGCGTATGGACCGGAATTTGGACCCCCCTTATGCTGTAGAATTATTAACTGTGTATTCTATACCTTGAGGCGGTAATTCCACCAGTATTACGCACACCCTTAGCTCCCGAAGGCAATCGTCGCGAGTGCATCGAACTCTGCAGATCGAAATCTCAACCATTTTATGTAGGTATGTATTACGATGTTACATCAAATTTCTGTAGACTTTTAGATCATAATCCAGACTTATTATATTAAAGCAAAGTCTACATTCATACAGTTGGCGCAATGGTCACCATGCCGCACTGCCAACACAGGGTTGCGGGTTCGATTCCAGCCTCAGACAAGTATTCATACTTAGATATTTATCTGTGGTCTGGTTGTTTCTATGTATTATAAGTTACAAAAGAAAAGCATATAAGTAGTATGTACCAGTGTACCTATATCAGTTTTTTTGTCTAGCACCCATAACACAAGTCTAGTTACTAAGCTAAGATGTGTGGAATGTCCTACAATATTTATTTTATTTATTTATAATGTACAAAGTTCCCCTGTGGATTATAGTTGTTTTGTTTAGGTTTTTTTAAATTGATAGACGGATCGCCAGTGAAGTCTTAATAGGGTCCCGTTTTTTACCTTTTGGTACGGAACCCTAAAATCAAACTTAAATACTATGCTAGATTGACACAAGAGTTAAATCCTATTCTGCCCTTGTAACACACTATCTTCCAAAATGGAGTTTTGAAAAAAGTACTTATTTAAAGTTTTTTTTTTGTAAAATTTAATTTCTGTTAAAAAACTATGTTCCTACATTATATTAATATTGCGTAGTTTTTCTGAAACGAAATTGTTTGAACTTTAATTCTGATTTTTTTATAAGGTTAGCTATGTTTACCTATTAAAAATAATATAAAGAATTCGTAATATGTTTTCAGCTGTTTCAATACCTATGTAATAAATAACAAGTATTACATGTTATTACCCTTTGAATAGATACAGGCCTATTTACATAAGTGTTACATTATGTGTGTAATATTACTGAAAGTAAACTTATAGGTAGGTACAAAGGGCTACATTTTTATTTACGATTTTTTAACATAAAATAGGCTTGCATTTCCTCATTTCGACCCAGTTAGCACAATGGTCACCATGCCGGACTCCCAAACACAGGGTTGCGGGTTCAATTCCCGCCTCAGGCAAGTATTTATCCCTAGCTATTTGTTTGTGGTCTGGTTGTTTCTATGTATTAAAAGTAAATATTTACAAAAGAAAAGTATATCACCCATAACACAAGTCTAGTTACTTATCTTGGGGCTAGATGGCAATGTGTGGAATGTCCTGCAATATTTATTTTTTATATGCCTGAACTAGGAGATTCCTGTATCTCAGGCGAATAAGGACTTTAAGTTCTAAAATTAAATAAATTACTACGACAAAAATATTTGCCCCAGTAGCCAAGATAGATTTCGTATGAAAGTCTAGGTCACAATTTATGTAAGTAATTAATATTTTTAATGCGTTAATTAAATAAATAACACGTCCGATCGTATCGATGATCAATAATATTTTGAACAAACTGAGCTAAGGTTTGAAGAGGTAAGCACTAATAGTTGGAAATCCCGAGCGAAGAACAGGAGTGAAAAGGCATGTAACTATTTTAATAAAATTATAAGTAATCCCTTGTAACGTTCGGGATGCGCATGATTCACCCGCAAGCGATTTCCTGCGCGCGCCCGCGCCGTTCTAATTTTAAATTCAAACCCCTTTTCATAAATGGAATAAAATCCGGCGGCGCGCGCGCGTTTCGAGGATTGCTTCTTTTTATTATTTTAGGACAGTCTCAACATCCGACAATTGTTGGGGGTTGATTGATCTATATATCACAAGTTTATTCAAAGGATGTCTGTTTAAATCATTTTAGTTTAATATTACACAAAGAATGAGTGGCGCCAACATTTTCTAGTTTCATGACGTTATGTTATTTTGAATCTGTCGCCACTTCCTTATTCCTACTAATATTTTAGATGCTTTGTCTTGTCTGTAATCTTTTCACGGTCAATCGGACAGACAGCTTTTCTGATTAGTACTACTATAATAAATAATACTAAAGGCTACTTTAACGAGGATAAAACCGAATGGTGCAGCTATAGTAAAGTACTTATAAATAACAAAAAAACGCAAAAAATCTTTCATACAAACAATGGATTTTTCTTACAAAAATATATGTGTACTTTCTACCATTAGTAGTATTCTTGTTTAGAACCTATACTGCCCTCTCAGTTTAGTCGACCATGTTCAGAAAAAGAACAGAAGATCTGGAGCCAATTAAACAGTCGGTTTTGCAGGCCATTCCAAACATCGCCATCTAGCCCCAAGCTATCTTATCTTATCTATCCCCAAGCTAAGTAACTAGACTTGTGGTATGGGTGCTAGACAACGGATATACTACTTATATACTTTTCTTTTGTAAATATCTTTAATATATATAAATCTCGTCTTAATAATATATATAAATCTCGTGTCACAATGTTTGTCCTCAATGGACTCCTAAACCACTTAACCGATTATAATAAAATTCGCACACCATGTGCAGTTCGATCCAACTTGAAAGATAGGATAGCTTGCATCTTAATTTATCCCGATATTCCCACGGAATCGGGAGTTACGCGGGTGAAACCGCGGAGGGCAGCTATCTTCTTAATATATATAAATCTCGTGTCACAATGTTTGTCCTCAATGGACTCCTAAACCACTTAACCGATTATAATAAAATTCGCACACCATGTGCAGTTCGATCCAACTTGAGAGATAGGATAGCTTACATCCCGATATTCCCACGGGATCGGGAGTTACGCGGGTGAAACCGCGGAGGGCAGCTAGTATACTTATAAGACATAGAAACAATCAGACCACAGACAAAAATCTAAGCATAGATACATGGCTGAGGCGAGAATCGAACCCGCAACCCTAAGTTTGGCAGTCCGGCATGGTGACCATTATATATAGCCGTTCGAAGTCGGGACGGGTTGCTAGTAATTTTAAATTTACCACATAAAGTCACATAATTGAAAAAATACGTGAATGGTTTCAGACGAAATAAATTACCTTTGCGAGTGGGAGTGAAGTGTCGACAATCGACTACACTTTGTTGTGTCATGTTGTCTGTTTGTATTATGTATGTATGTATGTAATGTTGTATGCACGCACTGTTGACCTTCACACTGCTTCATCTCTCTTTTACAATGATTAAATTATTGCAGAATGGATGGTTTAGAACCTACTGGTCACATGAAATTTGCATTCTATGCCTCCTTACCCCCTTAAATATATGAGATTATCTATTATTTAGGAACCGACTGGTCCCCTGAAATTCGCACCCTGAGCCCCGTCTGCCCCTGCATACGTTGTTTTGTCCATATACAGAAAAAAGGAAAAAAAAAGATGTTCGATTCTCAGACCTACCCAAATTGGTTCAGCCGTTTAGGTGGACTATGGCAACTATCATAAATATAATATTGAAATAAAAATTAATTTAATAAAAAAATATAATATTAAAAAAAATATAATATATAAAATTCTCGTGTCACGGCACGAGAATTTTATATATTATACGAGCTGTCCCTGCAAACTTTGGTTGGAACAAAATGGAGAGAAAATACATTTTGTTCGACTCTCAAACCTAACGAATATAAACAAAAAATTAATACAAATCGTTTCAGTCGTTTAAGTGGAGATTGCAACTAACACGGCGACACGAAAATAGAGAAGTTCCACGTAAAAGAAAACCATTATGAAATGGAGTAGTGACTCTACGGAATGATTTTGCTATATTTTCGGTTGGTAATCCGCATTGACATGACAACATGGACTTGGGAATTATGCGGAGAACCCAAGGAAGAACCCATGAAATATTCAGCAGAGTTACCCAAATCCCTTAATCGCCTTCTACAAATGCCCTGTTCAATGCCGGGGGCTACAGTCTGATGCTTCCGTAGTTGTGTGATTAAGAGGAAGGTTTATATGTATAATACATGCATAATATAGCCGTGCGAAGCTGGGTCGGGTCGCTAGTTAAGAATAAAATAGGTACCTACATAAATCCTGTCTGTATAATTTTATAATCTGTGACGAACGCACCGGATGACGCGTCGTGTGTAAATTTAGCAATGCGCCAGGTTCACGGACATGCGCCGGCGCAGCGGCCATGTTGCTTTTGTTGCACTCTCTTCATGATTGCCTTTGAATGTAATCTTTGTTTCATTTCGAATTTTTTTAACTGTAATCGCTACATAGTATAAATTTAAGTCACTTTTCACCGTCCCTATGTATGCTTAAATCTTTAAAACTTTGCTACGATATTTGATGCGGTTTTTTTAAATAGATAGAGTGATTAAAACACCCCTCTTTTTGCGTCGGAAGAGGTTAAAAAGACTGCCAGTATAAATTGTCTAATATCCAACAGGAAGTCAACTGAACTACCAATAAAATTGCGACTACAGTACAATCCATTAAGACGCATCATCGTGCTGTAACATTTAATGTAAACAAATGAAGGTTTATCTCCTCTTCCCTTGCGTCATTTCCGTGTTACAAAGGTCGTGACCTCGGAGTCTTTACTTCCCTTTGATGAGCTGGTGAATATCGTAAAAGTTATTGCTATTTGTAAGTGTTATAAAATCATTGGATTTACAAACATTTTCATTCTAGCGAGTAATACTCGCTAAACAAACCGTAACGAGTCGAGGGGCTCTTAAGAGGAAAGGGTACCGGGCGCTCTCTTCATACAAACGTAGTAAACGACTGTTTCCTATCTGGATAATGACACTAGAGCAAATATTTTTGTTGCATAAAACTTATAACTGCCATGACCATGCTCCATGTTTTTATTTTATTTTTTGTTTTTTAAATCTTAATTTCTATGATAATTAGAAAATGAAATAAACCAAGACATAGGGGCATAGTCATGGCAGTTACAGGTTTTATACAACAAAAATATTTGTGCTTGTGTCATTATCCAGGGAGGAAACAGTCAACTACGTTTGTACGGAGAGAGCGGCCGGTACCCTTTCACCTTAAAAAAACGTGTCGTGGGACACTCGTTTGAAACGAAGTTTCTTTCGACAGACATACATTTAAAATTATGGGATATTTATATGTTGAAAGCTTAGTTTATCGTACGGTTTTTCATTTTACATTTTTCTAACGCTCAAACTGGATTGAACTGGTTTTTTTATTAAATAGGTCCCGTCGCAAACCTGCGATAAGGAACTTTAAACAAGAAGTTTTGCTTTTCGAGACAAAATAATAAAATAAAAAAAACGACAATGTCACCTCGGCTCCCGTACTCCCGACGGTCCCCCATCGAGAACTTTGCACGTCCGTCGGGCCCCATGGACTAGGGGAGACGACGGGCGCTAATTTAAAATTAGAACGGAGCGCCTCGCGGATCCCCTATGCTCCCCCAGGGGATTCGTAGTTTTGTATTAAAAATTAGTTGTATAGTCATCTCTACTACAATTTTAATCAAGGCTAGTTTTGGCGTTCCGTACTTACACCAAAAAAATAATTTCTCATAAATAAAAATTCAACGGAAATCGGCATTTTTAAAATTTAGCAACGCGGCGTAACTGAAACGTGCGACCTCCAGAAATGCCAAGTGCTGGTCTTCTAAGCACTTAAAATATTAAAATAATTAATTTCATGAGTTTATTTGGTCAGCAGAAACATAAATGCATAAAGGAGCCTAAATAAAGTTCTTTAAAACCATTAAAAGGCAATTCAGTTGTCTTTATTTGTTTAAAAAAAACAATCATAATTATAAACCTATCAATACAAAAACTAAAAAAAAGCACCACAATTCTCACATCCTCCTTATTTGTACGTAAATTAAAAAATAATAAAAAGCGCGCCAAAAAATAAAAGTCGAAAAGCAAGATGGCGTCACGACCTCGAATGTTCAGGAAGTATTTTAATACCAATGAACTTTTCAATGTTAGCCAGTTGGTTTACGTGGATCCAGGGTATGCGTTTTATTGCAATTGTAGATATAATGCACGGAAAATAAAGTGAACGGTTTGGATTTGGTCAAATCAAATTGAATGGAGGCTCTATTAAAATCTCTAACTAAATGATAACTAATATATTTCTGTGGGTTTTAATATTACCAAAATCAGTAGGTTATTTTAAACATTCTTTTGTATTATCATGTATTTTCGTATGTCGTATTTTACATGTTTTCTCTATACGCATAATAAAGAAAGAAAGGACAAAAGTGTGTACTTGGAAGCAAATTAAAAAAATGGGTTGTGGAAAAAGTAGTAGAACGAAAATATATAGTATTTAAATTTCATGTTACATATACAATTAAAAACGCCTAAATCAATTGAAATCTGGTTTACAATATTAGATAGCTCTATTTTGAGGAAGGTCGTGGTATAGGCACATTTTAGGAAAATCAAAATCCAATTAGTAGGTCCTGAGTAAACAACAAAAAACTGCAGCCGCTCGGCCAGCAAACACGAACGACACAGAATACTTAATAGTGTAGCTTACATTTTATCCCGATATTCCCACGGTAACGGGACTTACGCGGGTTTGTTTAGGGAATAATTCGTAAACATAACCAAAATGTTCTAGCACAGTTCTAGTCCTCACCATTTTAAATTTCGAATACTACGTTCCTATGAGGCCGTGTTCTAAAAGTGCAACCTCTTTTGAATAAAATCGGATTGTGTTTTCAAACATGTGTCAAAATACAATGTAGGTAAGTTAAAAGGAGTATTGATATCAACTTCGGAGGAAATCACCCCCAAAATAACTTCCTACCCCTTTTTAATCCCGTTAGAGGATGAATTTTAATAAAATACGAAACACGTGTTTCATCAATTCTGTTAAAGAATGTTTATGCAAAATTTGAAGTAGATTGGACCAAGGAATCACGTTGTCCCATACAAACTTCGTCCCCCTTATTCACCCCCTTAGGGGTAGAATTTCGGAAAATTCTTTCTTATCGGCTGCCTACGTCATACAAAGAACACACCCTCCAAGTTTCAGATCTCTACGATCAGCGGTTTAGGCTGTGCGTTGATCCGTCAGTCAGTCATTCAGGACAAAGCATTTTATATGTATAAGAGAAGAGATACTGCATAATAGCCGTGCAAAGCCGGGGCGGGTCGCTAGTACTTTGATAAAAGAGTTCCAATCAAAGAGTATTTAAGTTTTTAATAACCCCAGCACGCCGCTTCATACACATGTTCATACAAAATTGCTGGAGCGTTGTAATGTTCCAAATTCAAAAAACGCTCCTGCATTAGATTTAATTTTCTTTGACCGCGACACTGGCTATATGCACGATAGTGGTAATGCGAAGCCATAATAAAATTATAAATAAAAAAGAGATGGCGCTAGATGCTTCTTTCCGTATGTCAAAATGACAATTTTGACATCATCCCTACGTTCTGTACGTTTTCATGTAAAAATATTATGGTTTATTTTTTACGCCAAGAAATATCAAATTTTAATTAGTAACATAAATCTACTTGAAATACCTAAACCTCTTCTGATATTTTCTGAACACATTCGTGAAGATTATGTTAAAATCTGTTTCCTAGTTCCCGAAATTAGACTGCACAAACAAAGGTAAACAAACCAAATCAACATTTTCTGAGATGAATGGTAGTTTCGCGAAAACGAAGAGATGGCGCTAGTTACTTGAAATTAAAAAAAATATCTTATTAAATTAATTACTTTATTTTTTAGTTAAAAAATGTGTATATTGCTATGTATTCTTAAAATACATAAGTGTACAAAATTTTTAAGCAGAACAAAAAGAATAATCAACTAATTTGTGATTTTCTAAATTTAGGAAAACCTGAATCGCGCATGCAAGATTTTTTTCTACCGGAGCTATATAAGGTTAGCGAATTCTATAGTGCTAAGATCATTATGGACGTAGAACGCTTACTTCCAAAACTTCGAATTTATTATATGTAGAGACTAGCCCCGGCTTCGCACGGCTATGTTAAGTATGTATGTTTATACGTATAAGCCTTCCTCTTGAATCACTCTATCTATTTAAAACCCGCATCAAAATCCGTTGCGTAGTTTTAAAAATTTAAGCATACATAGGGATATAGGGACATAGGACAGAGAAAGCGACTTTGTTTTATACTATGTAGTGATGATGATAGTGATGATATAGAGGAAAGAAAGTTTTTATTGCTTGTAACGAAACTATTTGACCGATTTTGATGAAACGCGATATGAGGATATATTGATTCATTAGAAGTGTTATAGGCTACTTTTAATCCCAAAATTCCCACGGAGTCGAGAGTTAGGCAGGTGAAACCACGGAGTGTTGCTAGTTTATAAATCAAATAAATTAAAATTACTTTGCTATTATACTTGTCATTGTAAAGGCCCTCTACGTGTTGGCTTCGGCTCCAAGCACGCCTTCCGGAGCTACGAGTACTTAGCCTCGTGATAAGGGATACTTAACAGACAAATTGATTTAATAATGCTTTATTTAGGCCACCTAAAACCCGAGCAAAGTCACTCTTGCATCTAATTTCACACCATGTGAAAGAAAACGACGCTCTTTTCACTATTCCCCCGAACTTTTCGCACTTTTTCAGCAACTTTCGATGGGGTAAAGTTATTTGCCGCGAATTATACCTACTGGGATACCTACAACACATAATTGTTGACCTTTAAAATCGAGATGCACGTTTTTAAATGCAATTTACAGTGCGTCACCCGCCATTTTGAATGTCTTTCTGGCCTTGGATCGTTAAAGTATTAATAGGTAGGTACTCGTTGCATATTTCAGTTAATATTATTTAAAACTTATTGTAATGACATAGCAGAGTACATAACATATAATAATGACAGTGTTTACACAATTTTATGTTGAAATTATTTCATCTGTCGTTTCAAACTAGAAATTATAACGCTATTGAGGTTTTTTAAATAGACAGGTCGATGTTAAATGACCGTCTGCATTTCTTTTTTGTTAAATGTTGTTCTAGGTAATCACTATCACTACATAGTATAAAACAAAGTCGCTTTCTCTGTCCCTATATCCCTTTGTATGATTAAATTTTTAAAACTACGCAACGGATTTTGATGCGGTTTTTTTAAATAGATAGAGTGATTCAAGAGGAAGGTTTATATGTATAATACATGCATATTATAGCCGTGCGAAGCCGGGTCGGGTCGCTAGTATTCAATATTTAATTTAAATGGCCTCGATGATTTGAGTACCTAATATTATCCTTTTTACTTCGTCGTAGTCGGATAAAAATAAACAACAAAACACCAAACGAGACAATTAACCGGAAAAAAACATTTATGGTGGCCACTAGAAACAATACACTACATATTCCTGGATTTGAATAGGAAAACGTAAAGCGTAATCTTTTTAATACATGTTTTAACCAAATATTTTTATATTTTACACATTCGTTTTTTACACCGTGCCAAAAAATATTGCGTATCATTTAATATTACGCATAGAGGTACAAAAGAAACCATAACAACCTTGTAACCGGTCATTTATGACTTAATAACACCAGGTTTTCCTCGAATTTTGTTGTCACTGTTTATACCTACCACAGAACAGGTAATAATAATATTACATTGTCTCCTAAACTGACGATTCATTACAATTTTCTATGCAATTCAAAATAATAAGTGGTTCTTAATGTAAATAAGTGGTAACTATTAAGTTCACTAGCTTTTACCCGGGACTTCGCATAGAGTTTGAACGTCCCAGAATCGTTTATAAGTAGTGCGTCACAAGTACATTTTTTAGGGTTCTATGCCTCAAAAAGGATAAAAATGTAACCCTTAAAATATCACTTTATGTCCGTCTGTTTTTTTATATCTACAATACTCCCATCAAAATACGAAACCAAAACATGAATTGTGTATACAAAATTGCAAATACCATACTAGGGGAATAAACAGCAAGCAACATTTACTTGGATGCGTGCGCGCAGCTATAACTGTACGCGACCTGCCGCAATGCTGCGCCCGCGCTCAAGGGCAACTGCCGAAATATATAGAGATGTTATTATGTTAAAGATTTTTTTCTGGTATAAAGAAGAAAGAAAGAAAGAAATAAAATTTTAACTAACCAACTAACTAGTAAACTATAACTAGTAAAATTCGGCCAAATGCCTTTTTGTATACCAACCACGTAATAAAAAATTGGCCAAATACGTTTTTGGAATCTTGCGGTTTTGAACTTTTACGTATATTGGCCTTTCGCGTTTGTAGTCTTATGCGCCGAAACCATTTTTTTACAGAATACATGATAAAGCAAAGTTATTCCAGCCGTCGTAACAAATATTTATTTCTGTTAATAAATATTTGTTGTGGTTTAGGTGTTTCTGTATGTTCAATAAGTTTTTATTTACAAGAAAAACTATATTAGTATTCTATTCGTTGTCTGGCTATCAAACTACAAACCTAGTTGCTTAACTTGGGGCTAGCTGGCAGTGTGTGAAATATCTTGCTATATTGGAACGAAGTTCCTTATTGCGACGGGACCTAAAAAAATCCGGTTCAATCCAGTTAAACCTGTAAAACTGTGAAACGAAAAACCGTCAAATAAACGAATTATATATCTCCCATATTTGCCAACACTGCGCATACGAAAGGAACTTCGTTCCAAACGCGTCTGCCGTGACACTTTTTTATTTATTTATTTAATTTCGGTGAGATTGACCTGTAACCTCGCAAAAGTTAAACTTAATTTTTATTACGTTGTAATAATATTAGCTTTAGCTCCTGAATTTGATACTAGACAGTAAGTACCCTAGGTACTAAAAGTCTCTGCCCACCGTAACGTTTACAATCCTGTGCAGCACTATTTGAACATTATAACAACGTAACCTGTGGATCGAACCAACGTTGTTCGGTGTAGCGTGTAATCACACTGAGTACTTTTAATTCAAGTATCTAAGTTTCAGTGAAACGTCTATTAGAAAAAGGGCGTAACTCCAATACTTGTTGTTATTGTAGCAAACTGATCATTTACTTATGACCCATACTGTACATGCAGGTAACGATCTCGCAAGAATTTCCAAAAATCTAAATCCTACAAAATACTAGCACAAGAAACCTAAATAGATTCAAGAGTGACAATGGGTGATCTTATTGCCGGAATCCAGGGAATCGTGGGTGATTTGTCACCCATGATTACGACATAGTTGAATCCGATGAAGATAAAAGTGAAGAAGAAGCATGGCGCAGCATGACAGAGCTCCATAGAAAACCTCAGTAGAAAACATAGCACAGTTCGGCACAGCGCGGCTCAGCATGGCGGGTAGCGCACCTCGCTTGAGACGGCTGCGTTTTTAAACAGAGCGTACCCTCACACAACGCAGCACAGCATGGTTTGTTTGTATCCTCATTAAAATATTAGACTAGCGAGTTGACCAAACTTAGCACAGCGCAGTACAGCGCAGCTCGATGTTGATTTGTCACCCTGGCTTACATTTTAGTTAGCTGCTCACTAAAAAGAAACCATCGATGGTATTATCAACTCTATACATTTATGAATAGTGTAAACGTAAAAATAACAAACGTCTCCTCTGTATTCACGTTTCGGACGTCAAGGCCGGACGTCGATGTCCGCTTGAGTTCCAACTCGTCCCAACTCCCACCCAATACTAAACTATACTAAAATAAAATATTTTTTCTTAAAAAAAAAATACTAAAATTAAATTAAAATTCATTTATTCAGATGTCAATAGGTACTCCATGTTATAGTAACAATCTTCTTATGTTCTATGTTAGTAATATTAGGTATATTAAGGCTGCTTATGCTGCCAAACGCAACGCGCCAGAAATACCCGTCGCTTACAACTAACATTGATGATTGTAACGAATTTGTTTTGTTTTTCTCAAAAGTGCAGAGATAGAATTGTAGGTGAAATTTTTACCGATATTTTGGGGTAATTTTGAGGCGAAAATTCCTTTTCATTTCAGAGCTAGACTAGTTTTAATTCTTAATTTTAGGATAGCTTCAAAACTATACGAAATCTGTGGCTCAAAATCACACCAAAATGTGGGTAAAAATATCACCTACAATTCCATCTCAGCACTTTTGAGAAAAACAAAACACATTCGTAACAATCAACAATTTTCACCAACGAAGGCGACCGGTGCTAGTAGTAACTATTTAGTAGGCTGTGTACCAAGGTCGTTGGCGTATGGACCCCCCTTAAGTAAGTTTATTAAATGTCATAAAGCTACTAAAGTTGTGTTTGACCTCAACCTAGACAGCCAGAACCTAGTAATCTTCTCTGTACATTCATTATTAGCAACAACGGCCAGCAGGCTATTCGAGCTCCCCCGAACCCAAACCTACAGGGATGCACTAAAACAACAAACAAACAAAGAACAAATATTTAAAATTATTATGGGAATATTAAACATTTCAGCACAAAATTTTGCTTAAATCTAAATCGTCGTGTGCCTTAACTAGTTCTAGCTGTGCCTATAATAATAACCAGCTGCGCTTTGCGGAAGTCCCGATCCTGCGGGAAATTCGGGATTAAAAGTATCCCATATTGTTCTCTATCCTCTAAAAGTCTAAACTACCACAACCACTATGCCGATTATTATCCAAATCCGTTTGACCGCGAAGAGGGAACAAACAAACAAATAAATAAATAAATATTCCAGGACATTCCACACATCGCCATCTACCCCCAAGCTAAGTAATTAGACTTGTGTTATGGGTGCTAGACAACGGATATACTACTTATATACTTTTTTTTTGTAAATATATACTTATAATACATAGAAACAACCAGACCACAGACAAATATCTAAGCATAAATACTTGCCTGAGCCGGGAATCGAACCCGCAAACCTGTGTTTGGCAGTCCGGCATGGTGACCATTGTGCTAACTGGGTCGTCAAATGTCGTAAAAACACATAATTTTCTCGTTTTTTTTTCGTAAAATTGCTTTTAAAATAAATAAAATAAATATTTCAGGACATATTACACATCGCCATCCAGCCCCAAGCTAAGCAACTTAATGCTTGTGTTATGGGTGCCAGATAACGGATAAACTACTTATATGCTTTTTTTTTGTAAATATATACATATTATACATATAGGAAACACCCAGAACCAGAAACAAGAATTTATGGTCAGCATAAATACTTGTTCCCGGCGGGAATCGAACCCGCAACCTTCTGCGTCGCAGTCGGGTGTTCGCCCGACGCGCCACAGAGGTCGTTTTTAAGGTGAAGGAAAACATTGTAAGGAAACCCGCGGTTTAGTTGGCTTAAACATATTGATGAGTTCTTTCCTCTGGTCAACTAAGCTGAGAGGGTGGTATAGTTTGTGGGCAGTGTACTTCATGTTATAAGTTGCTGGCGCTATACAGGGTCGCAAAGTGGCTTTATCTGTCCATATGTCCCAATATCCCTATGTATGCTTAAATCTTTAAAACTACGCAACGGATTTTGATGCGGTTTTTTTAATAGATAGAGTGATTCAAGAGAAAGGTTTATATGTATAATACATGCATAATATAGCCGTGCGAAGCCGGGGCGGGTCGTAATAAATATACCTAACTACAAAATAAATGTTTCTGTTAATAATTTTAAATTATAGTTAATTTTATAATCATAATTCTAGGATAGGTCTTACATATTTGGTGTTAAATGTAGTTTTTGTATTTGTTTGGTACCTATAGTTTAGTGGTTGAAGCTACATGTACCGAGCGAGTGCATAATATAAACCGAGCGGTGTTGGCCTAGTCGTAAATACCTCGGCTTTCATTCCGAAGGAAGTGGTTTCGAATCTCGTCCAGCCTTGCATCAATATTCTTTTCTTAGGAAAAAAATATGTTCGTTAATTATTGACATTGCTCTCACGGTGAAGGAAAACATCGTGATGAAACCCGCGGCGAAAAATATTTTTGTGATGAATAGTCCATTTATCGAGCTAGGCTATAGACTTCTCTTTATTGCGATATTCTGAGAGTTACGCGAGAGAAACCGCGGAGCACTGCTAGTCACTATCACTACATTGACGACCCAGTTGGCACAATGGTCACCATGCCGGACTGCCAAGCACAGGGTTGCGGGTTCAATTCCCGCCTCAGACATGTATTTATGCTTAGATATTTGTCTGTGGTCTGGTTGTTTCTATGTATTATAAGTATATATTTACAAAAGAAAAGTATATAAGTAGTATATCCGTTGTCTAGCACCCATAACACAAGTGTAGTTACTTAGCTTGGGGCTAGATGGCGATGTGTGGAATGTCCTGCAATTTTTATATTTATATATAGTATAAATAAAGTCACTTTTCGCCGTCCCTATGTCCCTATGTCCCCATTTCCCTTTGTATGCTTAGATCTTTAAAACTACGCAACGGATTTTGATGCGGTTTTTTAAATAGATAGAGTGATTCAAGAGAAAGGTTTATATGTATAATACATGCATAATATAGCCGTGCGAAGCCGGAGCGGGTCGCTAGTATTTACTAAAACGTAAAACAGAGCTGTGCAAAGGCAGTTGAACTTTACTTTGATGCGCTATGATTTACGATCTAAGATTAGCAAGATGAAAATAGATCACATAACTAGCTATGGATTAGTACGTATAAGATAGTAGAATGTAGTTCGATGGACTGGTAACCTTATAGTTTGGGGAAAGTTCTAGAATTATTAATGAATACTAGTATAGGTAATCTATAAAAGGTATCTTCTAGGAAGGCGTGTTACATCTTAGGCCGCATCGTTACCTACTATCAGGCAGGTGTGATAGTGGTCAAACGCAGACCTATCATATGTAAAAAAAAAATAGTTCCGGTAATATTAACAAGAAAAACTGCGTCTCATCTTGTTGCTGTATAATTTTTACAGACGCATTTTTTCAAATACAAAATAGTACATTGTTATCCTAGGTGTGAAAGTCACTCATTACAAGTCCCGAGACGGAGTTTGGCGCCCGAGCGTAGCGAGGGAGCTAATAGTTCGAGGGACTTAATGAGTCTTTCACCCGAGGTAAACACTGTGCTTTTCATTACGAATAATACATAAAATTCTTCTTAACAACGAGAGTGAATGAGACTATGAGACTCCATACCACATGAGCAGGTACTCATGTGTCCATACTACCTGATCGTCTTAGAAGGTTGGGACCAAAGAGGTTATACATTATGTAGTGTTTTTTTTAGGTTTCTGCTATTTGCATGAGCCGTGCCAAGCCATAATTATTATTTTTTGGTGTAAAAAAAAAGCAAGGAGGTTAGGTTTTTGAAGTTCCTAATGCGTAATGATACTGATACTGGCTACATGCAGATTGCACAAGCCGTGCGAAGCCATAATTTGACATGACAGCTGTCAGTGAAAGCAAAAATCCCTAGGGCTGGAAATTTTATTTTCAATACGCTTCTCAGGCACCTTCAGACTTACTTTCCGAGTATGAGTAATGAAAAAACATTTATTGAAAAAAAAACCTGCGTAAAAAAAATATGTACATAACATAGGTGTTCACAAAAATTAATAACATCAACAGGTTGTCCATGCAACTTTATAGAATTATTATTATGAGCCTGTAGTGTCCCACTGCAGGGTATAGACCTCTCTACTCCCCTTCCACTGATCGCGATCTTGTGCGACGGATAGCCAATCTGCCAGAAATTGTACCAAGTCCTCGAGCCACCTTCGACGTGGTCTGCCGGGTTGTCGTTTTCCGTTAGTTGGGGTCCAAAGGGTTGTTATTTTAGCCCTTTTTATTGCCCTGTTGTTTTAGAATTATGAAAAACTTAAAGTTTAGTAACTCTCTACTATCTATTCCATAAAAAATGTACTAGTTAGGTAGATTCCTTCTTCATAAAGGTATCCTGAAATTAAAAAACGGAGAGCAACCATCCAAAAAATAATTTAAGTAGGTACATTTTTAAGCTAATGCATAGGCTTTGAGCGCGGCGACCTAATCAAGAAATTCCGTAACGAAAATAAAACCTAACACCCCCCACTCCGCCTACCATAAAAAATGCTATGCAATAGCTTGACCGCGGCAATCCCCGAGTGCCACACGTTTTTTTTTGATGAAATGAGACTATTATTTAAATAGTAAAAACCCAGTATTTTCCAATTCCGGTTTTGTACAGAACTGATAGTAGCTCCGAGGTATATTGAAATATATACGTACGAATCGATATAGGACATCTGGATGAACCAGAACTGATAATAACTCAAAACGCTACGAGGTAGATTGAACCTCGTAGTGTATATTGTTAGGTTTGAAAGTTATATTGTTTCGTCTTGGTGTCCATTGATACGAAATCATATTCGTAGCTACAAAATCAAATTCTTTGAATTTTGCTTTGAATTAGGTTACTTACTAACGAGTTTTATCAAAGACTAGCGACCCGTCCCGGCTTCGCACGGCTATATTGTGCATGTATTATACATATAAACCTTCCTCTTGAATCACTCTATCTATTAAAAAAACCGCATCAAAATCCGTTGCGTAGTTTTAAAGATTTAAGCAAACATAGGGATATAGGGACATAGGGACAGAGAAAGCGACTATGTTTTATACTATGTAGTGATGAATAGTAATGATATGTCTTGGTAAAACAGACTTTTTAAAGACTTTAGTACTGAAAAACATGTTTACACAACATTTTAGTACGAAATCTATTTTTTCTTATCAAATCAAATCAAATCAAAATTTTTTATTTCTTTGGATGTATAATACCCTAAAAGTATAATAGACCACTTGAAAACGTCTTAAAAACTAAGTTAGGATGTGTGCCTTCGGAACGCGCCCACCAATGAGAAGAAGGCACAAGTAACTCATGGGGTTTTTTTTTTTCATGTGATCACGCTCACAATGGTCAATATTACAAATATTTGAAAGTATTATTTGAAATGGAGCAACTAAAGTCACGTCCATGGGTTCTTATCATTAAGGTAAGAAGAAGTATCATAGTACGCCTTACTGCACAATCTATGCTTTATAAAAGTTTTGAACCTGTTAATGGACATGTCATATACCTCTTTAGGTAATTTATTATAATAGAGCACACATGTACTATTAAACGACCTGTTTATTTTCCGGAGCCTACTACCGGGCACGGTCAGTTCATCCTTATTTCTTAAGTTGAAATTATGAATATCGCTGTTTTTACGGAAAATATCAGGATTTTTGTGAACGTAGACGTAGAACGAACGTAACTTATTCTGGCAAACTCCAGTTTTTCAGTCAGTTACGGAAGATTAAAACAACTAGTCAGTAAGGCTGTCTCTCTAGGTATAACTTTAGATGCTAAGCTTCAGTGGGGCCCGCATGTGGAAGCATTGTCCAATAGACTTAGTTCTGCCGCTTACGCCGTTAAGAAAATTCGCGAATACACGGACATTGAGACTGCTCGTCTAGTCTATTTCAGCTACTTCCACAGTGTCATGTCGTATGGCATCCTGCTGTGGGGGTGTGCTGCAGATATTGATGCTATTTTTATATTACAAAAAAGAGCTGTCCGAGCTATCTATAAGATGGGCCCCAGGGAATCACTTAGAGAAAAATTTAAAGAGATAAATATATTAACGCTCTATTCACAATATATTTACGAAAACTTGCTCTACGTTCACAAAAATCCTGATATTTTTCGCAAAAATAGCGATATTCATAATTTCAACTTAAGAAACAGGGATGAGCTGACCTTGCCCGGTAGTAGGCTCCGGAAAATAAGCAGGTCGTTTAATAGTACATGTGTGCTCTATTATAATAAATTACCTAAAGATGTATATGACATGTCCATTAACAAATTCAAAACTTTTATAAAGCATAAATTGTGCGGTAAGGCATACTATGACACCTCTTCGTACCTTAATGATAAGAATCCATGGATGTGACTTTAATTGCTCCATTTCAAATAATACCTTCAAATATTTGTAATATTGACCTTTGTGAGCGTGATCACATAAAAAAAAACCCCATGAGTTTCTTGTGCCTTCTTCTCATTGGTGGGCGCGTTCCGAAGGCACACATCCTAACTTAGTTTTTAAGACTATTTCAAGTGATCATGTGTATGTAAATACATAAGCATTGAAAGAAATAAAGAAATTTGAAATTTGAACTATAAAAGGTCTACGTAAACAGAGCTACGTGCTAAATTTATCGCCAAAAAATACAAGCTTTTTTTGTTGTTTCTTACTGGTGGGCAAAGGCCTACCCAATAGCGTTTCCTATGAAGCTTTTTAGGTAAACGGCAATTGTTAAATCATTTTGCAATGTAGATCCGAAGAAGACGACCCTGAGAAGAGACGACTGTGATTATGTCAAATTGCGCAATAAATAAATAAAATAAATAAATAAATATTGCAGGACATTCCACACATCGCCATCTAGCCATCTAGCCCCAAGCTAAGTAACTAGACTTGTGTCAGGGCGTGTTCAGATGACACGCGTTGACCACGCGCCCGCCACGCTCATCACACGCGTTGACCACGCGTTGAACACGCTCTGAAATTTGTTCTGTACATAATTTGCGTCTTATGACACATCAATAGATCTCAAATTGCATTTCTGCAAGCAGGCGCGGGGCGTGCGCGAGGCGTGCGCGGGGCGGGCGCGTGGCGTGAGCGGGTGGACTTGATAAATGCAATTTGAGATCTATTATTGATGTGTCATAAGACTCAAATTACATATAGAACAAATTTCAACGCGTGTTCAACGCGTGGTCAACGCGTGTGATGCGCGTGGTGGGCGCGTGGTCAACGCGTGTCGTCTGAACGCGCCCTTATGGGTGCTAGACAACGGATATACTACTTATATACTTTTCTTTTGTAAATACATACTTATATTACATAGAAACAACCAGACCACAGACAAATATCTAAGCATAAATACTTGTCTGTGGCGGGAATCGAACCCGCAACCCTGTGCTTGGCAGTCCGGCATGGTAACCATTGTGCCAACTGGGTCGTCACATATAGAACGGAAAGCCAGTACAGCCGCAATTAAAACAGGTCTGTTCCACAACCGTCTTTCTACCTTCACTCGCGTCCCTCGAAAGCCCCTGCTTATTAGGGGATCTTTAAGTCACGAGCGTATAAGTATCTTCTAAGGAAAACGTGCTACATCTTAGGCCGCATCGTCACTTACAATCGTGTAACTTATTGGTCAAACGCTGACCTATCTTCATTATCACTATCACTATCACTACATAGTATAAAATAAAGTCACTTTTCGCGTGTATGCTTAGATCTTTAAAACTACGCAACGGATTTTGATGCAGTTTTTTTAATACATAGAGTGTGAAAGTGAAAGGTTTTTAGATATAATACATGCATAATACAGCCATGTGAAGCCGGGGCGGGTCGCTAGTCTTTTATATAAAAAAAGAATCGCTGAATGTGTTGCTAAGCGCAAATCTCGAAAATAGCTGAACCGGTTTCGCTGATTCTGTTTTTGCTGTGTTTGTTATTTTCAGGAGAAGTTTCTTATGAAAGAAAAAAATGCGTAGGAAATTATTACGCTGGTGAAACCGCGGGGCGCAGCTAGTTTAATATAAAACAGACAGACAGACGGACAAGAAAGTGATCTTATAAGGGTTCCTTTTTTAGTAGGTACCTTTTGAGGAAAAATAAATAATGGAAAACTGAAGCAAAGACATATTAATGTCATGGAACTTATTTTCAGGTTTTCAAACATAAGTGTTCGTTATGTAGTTTGGCCGCAATATTTTAATAGCCATGTTAACGTTTTTAACTCCGGGGTGAACGCACATTTCGTTGGAAACTATGTTATCGAATGCCAGTGACCTTTGTGACGTCATTGGAGGTCAGAGCCCTGAACGAATACACCATCAACATCACCATAGAAACTAAGGGAAACTTACCCTTATTTGTGTTCGTTCAGGGTACTCTTTTCTTTCGAACTTTTCCAAGTATTAGAAAAACGAAACATCATTATCACATAGTATAAAAGTCACTTCCCGCTGTCTGTCCCTATGTATGGTTAGATCTTTAAAACTACGCAACGGATTTTGGTACGGTTTTTTTAATAGATAGAGTGATTCAAGAGGAAGGTTTATAAGTATAATACATGCATAATATAGCCGTGCGAAGCTGGGGCAGGTCGCTAGTTAAAAATAAACTACATTAATGTTTTTATACATAGACTAGCTTATGCCCGCGACTTCGTCTGCGTAGAAGTCGAAAGATATTATGAAATATTTGTAATATTTGATATTTGTAATTTTGACATTTATGAAGACAGATATGAAATACGAAATTTGAAGTAGAGTGGAGCAAGGGATCACGTTATACCATACAAAATTTGCCCCCCTTTTTTGACTCCCTAAGGTGTAGAATTTTGGAAAATCCTTCCTTATATACCTACGTGCCTACGTCATACAAAGAACACACTCTCAAAGTTTCAGGTCTCTACGATCAGCGGTTTGGGCTGTGCGTTGATCCGTCATTCAGGACAAAACATTTTATATGATATATAGAAGATATAAATTTGTTCTTTATCTATGGTTTTAGGGTTCTGTGCCCAAAGGGTGAAACGGGACCATTTTACTAAGACTTCACGTTCATCTGTCTATCTGTACCAGGCTGTATCTCATGAACCGTGATAGCTAGACAGTTGAAATTTTCACTTCATATTTAAATTTCCTCCACTCAAAACAAAAGCAAAATGCATTATTATGTTTGTTATTTAGGTAATAACAGACCGGAAAAAAATAGCTAACCGAAACGGAATACAATGTCAGGAAAAATAAATAGGAAAACAGCGATAATTAAAACAAATCATTAATTTAGTAATTGGTTCGGTAATTCCCATAAGCCGATATATAATTATAGTTACAAAAGAGTCATAATTTAAAAAAACAGATATTTAAGGAAACACATATTTATGGATAACTAGCTGTCCCGGCAAACGTTGTTTTGCCATATAAAATAAAACATACAAATAGATTCAGCCGTTTAGGTGGAGTTTGGCAACTAATAACACCGCGACACGATTTACATCATGACAGCAAAATCCCCATTAACAAAATGATCCGCCGTTTATTGAATTCATGTTACAAATAAAAAATAAATTAAAATTTTAAAAACCGACTTCAAAAAAACAAAAAAAATAATTAAAAAAAAACCTGAAAACAAAAACTAAAAACTTAAAAGTGAAAAATAATCCATTTCAGGTCACTAAGGTCCGTATTAATAAACCGAACTCAATATCAATTTCAATCTTGAGTTTGCTCTTGAGTTGTTGCGCTGATTAATAAACCTATCTTAAGACGCGATTAAAGAGCGACGTATCACTTGAGTCATATCATATTAATAAATCAAACTCAGCTCTCAAGATATGTCTCAAGATGTAGTTTCGTGAACTCAAGTCTGATTGCGGGTCATACAAATCTTACATTTTTTTAAATGTTTTCACATTAAAAACAAGTTGACAGCAAAATATGACGACACTACCTACCATAGGGTAAGAACATATCATTCAAGGCAAGAACAAAGCGTTACTGTCATTCAAGATCAGTCTCAAATCTCAAGAGCGATATCAGCCTGGTTAAAACTTGAGATTTATCTATTAATTAACGCCTAACTTACGATAGTGACCACATCTCAAGACTCACTCGATTGATACGCACTCAAGATCGATATTGAGAGCGATTTATTAATACGGGCCTAAGACAGCAGATAACTTATGTAGTTGTTTTAAATAAATTTTTTGGTTTTTTTGAAGTCGGTTTTTTTAATTTTAATTTATTTTTTAATTAACCATTTTTAGTGCCGCTGTCACTGAAAATTCTACTCCATGAGGCTGCACTTTCGAGATTCAATTCTGTTCATCACTCCGAAGATCCTCATCAGATCTTCATTTAAGATAGGGTTCTCTATCAACATTCATACAAACCCAGTCCGGCGAGATGAAAGTGGCTATTTTATTTAAATTGTAGCCTGTAATCGTAACCGATTTAAGAGTTGTCTGATGAGAAGGTGGTTTCAGATATTCCATTTATCGGTAACTATTAGTTTATGGCCCAATTCTTCTGGTGGAAATCGAAAACTGAGCAATTTGCTGCACTCTCGAGGTGTAATTTTGTTCATCACTCCGAAGATCCTAATCAGATCTTCATCTAATTTTTATGGGACCACCTGTGAGTTATTCCCTTTCAAACAAAAAAAGAATTTTCCAAATCGGTCCAGGTGTTTTCGAGTAATCGGGGAATATACATTAAATAAAAAATATAAAAAATATCCCGACGAATTGAGAACCTCCTCCTTTTTTTTGAAGTCGGTTAAAAATGTGATAAATGAAGAACCGCTCAACCAATTTTGTGCAAACTTCACCTAAACTATCTACTAAATAGTCCGAACAAAGCCTAAACATTTGGTTTGAATAGGTGAGCTCGTTCTTGAGTTATAAATTGCAACGAAAAGTGGCAATTATTTTTATATATACATAGTATAAAACAAAGTCGCTTTCCGCTGTCTGTTCCTATTTATGCTTAAATCTTTAAAACTACGCAACGGATTTGGTGCGGTTTTTTTTAATAGATAGAGTGATTCAAGAGGAAGGTTTATATGTATAATACATGCATAATATAGCCGTGCGAAGCCGGGGCGGGTCGCTAATAGACAATAAAGTGAAAAACGATAGGTAATATTTCAAATGAGTTCATTTTTTAATTGAATTGGTATAAGTAGAGTCATAACATAATATACTTATTTAATTTTATTCTATTTTATAATTTTTAATTATGAGGAAAGTGTACCGGCTCTTAGTGGCATGGTCATTATTGGTCAGTTATAGGTTTTATGCTATAAAAATATTTGCTTTAATGTCATTATCCATGGAGGAAACAGTCGACTACGTTTGTATGAATAACGAGCTAGGTACAATCAACGATCAAAAGTCTCTGCTCACTGTAACGTTTCAATCTTATGCAGCACTATTTGTAGGTTACCTTTAGGCTACCTTTAGGGAATATCAAAATGAAAAGTAGGCTATAGCCTTCCTCGATAAATGGACTATCCAACACAAAAAGAATTTTTCAATCCGAACCAGTAGTTCCTGAGATTAGCGCGTTCAAACAAACAAACAAACTCCAGCTTTACAGATCGCCTTAAGGCCTCTAACTTTCTATGTATAATAAGCAGGTACATATTTACAAAAGAAAAGTATATAAGTGGTATATCCGTTGTCTAGCACCCATAACACAAGTCTAGTTAATTAGTTTGGGGCTAGATGGCGATGTGTGGAATGTCCTGCAATATTTATTTATTTATTTAAACAAACTCTGTAGCTTTATAATATTAATATAAATAACAATAACAGAAAAAAAGATTCATCAAAATCGGTTGATAAACAAAGAAGATATGCGGGAACATCCATAAAAAAAAAACATACATACAACCGAATTGAGAACCTCCTCCTTTTTTTGAAGTCGGTTAAAAACTAAAATAAATCAACAATTAAAACATGACATATGATGTGTAATCATTACACTTCCTTCGTAAATGTTCGGTTAGGTAACATTGACGTCACAAGTTCCGCGCTTTTCACGCAGTTTTTCCGTTTTCCGAGGGGCAGTGACCTCGTGAAGCGAACGTAGGTAGGTATGTACAGTCATTTATTAAAAGTTGAGGCTCATTGTAGAGTTCGAGAACTAGGAAGCATCGCCATCTGTTCAAATTCTGAAATGAAATGAAATGAAAAAACTTTATTGTCTAAATTAACCTTATCAGTAATATTGCCCTACTCCTCCTATCACACAACAGTAATTAGACAAAAGGAGAGGCGTCAGCTTTATTGTTGAGCAGTGCCATTTCCGGTCCTGCACAACGCTGTTTTTCAGCCTCCCCTGCCTCCCTAAGGTGTAATTCGAAGGCTTAACTAGAGATGGAGAGGGGTTCGCTATACCTACCTGTAGTAATACTTAAGCTGCCATTGTATAAAACACTAACAATTTGCTTGCATATACTTACTTAATACATGCTCGTATTAACTATAACTAGCTGCGCTCCGCGGTTTCACCCACGTAAGTCCCGATCCCGTGGGAATATCAAAAGGAAAAGTAGCCTATAGCCTTCCTCGATAAATGGACTATCCAACACAAATACAATTTTCCCATTCGAACCAGTAGTTCCTGAGATTAGCGCGTTCAAACAAACAAACAAACAAACAAACTCTTCAGCTTTATAATATTAGTATAGATTAGAGCTGGCATTAAAGAATAAGTTGATGGACTGGATATGACACTTTAACAATTCTGAATTTGTACAATTAGTGATTTATTAGTAGATTGTTCAAAACTTTGTATAATATATTATCAATACGTAACAAATGTGAGGTAAGATGCTTCATCTATCATAGTGGTACAATCTCATAATACATAATTAAGATTTATTTTATTTTAGTGTTGGGATAATTCCCGTATGTGAGTTGTGAGTTTTCGGAACTAGCTTACCAATGAGAAGAAGATACAAGAAACTAATGGGGTTCACACAAGAATCTAATGGGGTTCACACAAGAAACTAATGGGGTTCACACAAGAAACTCATGGTATGCAACAAAAGAAACTCATGGAATTTAACACAAGAAACTAATGGGGTTCACACAAGAAACTAATGGGGTTCACACAAGAAACTCATGGTATGCAACAAAAGAAACTCATGGAATTTAACACAAGAAACTAATGGGGTTCACACAAGAAACTCATGGGGTTCACACAAGAAACTCATGGTATGCAACAAAAGAAACTCATGGAATTTAACACAAGATACTCATGAGGTTTCACACAAGAAACTCATGGGATTCACAATAGAAACTCATGGGGCTCACAAAAACAAAATCTTGAGATTCAACACAAAAAACTCATATGATTCACACTAGAAACTCATGGGGCTCACACAAGAAACTCATGAGGTTCAAAACAAGAAACTCATGGGCTTCACACAAGAAACTCACGAGGTTCACACAAGAAACTCATGAGGTTCCACACAAGAAACTCATGGGATTCACACTACAAACTCATGGGGCTCACACAATGAACTAATGGGATTCAGCACAAGTAACTTATGGGGTTCAACACAAGAAACTTATGGGGTTCAACACAAGAAACTCATGAGGCTCATACAAGAAACTTACAGGGTTTAATACAAGAAACTCATAAGGTCAAACTCATAATGACAATGAGTTGCAACTGCAAAATTGAGTTCGTGTTTGTTTTGTAATCAAATATTTGGAATTTTTTAGGTATTTTATTTTATGTAGGTACTAGCTTTTGCGTGCGATTTCGTCCGCGTAAAAGTCGAAAATGTACCAAGGAATCACGTTATTCCATACAAACTTTGCCGCCCTTTTTCACCTCCTAAGCGGTAGAATTTCGAATAATCCTTTTTATCACAGTTGCTCATAAAGTGGATCTTATTAAACCGCTTTTAGGATCGGAATGCAACGTATTATACACGCGTGCGATAAAAAAAAATCCAACTAGTGCTAAAATAATACGCTATCCCGATAAGTTAAATACGTATCTTACTGCTAATTACATATTAGGTAGATGAAACATTCTTAATTTATCTGGGTTATACTGTTTTGATGTATAGAAAAAAGGTACCTACCATCAAAGAGTTTTTAAGCTTTGCTGGCTTAAAACTCTTTGTTGGTACCTTTTTTCTTCTTTTCAAAAGGTTGTCTCTAAAGTCTGATAACGAACGATAATTTTACGTGATAACGTCTTTGAAAACAATTAAAAATTGAGTTTTGTTTTTATTTTGTTTTTTCTTTAGGTAAATTATTATATTTTTTCCTTACCATTATATTGTTTTTACCGCCGACGCAAAAACAAATGAAAAAAACCCTAAAAAATATTGTATGTCAGACGAGGCTATATAGGTTAAAAGTCTTTTGCCTAGCCTTTCGGGAGTGTAATTAACAATAAATAGTAAACATAACCTAAAATTCTTAAAAACTTTTTATTATTTTAACAAGTCTTTTTTTATTCGCAACTGTGATAAAAAACGTCGTACGATACAGGTGTGGATTGATCATTCCATCTCGGCTTTTGCCACGCTCGCGTTCCGCTCGCGCGTCATAGACCGCCTCTATGGAATGATCAACTTTCCACACTTGTATCGCAATGTACTATTCTTATCGGATGCCTACGTCATCTTTTTTTATAAGTCCATGCCTAAGTCACACAAATAACACAACCTCTAAGTTTCAGGTCTCTACGATCAGCGCTTTAGGCTGTGCGTTGATCCGTCAGTCAGTCATTCAGGACAAAGCATTTTATATGTAGGTATGTATTAAATAAAAGAAGTTGTAAAACCGTGTGCCGACATTAAGACAACCTAGTTACGTTTCGATGACCTAAGTCTTATCGGGCCTGTCTAATTATGAAGAGTTCTTCGATCCAATTTCTACGCGAGTGTTAGGTGCTGTTGCTATGGGTATCGGTAGTGCGTTACTAGGGCATTGTAATCATACCTACTTTATTACCTAAAGGCGGTAATTTTTGTGATACTAGCTGAGCCCTGCGGTTTTACTTGTCGCATTTTTTTTAAGGGTTATTGTTTTCCCCCAAACACAGAATATTAATAACTACGTAGTATTTTAAAGACCTTTTTTGCCTCTTAAGAGGTCTAAATTCTAAAAATATTTTCTTAAATTTTTTTCTTTTCTTAAATATTTCCCTACGTCCTTAAAGAAACCGTTATGCGAAGTTTCAGAAGTTGAATTAACCCTCTTAAGAGGATATGTACCCGGCGCTCTCTCCATACAAATGTAGTCGACTGTTTCCTTCCTGGATAATGACATTAGAGAAAATATTTTGCAGCATAAAACTTCTAACTGCCATGACCATGGCTCTATGTCTTATTTTTTATATATAAGTATTTTGTTTTTTTAACTCTTACTTTCTATGACAGTTATAGGTTTTATGATGGTTCTTTGCAACAAAAATATTTGTGTTAGTGTCATTATCCAGGGAGTCGACTGCGTTTGTATGGAGAGAGCGCCGGTACCTTTCATTTTAAGGGTTCAAGTTTGAAAAACCCTGCACTTTACAAAAAACACACTCTTCAAATGTCATGTCTCTAATACCAGCTGTTTAATCTGTGCATTAATATGATGTCAATACAAAACCGAACTTAATCAAGAGGATATGTCCAGAGCGTAATCTTAATTATTTCTAACAAAAATGTAATCTATAAAATATATACTTAAGGTCCTGACTGAATGACTGACTAATGTCAAATAAAATAAAATAAATCACTCTCACTACATAGTATAAAACAAAGTCGCTTTCTCTGTCCCTATATCCCTATGTATGCCTAATTCTTTAAAACTACGCAACGGATTTTGATGCGGTTTTTTTTAATAGATAGAGTAATTCAAGAGGAAGGTTTATATTATGTATAATACATGCATAATATAGCTGTGGAAAGCCGGGGCTATATAAAATAGGTAGAAAGAGAAGTATAGATGTTATATAAAGTAGACATCCCATCATCATCATTAGGGGACTAAGACAGGATTTAAAAAAAAATACATTACAACTTCTTTTCATTGAGCAGTCGGGTAAAAAAAGCAATTAATCAAATTAACTTCTTTAAAATATTGTTTTCCCACAGACCTTGAAACCACACGTGACAAAAACATTTCAAAACAACTAAGAGTAAAATTTCCGACATGTGACGTTTGAATAAAATTAATTCTATTACAAAACTATGACGAAGTTATATTTGGGTTTTGAATATTATTTTTATCATTGATTTCTTTTGGAGTTGTCCCAAAGCGTAAGCAATTGATGTTTTTATTTGCTAACGTATATTACAAAATAACAGGTTTTTTTACGACATCTGTCGCACAATGTTATGGTCTAAAGATCTCCGCTCACTGTAAGTGTCAATTGTCATATGGCCCCACTACATGATGGCCCATCACTGGACCAGCGAGATGGCCATGAGATGGTTGAAACGGAACTATACACGATGGCCACGTTCAGCCATCGTTGCCCACTTCCTTTGATGTGCGATGAAAAACCGAACCATAAGCCATCAGCCACCACTACGCCCTCATGCTGGCCCATTTTAGTGGACCAGCATGATGGTCCATCATGTATGCCATCAGATGAATGGTTTGAGAATTAAACGTTCGTATTTTAACCGAATTTAAATACAAGGAGGTATTTTTTTAATTTTTGTAACCTCAGAAACAGAACTCAGTCATTTAACAATCGATATAAAAATCCCTTTTTTTAGGATTTCGTTGCTCAAAAGGTAAAAAATTTAACATTCTAAGATCACTTTCTTGTCCGTCTGTTTTTAAAAGGATGTAAGTACCTAATTTCAGATTGGTTTCGGAGAAATATTAGTTCTGTAGTTTGGTTTCTCTGAATCTAAATTACTGAAAAAAAAAAATGTACTTCACGTTAACGAAATTGCGTAGGTAAATAATATTTTTTTAGAAACCTTGAAAACAGCGTAATAGACCCAGAATACCTAATAATTAATGAGTATAGATATGCTGTAATTAACAACGATAAATACTATTAAAAAAACAACGAACTAAAAGTAAATTAGGACAGCACAAACTAATTAATTCTAACTATTATTAACATAGATACATGTTACACACTCATATATAAACTAATAGAGATATCACGAATACGAATTTTGCCGAAATTCCGAGTATTCGGCTAAGCTCTCAGCCGAAAACCGGTGACACTTAGTACATTTCGTAATCCTTGCAAGTGACGGTCAGAAAACGCAAAACAGTATTCAAGCCTAGCAGAATAAGCTATGATTTATTTATCATCTCCTGGTAGTAGTGAGCAGCCATTTTCGGAAGCAGGAATCATTTCTATGAAAAATCTCAACCTTTATGTGGAAAAACTCAATACATCCTAATTTCGCTTAGTGACATCACGCTTCAAAATGATGTTTTGCTTTGCATGATTCCTATTGAATAAAATAATTTTGACTTTAAAATTTGCTAATAACAAAATGCTGGTTTTTTTTGGCTTAATATTCATCATAACTTACCACTGATAAATTTTAATTATTAATTATACTGATTTATTCTTGAAATAATTATTTTGGCTATTTTATTCACTTTTCGGTATTCCAAATAGTGAAAATAAAATGCTTGTCTGTAAAGTCGGTTTACGGACGATAATATTACGTGATAACGTCATAAAAACTCTTTTGTATCGTTGACATTTTCATTTTGTATACTTTAATACATTGCTATGATTACGTTGTTAATAACGGTAACATGACATGACGTTAAACTTATTTGTGAGTGCAATTGTTCATCGATTTAGAAGAAGACGTTATCACGTCATAATTAACCTAATAGGCCGAATGCCGAATAGTAGCCGAATATTCTTGACATCTCTATAAACTACTGTTTATTTTTCATATTACGATGTTATGTAGGCCTAGAAAGGTATACTTATTCCGGGTTCGATACCCAGCTTCGTTTCAAAGGTCAATGAACCACTGAAACTGAAATATCGTTAGGGCATATGACCTGTAGTGGCCGAATTAGGGGCCAATCGACAGATGTTAGGAAATTTATTGTACCATTTCATTTTTACTGATTTCTGTAACTGCTGATCTAAATACGATTTAGTACGAACGTGATTTGATATTTTTTTTTATTTGAACCTTAAATGGTGTCGAAAATTGGAACACGGAAATGGTACGATTGGTTTTTCTTAAGGTCTATGATTTAGCACATGAAAGAAATAGGAAAATATTTTTTGTAAATATTTGCACAAAAGCAAACAAAAAATATAGAAACAAAAAATTCAAAATGACCCCCTTAATCATAAACTTTTAATAAGCTTTCTTACTAAAGAGAGAAAGAAAGTAAATAAAAAAAAATACATTTTAACAATTAAATGTTTTTTACAATAACATTTTAACAATTAAATGTTTTTCTTTTCACTTTACTAATACAAAAAAAACAGATCGTATGAAAACTATTAGAGTTAATTAAAACGAGATATTTGCCTTATTTTTTGGTTTTATTTATAAAAACCGTTTTAAAATCGTGTGATTAAAAGAATTGAAGACCAAAAATGATCCTCAAAATATGACACGAAAAAACTTCGTCCAAAAGTTTGTTGTATGATCGTATTTGGACCACCAAATACGATCATCCAACAAACTTTTGGACGAAGACTTTTACATTTAACAACAATTTAAGGATAGATAAAATAGTTTTATGTCTACTGAAAACTCGATGGCTGAAAACAGGTTATTTTTTCAGGCAAATTAAATTAGACCTGTTACACTTTCGCTGAAGTAAAATAAGGAATTTTCTAAATATAAAAACAAACTATGACTAGCATAACGAGTAGCATCTTTAAGGTCAACGACATAAGACTGACAGCTAGTGTTGAATAGATAATTGTATGAAAAAATGTTGTTTTTATCAAAATTTTCTAAACAGGGTAGGTACGTCGGGTTTAAATTTCTCAAAAAAGATGCCTTCTTTATATAAGCATCAATAGTTTTATTATTCCAAAAAAAAAATATATAACCTAAAGTATGTAATGACTTTTAATTCATATATTATTTACACATTTAAAAAAGTTACCGAATATTTATGGTAATAATCTTATCGTTCTTTTTTTAAATGTTGCTTGTTGGTTGTACAAATAAAGTTTTTCAATCTATAAGTCTAAATACAAGGTTAATTTTACAATAAATTAAGTACAGAAAAAAAAGCTAAAATGTTTTTATTCGAAACACCGTAATCGGAGAATTAGAGAGAAACTAGCTGTTTATTTATTTTATATTTTATTATCTTAGGAATACCTACAGAAAATACAAATCAGATGGCCAATATCAGGTAACCGGGAAGTGGATCAAAATTAAGTTGCAAGCTTTTAAAAAAGGTAATCAGGGGCCCTACGATATCAAAACTAGAATGAAACTAGATTAATAGCTATTTCTTTTTGTATGTATTTTTCAGTCTTAATCAATCATAAAGCCTAGCGTCATAAATTCATAGAGTCACACTCCTCCCTCATAGACCATAGTTATCGATGATGCAACATTCTGTTTTGGTGAGATCAACGACCGGCCGGCCGGCAACCTTGCTCAGCCGACCTTGTGCCACCAGGTCGACGACACCGCTGTATTTTCGGGACGTTTTTCTTCGGAAAGTTCCCTATTGACCACCCAACTAGACCCCTATTTAACTAGACGTTGTAAGTTATGCAGAGTTCAAAATTAACTGGTTAGAAAAGAGGGCAATGTTTTTTGCGTACTCACGCCTAGAGTTGATAGAACTTTGGTTTTCGAGAAATGGTATGATTAGAAATGTATATGTAATTAGTTTTCATTTACGTTTTAATATATTTTGGGATTTTGTTTTTTGACGTGATAACGTCTAATAAATTGATGGAACATCTGCATTCACACAAAAGTGTCATGTTACGGGAACACGACGCTTCATGTTTCGGTAACATGACGCGTCCGTTCCCTCTAGGAAACAAGAGTATTTAATACTACTATCGCTCATTTGTGCTTGTGTAAAAAAGATAATAAAGCAAAAAAAGGAAAAAAAAAATATAGGAGAATAACAAAAAAACTAAATTTTTCATCGTTTTCTTATGACGTCATCATTATTTATTCGTCCGTAAACCGACTTTACAGACAACCATTCGTTTTTTTGTTGATATTTATTTTGTTTATCGTGGGACAGTCACTAACGAATTTCAGATTGGAAAGGCTCATTCATTGAAAAATGATATCATTTATTGAAATTGTGTGTCTGGGATGTGGAAGGTTGCGGGTTTGATTCCCGCCATTGAACTAATATGGTGTGTAAATTAAGACTTGTTTCAGTATACACAGTATTTATTTCCTAAAATAAATATTTAAGTATTCTATCAATTGTTTGGTTACCTTAATACAAGCCTAGTTTCTTAGCTTGGAGCTAAGTGGCGCTGTGTGCAATGGTCCTGCCATATTTATTTATAAACTGACATTAAGCATAATTAAAATGACATAATAATATAATAATAAAAGCACGCTTCAAATTATCTAAATTCATTCCGACACCAACATTTTTAAACGCTAAAGATATCACACTTAGTAACTAAAAGAAACGAAAACAATAAATTATCTCTAATTATAAATTAAACAAAGTTACCTAACCGCTATTATTTTAATTATTTTTTCATCATAGTGTCATCTTAGTGTAATAAATACTGTAATCCTACCACGAGTTTTTTACGCACTCAATCAAACGTACGGTATTGAAAGAAAAAAAAAGAAAGAAAAAAAAGGAAAAAAAAAGAAAGAAAAAAAGAGGAAGAAAGAAAGAAAAATCAATTTACTCCAACAAAAATTATATCGCGATTACAAAAAGGAAATCGACTAAGCTTAAAGCGCTGCACAATAAACGTTGGTTTTGAGCCGATTTCATAAGTAGCTCAAAATAACCTCGAAGACAGTTTTTTGAAGAAAAAAAAATGGGTGCGTGTACTTATTTACGCGCGTGAGAAGTTATACTTCTTTGGCATCATTAAGAAATAATTTTCTTATAAAAATTTAATTGTAAGATTTGAATTAAATACGAACAATATAAATATTATATGAAACTATTTACATACAAAATCGCCTTTTCACTATAAATGAACTTTTCTACTTTTCTGCTTTGTTCTGTTTCTTTTGTCCGAAATAATCTTTTCACTATCACTATCACTACAATGACATAGTATAAAATAAAGTCACTTTTCGCCGTCCCTATGTCCCTTTGTCCTTTGTATGCTTAGATCTTTAAAAGTACGCAACGGATTTTGATGCGGTTTTTTTAATAGATACAGTGATTCAAGAGAAGGGTTTATATGTATAATACATGCATAATATAGCCGTGCGAAGCCAGAGCGGGTTGCTAGTTTACCTATATAAATGGCCTATCGTTTTAGTTAAAAAAATATGTGGAGCTTAATATTTCGATGTTGTTTCAAACACCATTTTCAACGAGATTGGAGTTTGCGAATAGATCTCGACTAATAGAGGCGTCCGTATTGTGGTCCTTTCGCGGGTGTTTGCACAAAATCATGATAAATATCACAATCTAAATAACATTTAAAAAAATACGATGGTGGTATATTTACCATGTTTTTTTTTCCTATTAATTTTTTGTTTTTATTATTTTTTTTTATTTTATTAACTTTTGTTTTAGTGCTTTTATGTTTGTTACTACTTTTCTGATTGTCTTATGTCGTGTGCTTGTCCAAATAATTTTAAATGTTTTCTTTCTTCTTTCTTTTCTTTCTTTTTAAATAACTTTAGTAACTCATGGTAAGGCTTCTGTTTCATACAACCAGCGAGTATATAACGCAATGGATTGCGGCAACGGCTAACGAAAGACAACCGAATGTTGCTCAAATAATCCTTGAAACTCTGAAGTAATATTAAGCTTGAAATTGTTTAATCTTACAAATCTTGCAGTTTATAAAATGACAAAACCGAAAAATTGCAGAAAATTGTTTGTTTCCAAACGGTTTTAGTGATTAGCAGAGCAATAGTAGGCTAGAGGACTTTTGATTGGTCGATTTTACTGGTCGTTAACTTTGAGAGGATTACATTTTTTTTTAGGACAATCCGCACATCGCCATCTAGACCCAAGCTAAGTAACTAGACTTGTGTTATGGGTGCTAGACAAAGGATATACTAATTATATACTTATAATACATAGAAACAACCAGACCACAGACAGATAACTAAGCATAAATACGTGTCTGAGGCGACAATCGAACCAGCGACCCGGTGTTTGGCAGTCCGGCATTGTGACCATTGTGCCAACTGGGTCGTCATTTTGACGTGATAACATCTAATAAATTGATGGAACACCAGCATTCACAAAAAAGTGTCACGGTAATATTGTGTGACGTCATGCGTTATGGTAATATGATCAGACGCGTCATGGTCACTTAGGAAACAGAGTATTTAATAATAATATCGCTCATCTGGGCTTGTGTTATGGTGTGATGAGTGACGAAAAGAAGACGTATTTGTAGGAAAAAAGGAAAAAAATATAAAGGAAAAACAAAAAAAAATCTCAATTTTTCATCGTTTTGTTAAGACTTTATCACGTAAAATTATCGTCCGCAATCCGTCTATACAGACAATCCTTTTTTTAATATATGTTTTTGTTGTGTTCATATTCTCCATTATTTTTCGATTATAAATCCAATGCGTCTAGTAACAGCTTTTCCTCTTTTCTTTTTTCTCTCACGCTTCTCATTACCGCTTTTTCTTACTCTACTTTTCTTTTAATTGGTTGATCAAAAATGTTCAGTCTGCATTTTTTCATTGTTGCGCTTATTCTGAAATAAAAAAGGTAACATAAAACTAACAATTTGACACATTATTAATAAAATGGCGAAAATAATCGTAATATCTTAATATATATAAATCTCGTGTCACAATGTTTGTCCTCAATGGACTCCTAAACCACTTAACCGATTATAATAAAATTCGCACACCATGTGCAGTTCGATCCAACTTGAGAGATAGGATAGCTTACATCCCGATATTCCCACGGGATCGGGAGTTACGCGGGTGAAACCGCGTAGGGCAGCTAGTAGTACTATATGAATCTTTTTAGTTAGTACTAGCAACCCGCCCCGGCTTCGCACGGCTATATTATGCATGTATTATACATATAAACCTTTTTAGAGATTTAAGCATGCAAAGGGACATAGGGACGGCGAAAAGTGACTTTATTTTATACTATGTAGTGAAGTGATGGATGATAGTGATAATTTCGTTCGACCATATAGTAAGTAGAGTGGTTGGGAATTTTAATTCCTAACTGACCAACCAAGTGAACAATTTAGGTGATTTGTAGAGAATCGGGTTAGAATGTCGTAGTGTTGTAGACCCTTCGTAGACGTCCCTACGATCTATAAGGAATCGTCTACGATCGTAGTCTCTCGTAGACTATTCGTAGCACATCCTGAATTTCTCTATTTTCATATTGAGAGATTTAGATGCATAAAAAACAAAATAAAATAGGTACCTACCTACTTACCTACATTCCCGTTGGCTCTAATTTATTGGGGTGAATGGGAAGTAATTACTTTATATTTATATTTCCAGTTATTATCAGACGACCCAGTTGGCATAATGGTCACCATGCTGGACTGCCAATCACAGGGTTGCGGGTTCGATTCCCGCCTCAGACAAGTATTTATGCTTAGATATTTGTCTGTGGTCTGGTTGTTTTTATGTATACTAAGTATATATTTACAAAAAAACAGTATATACTTAAGTAGTATATCCGTTGTCTAGCACCCATAACACAACTCTAGTTACTTAGCTTGGGGCTAGATGGCGATGTGTGAAATGTCCTGCAATATTTATTTATTCACGATCCAACCAGAAAATTTGTCGTAGACAATAAAATCTATTTTTCCGAAAACTATTAATAAATACTTTGTCATAGGTGAACGTAACTTTACGTGGGTGAAGAATTGAAGATCACCTTTTTTCCATTGCGTCATAACATTCCAAGAAAACATAAGGTACATGACCTAAGTACAGCATGCGTCATAAGTCCACTATCAGTGTGCTACAATAATACTATAAACAAGTATTAGTGTTGTAGAATTGTAGTATACCTACTTGTTCTACTTTTACAATTAAGACTTCTTTGTGCAGTAAAGAAATAGAAGTAATTTTATATTATTTTGTATTTTGTTTTAACTGTCACTCTAAAATAAACTAGTAACAAAGCAACATCTTTAATTTATTTATAATTAGCTCAAATAGTATTTTACAACACGTTATCAGCACGAAAAGCAAAATATTTTAAAGATTATCAATAGTGCTTGCTGATGTGAATATTTTTAGTGTCAAAATCGTTTTTCGTTTGTATCGAAAATGTGTGATGGTGACTCCAATAGTGGAATGAATTATTCTTCGTCAATACCAGCGTCGCTCATACTGTGCAATAAAGATGGCTACATAAAATGGAAGTTTAAGATGCGCAATTATTTAATCCACGAAAATCTTTGGAAAACAGTAAGTGGCTATGGCGAAGATGATACTACCTCTGCTTCGATGAAAATACGAAACGATGAGAGAGCATTAGCTAAAATTTGCCTTACCGTTGATGGGACAGCAATGACCCACATTCGTAATGCTAAGACTGCTTTAGAAGCTTGGAATGCTTTACAAGATGCATACGAAGATAAGGGGATGGGCAGAAGGCTGGCATTAGAAAGGAAGCTATACAGACTCTCACTTGATCATTTTCAGAATATAGAGATGTATATCAATGTGGTTCTTAGTACAGCTCAGGATTTGGCTGATATTGGCAAGGTAATAGATGATGCTTCGATTGCAGCCATTTTGCTTAGAGGACTTGGTCCGAAATATGAACCACTTGTAATGGCTCTTGAAAATAGTAATATAGAGGTTACCACTGATATCGTAAAGAAGAAACTGTTGAACGAAATGTCCAAATGTGACTCTACAATACAAGTTTTTGAAACAACTAGCCAATCAAAACAACATTTAAATCAAAACACAAGTATTGAAAAAGTTGTTTGTTATGAATGTAAGAAACCGGGTCACAAAAGACCACAATGCCCTTTGCGTAAAAAGAAAAACATAAAACAACACGCACTAGGAACGTCTTGTGGGTCTACAAGTGACGTATGGTTGGTCGATTCTGGATGTTCAAGGCATATGACATCAAGAAGAGATTGGTTTAGGGAGTTGAGGACAATGGACAGCGGTATAACTGTTACAGTAGCAAACGGTCATATGATATCATGTAGTGGAGTTGGTGATGTATCTATTGAAACTACTAGTGTTATAGATAGTATTAACGATGTAGCGTATGTACCTGACTTAAAGAGTAACCTTATTTCTGTCAAAAAGGTTGTTGACAAGGGCTTCATAGTACTTTTTGATAAAACAGGTTGTAATTTTTATAAATATTCTGATTTCTCTTTCAAAGGTAATGCTGTTCTACATGCTTCTGTTACTAGTGGTGGACTGTACTCACTGGATTGTAGTACGAAAATTACTCCATGTATCTTAACCGCAAACGATGTGCAATCTGACTATCTCAGTAGGTACCAACTTTGGCATAAAAGATTAGGACACCTTTGTAGGATAGGAATGGATCAATTAAAAAGAAGTCATATGGGCGTCGACTATACTGCGATGGATAAAGGTAAGTGTATTGCTTGTGTTGAGGGCAAACAGGCGAGGAAGCCTTTTAAATCAGTAGAATACAAAAAGGCTACTTCGAAATTAGAGTTAATTCACTCTGACTTGTGTGGACCATTTTCTGTTCCTTCATTTCAAGGAAATAAGTATCTTTTGATTTTCGTTGACGATTTTACGCGTATGATTTTTCCGTATTTTATTTCTTCGAAAGCAGAAGTTAAAGACAAGTTTGTTTGTTTCCAAACGTTGATAGAAAGACAAACTGGTGCTCAAATAAAAATATTGAGAACGGATTGTGGTAAGGAATATGTAAATAAGGAATTAACTGATTATTTATCGTCAAAAGGAGTAACTCATGAGACTACTGCAGGATATAGTCCTCAGTCTAATGGCGTAGCTGAGCGTACCAATCGTTCTATTGAAGAAAAAGCACGTTCTATGCTAGCTGACAGTTCACTTTCAAAAGCTTATTGGGAAGATGCTTTTAGGACAGCGGTTTACTTGAAAAATAGATCGCCACATCGCGCTTTAATTAGGAAGACTCCATATGAAAAATGGTACGGACAAAAGGGAGATCTCAGCCATTTGCGTGTTTTTGGATGTCGGGCACTTATTCAAGTTCCAGCCTGTCATAGACAGAAATTAGATATTAAAACTAAAGAAGTTATCTTTTTAGGATATACAGATGATCCTAATACTTTTTTCTTTAGGGATGCTTCTAACCCTCGGCATGTACAGAAGTCCAGAGATGTGACATTTTTTGAAGATCGTTTTACACAACTTAAAGGTAATGTTGTTGAATCTACTAAGCCAGAACCTATCATTATGTTTGATGACGTTTTACAGAATGAAATGGTGGTAACTGATGATAGTCAACAGGACGATAACACGGTTGAACTTCAAGAAAATTCTGTACCATGTAGTGATGATGAAGTAGATTATAATTCGGCTGAATCTGAGGGCCCTACTAGTCCTGAACGAAATGTTATAGAGGTAAGCAGGTATCCTACTAGAATTCGTAAGCAACCGGATTTTTATGTTGCAAATTTATTATCAGAAACTGATAATATGTGTGAGCCGAAATCTTACTCAGAGGCAGTGAATTGTGATGATGCTGATGAATGGCGTTCTGCGATGAACAATGAATATGATTCGCTCATGAAGTTGAAGACTTGGAAGCTTGTTGATAAGCCTATAGGTAATAAGAAGGTTATACCTTGTAAATGGGTCTACAAAGTAAAGAAAGATGCTCACGGTAACATTTTGAAGTATAAGGCTAGACTTGTGGTGAAAGGTTTCAAGCAGGTAGAAGGAATAGACTACAATGAAACTTTTGCTCCTGTTATTCGTCATTCTTCACTCCGTACTTTATTCGCCTTAGCTGCTGAATTAGACCTAGAAATGAGGCATTTGGACGTCGACACTGCTTTTCTTAACGGAGAACTTGAAGAGGAAGTTCTTATGGAACAACCACAGGGTTTTGTGGAGAAAGGCCGTGAAAGTAAAGTTTGCCTACTGCAGAAATCGTTGTATGGGCTCAAACAGGCACCCCGAGCATGGAATATAATGTTGGACAAAACCTTATCCAAGATTGGTATCATCAAAACTCCTTCGGAACCATGCGTGTATAAAAAACTTTATGGTCAAGAAATTGTCATTTTGGCGGTATATGTCGATGACATAATTGTCTTTTTCAAAAATGACATGACCTTTCAAAGCGTCAAGAAATGTTTACAAAATATTTTTAATATTAAAGATTTAGGTCCTTTATCCTATTATCTTGGAATCAATATCTCAAGAAAGGATGGTGAGATTAAGGTAAATCAACGTACTTTTATTTTGAATCTGTTAAAAAGATTTAACATGGAAAACTGTAAGTCGTTTGATACACCGTCTAGTTTAAAGAAACTTGATGATGGAATAATTGACGAACGAGAGTCTTTTCCATATCAAAGTTTGATTGGATGCTTAATGTTCCTATCAGTAAATACTAGGCCTGACATAGCTTATCAAGTTAGCTATTTGAGCCAATTTAATACCAAATATAACAAAGAACACTGGTTAGCTGCAAAGAGAGTGTTGCAATATTTGAAGGGTACAATCGATTACACTCTTACTTACAGGATGGTTGGCGATTATCTTAAAGCGTATGTCGATGCAGACTGGGCTAATTGTACGAAAGATAGAAGATCCTATACTGGGTACTGTTTTATGTTAGCTGGTAGTCCTGTAGCTTGGCAAGCGAAGAAACAGTCAACTGTAGCTCTGTCTTCAACGGAAGCCGAGTATATGGCTCTAGCGGCAGCTGCTAAAGAGGCCTGTTATCTTAAAAGTTTCATTTTGGATGTAACTGGTAAGTCTGACACAGTGATTTTGTTTAACGATAGTCAGAGTGCGCATAGTTTAGTGCTTAATCCAGTTCATCACAGAACAAAGCATATTGATACAAAATATCATTTTATAAGAGAAAAAGTGTGTGACAAAACAATTACGATTGATTATGTACGGTCAGATTTAAATTATGCGGATGTGTTTACAAAACCTTTAGGCAAGGTTGCTCATAAGAGATGTATACATGGTATTAGCCTAGGTTAAGTAATTTCATTTTTTCTTTTATTATGTAATGATTAGGTATTTTTGTTTGTTTGTGTTCTTTCCCAGAGTCTTAATTGAAGGGTGGTGTTGTAGAATTGTAGTATACCTACTTGTTCTACTTTTACAATTAAGACTTCTTTGTGCAGTAAAGAAATAGAAGTAATTTTATATTATTTTGTATTTTGTTTTAACTGTCACTCTAAAATAAACTAGTAACAAAGCAACATCTTTAATTTATTTATAATTAGCTCAAATAGTATTTTACAACAATTAGACTTACGACCTTCTTCAAATAGACGTTACACACAAACATTAATACTTGAATTAAAAGTACTCATTGTGATTATTATTTTTAAAATGTTAGCTATGTATTTAGTTGTGTGAGTGGTATAAGCCGCCACCCGCTACACCAACCGACGTGGGTTCGATCCACAGGTTACGTTGTTATAATGTTCAAATAGTGCTGCACAGGATTGTAAACGTTACGGTGCCAGTGGACTTTTGACCGTGGATCCCCCTAACGATCCCCCAACGAAAACGCGCCCTCCTGTTAAGAACTTTTCACGATTAACCGTCCCCCTGGACTAGGGGGCCGATAATCATTGATTTAATATAAAATTTCAAGGTCTGACGGACCCCCAGGGGAACCGTTAAGCGCTGAAGTATATTATTATTAAATTATGCAATACATAGGTAAATACATTGAGAGAGCGGTTGTAGCCCATTGGTAGATATCTCGACTTTAATTCCGAAGGTCGTAGGTTCAAATCCCGGCCGTGCACCAATGAGTTTTTCTTAAGAAAAATGTATTTGCGCTAATTGACATTGCTCTTATACGTTGAAGGGAATCATCGTGATGAAATCAGCCGCTTCGTTGGCTCCAGATGTATTGAAAAGTTCTATCCCCTGGACATGCTCGACTAAGCTGAGAGGGTAGTAGGTGCTTGGCAAGCATACTCCATCCTCACGCAAAAAGGACCCAATTAAAAAGAGTCTAATTGCGGAAAACATAAATAAATTACGTGTCTCGTTGTTTGTGCGCGATGGACTCCTAAACTACTTAACCGATTTTAATCAAATTTGCACACCGTGTGCAGTTTGATCTAACTTGAAAGATAGGATAGCTTACATGTTAATTTATCCCGATATTCCCACGGGATCGGGAGTTACGCGGGTGTAACTGCTTAGCGAATATAAATCACTACTTATTATAAAACAAAGTCGCTTTCTCTGTCCCTATGTCCCTATATCCCCATGTATGCTTAAATCTTTAAAACTACGCAACGGATTTTGATGCGGTTTTTTAATTAATAGATAGAGTGATTCAAGAGGAAGGTTTTTATGTATAAAACATGCATAATATAGCCGTGCGAAGCCGGAGCGGGTCGCTAGTACAAATATAAATACAAAATAAGGTACATGACCTACGTACATATAAACTAGAAAACATATAAATTGTGCAATACATATGTAAGTATATTGCCGAAAATTTGCCGGGCAATGAACTTTACCTACACACACAGACAAAAAGCGTACGTACTACACTGTAAAGTTTTCCTATACGCATATAAACACAGATAAATAGAGGTCCCTTATTGGCTGTTTAAGATGTGTGGGTGAAGTTTAATGAGGACAGATGGGATAGCAGTTTACTTTTTAATTTGCAGCCTATTTTTTTGTTTGTTTGATTATTTTGTTTACGTCAGAAATGATAAAGCGGTGTCGCAATTTTTTTTAAAGATAAGATAAGAGACTAGACTGTAATAACCTTAGTTATTCTAGTTTTTCTTGGCTATAAAACAAAGCCAATTTTTCTTCAAAGGTTGCCTGGAAGAGATCGCTTTTAGCGATAAGGAAATTGTGCCGTTTTGTAAGGTATTATTGTTTTTGTAGCAGAATGTATGTTAGAATTAAGGTTTAATGTGGTACATTAAAGAGTTTAACTATTTATCTATCTATCTTCAAAAATGGAGAGGTTTTTAATTTCGATGTGTTTTAATGTTTATATTTTTAATAAGGACTCTTCACAGCTATTCTGCTTAAAAAAATAAACGATGATATTTTTTTTATGTGTTTTTCGAAATGCTTTTAAACCGAGTTTCTTGTTACTACTATACTATCCGAATGCTCATGTTTAAAACGGACTAAAATTAATAGAATTATTACAAAAAATGATTCTAAAGACTTTAAAAAGACTAGAAACTCGTCTTAAAAGCATTTTGAAAAACTCATTTAAAAAATTATTATAGTTTATTTCTTAAAGTATAATCCACGGACATACATAAAAATATATATTATATAAATATTTTAATTTATTGATATTATTGATTATTTTATTATTTAATTAATTGTACCTACTTTTTCTGTAACTTGTGTGTGTAATAAAGCGTTCTATCTATATATCTATCTATATTAATACGCGACGAATTGAGAACCTCCTCCTTTTTTGAAGTCGGTTAAAAATATCTGTGAAGAATCCTTATTAAAAATGTAAACATTAAAACACAACGAATTGAGAATCCCTCCTTTTTTGTAGTCGGTAGAAACGAAAAATTGTTTTAGTTTGTTTTATAGCCAAGAAAAACTAGAATAAGAAATCGAAATCTATGAATGTAGAAAAATCATTAAGGAATAGAAAAAAGAAAAATAGTACAAGAAATACACACAAATTAATGAACTAAACAATAAATTGACATAGAAAAACAAAACGGAAATATTTCAAACATGACAAATGACAATGGATAGTTGTTAGTTACGTAAACTGGGTACAAGTCGATGATCGAGAGTTGGCACGTTCAGAGGATCTGAGAAAATATTATTCCTATTTTGTTTTATGACTGTAAACTCGTAAAAAGGTAGTTAGGTACTACCTTTTTAGTAGTTTTATAAAAACTTGTATCGTTTTGTTGGATGACGTCTGTGGGAACTTATGCTTGGATTTGACATCATCTCATCGGCAGAGCTAGCATGGCCGGAGATATTTTATCCACAGGGAAAGGACAAAATAGTCTTTCCCACTGTCAGTTTTGTCCACCCCGCAAGCATAGGCGCAAGGGTGGATATACTATAGGCGGGGAATATATGTCCACGTGTAATGTCAAATGGGGATATACTTTTATCCTTTCCCCTTTTGCCGTGCTTTGGCAGGTGGACAAAATAATTTTCTCCCTTGACAGATGACATAACGGGTCCTCGGCCCATGCTTGCCCTGCTGATGGTGGCACGATGATGAGGTCGACGCGATGTAACATGCTTGCCTAGATGGTCTTTTTAACTTTAGGATTGACGACCAGCTTTGACAAGTGATAATATCACTTTAAATATCACTTCGCAGGGTTGTATTTTTTTCATGTAGGTATATTTTGTTGGTATGAAAAATATAGACTTCCTTTTGTTTTGTATTTAGTATAAATTAAGTTACGTAACTCATTATTGTATGTCCGGGATGGACAAACTGTTGATGCCCACCTACTATAATTTATCATCTTATGGACCCAGTTTTTCAATAAATATTCTTGATTTACTAGAATTTCATAATTGACAATACAACAATTAATTAGGTACTCTTAATAAATTTTGTATTAAACATGTTTGCTGTATTAGATAATTATGGTACGAACCAGTTTTTATAAACCGACCTATACCTAGTGTTTTATTTTAAAGTGGGTTCAGTGATCCCTCCATCATTGCTATAGGGTGAACGACCTATCATCTTCATAATATGACATACATACATCTGTACATACAGACAGCCATACAATGTGCTAAATTACGTATCTGTCTGACGAATCAATAGAGATCTATTAACGGATTTTGGCGCGTAACTTTTATAACAAACTTAGTTTAAGAATACAAAATATAAAAATTTCAATTATAATAAACTACCGACCCGCTCCGGCTTCGCACGGCTATATTATGCATGTTTTATACATATAAACCTTCCTCTTGAATCACTCTATCACTCTATCAAAATCCGTTGCGTATTTTTAAAGATCTAAGCCTACGTAGGGACAGACAGCGGAAAGTGACTTTGTTTTGTACTATGTAATGAAGTACGGTGGAATTTGGGAACGACTATGCCCAGTACTGGGACAATCCAGATTAAAGAAAGTTCCTGAAACTATTAAACCGATTTTGAAATAAAATTTGGTATCTCGTATCTGACTGAAAGGACACAAAAGAAAAAAGCAGGGTTTGGAAAGTTTATGTGTAATTTTGGTAATAAAAAAAAGTGGCAGACAGACAGACGAATCTATAAGGGTTCCGTTTTTTGCCATTTGGCTACGGAACCCTAATAAACATTAAAGTTATACAAGACTTAAAAAAATATATAAAGAGAGCGACATATTATGCCATAAACATCATTTTAGTCCAAAGACATTGGGATATTTGCTTGACATATTTTTTTTTTTAAACGTGGATGTTATTAAAGTTTTTTTGGCTTTTAAATAACTAGCTGCACGTTTAAGTCCCGATCCCGCGGGAATTTTGAAATGAAAATGGATTATCCTATGTCCTTCTCCATTTTTGTAAACTACCACTGAAAATTAAAAAAAAAACCTTTATTAGAAAAACAGGTAAAGTTTACACAGAAATCCACCAAACTTTAAAGAAAGTTTGTAGCCGGAAAACTATGCCGATTTTCATTTAATACGGTCCTTTCGTTTGACCGGGAAAAAACAAACAAACTTATTTATTTTATGATATAGATAAATAAGAAGAAGAAAAAAATAAAAGATAGTTAAGAGAAGGAAAAGAAGAACAGATAGAAGATAGGATTAGGACCTACATGATTAAACAGTTTAAGCAACTTTTAATCCACACTACACAATAAAACAATAAATAAAATAAATAAATAAATAAATATTTCAGGACATATTACACATCGCCATCCAGCCCCAAGCTAAGCAACTTAATGCTTGTGTTATGGGTGCCAGATAACGGATAAACTACTTATATACTTTTTTTTTTGTAAATACATACATATTATACATATAGGAAACACCCAGAACCAGAACAAGAATTTATAACACAACTAGCTGCGCTCCGCGGTTTCACCCGCGTAACTCCCGATCCCGTGGGAATATCGGGATGTAAGCTATCCTATCTCTCAAGTTGGATCGAACTGCACATGGTGTGCGAATTTTATTATAATCGGTTAAGTGGTTTAGGAGTCCATTGAGGACAAACATTGTGACACGAGATTTATATATATTAAGATATATTGCAAATGGGTTGCCTACAAAAATTCAGTCAAGAATGATTAATGTTTTTTTTTTCTAGACTTTTCACTTGTCTGGTCAATAGACAAATTCCGTACCAATAAATACACATAATCTTTATTTTAACTTAATTTTGATCTTTGGGTATTAAGTTAAAGATAAATAAGTAGCAAAAAATATAGAAGATAGTTAAGAGAAGGATAAGAAGAACAGATAGAAGATAGGATAGAATTAAGACCTACATGATTTATTAGCGACTTTAAATCAATAATACAATGATTCAATAATCTTGCCCAAATCAATATTAAAACCCAATTTAGGTTTTAATATCAGTATTATTGATCGAAACGATAAGTGCGTTGAATTCGGCGGAGGTGATCAACCTCATGCGCAAGGTCGTCGGGACGATTGTAGATGATCTATGGTGACAGGGCAGTCAACTTGTGGATGTAAACATGTTTTTATATTGTACATATTATGTTTGTTATGTAAGGTAGAAAGCACTGTTTAGAAGTGTTCAGAAATGTGTGACTGTGGACACCTCTTTGGGGACACTTAATTAATACTTACAGATATTATAATATTGGCTCTAAAACTATTTTAACCGAGCGATATAATATAGTACATTGCGATACAAGTGTGGAAAGTTGATCATTCCATAGAGGCGGTTTATGACGCGCGAGCGGAACGCGAGCGTGGCAAAAGCCGAGATGGAATGATCAATTCACACGTGTATCGTACGACGTTTTTTATCACAGTTGCGAATAAAAAAAAAGACGTGTTAAAATTTTAATAATAAAAAGTTTTAAAGAATTTTAGGTTATGTTTACTATTTTTTGTTAATTACACTCCCGAAAGGCTAGGCAAAAGACTTTTAACCTATACAGCGTCTGACATACAATATTTTATTTGGGTTTTTTTCATTTGTTTTTGCGTCGGCGGTTAAAAACAGAATATATTAGTTCCGGGTTTCATTAAAAACAGAATATATAAAAAAAAATATTTATGTACCTAAAGAAAAAACAAAATAAAAACAAAACTCAATTTTTAATTATTTTCAAAGACGTCATTACGTAATATTATCGTTCGCAGACTTTAGAGACAACCTTTTGAAAAGAAGAAAAAAGGTACCAACAAAGAGTTTTAAGCCAGCAAGGCTTAAAAACTCTTTGGATGGTACCTTTTTCTATACATCAAAACAGTATAACCCAGATAAAGGAGATCATTCATGTTTCTAACAAAAAATACCCACAAAAAAAAATGCCGGCCAGTAATAAAAATTATTTGTATCTTGTAGAGAATAACATTTTAAACAATGTTTACTAAGGCAACAAAGAGCTACGATCAAAAATCGTTGAGTTATTTTACATTGAAAACCCAAAAAATGCATTTTATAGGGATCCGTTTGACCACTTTTAAGATCCCACTATAACTTCTGAAAGGGTTATTGGATATACCTATGTATATAAATATAATAAAAACAGACAAAACTTATCCATTTACTACTTATTTTTATATTTTTTCTGTAGTAATATCTTAGAAGTGGTCAAACGGATCTCTACAAAATGCATTTTTTTGGGTTTTCAATGTAAAATAACTCAACGATGGTTCATCGTAGCTCTTTGTTGCCTTATTAAACATTATTTAAAATGTTATTCTCTACAAGATAGAAACATTTTTTTTGTGGCCGGCACGTTAATTTTTGGGTACGATTTGAACGATGTCCTTAAGAATGTTTCATCTACTATATGTCATTAGCAGTAAGATACGTATTTGACATATCGGGATGACGTATTATTTTCCAACACTAGTTGGATTTTTTTTTATCGCACGCGTGTATTACGTTGCATTATGAGCCTAAAAGCGGTTTAATAAGATCCACTTTATGAGCAACTGTGATAAAAACACTGTTTTCATTCCCGCCAATTTTTTTTTAAATTCTTGTGGTGGCCAGTTACGTATTTGAAAAAAATCCACTTTAAAAAAATATGTTGCAATTAATAAATAAAATAAGTAAATATATAATAAATATTGCAGGACATTCCACACATCGCCATCTAGCCCCAAGCTAAGTAACTAGACTTGTGTTATGGGTGCTAGACAACGGATATACTACTTATATACTTTTTTTTGTAAATATATACTTATAATACATAGAAACAACCAGACCACAGACAAATATCTAAGCATAAATACATGTTTGAGGCGGGAATCGAACCCGTAACCCTGTGTTTGGCAGTCCGGCATAGTGACCATTGTGCCAATTGGGTCGTCAATAACGTCAATTGCAATGAGATGGTAGCAAGATGGTAAATATTTGATAGAGAATAATAGGCCTAATAGGCCTTAAAGTGCTGCAGGTGTGAAAATCTACTAAATCTTTTTTGATGAAACTTGGTACCTCTATCTCCAATCTGACTCAAATGAATAAGATAGGAATTAACAATCTATTTATTGGGTTTAAGAGTGTTTTATAGGTTCTTACGGATATGATTTTTTAATTGGTTGACTCACCCTTCGGACCTAAGTATGCGTTATTATGACAACAAATCTAAAGTCCGCAATTACTGAATTGATCTTGATGAAACTTGGTATGAGGATACATTGATTCATTGGGAATAACATAGGCTACTTTTTATCACGATATTCCCACGGGATCGACACTTACGGGGGTGCAACGGGGCGCAGCTTCACTTCACTATCACTATCACTATATAGTATAAAATAAAGTCACTTTTCGCCGTCCCTATTTCCCTTTGTATGCTTAAATCTTTAAACTACGTAACGGATTTTGATGCGATTTTTTTAATGGATAGAGTGATTCAAGAGGAAGGTTTATATGTATAATACATGCATAATATAGCCGTGCGAAGCCGGGGCGGGTCGCTAGTGTTTAAATAAAACTATCAATTTTTCAAATCAATTTTTTTCTTTAAATAATAACATTTTGTGACAACAGGATGTGTGTTTTCAGACCCTCTAATGAGAAGAAACCACAAGAAAACCTTAGGTTTTTTCCTCAGAAGGCCAATTCTCATAAATAACATTGTTGAAATTACATTTCAATATCATTTCGGTCACAAATAATACCCTCAAAGTAGCTCGAAACACCCTAAAAGTCACCTTTTTGGAAAAAAAAACTGACTTTGAGGGTATTTTTTGCAATCGAAATGCAATCGGGATGATATTTAAATGTAATTTGAACATTTTTGTAGTATTTGTTTATTGTTTTTAATGATTGTGATTTTCTTTTAGTTTTATTTGCTTTTGTTTTTATTTGTACACACATCAACAAAGTCTAGGGAACACGGCTAATATATTGTTTTTTGGGCAAAAATTGAATGTTTTTGGGTTCTTTGTCTTGAGTGTAGTATGTCAATAGAAGCGGAATTTTATATTATTTTTAATGTTGTAATTTAATTAAAGGGTTGCCATAGAAAAAAATGAAAATTTAGTATAAACACTAAAATAATGCCAAAACTGAGAAACAGATCCAGTTTATTTCAATAAAAAATCTATTGACACGTTAAAATTTATTTAAAAAAAATTATTCTTAGTAACTTTTTAGCAATCTGTTCGTCCACCTACAACATTACGGCGGCTTTAAATCAACGTGGCATACTAAGTATAGGGATATCAATCGTTGTCTGAGGAATAATTCTCTATACTCTAAAAAGTTGCATAAAGTTCTTTCTCTGTATTAAAATTTTGGGTAAAATTCCTGAAAGCTCTTCTGCCTAGCAAAGCTCACGCATATTCAATGACATTGAGATCGGCAGAATGCGCAGGCCACTCTAATACCGTGATATTGTACTCGCTGAACTCGTTCACAACCAGCCTTACGGTGTGAATGCGTCCATTATCTTGCATGAACATGAAATCTTGGTCGAGCCGCTATTGGTGGGGTATCACCATAGAGTACACAACCTTTTCACGATATTGCTCTGCATTTAAAGTGTCTCGTGCCAAAATGAGATCTGTTCTTGTTTGGGCTAACGCACATTTGCGATAGGCTGACAATCAATGGGCATGTGTTCTGGTTTCTGATGAATCTTGATTCGAATTTTATTCTCATTCAAGAAGAGCACGTGTTTTACGAGTTCCTGGTCACCGAAGTTGACTTCAGAATCTACAGGAAGTTCATCCCTACCAAAGCGGAATAATTATGTTGTGGGCTAAAATTCGTCTGGGTAAAAGAACAGATCTCGTTTTGGCACTAGACACTTTAAATGCAGAGCAATACCGTGATGAGGTTGTGTACTCTATGGTGATACCCCACCAATAGCAGCTCGACCAAGATTTCATGTTCATGCAAAATAATGGACGTATTCACACCGTAAGGCTGGTTGTTTAACGAGTTCAGCGAAATTAGTTTTCATACTAAATTTACATTTTTTTCTATGGCTACCCTTTAATTAAATCACAGCATTAAAAAGAGTATAAAATTGCGCTTCTATCGACATACAACACTCAAAACAAAAACCCAAAAAAACATAATTTTTCCCCAAAAAACTCTATTTTACCTGTTAGGGAACACAGGTAAAATAGAGTTTGTTGATGGGTGTATTTAATTGTGAATTTTTTAGTGTGAATGAATATATGACATTTTATTTGAACAATGTTATTTACGAGAATTGGCCTTCTGATCTTAAGCGACTCATTACTTTAAAGTTTTCAGTTCCTCTAGCTAGTTGAATGACACTATCATCACCCTTCACCAGTTCATTCAATCATGACGTGGTATTCGCTTGACCTAGCTAAACTTGTGGAAAATTAGAATCATCGTGTCATTGCGCAAGTTGAATGCCCCATCATGAAGATCATTAGTCAATACCGAGACAGATGGTGACGCAAACTCTAACGTCATCAGGGAAACTTTGCAATCATCAGATTGGAAATTGTGACTGTTTGTTTTACGCTCTAAATTAGGGGAATATAGAAGAAAAAGTAAAATTATAAAGAAGACAATGAATGAGAAGTAAAGCTTTTTTTGGAACGAAAGTTCCTTATCGCACGAAAGGGAGCTAGACAGGAAAAATTAAGACCAAAACTTGTAACGACACTTTTTGCATGTAAAGCAAGCCATTTATTTTCGTTTCGTCTTTCTATTTCGCATTGAACAGTGTGGTGTCGCGACGATTATTTACAAAAAAATAAAAAAATTTAAAAACAAATTATTAAAATTCCTTCACTAATTAATCGAAAGGAATTTCGTTCCATCCGGGTGTCCCTTGACACCTCTCAAGTTTTTTCAACGAGCTTATTTATGGTTCCGGCAAAAATAGATAGATAGTAGTAGAAATAGATAGTATTTATTGAAATCTACTATATAAAGAACCTCCTCCTTTTTTGAAGTCGGTTAAAAATAAGTCGGTTTTCCTTCCTGACGCTATAACTCCAGAACGCACGAACCGATTTAGATGATTTCGGTTTTGAAATGTTTGTGACGCGAGTGAAACCGCGGGGCGCAGCTAGTGACGTATAAAAACATGATTAAACCATATTTTATTTGAAAACTTCACAAAATAGGTATTTAAATAGATGTCTGAGACTCTGGGGAATCAATAGATACTTGGTAACGTGTTTTAGAGTGTTTTTCCAAATACGTTGTTTGGTAAAGACGTTATTTTTACGTCAAACAAGCTTGCATTTGACCTCAAAATTTTCAAAATAAATGTTCGAATTTCCAAAAGTCGTAGAAAAAAAGTTGTTGACCCCCTTTATCTTTTACAAAATGAATTAAATTTGGTCTCATCCTATTTTAGGATTATACGTTTCTCTTTTTTAGTAATTCAGTTGGCTTATTCAGAAAAAGTTTAGATTATTAATAAACAAAAACGTTCGATGAAGTTTTTAAGTCAAAAATATAGATATTATTCAGTTGCTAATCTTAATATATATAAATCTCGTGTCACAATGTTTGTCCTCAATGGACTCCTAAACCACTTAACCGATTATAATAAAATTCGCACACCATGTGCAGTTCGATCCAACTTGAGAGATAGGATAGCTTACATCCCGATATTCCCACGGGATCGGGAGTTACGCGGGTGAAACCGCGTAGGGCAGCTAGTTAACTTATATTTTAGGCAATATTTCTTTAAAATAAAAACAAGTAAACCTAGTTTTCCAATAGATCTTGAAAACTTTCAAAAATTATCAAAATCGGACTTCGTTTATGGGAAACGTTACCGTTTTTAGTATGAAAATTTGTGAACCACACCACTATACGAGAAGAAGAAGAAGTATGGAAATTTACAGCTGGACAGTGATGTTAAGGTGAAGTAGCCCTCAATCGCTTGCTTAATTAATATAGTTACCAATAATCCATACCTATCTGTTGAGTTAAACTGATATTTTTCTGACTTCCTTCCCTTAGTTAGTGATAAATAGGGTATTGATTTTGACCATAAATTAACATTGAACAACAATTATTACTGTTTGTGGTTTTCCTTTCATTTTATGTCATTAATGAATACGAAATTTGTTTACTGTGAATAAAACCAAAATAAATCAAATTTCGTTTTGTGTATTTACCGCTTAAGGTGAACGGGTACCCAGCTCTCTCCATACAAACGTAGTCGAATGTGTGCAAATATTTTTGGTGCATAAAACTTTAACTGCCATGATGACCATATTGACCATGCCCCTATTTTTATTTTATTTTTTTAATCTTAATTTTTATGTTAATTAGAAAAAAAAAAACATATTCATGGCAGTTATAGGTTTTATGGCACAAACATATTTGCTCTAGTGTCATTATCCAGGGAGAAAACAGTCGACTACGTTTGTAATAGTTTGTATGGAGAAAGCCCCCGGTACCCTTTCCTCTTAACGTCTCCCGTAACGGATCCCCTAGTCGAGAACTTTTTCATTATACCCCCTGGACTAGGGAAGATGATAAGCTCTAATTTAAAATGACTCTTTATTGATGCCCTTGTGTCCTATAAATCGATGAACACCGGCATTCACAAAAAAGTGTGACGTCATGCTTTAAGTTACGTTGTTGACAAGGTAACCATAGCAACGTATTGAAGTATGCAAAATGGTAATGATAACGATACAAAAGAGTTGTGACGTTTCTGTTAGTTCCCTCATTTTCCTTATATAATAAAATTTTACTATCTTTAAAGATAAATAAGTTATTTATAAATGTAAGTATACCTACTTATGTTTCCTTCATACCAATACAAATCAGCCCAAAAATTATATAACATAACGAACTTTTTATCAAATGTGATTGAACTCTAGACAAAGCTAAAACATCGTTCATTCACGTGAACCGCTCAAAGTTCATTCGCAGTTCATTCGTTCATGAGCATGTCGAAAATATACGCGAAGGTCGAACGGGCAGTCACTTGTTGCGTAATGTTATAGATTTTTTTTATTGGGCTACTTACGCGCGTGCGATAAAAACGTGTTATTTATTTATTTATATTATTTTTTTATTGTTTTTGTTATATATTTATTTTATTTTTTATATATATATATATATATATATATTTTTTTTGTTAATTTTATTTGAAGAATACACATAGGGTGATGCTGGTAACATCCCACATATCAATTTGTCTATTTATTTATTTTAATGTTTTATTTTTTATCGTTGCATTGGCTTGCACTTTGCGCTATCTGAAAATATTTTAGTACGGAAAAAGGCCCCTTCAAAAATTGCTACTCAATACCATCCAGGTGCGCTTACCAATTACGCAATTGATTTAAATTTTTGCTTGTTCAGCTCTTTTTCGGTTAAAGGAAAACAAAAATGAGTGTTCTGCAAGGAGGTTGGGTTGTTGATGTTCCTTGATGACTTTATGCATATATCTTCTTCCACATCTAATTCTATCTAATAAATATAATCTAGAAAAATGGAGAATTTAATCACATTTTTTCTATTTGTGTATTATGCTCTTCCTGAGCACAATCTCAGAAAATTTTCAGAATACCTACATCATCACTATCCCCTATCACTACATAGTATATAAAACAAAGTCGCTGTCTGTCCCTATGTATGCTAAAATCTTTAAAACTGCCTACGCAATGGATTTTGATGCAATTTTTAATAGACAGAGTGATTCAAGAGGAAGGTTTATATGTATAATACCTACATGCATAACATAGCCATAAGTAGGTAGCTCTACTCATGTTAAGTTTAAGCCACACGTGGCCAGGAAGTTGTCACTTTCTGACTCATTCGGTGACATTGGTGTCCAAACGTCCTTCAACTCATGAATTCGGCCTTTACTTTGAACTCTACGTGACTCGCGTGACAAGCTAATGAGGCTGTTCCTTGCTAGCTGTAATAATATGCTTCATAGAGGCCAATCACAATATAAATATTACTAGACATTCCACACATCGCCATCTAGCCCCAAGCTAAGTAACTACACTTGTGTTATGGGTGCTAGAAACGGACGTACTACTTATATACTTTTCTTTTGTAAATATATACCTACTTATAATACCTACATAGAAACAACCAGACCACAGACAAATGTCTAAGCATAAATACATGTCTGAGGTGGGAATCGAATCCGCAGCCAGTTTGACAGTCCGGTATGGTGACCATTGTGCCAACTGGGTCGTCAATAGCTTGTTAACGTGAAGATCCTGATTGTGTCTAAGGGTGGCGTAGGGTATAAACTAGCTAGAACATTAAAGGTCTCTGCATACGTGACGGAATTTTTCCCGTGCCGGACGGAACGTAATATTTTTATATGAAACGCTGTCAAGAAATTGTCACGTTCCGTCCGGCACGGGAAAGATCGCGTTACGTATGTTTAAAGTCCACGAACACTTTATGAACGATGCACGTCATGTCCCCGTCCCGTCCGAGGTTTTGTCCCGTTACGTATGCAGCGACCTTTACTCGTAACGGAATATCGAGCATTGTATAGTACATTGTTACCCTAGGTGTGAAAATCACTCGAGGGACTAAATGAGTCTTTCACCCGAGGTAAACACTGTTCTTTTCATTACGAATAATACATAAAATTCTTCTTAACAACGAGAGTGAATGAGACACTTCAGACTACATGATCCTCTTACAAGGTTGGAACCAAAGAGGTTCTATACATGTAGTGTTACTTAAAGCAAGGAGGTTAGGTTTTTGAAGTTCCTAATGCGTAATGATACTGATACTGGCTACATGCACATTGCACAAGCCGTGCGAAGCCATAATTTGACATGACAGCTGTCAGTGAAAGCGATTTTCCCTAGGGCTGGAAGTTTTTCTTTCTACACGCTCTTCAGGCACCTTCAGGCAGTAATGAAACTATATTTTGGTGTTTTTTTATTGGATACTTAATTACGTAATTGATTTTGCGCATTAGGCTGTGCGTTATCATCGGTATGTGTCACCTAAGCCTAACAATATCTTATTTACTCAAAACTTTATGTAAAGTAAATGACGTAACATATCCAATACATAGTTAGTTATGTACGTTATACATAAGTGTGTTTGTTATCACGTGAGGTGCGAAAATATTGTTTTGATAGGTATCATGATAGGTGTAATACCTACTCTAGGTACAGTCGGCTGCATAATTGCAGCCCTCGGTAGAGTTCGATAATTACTTTTATTGGAATGTTTGCATTCTAATAATTTTTGTTCGATTAATTGATGAGTTAGAAGACTTTCATCTTCAACTAAAGCAGGTGTCTAGAATCTTGTTCGTGTTGAAAACATTCTTATAACAGCTGTTTTGGAGCTCTACGGTGGGTCTGCAATTATGCAGGCGACCGTACCTACCTATCATGCGGATAATAACTGAAGAGTTCATGGTCAAAGATAATGGTAAATATATTTATTGTGTAATCTATACATATAAAATGCTTTGTCCTGACTGCTTTGTCCTGACTGACTGACTGACGGATCAACGCACAGCTTAAACCGCTGATCGTAGATACCTGAAACTTGGAGTGTGTGTTCTTTGTATGACGTAGGCATCCGATAAGAAAGGATTTTTCGAAATTCTACTCCTAAAGGGGTGAAAAAGGGGGGCAAAGTTTGTATGGGACAACGTGATTTCTTGGTCCATTTTCGACTTCTACGCGGACTAAGTCGCGGGCAAAAGCTAGTCTATAAATATAAAATTCAAAGTCATGACTGACTGTTAAATCAACTCACAACTCAAGTCAGTGGATCGGGCTAAATTTGGACTATTATGACGTAGGCTTCCGCAAAGAAAGGATTTTGAATTACCCCAACAACTGCAATTAAGCAGTTTTTAAGTCGCGAGTGAACAGATATCTTCTAAGAAAGCGTATTAGACCGCATCGTCACCTCTAGCACTAGGCAGGTGTGATAGTTTTCAAACGCTGACCTATCATTTATAAAATACTAGCGACCCGCCCCGGCTTCGCACGGCGGTATTCTGCATGTATTATATCTAAAAACCTTCCTCTTTAATCACTCTATCTATTAAAAAAAACAAAATCCGTTGTCCATCAAAATCCGTTGCGTAGTTTTAAAGATCTAAGCATACATAGGGGCATAGGGACGGCGAAAAGTGACTTTATTTTATAGTATGTAGTGATGATATGCAGGTTGTCCGGTAATTAATGGATAAGCAGCCACCTACGGATATAAGACACTGTGCCGGTTCAGAAAAATGAAAGTTATGTTCTATAAAAGTCCCTAGGTTTCCGAGAATCCGCCATTTTAAAAAAATTGAGAATTTCACTTCTTTCTCTTTGTTTTTTGATGCCAAAACTGCAAATAAAGGAATTATTCGAATCTGTTTTTTGGATAATATTGTAATTTTTAAGAAATCGTTATCAATAGAAAAAAGGTAGACAGGCCTTTGCCCTGCAGTGGGACAGTGAAGGCTCTTAATAAATAAATAAAATAAAATATAGAAAATGTTTCTGAATTAAATACCTTTCCGAATACCACCGTAACTGCATAATATAGTGGACGAATACTCTTAAAAGACAATGTCAATGACAAGGAAAAAATGTTTTATTCGAAGTAACAAAACGCAACGGCTAGTTATTGACTATAAACAATGACTCAATTAAAATGCAAACTCATTTTTTAACCTCATTTGTGTTTCCCTATTCACCATTTTTGTTTTGGTATTTTATTAACCGAAATTGGTAATAGTTACTTAAAACACAGCTACAGGAAAATATTATATAAAATATTTCGTAAAAATACTGTAGGTACTTGTACTTATTAATACATAATTATAACTAGTTTTTGTTTGACACCTTCTGAGTTAATTATTTTATTTATTTATTTATTGAAGTGAAAACTTCTTTAGCGGCGTTGAGCACTTTTTCTGTAATGGGTATAAAATCTTAAACTCGCGTCAGGACACGTGACCTGATCGAAAAAGCGTAAGACGGATGGAGAGGAGACAGCTATCCCCTCTCTACGGCGCGGCGAAAATGTATGCCTGGGCCGACTGTTTTTAATTTGGCTGTGAGTGTATTAAGACGTACATATGGTATTTTTAACGGACGACTATTGACGGACGACAAATGTCGGACGACTATTGACGGACGACAAATGTCGGACGACTATTGACGGACGACAAATGTCGGACGACAAATGTCGGACGACTATTTGTCGTCCGACGGTTTTTTTTTTTCATCTAAAACTCTTTTTGCGTATGTTCTCGCGACATATGAGATTTTACACAGATATACAGTTTTCACTTCTGCCTGCACTCCCGGAGTGCGCTGTTTTTTTTTTAGCCTATTTTGTCCCACTGCAGAGCAAATGCCTCTCTCCTTCCAATGTTCCCTGTCTAGTGCCAGCTGGGTCCAGTCCCTACGATGCGAGTCTAACTCATCTCCTTCTGAGCCAGTTAGAATTAATATCTTGAAGCTTGGGGTCCTAGTGCCCATTTATTTTTTAAGGACCTGGCGGGGCGTCTTAGTGCGGCGTCAGGTGACCAAAGGGCTGGCGGCTTCTTCACTCGAAGGGTGAGCCTGGCTATCCAGAGAGGGAATGCCGCCAGTCTCTTGGGGCCGATGCCGCGTGGAGACGCTCTGGATGGTGTTTTTTATTTGTGATGTGTATGTATGTTTTTATTTTATTTGTGTAATTTAATTTTTATAGGTGAAAAAAAAAGAAATATGAAATTTCAATTTGATCTAAGTATAGTGTACAATAGGTTAGTTAGAACATAATGTACTAAAATGACTATAGAAACATTGTTAATTAAAATAAAATGGAATTAATATCTTTAAAGATTATCTTCAGGCGACATGAGGGCTGACTGCTACACGAATCGGCATTGCAGCCAGCCTTTTAAGCAAATTACCTAATAAATAACCTTATTTGGATTTTTACACGTTTTTCCTGCATATTAAGTAGTGTAAAATTAATTATATAAATAAGTTTATTAATTAACATTTTTTTTTGCGGTCTTGTGGAGTACCAATAATCAGTCATATTATTTTCTATCAAATTAAGAACCAGACCGATTAAAATTAGGAAGCCACGTGGCAGATGACGTAATGATGCTAAAATGACGACCTTAGAATAGAAATATAGAAGAAAATGGCGCAATGAATTTTTTTTTAAATGGTGCAATCAAATTAGGTAAAGCGTCAGTTATGAGTGAAGTCACCATAGTACAAAGGGCAAGTACCTCGTCACTCATGCCTAGCATCCGGAAAATATTCGTCATAATTTCCCAAAATAAAAATTGACTTTTCCAATTACTTTTAATGAGTCATAGCAATAAAATTCTTTGCCACATCACATGAAATACCACCCCCGTGGAAAACACCGGTTATGACGTCATCGACACGTCATTGCTTTCGCAAAACGAGTGAAATGCTGCCAAAAGTTTACATTCAATACGCACAAATTGAATGAAGCCAAAACTCGAAATAAAGTTCAATTTGAAGAAAAAATAGTTTCTATTTCAGTAACAATTTAAATTAAAATATTTACTCGATATTTTAGCTGTATGCGTAAATAGTGCGAAGCCAAAAAAATGTCACAAATACGTCATAATTAAAATTTGTGTAATATGGATTTAATATTTATTTTTCTGGTGAAATTGCAACTATATTGAAGTTTATTTTTCGGGGAAAAATGCAACTGGGGAATAACGCAACTAACCCGAATCAATTAATCTAGTAAGTTATCATTTAATATTAACCACAAGAATTACGTCACTGTATTTTCCTTCCACGTCATAGCGTCAGAGTCATATGACTCATTGTAACATTAAACTTTTGGGGTGAATTAATTAGTTTTTAATCCCATTATTCTAGTGTTAAACAAGTTTATTGGAATATATTTAGTGGTTTCTAATTGCGTCACAGACTGCATTAATTTGTTTTAGACCTTTATAAAATGTTTAGGTTTATTCCAATGACGCAAATATTTATAATTTATAAATATTAAAATTTGTACAAGATAAAAATAGATACAGAAAGCTTGTAAAATAAGAGTTAATAAGAAAATTAATATTAAATTGTAGGTTATAAATATTTGCGTCATTGGAATAATCCTAAATATGCGTAATAAGAGTTAAAATAAGAATAAGAGGCAAAATTGCCTCTTATTAAAAGATTTTATTTAGTGGGGAAAAACGCGAATAGAAATTTTGCTACGCGGAGCAATACTACTAATTACTCATTTAACTTGCAGTGTATGTATGTATGTTTGTTCGGTTGTTTTGATCCACTTCTCGGTTACCAATTGAGCTGAAATTTTGCATACATGTCTTATGTTAACTTTTAATTTACAAGCTTTTACCAGCGCAGCTCTTCAATTTTGAAGAGCTGCGATGGTTTTACCCCAGGAGTAGGCTCTTATAGAAATTACTGGTGTGCTAGAGCTATAGATTGCAATCAATGGAAAAAGATGGAGAAGCCTTTGCACTGCAGTGGGAAATTGTAGGTTCTTAATAATACTAAACTTCATAATATTATAAAGAGGGAAAAATTTTGTTTGTTTGCGTTGAGTAGGCTCCGAAACTACTGGACCGATTTTGATGAAACTTGGTATGAGGATACATTGATTTATTGGGAATAACAAAGGCTACTTTTTTCCTGATATTCCCACGGGATCAGGAGTAAATAATAAAATAGAACCTTACGCGGAGCCAACTAAAGAGGACAAATTATAATAGTTGCGGAAAACAGTCCGTAAACGTATTGCAAAAATGGGTGGTGTTATCGCTACCACCCAAGGTAGGTTCGTGCACGCCTAGCATGGATGGTGGGGCGTGTATTAGACTGAAAGATCTTTAGTAGCGCGCTGTTTTTGATGTAATATACAAAAAAAAGGTTTTCTTAAAGCTCGAAATATCCTAATAAATGTTCTTGAAGAAACAGTAATCTTAATTTAACAATATAGTTTTTAAATTAAGAACTGCTTATTTTTTAAGTTTTTTTTCTTAAACCAAGAAATAATTATCTCCCACAAAAAAGGAGATGTTTGTTTTTTACTTTAAAATATATTTTTATATGTGTGCTTTTAGAAAGAGCGCAGACTACGGCTTTAGGCCGATAGTGATAGTATAAAATTGATAACGACGGTTCACGTGTTTTTTCGTACCTAAAGTCGTACCTATTTTGTTATTTCAAAAGAAAGGACCGGAAACGCTAACCTTCCTTCACTTTCTATACCTAAATTCGAACCAAACGTATCTCTCAGACATTTTTCTACAAACATTTACCTACTTCTAACTATACTTGTGATTCCCTGCGCGTGCGCACTTTCGCGCACCACCTAAGTACCTAATTACGCATGCGCCCCGCGCGCCCTCCCCAGTGAAAACAAGAAACGTTGCACTTTCTGACGGAAACGGATATTAAAAAATAATATTAGGTAACAGTAAGGTGTACTAACATGGTCAGTTGAATGAACTTGAAAACGCGTGTCATGTTTTGGAAAAAAGTGACCTTATGTTAGTCTATTATATGCTAATTGTTGGAGAAAGGTAGGTAACTAATGAATCATTAGAAATAGATGGTTTATTGACACTTTGAGTCATAGTGATTGATTTTTTTGGCTGGTTAAGGTCTACGCCCAATGTTTTTTCCGGCAATGACGTTGTGTGTGTTTTGTTTTTGTTTAGGTTGACCTTATGATTAACCAACTGTCACAGTGTTAAATTAATTAAATAATATCAACCTTGAGGTTAATTTAATTTAAGAATCCGTGTAATGTATTAATTTTTAGCAAAATATGGTTTAAGCACAAACGCAAGCTGTCCTCAATTTTGAATTAACTTGAATAACTTTGGTGACATTTTAAGTAATAATGTGTATATTGAGTCAACAGGAAAGAAGACGAATACTAGATAGAAAAAAATCGAGACTTGACGCAAATATTCACAGGATAAAATATGCAATTACCTATCGTAACAAGTCAAAAACTAAAGAGCCCTCAGTGATAATATTCTTAAGACCTTAAAATACACAAAAGTATCCTTTAAATAAATAGTTGAATCATATTCACCCAGGTCTCTAAAGTAGCATAGACCGAATAAAAGACAGGTCCAATCGCACTTAACGAGTTAACGTATTGATCTCTTAAATGTCTTAATGTAAATGTCTGTATGCCACCATCAGGCTGTATCTCATGAACCGTAATAGCTACACAGTTGAAATTTTCACAGGTGATGTATTTCTGTTACCGCTATAATAGATAGATAGATAGATAAACACTTTATTGTACCATAAAAACAAAACACAAAATTAATTCTAACAAAGTACTTACATGATATTAAAATAAAAATAAATTTAGTTAAATAAAAATTAGAAAATTATAAGACACAAAAAAACTAAAAACTAAAAATGAAAAAATAATTAGGTAATACTAAAACAGAATATAATAATGGTACTGAACCCTTCGTGAGCGAGTCCGACTCGCACTTGGCCGGTTTTTGATTTATATGAATTGTATAAAAATGTAAGACTGACTACTAATAAGTTACTTACATGTTATGTCACTTCACTATCACTACATAGTATAAAAAAAAGTCGCTTTCTCTGTCCCTATGTCCCTATATCCCTTTGTATGCTTAAATCTACGCAACGGATTTTGATGCGGTTTTTTTTTAATATATATAGTGATTCAAGAGGAAGGTTTATACATGCATAATATAGCCGTGCGAAGCCGGGGCGGGTCGCTAGTTTAAAATAAATAAATAAATTTCCGGGGTCCGAGGTTTTCACGCTTAGTGTCCCGATTGGCAGATTTTTGAGATGGCAACCCTACTAACACCTACCTAACCAGTAACAACAAAATGAAGTGCTCAGCAATTACATTCACTGGCGAGCGAATCATTGCTTCCTCAACTCGCTTCCTAGGTTCAAGGCCCGCTACTCTGCAATGTTACGCAAACACGTTACGTCGCGTCGTAGGAAAATCAAGAAAATTATGAATCGTGGTAGATACCATTCATACAATAAATTGAATGAAGTCGTCTTTTAGGACTTGGGTTTTTATGTTTTAAGGTCGTTATGTTACACTTATGTTTTTTTTAATGATAGGTCAGCGTTTGACTGTTATCACACTTGCTTGATGGTAGGTTACGGTCCAAGCTGTAGCACGCTTTTGCTATACAGGGTTATTGGAAATTAATTGACACGGCGTTAAGGGCTTCTTCTGTGCACCTTAACAAACAACTTTTGTTCTACGACTTTTGGAAATTCGAACATTTTTTTGAAAATTTTGAGGTTAGGTTTACCTGAAAATCAGCTGTTCCTTACACGGAGAGGTCAGTAACCTTAAAATTTTACTTATTTTTTAAGTTTCATCTACTGTTCTTGGTGTGAATGACCTTTGTTTTAAATAATCAGCTATTTTTCGAATTTACATAACCTCAAAATTTTCATTTTTTTTTTTCGAATTTCCAAAAGTCGTAGAACAAAAGTTGATCGTTAAGGTGCACAGAAGAAGCCCTTAACGCCGTGTCAATTAATTTCCAATAACCCTGTATAAGTAGTCGGAGATCCCTTCAAAGACGACCTTAATCGACCTGTTTAATTCATGAAAAGTATTTTATATCAAATTAAATAGGTCAATAAATTGCAAATGGGTTGCCTAAAAAAATGAAGTCCAGAATATGATTAATTACCAATTTAATTTTTTGTTTTGGGTTTTTAAACCTTTTACTCGCTTGTTTAAGAGACAGATTCCATACCGATATGTATGTATGAAGCCTATAGATAAAGTATGAAGCCTATATATAGAATTCGATACTAGTCATTTGCACTGGTCTGGTTAATGAATTAGAGTTAAGTTGAAATAAAGATTATGCATTTCATTGGTACGGAATTTGTCTATTGACCTAACCAGTGAAAGGTCTAAAAGCAAAAAAATTAAAGATATATTAATCATTCTGTACTGAATTTTTTAGGCAACCCATTTGCAATATATTTATTGGCCTATTTGATTTGATATAAAATACTTTTCATCCATTAAACAGATCGATGAAGGTCGCCCTTAAAGGGATCCTGTACTAATAAATCTTTTACCAAATAAGCACAATTTTAAACTACAGACGTTTAAGCCACACATCCCTAAAACTTAATTGTTTCACATTTGATCCACAGTGAGAATCGAATCTGTAACCCCGCAGACGAGTGTTCACCCCCTACGCCACAGACGTCGTCAGTGGCCAAAAACGTGGTTATTGACCCAATGGGGTGACATTTGCCAGTCAGGGGTTAACGTTCTTAACAATTAGACATTGATTTTGTGAAACACAGATTGCATTAATTTGCATAGATTAGCAAAGTTTTTGTTTTGATTGGACAATATTGTTGTGGATACCACCCACCTGTGGCTTCTTTGTGAAGATGATTACGACTAAACAAGTGTCTCTTGATTTTTTAACCGAATACAAAAAATGAGTAGGTTCTAGGAACCTTTTTCCTAATTGCATAAAAAACAAAATAAAATAGGTACTTACTTACATTCCCGTTGGCTCTAATTTCTTGGGGTGAATGGGAAATATTAATAACTTTTTAAACCATCCAGGACGAAAACCAAATGCAAAAAATTCATTCAAATCAGTCCAGCCGTTTAGGAGTTCAGGGACATACACACGTACGGTCGGCTGCATAATAGCAGACCCACCGAAGAGCTCCAAAACGGCTGTTATAAGAATGTATTCAACACACCTGCTGTAATTAAAGTTTAAAATCTTCTAACTCATCAATTTATGAAACAAAAAGAATTATTAGAATGAAAACATTCCGATAATAGTAATTTTCGAACTCTACCGGGGGCTGTAATTATGCAGCCGACTGTACGGTTGGAGTCAGAATTGCAGACCCACAGTAGAGCTCCAAAACTGCTGAACAAGATTCTAAGATTTTGCTCGAGTTCAAGTCTCTCAACACATGAAGTTATTAGATAATGTTATTAGAATAAAAACATTCCAATACTAGTAGTTTTAGAACTCTACAATTCTGGCTCGACCATAACAATGTTAAATCCGACTTCAAAAAAAAGGGAAAAATACCGGTACTAGGCTAATCTGAAGTCGGGCAGCAAAACTCCAAAATGGAAAGTAAAACTGCCAGACTTCAAATTAAATTAATTAGTTAAATTAAATTTATTAAAATTAAACAAAATAAATAAATAAATTCAAATTATAATATACATAATAGCATTGAAATGAATAAAGTTTGACTTTATTGATGAGTTTATTTTTTCCTTTTTTCGAAGTCGGTTTTTTGTAATCATGGGCTGTTGAAATACCCAGCCCCTGAGTTGTTATGCGAGCTGAGTAGTTAGTAAAACATTGAAACCTAACTTAGAATGATTTCCCTATATAAACTATAAATAAAATTAAAATTATACCCACTTAGTTCCTACATAACAATGCCCTTTTTCGTATTATCCTACCTATATTTCTAAAGCCGTGGTAAGCTCTCATTGCGTGCCTAAAACATAGAGATACAAATAAAAATGATTTTTGTACTTGCCTACATTTTTGTTTCGAAAGATATTATTTGTATTGACCTTTTTATTTATTATATATACAACTAAATTATGAATACAATTACAATACCTACTATATTTTGCCGCATTATGTGCATTGTTTCTGAATATAGTTTCCTAATTATTATGTGTCTCTTCATATTTATAGAGCACTAGCGACCCGCTCCGGCTTTACACGGCGGTATTATGCATGTATTATATCTAAAAACCTTCCTCTTTAATCACTCTATCTATTTAAAAAAACCGCATCAAAATCCGTTGCGTAGTTTTAAAGATCTAAGCATACATAGGGACGGCGAATAGTGACTTTATTTTATACTAGCGACCCATCCCGGCTTCGCACGGCTATATTATGCATGTATTATACATATAAGCCTTCCTCTTGAATCACTCTATCTATAAAAAACCGCATAAAAATCCATTGCGTAGTTTTAAAGATTTAAGCGTACAAAGGGAAATAGGGACAGAGAAAGCGACTTTGTTTTATAATAAGTAGTGATAGTGATAGTGACTATGTAGTGATAGTGACTATGTAGTGATGATAGTGATTCTACCTGTGACTTCGTCCATGTAGGAGTTTATCAAGACTAAATTGTTTTAAACTTAAATTATTCGCATCAAGTCAAATCTCTGTGGTTTTTATTAGATGTTATGTAGAGTTATGCTTGATTATGTACTATTATCAGATAAATATTAGTGAGATAGTGATCAAACGTTGACTTGAAAAGTTATTATAGAAAATTTAGATTTTGTGTAAAGTTCTGTTTTGCGTTTTTCTCTTATTGTTTTCCTCTTTTTTAAGTCACCAAAGAGCACACCATAGATGAGCTGCTGAACATCGAAAATCGTCATCTTCTTCTGCATAAGTAGCCAGAAATAGTAACTGTGGAAGAAATCGGTCAAGGAGACATCATCATCAATGTCGTGTGTACAATCCACGGTCAAAAGTCTCTGCCCACCGTAACGTTTACAATCCTGTGCAGCACTATTTGAACATTATAACAACGTAACCTGTGGATCGAACCTACGTCAGTTGGTGTAGCGGGTGACGGCTTATACCACTCACACAACTAAAGACATAGCTAACATGTTGAAAATAATAATCACACTGAGTACTTTTAATTCAAGTATTTAAGTTTGTGGGTAACGTCTATTAGAAGTAGGTCGTAACTCCATTACTTGTTGATAGTATTTTTGTAGCAAACTGATAATTTACTTATGACCCTTACCGTACCTACTTATCTTATAAATGGGATTCTATTCTTTTATTCTATTTTAAATATAGATTTACTTACGTAGATGCTCGCCTTAACTAAGTGTCACTTCTCCAAACAAATCCGTCAATAATTTCATCATAAAGATTCCTCTCATCCCACTTTGCATAAACAAAACGGTACTCGTACAATATATGCAATCATCTGATTAGTTTTAGCATGCTTTAGACACGGCTAACAGTATTTGTCATAAGTTCAATGAACTATGACGTCACAGTGACGTAGCTACTGTTTGGATATACACTTCAAAGAATCAAGGTGGAGAGGCTTGGACAGTCATATAACCACTTATATACCTATGAGAGGCTGTTTTGGCCTGCAGATTAAGTAAGAAGAAGAAGAGATTTGGTATGCAGAAGTCAATAAAGAAAATGATGACCCAGTTGGCACAATGGTCACCATGCCGGACTGCCAGGGGTCGATTCCCGCCAGTATTTATGGTTAGATATTTGTCTGTGGTCTGGTTGTTGCTATGTATTTACAAAAGTATTTAAGTAGTATATTCGTTGTCTAGCACCCATAACACAAGTCCAGTTACATAGCTTGGGGCTAGATGGCGATGTGTGAAATGTCCTGCAATTTTTATTCATTTATAGAAATGATAAAGGTCAAGTTTAACCTTTAACCAAGCACCAAAATGCTTGGAAGGGTGTTGTTCAGGAATATGGGCTGTTTATCAGGAACTAGATCTCTTCAGTTGGATCTTTTTGGTGTGAGGGTGAAGTAGGCTTGCCATTTACTACCCTCTCAGCTTATTCGACAATACCCAGAGAAAATAACTCGTCAATACGTCTGTCGCGGGCTTTCTCGACGATGTTTTCCTTCACGGTAAGAGCAATGTCAATTAGCGTTTATGTTTTTTTTCCGAAAAAAATTAATTGGTGCACGACCGACCGGGATTCGAACCCACGACGAAATAAAAGTCGAGATATACACTACTAGGCCAACCCCGCTCTTAACCTAGCAGCGGAACAACATTAACTAAAAAACCAACTTTTTAAAGAAAGTGTTCCTGAAAATTTAAGTAGGTACCCCTGGTTTGGTGACTGAGAAAGGCGACCAAGAGCTCTATTTTTGAAGCGCTCGTGCGACATAGCATCGTCGTATACGCCTACAAGTAGTGCTCGACTTCCAAGTCGCATGACAGCAATTTTCTGTATTTTTGAATCGTTCGTCGTCGGTGTTACTATTGAAATTTAAAATAACATTTTTAGAATAGAATAGAATTTATTCGAACAAACACACGACATAATTTAGACACAAATAAGAAACAGTAAGAGATCAGCAAGACAGCAATTAAAAGAGCAGAGTAGTAAGAGAGCAGTTCTTTTATTCGTTTTATGCAGAAAATTACCGACGAACATCCGAAATAATTTCAAAAGTTATAAATATTTTTTAAAGATCGTTTCCGAATGTTTGACTATGATTGACGACGTTCTACCACTCGCCTGTCGGCGAAGAGTGGTGGACACCACTCGTTACGACCGACCGAGCGATTCAAAAATAGCGAATAACCGATGTCGAACGAATATCAAAGATTCAAAAATTGGGCTCCAGGCCTCGCGGTGGATTTTTTACCTTCTTCGGTTGCCTGATGTAGAGTCATACTAGTACCTAGAACTTAGACCAAATTTTTTTGTACACAATAGGTATTCGATTCTTCCTTACTTTCTTTGTTTTCATAGAAATGGTATGCTAATGAATGTTCAGGGAAGTATTGAAGGAAAATAATTTTGTATGACTTAGTCTGAGTCATGTTATTTTGTGGAATTGCTCAGCAAAATAAAGTTTCTCTAATCTCTCATTTGTTCTACTTACTTGTAACTACTTCGTTTGTTGCAGACACGATGTAAACAAACCATTATTTGTTTGAATTCAATAGGTGTAGTGGAATAAAAAAACTTCCTTGTCGTGTCTGCAGCTATGTAGGACTATAAACTAAGATCTTGTTTTGTGGACCAGTTAAAAAGTTGGACCACTAGTAGAAGACCGGAGTCTGGGGGTGGTGGTCCAACTATTTTTTATATAGTAAGTCGTATAAGAAAATATTAATAAATAATTTCGGTAACTTTTTATACAGTTTAACTAAATAAATATTTAAAAAAATGCCTAAGTTTCTTTAATTTTAAAATTTATAATATAAGTGTTTAACAAAACTTAATGCTCTAATTTTTTTTAAATATATTTTTAATGGTTTTTTTTTATTGAGACAATAAATATTGCAGGACATTTACACACATCGCCATCTAGCCCCAAGCTAAGTAACTAGACTTGTGTTATGGGTGCTAGACAACGGATACACTACTTATATAATTTTCTTTAGACAAATATCTAAGCATAAATACTTGTCTGAGGCGGGAATCGAACCCGCAACCCTGGTTTGGCAGTCCGGCATGGTGACCATTGTGCCAACTGATTTGTCGTATAAATATCATGCAAATATTAACTTTAAAATAAAAAAAAGTGTTAAAAAACGTAGAAACTGTAATTTCTAAATGAACTTACCTTTAATATTTTGTAGAAATATTCATTAAATATTCTATGATACAACTTACGAGTACTTTAACACCCGAGTAGTCATCATTATCATTAGCTTATTATAAAACAAAGTCAAACAAGAACCGCAAGCGTACGTTGAACTGAGGTTACGCAAGAAGAAAATTCGCTTACATAAACCTTCGGGCCTTGAACTGAAGTTGAATTTCACTTTAAGTGCGATTTATACATTATTTTATTTAATGAATAGTCTGTTTAAATACTAAATTAAATCATTTTTTGCGTCAAAAGTACGAAACTGGCAAAACATATTTTAATAAGCGAAGGCTTATTAAACGATTTAAGGTACATTTACTAAAGTATGTTTTCTGTTTTTATTTTGTTTTCGTTTTTAGGGTTCCGTAGCCAAATGGCAAAAAACGGAACCCTTATAGATTTTAATGACTTCATTTGTTATTTTTAGGAAGACTGCAGGGCAAAGGTCTCTCTTTCCGCATAATGCCACGAAAATTCCCACTAGCCCACATTTGGGGGATAGCACTTGGGGGATAGGGAGAATACCCCCTCTTTCCAATGTCCCCTGCCTAGCGCCAGCTGGGTTAAGTCCCTTCGATTCGCCATCCCCTTAATATATTTAGTTCTAAAAATAATTGTTAGTTTAAAATTTAATTGTATAAATGTATCTAAAATAAGGCTTCTTAATTTATGCTTCATCTCCATAAACCTTTTTTTCTTTCTTTTTTACACAAAATAGGGTTGCGTTTGACCTCATCTCACTGAAGGGAAGCAAAGATGAATTTGAGGATGTAGCATGCTTGGCAAGAAGGTACCTAGACTTGAAAACTCCAATTTTTTAGTTTTAGGGAACAGTAATGCAGGCAGAGAGTCAAAGTCTGATGTCCTACTGCAGGTCAGAAGTCTGTTTCCAAGTGCAAGATGATTTAACTGCGAAAAAATCCCATTTACAAAAACACGGAATCATAACAACCTGTGTCATTGACATATCCAATTCAATGGCAAAAGAAAACGATTACATCATTAGGAAGCTTCGCTAGTACATTGCACCTAAGCCTAGTGCACACTTGCGCATTACAGTCACGTGGTGTGGGTGAAACGCGCGCTTATGTAACCAGGGCCTTGAACCCTACGGAACTGCTGGCAGGAAATATAGCGTAGAAAGTAAAAAGAAAATTGTATGTAACAGTGTAGTAATTACTAGCTGCGTTGTACGGTTTTACTTGTGTTAGGTTCGAACCCGTGGGAAAATTGGGATTAATAGTAGCCGCTAAGCACGTTATCATACCTTTTTATACCATTACTAGCTCTTGCCTGCGACTTCGTCCGCGTAGTAGTCGAAAATTTGAAGTAAATTAGACCTAGGAATCACGTTGTCCCATACAAAGTTTGCCCCCTTTTTAACCTCTTAAGGGGTAGGGAAAATTCCTTTCTTATCGGATGCCTAAATCATACAAAGAACACACACTTCAAGTTTCAGATCAGGCCGTTTAGGCTGTGCGTTGATCCGTCAGTCAGTCAGGACAAAGCATTTTATATGTATAGATTTCAAAATGATTAGTATTAGCTTCAGAGGACCAATGGGCTGGCTGCTACTGTGGCCAAAGGATCAGCATTGCTATCCAAAGAGGCAAAATGCAGCGACCCTTTTGGGGGAAATTATTATTTTCTAGTTAAAAATTAAGTTGCAAGATTCCACCCGAACAAACATACATTGCAAACATATTAGCACAAATATTGCCCCTATTTTTATTTTTTTTTCATTTTCTAATTATCATAGAAATTAAAAATTAAAAAAAAAATATATATACGGTCATGGTCATGGCAGTTATAAGTTTTATGCACCAAAAATATTTGCCCTAAGTGTCATTATCCAGGGAGAAAACAGTCGACTACGTTTGTAATAGTTTGTATGGAGAGAGCCCCCGGTACCCTTTCCTCTTAAGTCGGTGTAGATCTTTAGTGTTTTTTTCTCCTTTTGGTATATCCACCTACTCACACATCATTATTGTTAATTTGAACTAAATCCCGTTATAATTCGGTTCAATGTGATCTAACTGGACAATCGTATCGACAACTGACAATAAATCAATCATGAATAATTGATTCGATTTGATTTAATTTTAAAGCCCACACTCTTGTTACCTACATGAATAAACAATTAACTTTTTTTTGTTTTAATAAGTAGTTAACAATAGTTTAGATGTGATATGCTACTCTGTCACTGTGAAGGTTACTGTTAAGGCCTATCCGCACAGCTCAGTGACGGCACAGTGACGACAGTTCCGTACCGTACCGTACCGTGAAGGCCTATCCGCACAGCTCAGTGACGACACAGTGACGCCATAGTGATTTTTAGTACTCTATCGCAAGGGTTACCATAACAAAGATAACGACAGCAACATTTCCGATATTTTGACTGCGGTTATAAGGAAAATGAATGTACCTAGAGGTCGATCGCCAAAAAAACGTGATAAATACGGGCAACACACGGACCAATTCAATTTACTTTTCGTCGGCCATCTTGAAACACTGCGACCGTGTCAGGCAAAATATTGTCCGCTACAAATTCACGCCGGATCACGGCGAGCGTCGGAACAACGTCGGTCACATCACTGTCACTGACCAGTACGGATACTCCAGTACAAAAAGTATGAAACAATATCATTTTTCACTGACACTGATGGAAAATCACGGTACGGCACTGTGTCGGCACTGCGTCGTCACTGAGCTGTGCGGATAGGCCTTTAGAGTCGAAACTAATAACTGTCAGCTACTTTGACGACCCAGTTGGCATAATGGTCACCATGCTGGACTGCCAAACACAGGGTTGCTGGTTCGATTGCCGCCTCAGATAAGTAATTATGCTTAGATATTTGTCAGTGGTCTAGTTGTTTCTATCGATATTTTTTCAACAAACAGAATATGGACAGTTATGTAAAATAACTCGCTAGCTAAAGTAAGTTAAAAAAAATATAATTGAATTTTTTGAACCATAACTATTTCAAATAAACGAATAATAATCGATAGCGTTGCGGATAGAGATAAATTCCTGAAAACAAACATAGCATGGAAAATTAAACGAAATAGCTCGCAAGCCAAAATTAGTTTTGAATAAATATAATAATTACTATTTGTACCTACTTTTTTTGACCACTATTAAGAAAAAAATCGAAAAATAATCGATAGTGTTCCGGATAGAAATAAATTCCTGAAAACAAATATAGCATGGAAATCAAATGAAATAGCCATAAAATAGTTTTGAATATCACTATCACTACATAGTATTTAAAGTCACTTTTGGCCGTCCCTATGTCCCTTTGTATGCTTAGATCTTTAAAACTACGCAACGGATTTTGATGCGGATTTTTTTTAATAGATAGAGTGATTCAAGAGGAAGGTTTATATGTATAATACATGCATAATATAGCCGTGCGAAGCCGGGGCGGGTCGCTAGTTATATTTGTATTTTTTAAACATAATTATTTTCCAACTACATGCACCGGCGCGCGGCGCAGCGCGTGCGCAGCCGCATCGTATCAATTGTAACCCAATTCCTAGTTCACATTGACATTCGTGTGGTCGCCAACGCGCAACGCTACCGTTCTGTACTTTCACTCGTCCGGCCGCGCCTTGCCTTCCTATTGCGTCATGGGAAGTGCATACCGCAATTACGTTTCAGGTAGGGTTACCAGACGAAAGGAATTTTCCGGAGAAGTCCGGAATTTTAGCTCTCTGTCAGGAGAACAGAAAAATTTGAATTGTCAGGAATTTATAGGTAAAAAGAGAAAAATAATGAGATAAAATGTTAAAATAATTTTTAAACTTAAACGATGACAGGGAGGCATTTGCCCTGCAGTGGGACGGAATAGGCTAAAAATAAATAAATTAGGTAAACGATGACAAAAACTAATAATAAAGTTAACAAATGTCAACCATAAAATCAAAGTAAAGTAAGTAATTTTAAGGGAAGAACAAGATGAATCGTTAAACTGTGAATAAATTGTATCTATTATTAATCTGAATAATATTGCTTTAAACAATTACTGCTCCTCTATAACAGGCTTGTAAAAAATATCACAACGAATTGCGCGTTTGTTATCGGTACACGACGTGTGTGTGTGAAATCAATTAATGTTAGGGAGTATATTGCAAAGTTTTGATGCGGTTTTTTTTAATAGATAGAGTGATTCAAGAGGAAGGTTTATATGTATAATACATGCATAATATAGCCGTGCGAAGCCGGAACGGGTCTCTAGTAACAATATAAAGCTGAAGAGTTTGGTTATTTGTTTGAACGCGCTAATCTCAGGAACTACCAGTTCGAATTGAAAAATTATTTTCGTGTTTGATAATCCATTTCTCGAGGAAGGCTATAGGCTACTTTTCATTTTGATATTCCCACGGGATCGGGACTTACGAGGGTGAAACCGCGGAGTGCAGCTAGTAATAGCTAAATGCCTTGTCCGATCTGTCCATTGATAATTTCAATTAATTATTAGATTTAAAAAGTCGAAGTAACAGTTCGATACTATGTTAAAATAACCGTTTATTAAACTACAAACCTACTTTTTCTTAGATAAATCACGATATAGCAATTCATATTATGGATTAAAATTATGTATAACAGCATCCGATTCTATTAGGCTTGGTACACATGCATATAATGTATACTGTGCAAGATGTATTAAAATTATTTTAATAAAATATTCACCTATAAAATTAATTATAACAATTAGCTTTAAGCTTTAACTAGGTACTTTTGGTACAAGATTTTGGTTTCCTTTCATTTCCTAAAAGTGAATAAATAAACTCAAAAGACAGTTTAATGCACCCAGGTGAATAATAATAAAGATTTTAAAAAGTAATTATAATACACCCAGGTGCTTAAATTTTACTAAAAGTGTATTAATGCACCTAGATAAATTAGCTCAGGTGAATCTGGGGGCACGGCAGTGCCCCCCGCCAAGTCGAGCAAAAAAGCGGCACGGCCGTCCTTTTCTCGAAACAGTTCAGCCCCTTTAGACAAGATGGCTTTCTATTAGCGATATCGCCAATCGACAGACTTTATTTTTATTTTTTTTTGTATGAAATTGACACAAGCCAACGAAAAGTCACGTGGTCTTGCATTAGAGAAAAAAAAATGGTGGATAAATTCCATCTTATGATAATTTTATACAATGGTTTACGTCAATTTCATACAATTAAATCTATCGATTGGCGACATCGCTAATAGAAAGCCATCTTGTCTAAGGGGGCAGGCCATTTTCGACCCCCTATAACTTCGTTGTGGATAAAACTAAAAGCCTGAATTTCCGAAAAGTCCAACTGTTTGTTCATATACTCGTAATAAATCTAATCTTTGATTGACTGATTACTGCGCGTGACGGACATTCTATGAGAGTACTTCCAAATAGAAAAATGTCGTGTGTTCAAGTTATGATTTGTATCAATTATTCAATAAACGGCTAAGTGCTGACTTATTTTGTCTATGAAAACCCCCAATGAAATAAGAGCAGACGATTCTGTCTGTTATATCAATGAAAAACAAGACATAACGGGGATATTTAGATGAGATAAATAATAACGCAATTATAAAGCTTGTTGGATACTAAATTATAGCATTGTTTTTTTATTAATTTTCTACACCATCGTGTATGACCAATAGATTTTTCTTGCAAAAAAATTATGTGCGCTTATGGATATTAACTCCGGTTTTGAAACCCGCGGCGTAGTTGGACACGATCTGCTAAGCTGAGAGGGTAGTATAGCCTACTCCATCCGCACGAAAAAAGGACCTAACTAAACAGGTCTAGTTCTGGAAAAACTGCAGCAGCAACATTTCACATTTCCTTCCATGTTTCCCTATCTCTTTCTATTTTCTGGCCTCTCTGCTTTGAATATCAGGCTACTTAGTTTGAGTCTACTTCGACGACGTTTGTCGTTTTGGATCCGTATCGGTTACTACTTGGTCTATGTCTTTAGTTCTTCCTCGTAACCGCATAACTGTTTGTTTCAAACCCAATCACTACATAGTATAAAACAAAGTCGCTTTCTCCGTCCCTATATCCCTATGTATGCTTAAATCCGCACTGGATCAGTAGTCCTACTGAGTAGTTCAACTGGTAGTGCAAATGATACTTTATTGTTTCTCTATTACTACCAGTAGTACAAATTATACATTATTGTCGTACTGGATCAGTAGTCCTACTGAGTAGTTCAACTGGTAGTGCAAATGGTACTCTATTTGTTTCTTTAGTACTACCAGTAGTACAAATGATATATTATTGTCGCACTGGATCAGTAGTCCTACTGAGTAGTTCAACTGGTAGTGCAAATCGTACTCTATTTGTTTCTTTAATACTACTAAAAAAATACAAGCAATTTTCTTCGGGTTTGTTCATTGATAGAAGGTACAACTAGTAGTACAACTGATACAATGTTAACTTTAACTAATTAAAACTCCTTGCAAATATGTCAGAAATCAATTTATGACAATGATAAAATACACAGCGTCATATGAAACGTTTGCTTAAACTAAAAAAAAATAACCAGACAACTGAAAAATAAAAACAAAAAACTGAGTAATATAACACGTCATTGACTAATTGCATTTGTACTTGTAAAATATAGGTGTTTCGATCTATTACATACTTTGATCGTTTTTTTGCAGGTTTTAATGTTACTGCATTCACCGCGGTAAATACTGATTCCTGTTTGAGAATTTAAAAAAAGTGCAAAATAGTTGGGCTTTTTTTAAATTGCTTAGTAAATTGACCGTTCCAGCCCTCTCAAACATTAGTTGTCCGATGTCGTTCATTGAAACTACACCACAGTGCTTTTTTCGTTAGCCAAAAATTCTGGATGTAAGACAAGAACTGTTGCAGATTTTCGTTTGGTAGTTTACTTTTGTTCACTATAAAATTTAACCCTTCTTCAATTTTTGATTCTGGGAGAAGCGGCAATACCTTGCACAAACTGATAATTTTCACCTAAAAATATCTTTCCATCTTTGAGTAATTCCCGTGCTTCTTTTGAAGAAAATAACAATATACGATTGTTCACTAGTACTACTGGTAGTACATTGTATCAGTTGTACTACCAGTTGTACTATCAATGAACAAACTCGAAGGAAATTGCTTGTATTTTTTTTAGTAGTACTAGAGAAACAATAAAGTATCATTTGTACTACCAGTTGTACTATCAATGAACAAACCCGAAGGAAATTGCTTGTATTTTTTTTAGTAGTACTAGAGAAACAATAAAGTATCATTTGTACTACCAGTTGAACTATTTAGTAGTACTACTGATCCGGTGCGCTTAAATCTTTAAAACTACGTAACGGATTTAGATGCGGTTTTTTTAAATAGATAGAGTGATTCAAGAGGAAGTTTTATAGGTATAATACATGCATAATATAGCCGTGCGAAGCCGGGACGGGTCGCTAGTATAAAATAATTAGAAGAAAAATTTAGTTAGAAGAATTTGGACTGAGATTTTTTAAGACCAAGTAAATGGTCGTAGAGCGAGAAGACTGCCAACAAGAAACTGATCTTATAAGAGTTCCTTTCTTTACCTTTCGAGGTTCGGAACCCTAAAAACGAGGTGGAGGGATGGCGTTACAGAGCAAAGACGGACTTGACGGGGAATAATTAGAGTTGAGTGAAGAAGTACGACAGTTTCTGACGTTCCCACATAGAGAGAAAATGGATAGAAGAAGATACTTAAGACCAACCTTAGCCGATGGGGTTACACCGACCCAGGAAATGTCTACTGCCATTGTAACCCCGGTCAAACAGAGCAGACTATGCCTCATCTGCTGGAGTGTCCCTCGTGTCCTGTTTCATGCTCCACACAAGACCTCTACGAGGCGACTGATGACGCCGCGGCTGCAGCCACTTATCGGGCTGGATACTGTATATAGCATTAAGTATATAATATTAATAAAAAATATAAAAAAAATCAAAATCAAAAAACTTAAAAAACAAAAAATAATACAGGTTTAACGGAATCGACAAGAAAAGAAGAAGATTAAAAAAAAAAACGGTTATTTCAGGTAACAGCCTTATAAATAAGTAGAGACCCATATAAAATAGATACCATAAAGACTAACATACAAACAGATAATACCTATTATAATAAAGAGTTAAGTTTTAGGGTTTTCTGTCTTCGGTCTCGCCTCCCTAGAGAGTCGGTATACAATGCCGGTGGGCCAGAAATCTGTCGAGAAGAGAAATCTGTCCTTTAACGTCGCTGGAATCCGGAGCACGGAAGGACTTAAAATTAGTCTTGCTTTGGAATTCCAGATATAGATTTTTTCTTTGGGATTTAGATTTTTGAAGACTTACCCCTTATTCCAAAACGAGGTTTAAGGATAGTCCGAGAAGTGGATTTAAACCTTAGATTTAGACACAGATTTACTCGTTAACTATAGTTTAAACACTATCCTTATAGATTATAAAGGGAACTATAGGCTAAACCTAAACACTATCCATAAACATTATCTAAGGATAGTTCACGAGTAAATCTGTATCTAAATCACAAAAAAATTATATCTTGCTATGGACGCCGAGGTTTCCGCTTTAGCATCGATCGTGAGAAGGCACGCGGGAAGTATTCTATAATTTTCACCACTTTTCCTCTGATACACTTTCATCACTCTCATTGTGTTATTGGAAAACGATATGACGCTCATTTTCATACATGCCGTAATAATTGTACTGGACAAAAACATATGGGAAGATTTCCTGTAAAACAATGCGATGTGGTTATCTGATTATTTGGGTTGTGAGGATAATTTGCGTAATGTAGTAGGAAATTCAATAATTCTTCGGAAAATAAACGGGTCGTTTATCTATCTATCTACAAAATGGGCCCCAGGGAATCACTTAGAGAAAAATTTAAAGATATAAATGTATTAACGCTCTATTCACAATATATCTAAGAAAACTTGCTCTACGTTCACAAAAATCCTGATATTTTTCGTAAAAATAACGATATTCATAAATTTAACTTAAGAAATAAGGATGAGCTGACCGTGCCCGGTAGTAGGCTCCGGAAAATAAACAAGTCGTTTAATAGTACATGTGTGCTCTATTATAATAAGTTACCTAAAACTGGACGTAAATTAACAAATTCAAATTTTTATAAAGTATAAATTGTGTAGTAAGGCGTACTATGAAACCTCTTCGTACTTTAATGATAAGAATCCACGCATGCGACTATAATTGCTCCATTTCAAATAATACCTTCAAATATTTGTAATATTGACCTTTGTGAGCGTGATCACATGAAAAAAAAACCCATGAGTTTCTTGTGTCTTCTTCTTCTTATTACTAACACCGCGACACGAGAATTTTATATATATAGAAAATTAGCTGCGCCCCACGGTTTCACCCGCGTAAGTCCCGATCCCGTGGGAATATCAAAATTAAAAGGATAAATGGACTATCCAACACAAACATATTTTTTTAATTTGAACGAGTAGTTTCTGAGATTAGCGCGTTCAAACCAGCAAACTCTTCAGCTTTATAATATTAGTATAGATTAGCTGCGCCCTGCGGTTTCACCCGCATAAGTCCCGATCCCGTAGGAATATCAAAATTAAAAGTACCCTATAACCTTCCTCGATAAATGGACTATCCAACACAAAAATATTTTTTCAATTTCAACAGTAATTCCTGAGATTAGCGCGTTCAAACAAACAAACAAACTCTTCAGCTTTATAATATTAGTAATGATAAACATAAAAAAATACTATCTTGACAAACCGTTTTTCCAGGAACGGAAATGACAATAAACTCCCCCCTTCTTCCATAACCTTCCATTAGATTTCAGGTCAGAGAGCTGAACATAACGCACAATTTAACTAAACGCTCTGTTGGTTAATCTCGATTATAAGTGTTATAGTAAACACAATGCAACGGCACCGTTAGTCGGGTCGCTTTCTCATCAATGCGGTCACCTCGATTCGTACTGGTTTATCGGTGATCGATGGTTCTCTGTTAGACTAGGCTTTGGATTACTGTACAAGCTTTTGCTTACAACTTAGGGACAGAAACCTGAAATTTTTAAGACACATAAAAGTGATGTCATGTAATTTGAATAAATAATTTTGATTTGATTGATAGACACTATCCCCCTCTACTAAATGTGGATTTAAATCTTAGATTTAGACACAGATTTACTCGTGAACTATAGTCTAAACACTATCCCTATATTAAAATCTAAGGTTTAAATCTTCACTTCGAACTATCTGTAAACCTCGTTTTGGAATAAGGGGATATATTTATTTGGCTAATAACAAAATTTAACGTTACAAACAACTTGTTTTTGGTATTACTAATAATAACAGACTTTAACAAGCTTTGCTCACAACTTAGATAGATAGATATATTCTTAGAGGTAATATATCTTTATTTAACCATAAAAAATCTGAATAATACAAACAACTTATATTTGGTATCACTACATAGTATAAATTAGAGTCACTTTTCGCCGTCCCTATGTCCCTATTTCCCTTTGTATGCTTAGATCTTTAAAACTACGCAACGGATTTTGATGCGGTTTTTTTAAATAGATAGAGTTATTTAAAAGGAAGGTTAATATGTATAATACATGCATAATATAGCCGTGCGAAGCCGGAGCGGGTCGCTAGTTACTAAAAATAACAGACTTATGCACTACGGGCAGCGCTCCGTGGTTTCACCCGCGTAACTCCCGATCCCGTGGAATTATCGGGATAAAAAGTAGTCTATGTAATTCCCAATGAAACAATGTAACTATTCTCATACTAAGTTTCATCAAAATCGGTCAAGCAGTTTCGGAGCCTATTCGATTTCTATTCTATTCTATTATTACAAACAAAAAAAACAAAAAAATTAAACTTTAGAGGTAGGTGGTGTGTACCTCCAAAGGGAAGATCTTCCACCGGGTAGGGTTATACCCGGTAGGCCGCGGCCCAACGATGTTTCATTGGAACTTGTATATTATGAGCTTATGTTCAGAACAACTTCGCTTGCGCGATCTAGGATCTCCGATCGGCTTAGTGGCGCCATCTGTTGGTGGCGTTGTGAAGCGTCGCCACAAAACAAAAGACAGATATACAGACAGACGGACAAGAAAGTGATCTTATAAGGGTTCCTTTTTTACCTTTTGAGGTACGGAACCCTAAAACAAAAAACATTCCTCTTTATAATATTAGTAGGTATAGAAGTAAGAAGGACTATAGATTAGTATAGATATAACACAGTGACAATGTCGCCACTAAATAGGCTCCTGCTCAGTTATATATTGCATAAATGCAACGCTGATTTTTAGCAGCTCCCTGTGATAGGTGTTAGTAGGACAATGCTACAATTTGGTTATAGTAGGTGGTAAACATTAATAAGTACCTTATTACTTAATTTCTAATGCGTAGGAGTTGTCAAATCCTAATTTTTATGTATAATGTTTTTGTATGCCGAATTCTAGCCTTATCCGTCGATTAGTTGGTGAACCAACTTTTCTATCCAACTAGTTGGTCCATAGAACTCTAAACAGTTCCGTGGTTCAAGTATTTAAAAGTTGAGCGGGGTCGTGTTCCAACTTTTATCGAAACAGAAAATAGGTACACGAATAAACCAAATATTGCCAAATATTGATATTGCCAAACCACCAGACCAAACTGATTTAGTCTTAACTAAGCCCGAAAATTACTTCGATTCAATCTATTTAAAAATGAATACTCAATTCATCCTAAAATTTAATTATATCTGTGAGAAGAAACGAAATTAGTAGGTAAGGTACTTGCGGATAGTAAGGGCCACCAATTAAAAAGTAAATATTTTAAAAAAATAGGGAAAACTACTTAAAACACTACAATTTAGCTATATTGTCAATCAGAAAAACAATTCCAATATTTTTTTATTATTTTGTAACTCTACATACCGCAAAATGCTCACTGAAAAACTCCCATTTCAGATTCCAAGATCCACTTTGAGTCACCGAGCTAATGGAGTTAACAAGCTTCGATGATTCATATACAGCCAGTTCTTCCAAAAAAGTTTTGCCCTTAACCGATAATGTTTATCTCATAGTGACCTAATATGACTCAAGCAGCCGAAATAAGTGTCACGTCAACGTAACGATGATAACTGACCTCCTTTCGAACACCTTTCTCTGGACTTTCTCTGGCCCAGTTTGTGATAAGGTGCTTTTACATTGACCGGTGGTGATTTAGCTTAAAAAAAAACAATGATTTTTCATTAAAATATTACATACGAAAGAAAGAAAGAAAATATTTATTTGGACAAGTACACGACACAAGACAATCAGAAAAGTAGTAACAAACATAAAACAAATAAACCGAAAAATAAATAAAATATGTAGTACTTACCTATTGGCTTTCGTCACGGATTATTCCAAATCTGACTCGAAACATGACCAGGTAAGTCAAAATGGTGTTCTTAACTCAATAGCGAAAACAAAAAACGATCAAAATTATCTAAATCCTAAAGTATACAGTCTAATTGAGAACCTCCTTCATTTTTGAAGGTAAAAAATATATGCAGCACTAATTTTGTAGCAATCTGCTGTAGCAATTGGTGCCATAGTCAAACATTTGATGTGGGTAAACTTGTCCTGGAGTGGCAACCGCAAATTTGCAAACGTAGTGTAAATACGTTCTGCCACTGGGCAGTGAATGGAGAAGAAAAGCCGAAGATCTGACTCAGTACTACGTCCAGCAGTGGACTGACACCGGCCGATGATGATGATCAATCTTTAGTCATAGCCTCTTTTAACATCAACGGTTTGGCATCAGGTTAATGTTTGCGACAAGCCATCAGTGGCAACCGAATTTTACATCTATGCTTGCAGCTTGAATCTGTGACTAGGGTTTTCCTAGAACCCCCGAGGATTTGGGATTTCCAATGACTTCTTTTACAGTACTTTTGAATTAATTAGAGTATTGAGTTTATTATGAGGAGAAAGAATTAAATATACCTATCTAATAGTAAAAAATAAAAGTGTACAAACACCTTTATTGACATAGATCATTCTCGATCTACCATGTTATTGTTGACCGCGAAAAGTAATCCCTCCTTTCACAATTGTAGGTAAATAATATTTGACTCTCAGTAATAGTAATCTAAAAGAAAGATTTATTTATTAATATAACAGACTTATTTGTTTATTATAGGTCTGTGATCAGTATCTTTTCAAGCAGTTTCATCATTTGCAACAACTGTGCCTTTTAATACTTCAAAATCGTCAAAATTAAATGTGACTGTAGGTACTGGGGCTTAACAGACAGTTGAATCAGGACCAATAATTTGCTAAAGCAAATGTTTAGATATTGTCTTTATTAGGACTTATTCAGTAGGTATAACTAAGGTTTCTGTATCTAATTGTTTATAATCAACATCATAAAGAGTGTTTTGTTTCAATATTTTATTACAGCTAGTTATAAGTCTTTCTTCGTCTTGACCATCTTTCCCACCACCCAATCAGTGGGTACAAATCTCGTGGTCCTGTGGACACCGCAGTTTCTAGTGTTCTTTCCAGTAATCCTTTTTCAGACAACCTTTGTTCTGAATTAAGTTTAATGGCCTGAAACATAATATTGCTTGTGTTTTCACAGTCCATTGATACAATTGTGACTGCTAAATAAAATAACAGGTCAATAGATATTTATTGATAAGCTAATAAGTTTCTAAGATTCCTTGCCTCTTCATTATAATCAGTCACTTTTCGCCGTCCCTATGTCCCTATGTATACGCTTAGATCTTTAAAACTATGCAACGGATTTTGATGCGGTTTTTTTAATAGATAGAGTAATTCAAGAGGAAGGTTTATATGTATAATACATGTATAATATAGCCGTGCGAAGCCGGGGCGGGTCGCTAGTATAAGTAAAAAAAATAGTTATTTTATTACATTAATAATAAAAACAAATATACAAATGAATGAAAACACCAGTTAGTCAAATAACCTCTTATCGTTCCCGGCGTAAAGGTTCCCATAATGCTAGAAGCATTGCCACTCTGAATGGCGATGGCTTACCTCTGCGCTAGAAACGAGCCAGAGCGGGAGTCACCCCCATTCCCACTAAGCCTATCGCCCAACTGTTTAACTAATTTATTGGCGTCGTCTCCCCAGCACCCCAACGTCTCCACAGCAACAAGCACAAAAATATAATACTTATCGATAGTTTATAGATTAGAAATCTATAATAAACAATCGATATGTATTTGTTATATTATAGCCTTTATCTAATAAACATAAAACGACTATATCTCCAGCCATAACATTCTACATTGACCTGTAACTCCAACAATTACACTTTATGTGGGGGGCTTTTAGTTGCGGATGTCCCACATTCGAGTCCCGTTATCTTCTGGTGAAAGTGGCTTGAATACTCTATGCAAATTATGCAATTACAAGCCACTATTGACATTGACAGCTATTTGTTAGTAATTAGAAATTTTTGCCTTTTTGTTATGTTGGTGGAGACGGTTGTTAATTTTAAGTTTAATTTTAATTCGGTTGTTGATTTTTAGTGTTCGTTTCGTTCTCACTGTTTAAATTAATTGTGGTAGAGCAAATTAAATTAATACTAAGCAGTTTCTTCTAATATTATAGCATGTAAGCAATTTTTAGTCTAGCTTATAATAAACCACTCTTTCCACTTCCACCACTTCCACACTTCTTTTGTTTCATCTTTTTGTATCAGGGACAGCCATTAAATTCTGTCTGAACACCCACTTTTGACGATCCAGTTGGCACAATGGTCACCTTGCCGGACTGTCAAACACAGGGTTGCGGATTTGATTCCCGCCTCAGACAAATAAGTATTTATGCTTAGATATTTGTCTGTGGTCTGGTTGTTTCTATGTATTATAAGTATATATTTACAAAAGTTAAGTATTTATGTAGTATCTATAACACAAGTCTAGTTACTTAGCTTGTGGCTGTGTGGAATGTGTGGAATGTCTTGCAATATCAATAACTACAGCAGCATCAACGGCCTCATTTCTACCTGCACGTTGAGGTCCCTATATCTGAACAACGGTGGTTCAGGTCCTGTACGTGCAGGTGTTGAGGTACAGTAGACATTTATGGAGATGATCCATTGATTGTTTTGCAAACCAACCCCTGACTCGTCTTCAGAGGTAGCTATGACTGTGGGCAGTCATAGCTACCTTTGAAGACGAGTCTCTATTGGGTCGGGAGTCGGAACCAAGTAAGAACGAATACCACTATCCTAGACTACCTATCCAAAAAAAAGAAGTCGTCATTGATTTAAAAGAAAATATCACAAGATATTAAATTATTTTTAAATTAATCTGGATTAGTATCTCTTTGCCTATTACGGTAACATTTAAACCACGAAAAGCAAGAAAAAAGAAGAAACTCCATTACATCATTCCACTCGTTACGGCTAAGTTACCGATCGGATTTCCACCGCCAACAATGATCTAACGTGACAGTGAAAAAAAATAAATAAAAATTTAAAAAACCGACTTCAAAAAAACCTGAAAAGAAAAACTAACAAAACCTGAAAAAAAAAACCAAAAAGGGAAAAATAATCCATTTCGGGTCACTAAGACAGCAGATAACTTAAACATAAGTACTTACTTGGAAGTCTGACTGGGTTAGATTGAATGTTGAGAGGTATAAAGAAAACATGGTGTCACCCAGTCCGACTTCCAAGTAAGTACTTATGTTTAAGTTATCTGCTGTCTTAGTGACCCGAAATGGATTATTTTTCCCTTTTTGGTTTTTTTTTTCAGGTTTTGTTAGTTTTTCTTTTCAGGTTTTTTTGAAGTCGGTTTTTTAAATTTTTATTTATTTTTTATTTAACCATTTTTAGTGCCACTGTCACTGAAAATTCTACTCCATGAGGCGAAAGCGACTGTTTCTTCAAATTGCAACCTGTACCTAATCGTAACCCATTGAAGAGTTTGGTGATAAGGTGTTTTCGGATGCCCCATTCATCCTTTTTGTGTATGGGCCACTTCTATTAGTGGAAATGGAAACCTGAGCAATTTGTTGAATCTCGCTGTGCAGATCTGTTCATCACTCCGAAGATCCTCATCAGATCTTCATTTAGGATAGGGTTTTCTATCAAAATTCATTCAAACCCAGTCCGGCGAGGCAAAAGCGAATATTTTATTCAAATTGTAACCTATAATCGTAACCGATTGAAGAGTTTTCTGATGAGAAGGTGGTTTCAGATATTCCATTTATCGGTAACTATTAGTTGATGGGCCAATTCTACTGGTGGAAATCGAAAAATGAGCAATTTGCTGCACTCTCGAGGTGCAATTCTGTTCATCACTTCGAAGATCCTCATCAGAACTTCATTTAAGATAGGGTTCTCTATCAACATTAATTCAAACCCAGTCCCGCGACTAAATTCGACTAAATTCTTCAAATTGTAACCTGTAATCGTAACCGATTGAAGAGTTTTCTGATGAGAAGGTGGTTTCAGATATTCCATTTATCGGTAACTATTCGTTTATGGGCCAATTCTACTGATGGAAGTCGAAAAATGAGCAATTTGCTGCACTCTCGGGGTGCATTTCTGTTCATCACTTCGAAGATCCTCATCAGAACTTAATTTAAGATAGGGTTCTCTATTAACATTCATTCAAACCCAGTCCGGCGACTAAATTCGACTAAAATCTTCAAATTGTAACCTGTAATCGTAACTGATTGAAGAGTTTTCTGATGAGAAGGTGGTTTCAGATATTCCATTTATCGGTAACTATTCGTTTATGGGCCAAATCTACTGGTGGAAATCGAAAACTGAGCAATTTGCTGCACTCTCGAGGTGCAATTCTGTTCATCACTCCGAAGATTCTCATCAGATCCTCACCAAATTTTTATGGGACCACCCCTGAGGTATCACTTTTCGAACACAAAAAGAATCATCGCAATCGGTTGAGCCGTCTTCGAATGATCGCGTAACATACACAAAAAAAAAAAAAAAAAAAAAAAAAAAAACATACAGACGAATTGAGAACCTCCTCCTTTTTTGAAGTCGGTTAAAAATGATGCCATCCGCCATGTTGCTGCAATGGCGGCCACAAAAAAACTAACGGAATTAAATGCCTAACAACCGGAGAAAGGCTTTCGATTGTCCCACATATCAAAACACGCGAATCGCGGTGCCGACAGCTCGACTATGAAACAGCACAACACTATTCCAACGTTCAATAACAAATAACCAACCTTATTTTCTCTACAACAACTGTTATTTTGGCGCGAGATTTGACGTTCCACAAACGTCAATTCTGACATTTGCGCGCGCTACTTCCCCGCCATCCCAGCTAACAATTTACTTTTTTCAGTTACTGACTGTGCTAGCTTCTACGCAAACGTAACGAAATACCTACAAAAAATTAGTTTTACAAAAATCCATCCGCAAAGATAACTTTGTCAAAATTATACTGTCTCTATTGGTCGACATAGAAAAAGAAAGCACTATGTTTTTTTTTCGACCGGCATTTTGCTGAGTATGTCGAAGAAAGCAATGTTTAAATGCAATGTGTATTAGAAACGTTTTTACCGGTTGCATCGAATTATACTCAGTTGCATAAGAAAACTTCATTTCCTCCGACATTCACTTTGTTTGACATGATAATAATTTTACTTATTTCTGCTACTAGCAAGGCTTCGCGGTTTAACCCGCGCAACTTCCGATCCCATAAAAATATCGGGATAAAAGGTGGCCTATAACACTCCCACAAGGAATCAATATATTCTCATAACAAGTTACATCACAATCAGTCCAATAGTTTCGGAGCCTTTTCAATTTAAACACATTTTTGCCTTAACCCTAATCTTGGTCAGCAATCAATCTATAAATTAAAATTTAAAGTCCTGACTCTTTCTCTCTCTCTCTCTGGTCGATCCTTCATGACTGAAGATCGGGACCACCACTCTTCTTCACCCAGCGGTTTGTAAAGGTCCTACACTTAATCCGGTCTGCGGCCATTCGAACCACTTCCTCAAACCTGGACGAGCTCTCCTGTTTCAGCTGATCTGACCATCTCATCGGGGATCTACCACGTGACCGTTTGCCCTCTACATTTGCACAGATGATCAGTTTCCCCAGGTTCTCGTCTGGACGTTTGATAATGTGGCCGAAATAGCTGAGGATACGTCGCTGGCATAGCGTGGAAAGACGGTCTTTAATGCCGAGTTCTTTAAGTATGTATAGAGTTCTTGAAGTCCTGACTAATTGATATTATATTTAAGTCACAACCAATGGACTGATCTGGCTATTTGGCATAAAGCCGCTAATTTGGCATAATTTAGCTGGTATAAAGTTTTGGTAATTCAGAGAAAACCTAGTTTATATACAACAAATCATTGAGGTGATTTGTTCATCAACGCCGAAAGATTCTGATGCCTTAGAAACTATTGGATTTTTTAAAGTTAGCCTGTGAAATCATACACGGTTTTACGATATATTCTTAATGTACTAGCAGTGCTTCGCGTCATCACTCGCGTAAGTCCCGATCCCGTAAAAAAAATTTTTCTCCCCATATCCCAATTTATTTGGGGTCTTCTTCTTCCATTCACTCCTGTTAGACGTCATCTCATCGTTCTCATTAATCTCTTTCATGTCCCAATCCCGTGAAAATATTGCAGGACACTCCACACATCGCCATCTAGCCCCAAGCTAAGTAACTAGACTTGTGTTATGGGCGCTAGACAACGGATATACTACTTATATACTTTTCTTTTGTAAATATATACTTATAAAACATAGAAACAACCAGACCTCAGACAAATATCTAAGCATAAATACTTGTCTGAGGCGGGAATCGAACCCGCGACCCTGTGTTTGGCAGTCCGGCATGGTGACCATTGTGCCAACTGGGTCGTCCGGGTCGGTAAATATCGGCATAAAAGTACCTATGTTACTCCTAAGTAATCGATGTATCCTCATACCAAGTTTCATGAAAATCGGTCAAGTGGTCTCATAGACTATTCGTTACAACCAATTAAGTAGATGACATCATTAGAAAACTTCGTTGCTATGGTTACCATCTTGTCAATAAAACTCACGTTCCCGTTACGCGATGACGTCACACTTTTTTGTGAATGCCGGTGATCATCGATTTATAATATGTTAAAAAATATTTCCTCATTATAATATTAAGTAGCCCACCAAGTCTATGACAGTACAAACCAAAAAAATCACAAGAGGCAATTAATTAAAAATGAAAGTTTTGGTACTTCCCATGGGATCGGGAACAAATTATAAGAATTACTAGCGACCCGCTCCGGCTTCGCACGGCTATATTTTGCATATATTATACATATAAACTTTCGTCTTGAATCACTCTATCTATTAAAAATAATCTAAAAAAACCGCATCAAAATCCGTTGCGTAGTTTAAAGATCTAAGCATACAAAGGGACATAGGGATATAGAGACGGCGAAAAGTGACTTTATTTTATACTATGTAGTGATGATAGTGATTTCAACGAAGCAGTTCCTAAGAACGAAAGAAACGAAAGAAAAACTAGCCATTTGAAAGGTTACGGCCACGTCTCTGGCCGGGTTCTCAACGGATGCAACATCTGGTGCATGTTTCGGGGTCACGCCACACATAATAGTAACGGCATGGTCGAAGAAAGTTGCTGCTTTGTGTTACACGACGTCGGTCGGCAATAGTCGGCCGAGGAGGCGGACTTGGGGCCCAAGTCTTCTAACACAATTGTGTTTGATTGCGTTGATTTGTTTGACGAACCAGTTGGCACAATGGTCACCATGCCGGACTGCCTAACACAGGGTTGATTCCCGCCTTAGACAAGTATTTATGCTTAGATATTTGTCTGTGATCTGGTTGTTTCTATGTATTATAAGTATACATTTACAAAAAAAAAAGTATATGAGTAGTATATCCGTTGTCTAGCACCCATAACACAAGTCTAGTTACTTATAGCTTGGGACTTTAGGGCGATGTGTGAAATTTCCTGCTATAATTATTTATTAATTAATGCAAAATAAATAAATAAATGAATATTGCAGGACATTCCACACATCGCCATCTAGCCCCAAGCTAAGTAACTAGACTTGTGTTATGAGTGTTAGACAACGGATATACTACTTATATACTTTTCTTGTGTAAATATATACTTATAATACATAGAAACAACCAGACCACAGATAATTATCTAAGCACGTTTTTGAGGCGGGAATCGAACCCGCAACCCTGTGTTTGGCAGTCTGGCATGGTGACCATTCTGCCAACTGGGTCGTCAAATAGCAGAATTAGGACCCTGGAGTTGGTTCTGTTGAGTTTTTAGGTGAAGTTAGATAGATATATGCAATACAGAAGACGTGTAATGCCCTAACAGTTGGCGGATTTTTAGCGGGTAGCGAGTAAGCGAGGGGTTCGTAACTTAGCTAAGTACTAATTCTTGTGTTATGGGTGTCTATCCACCCATAACACAAGTCTAGTTACTTAGCTTGGGGCTAGATGGCGATGTGTGGAATGTCCCGCAATATTGATTTTATTTATTTTTAACTGAGTATACTTCATTGTTTAACTGATTGGCATTGTATTGACTCATACCAACATATACCTAATTTGTGAGTTCAATTCAATTCATCAGACAAAAATGAAATGACTGTTAGGTACTTTATAAATGAACTAGCGACCCGCCCCGGCTTCGCACGGCTATATTATGCATGTATTATACTTAAAAACCTTCCTCTTAAATCGCTCTATCTGTTGAAAAAACCGCATCAAAATCCGTTGCGTAGTTTGAAAGATCTAAGCATACACAGGGACAGAAAGCGGAAAGTGACTTTGTTTTATACTATGTAATGCTCTTTTTGTTTTATATTTGAGTTATTCGTGTCAGTAGGTCCTACTAAGTAACTTTATGAATCATTTTTACAGTTTAAAATGTGACTTACATTGTTTTAAAAATACGTTAAAATTCCTATAACAGTGGCTAATTCTTCACTCATACCTACACGCCATCGTGCCAGACAAGCTAAATTACATCATTACATTAGTCAGACACAATTGACGATAAATAAAACAATAAATAAACAGCATCCTACGTAACTATGAAGTCGGTTAAAAACAGACGTGACTTTGAAAAAGCATTCGCATCGAAATCAGAAAGCGCGGCAGAGTAAAACGTTAGCGACTATCACGACTTTTACCCTGCAATACATTTTCTGTGTTTTACAATCCATTGACGGTCATGTACTGTTGAGTACGGAGAAAGTTGTGTCATTGTAAGCAATGGGTACGGTTTGTAACGTTTTTATCAATAAGGTTATGAAGACAACCGGTTGTGTCGCTAGCGAAAATGTTAAGTAAATTTAGGTCACTGCCGCGGCATAACGGAGTGAGCCCAATGTCCGCCCGCGTAACATTACGTATGGGAAATTATTTGAATTTAGAATCTTTGTTCTTTTTTTTTTGTTTTATCAGGTTGGTAGTTGTCATTGTTCTTTTGTCTGTGGTCTAGTTTTGGTTGACGCAGATCACCGTTAGAGAATTTTGAGGTTAAATAGGATCATTGATTAGATGCGTTAGGTATTTCGTGATTTAAGTATGTTTTGTTCCTTTTTCATGGTCAAATTACAAGACCGTTTTGGATAAAAATTTGCAACAGATTTAGTCAATAGTACCTACGTAAAAGGGCATTGGATACTTTTAATCCCTATTTTCAAAGAGGAAATTGGGATTGTTTATGGGAAACTATTGGGCATACCACGACCCCTCTATTATTACAAATATAGACCGGTGTTTTTGACAAATATATGACGACGTTTTTCACAAATGTTTAATGCCCACGCTACTTGTTTTATTTGACGTGAAAACGTCTAATAAATTAATGAACACATGCATTCACAAAAAGAGTCATGTTCCGGTACCATGACGCGTCATGGTAAACGTCACGCGTCTCATATTTGTTTAATAATAATATCGCTCATCTGGGCTTGTGTTTGAGCGCGTAGAAACGTCTTCTCCGCTTCACTACGCTCTGTCGTCAAAAGAAAAAAGGCCGCATCTAACATTTTTCCAAAATTTAGTTAGGTATGATCGGCTGCATAATTGCAGACCATCCGTGGAGCTCCAAATCGGCTGTTATATGAATGTTTTTAACACGAATAAGCAGACACCTGCTTTTGTTAAAGTTTGAAGTCTTCTTACTCATCAATTAATAAAAAAAAATTAGAATAGAAACAAATAATAGTAATTTTCGAACTCTACCGGGGGCTGCAACTATGCAGCCGACTGTACATACTCGGAATCAGAAAAAAAAGCTGCATCGAGTTTTTAATACGATCGCCCGATCCGTCCATCGGCCGACCATTCAGTATCCGTACAATGTACACTATAACCCAGACGTGACGTAGAGAGACGACTAGAGTGGTAGTAGTGTAACGGTATACTGTAAGCACCCACTCAAAGCCAATGCCAACTTTCCCTAGTTTCAGATCTCGGTGTTCTAACTAGTTGGAACTATGCGATTCACTTGTCTTGATACTAAACCTGCAATATGATGAGTTAGAAAGAAAATAAAGAAAGAAAAGCATTTATTGAGTACAATCTTAAAAGCATTTCATCTTACTCGTCTTAAAGCATTTTGTCTAACTCTCAGGTTGTCTGAAGTAGCATGTCGCATAGTTTAGAAATCACTTCCCAAACTGGCCTTTAATTCAACCGGCCATCTAATCGCCATCTAAGTTAGTTTAGCTTAGTTCGCAATTTTTCAGTTTTACGTAGCTTAACTAACATAGTTTACGGTGGACACACGTATGTATAAAAAATTTGCTCAACTATGCGAGCTAAGCTAACTTAAGGTCGCTGCATACGTAACGGTATATAACCTCGGACGGGACGGGGAGACGTGACGTGCATTGTATAAGGAATTAAATTCTGAAATAAATGATTTAATAATATTTATAATTGTTCATAAAGTATTCGTGGACTTTAAACATACGTAACGTGATCTTTCCAGTGTCGGATGGAACGTGACAATTTCTTGACAGCGTTTCATATAAATGAAACATCGACATTATTTTGTAAAAGTAATATGCAGAAAAGAACAGATTGTGATAGAATCGCACAGTCGATTACGGTGTGTACACACCGTACACACTACTGCATATAGACTGTATATATGTATATATATACCATCATATAGCGGCATGCGTCGCCACGCCAGAAATCGGTTTTACGTGCGGCTATAGATGTTTCACATCAAAATATCACCTTCCGTCCGGCACGGGAAAATTCCCGTCACGTATGCAGCAAACGGCTTTAGGGTCACCAAAATGCCCATTAAAAAAACTGCCTATAAATCGCATCGCATTGCCGCGTTTGTTGTTCACCTAGGACAACGGCTTAGTCGCAACTGGACAGAGTACAACCGTGCACCAATATTAACGTCAAGTATCAAGATAAGCAAAGCAGTAGTGCATCTTATATGCGTTAGCTTTCACTATGCGTTGCAGTCTTTAGTATTAATACCTTTACTATTTAACTATAGATATAAATTATTAATTATCTATTAATCTTATTGGTATCTCCATCTAGATAATTTAAACAGCGCCGGGAACTTTTATTTAAGCCCTATTCAGCGCGCTCGTAGTGCCTGTGACATTTATTAGATGTATACAGGGTTATTGGCGTTAAAAGCAGACCCCGGGCTCCCGAGAGGGATGCAACCGGGAACATCGCTCGGATGATGATGATGAGGGTTATTAGAAATTATACAAGCAAGCCGTTGAGGGCTACTTCTGTGCACCTTAACAAACAACTTATGTTCTACGACTTTTGGAAATTTGAAAAAAAAAATGTAAATTTTGAGGAGTAATTTCGATAAACAGCTGATTTTTTAAAACAAAGGTCATTCAGACTAAGAACAGTAGATAAAATTTAAAAAATAAGTAAAATTTTAAGGTTAATGACCTCTCCGTGTCCGGAACACCAGATTTTCAGGTAAACCTAACCTCAAAATTTTTGACAAAATGTTTGAATTTCCAAAAGTCGTAGAACAAAAGTTTTTTGTTAAGGTGCACAGGTGTGAAGTCTGCACGCAGTCGGTTGCAGTCGTGTGAAGTCTGCACGCAGTCTGTTGCAGTCGTGTGAAGTCTGCACGCAGTCGGCTGCAGTCGTGTGAAGTCAATATCAACTGCATACAGTCGTGTCTTCGACTTTAACCGACCGCGCGAAGTTGCCTAAGCCACACCATGGGGCAAGCTATAAGTAATAAGTATAATCACTACATAGTATAAAATAAAGTCACTTTACGCCGTCCCTATGTCGCTATATCCCTATATTATGCTTTAATCTTTAAAACTACGCAACGGATTTTGATGCGGTTTTTTTTAATAGATAGAGTGATTCAAGAGGAAGGTTTTTAGATATAATACATGCATAATACAGCCGTGCGAAGCCGGGGCGGGTCGCTAGTAGGTAATAATTAAATTAAAAACATTGCAATAATAGAAGGAAGGAAAAAACACAGTAAATACATACAAAAAGTAGGTAAATTGGTAAGTAGTGCATTGATTAATTATAAACAGTTAATTAAATAGAAGTAACAATTATTTCATGATTAAATACAATTAATAACAACAAGTTCAACAACCCCAACAAATGGGGATTACTAGGAAAAAATACTAGTTCTATTAGGCTCTGATAGATGGCACCACTTACTCATTACAAGTATCTAAATAAAAAAATATATACTGTATAAAAAAGGGGTCTCATATACTGAATAAAAAAGGAAATAATCTTATCTCTATAGACACTAGAAAATGTTCTTAAAAATAATAATCTAATCATTAAAAGATTTTTTTACTAAAATCAAGAAATTATTTTCTGATAATTTTTTGCTTCAAAAAATATCTATTTTTCTTTGTAGAGACGTCAAAATGTCTTTAACTAATATTTAGTCTTTAGTCATTATACAACGCTAGCAACTTTAATTCATTGCTATTTAGGGCGCTCTGTAGTGCCCGAGACATAGATAGAGTAGCCTTGGCCAGCAATACCACCCTCTCAGTTTAGTCGACCATGACCAGAAGAAAGAACTCGTCAGGAGTTCAGCATGGCACCTTGAGTCGAGGTGACGGGGAGTTACGACCCCGCAGTCCCGAGTTCTCCAGGGGAAGTCACCGTTCCTCATCTCCGGCTTGCCTTAGTTGGCTGATCGGAGTGAACAATGACGAGGAAGCGGTTCCCCGCCTCTGGCTTGCCTTCACCGGCCGTCCAGACTGGAGTCGGAGCAGAAATGCTCGAAGGATGGATGCCGAACGTCAGTGATGAGGTGACCCGCTCGCTCTAACTACCAGCAATGACTTATAAATCCAGTGAGGCCTCTTCATCCTTCAAGCCAGTCACGTTCCTGGTAGCCCCCTTGCTGTAATTTACTCGGCTAATTAGGGTGGCCCAGTCTGAGAGTTGGCGAATCTCCGCCTGCCATCTTTACGTGTTTATTGGACATTGTTACGGCAGGCACCATAGTATCCATAGTTCCCCAGTATCTAGTCCACTACCATCCCATCACAATAGCTTAAATAGTTTTGTCCTGTGGATTATCAATAGTTTTATACAAACCGGAGGTTGTCCTTGGTTGCACTATAGTGTAGACAGGGATAATCGCCGGTTTAAAATCCACCCCATTGTTTGATATTAGACTTGTTATTGTAAAGGGCCTATAAGTGTTGGCTTTGCCTTCCAAAGGTCCGGGGCTCCATAGCCCCGTGATACAGGACGTATAATAGACATACTGAATATGTATAGACCAAATTTTTTTATGGTAGTCTTTAAATTAATAAAGTAGAAAAGATGGGTGGTAATTTTAAGAAATATAAGTAAATGACGTAAGTCCACACAATAAGTGTCTATATGTAAGTTTACTTGTCTGTGTATTAAGGCTTTTACACACGTTACGATTTGGTCGTCCCGACCAAATTGACACAACCAAATTGGGTATCGATACACACGCTACGATTTGGTCGGATACTATTCAGAGAGTACATTGATACACATCGTGGTCATTAAGTAGTTTCTGGGGTTCCATTCCTCAGGGGGAAAAACGGGACCCTATTACTAAGACTTCTTTGTCAGTTCATCAGTCCGTCCGTCTATCAGTTCCATCCGTCCGTAAATCCGTCCATCCGTCTGTCTGTCTGCCTTTCTGTCCGTCTGTCATCCGGTTGTATCTCATGAATCGTGATGGATAGAGAGTTAAAATTTTCACAGATTATGTATTTCATTAGTGTTTTCAATAGCGCTTTACCAACAACAACTAAAAAAAGAAAAAAAATGAAGTGGAGCTCAAATACAACATGATACGGAACCCTTCGTGCGGGAGTCCGACTCACACTTGTTTGTTTCGAACACGAAGTTGGGTCCGATGCGTACACACGTCCCGATTTGGTCGGATACAACCAAATTGGGTGGGCGTATCCAATTTGATCAATTAATAATAATTAAGTCTGCCCGACCACGATACACACGTCCCAATTTGGTTGTACACCCGACCAAATTGTATGTCGGACCCGACCAAATTGGGACGTGTGTAAAAGCCTTTAAGTTTATTTGTCTGTGGTCTGGTTAAATTGTTTCTATGTATTCTATGTATATTTACATAAGAAAAGTATGTAGTATATCCGTTTTCTAGCATCCATAACACAAGTCTAGTTACTTATCTTGGGACTAGATGGCGATGTGTGGAATGTCCTGAAATATTTATTTAATAAGAAGTAAGTACGACTAATTAAAAGTATGTTTTCTCTATTCAGACGTTATTTAAACATCACTGGCATACTACCATTTTTCCACGCTACCAATAATAATTAATTAAAAAAAACAACAATTTCCTCCATTAAAAGAAATTTTCCGGTCGCGTAATATTACCGTAGCCGCTTACAAGACTTTCCTTGCTCGTAACTGGCATTGGCATTGCGTGCTCATACGCAATACTCACACATACGCAACCAAAGTAACATAGTTACACACAGATGAAACTTCGACACACACAGACAGTGTCCTACATAGCTCTTTACACACACTAGCATAATTAAGTACTTTATTGATGACACCTACACTGTGTCGGAAGAATGTTACAGTGTCTGTGTTTTTATTGATGTGTGTGTAAAGAAAGGTGTTTAGAGATAGGTGAAATGGGCACAAATTGTTAAACGGTACGAAATAATTAAAACTATTTTAATTTGTTTGTGAATTTTTATCTTCTCATTTATTTATTTTTACCCGACTACGGCGAAGCCAAAAGGGAGAAATATGTTTTGACCTGTATGTTTCTTAGAAATAGATTTTTACAAAAACAAACTGAATACAAAATATTTACAGTCTTTGGAATTCTAATTTTCGAAATTAGATTTTAGGGCTTTTTTCCTGAACCATAAGAGATAGGCAGCAAAATTTAATAATTATTAATAATTATAAATAATAATAATTAATAATAAATAATAATTTAATAATTTTTGTTTAATAAATTATAATTTTTGCATAATATTTTTCTGAAAAATTTTCAGAAAAATATTATGTTTTTATACCAATCACACGCAACACAATTCCTTTCGACATTTTCCGCTATCTTTTATAGTTTAGTAAATGACCCTGAATGCCCATTTAAAAAGTCACACTGTCTACCTCTATGTATATAATATTGACAATCTATTAAATTGATGATAGAAGAAAATATAGATTCCCTACTTTTATCAACTTTTGACTCTTTTAGGGATCGAATTTCAAAATTTAAAAAAAAATGGTGGTTAATTTAAAAATGGTGTTTGCACTAAAGAATTTATCTATCTATCTATTTCCTGACTAGTCTTTCCCTCTTTTATTTAAGTATATTTTAATTTACCACAAACTTCAACCTTAAACTACAGGTCGAATTTTCAAAAGTCCTTTCTTAGTGCCTGCCTAGGCCTACGTTCCAAGCAACCCACATGCGAAGATTCAAATTCGTAGCTCTTGTGGTTTCAAAGATTTTTTGTAATGAGTTTTTCTCTTCACTATCACTACATCACTATTTACTACATAGTATAAAATATAGTCGCTTGCTCTGTCCCTTTTTTCCTTTGTATGCTTAAATCTTTATAACTACGCAACGGATTTTGATGCGGTTTTTTTAATAGATAGAGTGATTCAAGAGGAAGGTTTATATGTATAATACATGCATTATATAGCCGTGCGAAGCCGGAGCGGGTCGCTAGTTTAAGTATATTTTAATTTACCACAAACTTCAACCTACTACAGGTCGAATTTTCAAAAGTCCTTTCTAAGTGCCTACGTCCCAAAAGCAACCCACATGCGAAGATTCAAATTCGTAGCTCTTGTGGTTTCAAAGATTTTGTAATGAGTTTTTCTCTTTTATTTAGAAGGTTGTTTCTGTTTGAAAAAGAAGATAATTTACTTCCTTACTAGGTATTTTTACTCGACCAACGAGAGGGTAATGATTTTAACAGCCTAAGAAGTTACCGTGGTTGGGTTTTTGTTTTATTAAACTTGTGAGGGTTCCTTACCTCAAAAGGTACTTACCTAAAATAAAATGGAACCCTAACTAGTCTATCCGTCTGTCTCTCCGTGTGCCACCACCAATTTTCGCAGGAACAGGTGAAGTCCTAGCAAGTTGAAATTAATACCAGAGACTATAAGGTCTTTAAGTCCCTATTAGGTGTATAAAATCAAGGTCCTGAGTCAACTTTATAATATGGGCAAATTTATTTTTATAACATAACCAAAATCCGTTTTGTAATAATTATTTTATGTGTGGTAAGTACAATGTTAGTGATTAATTAATAAACATTATTTGTATATTTAAATTCATGACTCAATTACTATTGAATGCATGATTCGCTTATTCGACGGTCTTATCTATCTATACTTCTATACTAATATTATAAAGAAGTAAAGTTTGTGTGTTTGTATATTTGTTAAATTGTAAGGGGTAATCTCGGGATCTACTGAACGGATTTTAAAAATTCTTTCACCAATAGAAACCCACATTATTGCTGAGTGTCATAGGTTATATAAAAAACCGAAAAATGAAAAGGCTTTTACGTGGTAGTCCGTTTTGCAAAGTGAATCGGAGAAATAACGGTCTAATGAAAGCGTTTCTTACGAACGCTGCCTTAACTATGAAAGATATATTTTTGAGTTCTAGAGAAAAGATGTGGAGCTTGAAAATGCCTACAAAAAAGTCAACAACATCATATGTCTAACTTTTATACTTAAGTTAATTTTTAATATTAATAAAATAATTTAAATCGTTAGGTCATATTTATTAGTCATACCCTCCTTTTGGCAGTTAGAAATTAAAACATAACACTCTGTACTAAAAAAGGATTATTAACATTATGCCCAACGAAGTGGGCAGTTAGGATTTTAGGATGTCTGGTTTCAGAACACGCCTTTGGAAAAAATCAAAGCCTTTTCAATATATAAAATTTAAAGTACTTATTATTTAAATGACTGACTGATTGACTGATATATAAATAATAAATAAAATATATTTAATTTAGGCATGCACCCATATTACAGTAGGTATAGTATAGTAATAATAACTAAGGACTAAGATAAAATAAAATCAAGATTAGGTACCACTAACTGGTCGAAGCTAACTGGGTAACTCAGTCGTTTGCATCGTAGATACTTACATACTAGTAGTTATACACGAGTATTATGTCACTTTTTGTATAGTTAGGTACATGCTACTTACGGTTCTGGTCGTGGATATACTAACACACAGGACTTCGGGCAAGCTAAGGACTTACCTACTAATATGACGTAGGCATCCGTTAAGAAAGAATTTTGGAAAATTCAACTTCTGCGCGGGGAAACTCAACAAATGTATTGTACAGTCAGAAAAGGCTGAGGGGTGCACATTTTATAGTTTTAATTTTTTTAATATTTATTCTGCTAGATATCACTAAAGCTTTGGAAGTGTTAGTTATTTCACGCAGAATAACCAAAAAATATTGAACCGACATTAAAATAATTAGAACTTTCAAATATGCACCTGCTACCCTCAGTCCTTTTCTGACTGTACTAGCTACGCCCTGTAGTGTTACCCGCGTTAGTCTTTATTTTGTGGGAAAATCGGGATAAATTGTAGCCACAGAGTGCATTCTCATAGCGATTTCTTGCGAACGCGACGCGGCCTCAACTTTTCGTTGATTATTCCAGTAAAGCTTGATCAATTTTGATGTAAAGTATACCACGGCCTTAAGGGAAAATAGAGCTATCCAATAATTAAAACGAAATTTCAATTGGTTTAGTAGTTTTTGCATAAATACCAGAGGGAAAATAGACATTATTATAAGTATAGATCCGCTGTTTTACTCGTGTAAGTTCCGATTCCGTGAGAATATCGGAATAAAAAGTAGCTGGTGTTACTTTCAACAAATTAGTGTATCCTCACACAAAGTTTTATCAAAATCGGTCCAGTAGTTTCAGAGCCTTTTCGTTCCAAACAAACGAAAAAACTTTTCTGTTTGTTGTAGACTAGCTTTACCTCGCGGTTTTACCCGCGTAAGTCCCGATCCCGTTAAAATATCGGAATAAAAAGTAGCTTATGTTACTTGCAATGAATTAGTGTATCCTCATACCAAGATTCATCAAAATTAGTCCAGTAGTTTCGGAGCCATTTCGTTTCAAAACAAACGAAATTAAATCTTTCCTGTTTATTGTAGAAACTAGCTGCGCTCCGCGGTTTCACCCGCGTAACTCCCGATCCCGTGGGAATATCGGGACAAAAAGTAGCCTATAACCTTCCTCGATAAATGGACTAAGTATCCAACACAAAAAGAATTTTTCAATTCGAACCAGTAGTTCTTGAGATTAGCGCGTTCAAACAAACAAACAAACTCAAACTCTTATAATATTAGTATGTATAGATATCATGAAGTAAGAGGTCAAGTCATTTTGATCTTTACATACCTAATTAAAATTTGAAGGCCGTCTTACTAACTTCCTTTTATATTTGGTCAATAGGTGACCCAATTTCAAATACCTACGTCTTTATTTCAGTTGTAATCGAATTGTATGAACCTTTTTTTTATTTAAGTACTGACTGCGCCCCTTCGATTTCACCCGTGTAAGTCCTGATCCCGCGGGAATTTCGGGATCAAAGGTCAAATCTTCTACACTACCACTTTGCTGTTTTTCATTCAAATCTGAAGGGCAATTCTCGTAAATAACATTGTTTAAATTACATTTCAATATCATTCCGATTGCAAAAGATACCACTTAAAGTCAGTTTTTTTTTTTACAAAAAGCTAACTTAACTAACTAAAGTAACCTACAGCCTTACCTACTCGATAAATGGACTATCCAACACTAAAATATTTTTTCAATTCGAACCAGTAGTTCCTGAGATTAGCGTGTTCAAACAAACAAACTCTTCAGCTTTATAATATTAGTATAGATTTGCTACGCCTGTCGCTTGTCCATTCCCTTAACTACCACTATGCCGACTTTCATCCAAATCGGTACAGTCGTTTGAAACAAATCACTACATCACTACATAATCACTATCACTATCACTACATAGTCATCACTACATAGTATAAAACAAAGTCGCTTTCTCTGTCCCCATCCCTATATCCCTTTGTATGTTTAGATCTTTGAAACTACGCAACGGATTTTGACGCGGTTTTTTTCATAAATAGAGTGATTCAAGAGTAAGGTTTATATGTATAATACATGCATAATATAGCCGTGCGAAGCCAGAGCGGGTCACTGGTATAAAATAAAGTCACTTTTCGCCGTCCCTCTATCCCTATGTCCCTTTGTATGCTTAGATCTTTAAAACTACGCAACGGATTTTGATGCGGTTTTTTTTTAATAGATAGAGTGATTCAAGAGGAAGGTTTATATGTTTAATACATGCATAATATAGCCGTGCGAAGCCGGAGCGGGTCGCTAGTAAATAAATAAACAAATCTTCGGATTAATTTACACTAAACAATTATAGCAACTAACTCTGTCTACTGACTAGGTCTCAATAGTGAAAGACCACTGAGTCTAGGGCGCCAGCCCTTTCACTAAAGCTAAAGAGAAAACAGTAATTATTTACCTATCTGTTACTATTTACCTAACTATCAATGTACAGTATGCTTCATAAGTCCACTAATCAGTTTGCTACAATCTATCTATGCATAGAAAATCCTTTGTCCTGACTGACTGACAGATGACTGACGGACGGAGCCTAAACCGCTGATCGTAGCAGACCTGAAACTTGGAGGGTGTGTTCCTTGTATGACGTAGGCATTCGATAAGAAAGGATTTTCCGAAATTCTACTCCTTAGGGGGTGAAAAAGGGGGGGACAACGTGATTCCTTAATTGGTCTAATCTACGAAAATTTTCAACTTCTACGCGGATGACGTCGCGAGCAAAAGCTAGTAAGTACCATCTTAGTAATGTGACTCTGTGCGCACTGAACAACAACGTTGACCCAGAACTTGGGAGAAAGAGCCCGCGCCCGCGTCTGCGCCGCTTGGCCCCCGGCGCTGCAGACAAACCTAACCGTTTTGCATCTCAAATTATGACACTGCGCACATTTATGCAGTGCAAAGAGATGTTGTTACCATTATTGACGACCCGGTTGGCACAATGGCCACCATGCCGGACTGCCAAACACAGGGTTGCGGGTTCGATTCCCGTCTCAGACATGTAAGTATTTATACTTAGATATTTGTCTGTGGTCTGGTTGTTTCTATGTATTATAAATATACCTATATTTACAAAAGAAAAGTAATTGTGTATGTAGTGCGTATATCCGTTGTCTAAAGGTTGTCTAGCACCCATAACACAAGTCTAGTTACATAGCTTGGAGCTAGATGGCGATGTCTGGAATGTCCTGCAATATATTTTATTTATTTTATTTTTATGGTTTATAAATCGTAACGCATGAGGAGTTTTATGATGCGATGGTGGTTCCATATGCTCCATCAATCTTTACTTATCAGTTTAAGGGACGATTCTACTAGTAGGTAGATCTTAAAAACTGAGCAAATTGCTGAACGTTTGAGGTGCAATTCTGTTGATCACTGCCTAGATTTTTGAGTGTTGTTATGGATGATCTATTTACACAAGACTCCTCTGTGTTTTGGTGTTATGATCTCTATGACATTGTGAAAGCGACCCTAGCTTTCGCTTCACGGCCTGGTTGCCCTGCATCACGAAGTAAGCTCGTGTCTATTAGCAAATATAGTACCTTCCAAATGGCCCTACCATTTGGAAGGTACTATATTTGCTAATAGCTGGTAAAAGAGCTAGCTCCGCCTTTCTAGTTAGGTGTATGACACGTAAAAAAGACCGAACTGAATAGGTCTAGTTTTGCGGAAACAGCAGTAAAAAAAAAGTAGGTACGATTCCTATGAAAATTAGGTAAGTACTTACTTCATTAGTTCTTGTATTGTGTTGTTATTTTTATTATCATTCTATGTCCCCAGTAATATTTATCTATCTTTTTTGCAATTGCAATCTTGAAATCAGCGCCATCTAGTAGTAAGTAGAAGTACTTGTTCGCCACTTTTTAAAAAATAATTCGTTCAACAAACGGCAGGGGTCGAATAAAAAAAATTTAAATATCTTTACACTTGCACCTTCACTCGTTTATTTTCGAAGTGTGATTTCATAAACGATTCTATATAATTCTTATACGTAATAAAAAATAATTATTAGCACCTACTACATAAGTAAAATGTTAAATATTGATTTAGCCATAACTGGCAATAATCACCTGCATTGCAGTAAAAATTTTTTAGTCTGGCAACTCTAAAGTAGGTCAAGGAAGTGCATCGAATATTCTGCTCGCTCGTCAACTTTTTTGTTATTTTTCTGATAAATCCAGCCATGTAAATTATTTAGTAATGAACAAAACGAATAATGGTGACATAAAGGAAATCTGTGTTCATACAATGGACAATAGTGCTTGTGGTATACCGGGGCCAGGTGAAAATTCGACATTGACAGCCAGCGAAGTGAATACCGCACTACAGTATTTTAGGTGAATTTATTATGATAAACTCTAGTTATTTAGATGTTAATTCCTATCATAGACCTTACAAGAATTGTTAGGAAGAATCTAGAGTTGTATGCTTCGCGAATTTCTCAATTTAAAATCGTCATAACATTTGACCCAATTTACGACCGATGTGTGCGTTGGTTGACCTAACTCCGAATGCGGATTATACGCGAAGTTATTTTTAGTAACAGCTTGCTTTGCAGTTAGGTAATTAATTATTTAAATTATTGCCATTTGTGACATTGATAATGGCATAATACAAACATCTGCACATCACTGATGTTGAAATAATAGGAAATGTAAGGAGTTCTTTGTTTGAATCTTTTCAAATTGAAATCTAATTTGTGAAAAATAAAAACATTGTTTTAAAATTCATCTCTATAAATACTTGCGTGGTTGTGAACTGTTTATTTATAGTTCTTATCTATTTTAAATACCTACCCATCTGTTTATTTTTAGGTGTTAATTTATTATGACATCTAAGACAGAATCATGGACAGAATCAAAATCAATTTTTTTTTTCAGATGTCAACCACAAGTCTCATTCAAGAAGATGTGAATGGTTGAATCTTCGACCATATGGTTGAATGGATCAATTTATCTGTAGTTAATTTTACTTCCATTAAAACAAAACAGGTTGTGATTTTTAAAACCAGTCACAGCTAATTTATAATAATCATCATATCATCTACCATAGTTGGCTGTATGATGATAAAAACCATTGCCAAAAGGAAAGTGCCAAAAAAATATGCATTCCAAATTTAAATTTGTTAAGAGTGCGAATTTTTGGTGGGAAATGTGTAATTGAAACACATGTATTTGTGACAATATTATGATGTTTTTTGACTGAATTTTTGTAAAAAAAGGCTGGTTTGTTAGTGGGGCTTCAGCCCTGGACAGTGGGGTGAGACTGCGCAGTAATGAAGAAGCAAAATGTACGCACTTTATCATTAATAGTGTGCACATTCACATATTTGCTTGTGGGAGCAGCTGTGTTCGATGCACTTGAGTCTACAACGGAGAGGAATCGTTTCGAAGTGCTACAAGGTAAGCAGAACTTAAGCTTCTTGCTCTAAGAATATTTTATTGACTTCTAAGATCATTCCAGCTGCAGATTGTATGTTCTGTGATATTGACGTGAAACAAAGTTTGTCAAAGTAGATAGATACTTAATCCTTATTGTAAACACTATATTCTCATAACATTAAAAATAAAAAACAAAGCAGCCAAACAAACACAAACAAACTGTTACACTTGTTACAAAGAGTGGCCCATGGGTGGCCTTATAGCTCAAAGCGATGTCCTCCAGGCAACCTTTCTCTTCCAGGTAAACATAAATAAATATTGCAGGACATTCCACACATCGCCATCTAGCCCCAAGCTAAGTAACTAGACTTGTGTTATGGGTGCTAGACAACTGATATACTACTTATATAATTTTCTTTTGTAAATATATACCTATAATACATAGAAACAACCTGACCACAGACAAATATCTAAGCATAAATACTTGCCTGAGGCGAGAATCGAAACCACGACCCTGAGTTTGGCATAGTAGCATGTTTTACAAACTCCATTGTAACTGCACCTCTGATACAGTCTACCTAATTTTGTAGTGCAAATCTCTTATATATCAGTCAAAAGACTAAGGGATTAAGTGGAAAGATTTAATTGTTTGTATTGAATAGGCTAAGAAACTTCTAAACCAATTTAGATGAAACTTGGTATGAGGATACATTGATTCATTGACAGTAACATAATCATAACATAATATTAGTATTATGTTATGATTATGTTAAAAAAAAAGAAAACTGTTCAATATTGATATTGAACTTGTTTATATAATTAGTATTATTGAAGTAGTTGTAGTGTATTATAAAGCAAAAGAGTTTGTTTGTTTACTGGAACGAAAGAGCAAAGAAGAGGAACTACTGGTTCGAATTGAAAAAATACTTTTGTGTTGGATAGTCCATTTATCGAGGAAGGCTTTAGGCTATTTAACATCACGGTGCAACCAACAGTAGCAAAGAAGTAATGGGAAATGTGGAAAAATCGAGGAAAATTATTCATCTTAGGGCTTTCGTTGTTTGTTAGAACGCTCTGATCGAATTGAAAAATATAGGGTTTTTAATTGGGTTCTTTTTGCGTGAAGATAGAGTAGGCTTGCCCAGCACCTACTACCCTCTCAGCTTAGTCGACCATGTCTAGAGGAGAGAACTTGTCAATACTTCTGGAGCCAACTAAGCCACGGGTTTCATCACGATGTTTTCCGTCACCGTAAGAGCAATGTCAATTAGCGCACATAAAATATACATTGGTGCACGGCCGGCCTGGATTCGAACCCACGACCTTCAGAATGAAAGTCGAGGTATCTACCACTAAGCCAACACCGCTCTTAGGCTACTTTTTATCCCGATATTCCCACGGGAACGGGATTTACGCGGGTGAAACCGCGGGGCGCAGCTAGTATTCTATAAAATGTATTTGTTTTATATGGGACTCTGCCTAAAATAAACGACTAGGTATTATTGTGGGTTTTTTTGGGCTTTACTGATGAATAACTTTTTTTTATAATTATTATTATTTTACATTGCAATCTGTCCCTCAGCAACTGGTTAGGCGGGTTTGGGAGTTTGTCATGCATGGTGTCCGTCCAGTTAAGAACCCATATTAGTTTCACTCTATGAATAACTTAATAATATTATTATGTACTTAATTTCAGCAATCGAAAGTATGGTTAGAAGAAAGTATGGTATAACGGACGAGGATTTCCGTGTGATGGAGACAGTGGTCCTCAAATCTGAGCCACATAAAGCCGGTCAACAATGGAAGTTTACTGGAGCTTTTTATTATGCCACTACTGTTCTCACTACTATTGGTAAGGATTTATTCTAAAGCTTTAAAAAACTGGCCAAGTGCGATCCGGACTTGTGCACAAAGGGTTTCTTACCATTATATTTGTTGTTATATTATGGTATGGAACCTTAATACAATACCTTAATCTTATTATAAGTGTGCCAGTGGCGAGTGAAATACATTTTCTGTGAAAATTTCGACTGTCTAGCGACCACGGTTTATGAGATACAGCCTGGTGACAGACAGACAGCTAAGTCTTAGTAGAAGGGTTTTTTCAACCTTTGGGTACGGAACAAAACCTAAAAACTGTAGATACTAATCTGGAGCTATTAAAACCAGGGGCTGCCATATTTTTGCTGACATTTTGGAACAAAAACAAAATCATCACTTAGGCTCTGCAAGCAGTTTGGCTGCTGCGGCTCTGCTGTTCTGTTAATCCAAAGAAAAACCGCGGGGCGCAGCTAGTAAAATCATCACTACATAGTATAAAATAAAGTCACTTTTCGCCGTCCCTATGTCCCTATGTATGCTTAGATCTTTAAAACTACGCAACGGATTTTGATGTTGTTTTTTTTAATAGATAGAGTGATTAAAGAGGAAGGTTTTTAGATATAATACATGCATAATACAACCGTGTGAAGACGGGGCGGGTCGCTAGTTACAGTAATAAACTTCAATGATTATTCGATGACCAATGTGTACTTGTATGTATATGGATTGTTTTCCGCAACTATACTTATTTAGTTTTGTCCTTATCGCGTGAGGATGGAGTAGGCTTGCCCGGCACCTATAATACCGTCTCAGTTGAGTCGACCATGTCCAGATGAACCAGATGATGACCAGAACTACTCAATACATCTAGCTAGAGCCAAATAAGCCGCGGGTTTCGCACGATGTTTTCCTTCACTGTAAGAGCAATGACAATCAGTGCACATATATTTTCCTAAGAAAAATCCTATGGCATGGCTGGTCAGAATCCGCACTAACGCCTCTCAGAATGAAAGCCTAGGCCTTTAGCGCTATCCTAGAAAAGTATTTAAGTATTTATCTGTTGCCTGGCTACCATATTACCCAACTTGCCAGTGACGTAGGTCACCCGGGGCGGACACATATTTTGCCACCCTTTTGACGTCATAAAATTAATAATGTTGGTGTTAGTGAGAAAAAACGTATAGATATGAAAGAATTGAGCGAAAAACATCAACTACCTTTTTAAAAAATCAATTGTCTGACTGACCACCTCAAAACATTTTTGACGTGATAACGTCTATTAAATTGATGAACACCGACAGCACTCACAAAAAAGTGTGACGTCATCGCGTTTTGCTCACGTTCCATAGCAACCAATGTTTCGTAAAATTATTATAATGTTTAATAATAATATTGCTCATCTGTGCTTGTGTTATGGTGACGAGTGACGAATAGAAGACTTATAGTAAGGATAATAAAAATTAAAAGAAAATAAGGAAAATAAAAAAAAATCTCAATTTTTCATCGTTTTCTTATGACGTTATCACGTAAAATTATCGTCCGTAAACCGACTTTACAGATAACCATTTTTTCCCAATTTTGGCGCTCGGGACGGTCCGCCCCTCCGTTCCCCCCCTCGCTACGCTACTGGAGCCCTATTTTTGAATCGTTCGCCCCGCGTCGAGCGCTCGATTTCTACTGATATTCGTTCGACATCGGAAATTCGCTATTTTTGAATCGCTCCATCGTAACGAGTGGTCTCCACCACTCGTCGCCGACAGGCGAGTGGTAGAATAAACATCAAACAATCATAGTTAAACATTCGGAAACTGTCTTTGAAAAATATTTATATCTTTTGGGATAATTTCGGATGTCCGCTGGTAATTACCGCTTTTCAAATAACTGCGTAAAACGAATAAAAATTGACATTTTAAATTTCGACGACGAACGATTCAAAAATACAGAAAAATGGTGTCATGAGACTTGGAAGTCGAGCGTGACTTGTAGGCGTATACGACGAAGATATGTCACACGAGCGATTCAAAAATAGAGCCCCTGCTAGTTATTTAATTAGGGCCAAGATGGCATTGTATGTAATGTCTGACAACAATAAATAATTACAGGTTACGGCCACTCAACCCCAGCTACAGTAGGGGGTAAACTATTCACAATGTGCTATGCCATGGTGGGTATACCACTCGGGCTGATCATGTTCCAGAGTATTGGTGAACGTGTTAATAGGCTTAGCAGGTGAGATTTTACTGTTATTATCTCCTTTTATCTGCGATCAAACACAGACGAGCAGATCTTTTGTAAGCGGATGTAACAGGCAGAGTTTACTCTTAACAAAGAAGACCTATCATTATTATTATTAGTCAGCAAAGTCAGTTATAAATAAATATGCCAGTCAGAAGACATCTCAAAATTTCCAAAAAAATGTTCGGATTTCCAAAAGTCGTAGAACAAAAGTGGTTTGTTTAGATGCACAGACGTGGCCCTTAACCGCTTGCTAATTTATATAATATGGACTAGGTGACTGTACCGAAGAGGTTTGGACTAATTGAATTCGACCAATTAACTCATACTTTGGTTTTATTGACGTGACAACGTTTTATAAATTGGTTTGCCGGGTGACACTTCAAGAAACTGCGTTACGCTCCGCTGACGTTATGCGCTCACAATGAGAGCGAGTGAGAGGCACGCGTCCCTTCCACTCGGGCATGGTTAGCCCGCCTAAGAGCGAGAGAGACAGACATAAAAAGTGAAAGGCACGCGTCCCTTCCACTCGAGCACAGTTGTTGTCACGTAAAACTTTCGCCCGTATACCGACTTTACAGGCAACCAGTTTTTTGGGTATGTTGCTTACAATAAACGACAAAAGTAGACCTCAAATTTGACAGCATATTTTCCTCACATAGGCATCTTGATATCAATGCTTTTTTATTTCAGTGAGAACTGGCTGTGTGCCAAAAAACACATTTCTAATCTTCTCAAATTATTGTCCACAGTGTTATAATAAAGTCGATAAAGCGTGCAATGAACTGCGAACAGACAAACGCTTCCGAAGTCGATTTAATATGTGTAGTTACCATTCTATCCTCATTGACCATAGCTGGTGGTGCTGCAGCATTCTCTACCTTTGAAGGATGGAGTTACTTTGACAGTGTTTACTATTGTTTCATCACTTTGACCACTATTGGTAAGTTTTACCTTAAGTCAATTTAATATATGTGTAGTTACCATTCTATCCTCATGGCCCATAGCCGATAGTGCTGCAGCATTCTCAACCTTTGAAGGATGGAGTTACTTTGACAGTGTTTACTATTGTTTCATCACTTTGACCACTATTGGTAAGTTTTACCTTAAGTCAATTTAATATATGTGTAGTTACCATTCTATCCTCATGGACCATAGCCGGTGGTGCTGCAGCATTCTCAACCTTTGAAGGATGGAGTTACTTTGACAGTGTTTACTATTGTTTCATCACTTTGACCACTATTGGTAAGTTTTACCTTAAGTAAATTTAATATATGTGTAGTTACCATTCTATCCTCATGGCCCATAGCCGATGGTGCTGCAGCATTCTCAACCTTTGAAGGATGGAGTTACTTTGACAGTGTTTACTATTGTTTCATCACTTTGACCACTATTGGTAAGTTTTACCTTAAGAAGTCGATTTAATATGTGTTATTACTAAACTATAATAGCGCTAATTGACATTGCGGTTACGGTGAAAGAAAACATCGTCACGAACCCTGCGGCTTTTTGACTTCAGACTTATTGACAAGTTCTTTTCTCTGAACATGGTCGACTAAGCTGATAGGTGCTGAGCTAGCCTACTCCATCCTCTCGCAAAAAGGATTCAACTTAAGAGGACTTGTTGTGGAAAAACAGCCCGTATACAAGTACTTAAATACAAAGTGATATCTTTTTAGGGTTCCGTACCCAAAGGTTAAAAACGGGACCGTATTACTAAGACTTCGGTGTCCGTCCGTCTGTCTGTCTGTCACCAGGCTGTATCTCATGAACCATGACAACAATATATATTATACTAGCGACCCGTCCCGGCTTCGCACGGCTATATTATGTATATATTATACATATAAACCTTCCTCTTGAATCACTATCTATTAAAAAAAACCGCATCAAAAACCGTTGCGTAGTTTTAAAGATTTAAGCATACAAAGGGACATAGGGACCGAGAAAACGACTTTGTTTTATACTATGTAGTGATGACAAATACTAAAAACTGAAAAAGTAAATATTTTTGAATAGGTATGTTTTTAAGAATTGTAGGTTATTTTCATATTTACTTTTTTTTTAAGCTATGCGTTTTTTGTTAATTATGCTTCCAAAAGCTCAGGCAAAAGACTTTTAACCTATACAGCCTCGTCTGACATACAATATTTTTTTAGGGATTTTTGCATTTGTTTTTGCGTCGGGGGTTAAAAACAGAATATAATGGTACGGAACTCTTCGTACGCGAGCCCAACTCGCACTTGGCCGGTTTTTTTAACATCTTTGATTTTTCCAGGTTTCGGTGACATGGTAGCACTACAAAAAGACAACGCTCTAAACCGCAAGCCTTCCTACGTGATGTTCGCTCTAATATTCATACTATTCGGTTTAGCAATCGTAGCTGCTTGCCTCAACTTGTTAGTGTTGAGATTTGTTACGATGAACACTGAAGATGAGAAAAGGGATCAACAGCAAGCCGAGCAGGTTTGTTTAATTCGACCTGGCAAGATTCAAACCGGCGCATGCGCGCGGCTGTAGACAGAGAATAAATATAGACAAGCTACCAGCGTATACAGTGTGAGACAGCGAATATTCAACATACCTATAAGTATATAGTTGTCAAATTGCCACTAAATAGTAATTAACAATTACTGCACAAGTGCACACTAATTAGTACTCCTTTTTAATATCTTCTAAGTCACATGTAACACAAATTATAGTCTAACAGGATAAGAAAACAAAACTTTAATAGACCCCAAACGCTTGTTTGCCACCAACGACATTGGTGGCAAACAAAAAAAACCGATACGCGAATAGAGACAAAAAACTTATACTTCGTCTTGCTCCCACTTACTCATTTGACGTTCAATCCTTCTCACTCTAGTAGGTTTAGGTTTAAAGAACTTTATTATCAACAAAGACACAAATGTCACTTATGTGATAACAATAAATAAAACTTAATGTAGGTACTTATAAAACATTCATCGTTCGCTATTATAAATTTAAGTAGGTAGGTTTGGTTTTGATAAAATAAAATCCATAAGCAAGAAAACGGTAGGTAGGTACGGAAAAAATTTGATAGGTACGACAATTCATGCAAGAAATATTATTTAAAATTAAGTTAAACATAATAAAACTATTATCCATTTTACATACCTACTTAGTAACATATTGATTTGTATTAAGTTATTTACACATTGCTTAGAGTATTTTTTTTTAACTTGTTGCAGTTTTAATCACTAGGTAGGTACATAGTTGTTTATAATTTATTCATAAAATAATCTGCCAATTGTTTTTTGAATGTTATACTTGAGTCAATTTTTTGTATATGTGAGGGTATATTGTTACACAGACGCGCTCCGTCAGTGGTTATCATAGTTTTGCCGTACATCGTTCGATGCCTGGGTATGGCAATATAGCTAGCTCGCCGAGTACGGGAGTCAGTTACTTGTTTTTGTTTTGTGAACGTTATGTTAGTATGGATCGACCTATTAAAATATTTTTTCATAAACATGCAGATATTATATTTATACATATTTTCAATGTTCATTATTTTTGTTTCTTTATAAATTGTTTTTGTTGGTGTAAAAAAGTTATAATTAAAAAGTAGTTTGACGATCCTGTTTTGTTGTCGTTGCAGTTTTTCTATTTTAGTTTTAGATGCTGATAGATAGTAATTATTATTATTTTAGCAGCGAGTCCATATTTATTCTCTGTCTACGCGCGCGGCTATTATGTCCATTTTGAATCTTATCAGCAACTGACTAGAAATAGTATGATAGTGTAATAATAATGAAAATGAATAAGAAATACGGAAATCCGTAGAAGAACCAAAGTCACCGACATAACTCTCAGGATTGTTAAGCTGAAGTGGCAATGGGCATGTCATATAGCTCGCAGAATTGACAACCGCTGGGGAGTAAAGGTCTCGATTGGCGGAGTGTTGGGAGACCAACTGCCCGGTGGACCGACGACATTGTGGCGGTCGCGGGTAGTCGGTGGATGGAGGCGGCTCAGGACCGCTGTTTGTGGCGTCGTATGGGGAGGCCTATGTCCAGCTGTGGACGTGTATGGGCTAGTATGATGAGTGTTAAAATTGATTTTGACTGATTTCAAATTTTCTATACAAATATTAATTGCATTTGATTCCCAAAAACAAAATCTAGGCAGCACTCGTACTTTTTTGTTTTCATACTTCAAGAGGAAAGGGTACGGGGGTCATACAAACGTAGTCGACTGTTTTCTCACTGGATAATGACACTAGAGCAAATATTTTTGTTGCATAAAACTTGTAACTGCCATCACCGTGTCCCTTTGTTTTCTTTTTTTAATTTATTGTTTTTTAAATCTGAATTTCTATGGTAATAAGAAAATGAAAAAACAAAACATAAGGGCATAGTCATGGCAGTTATAGGTTTTATGGCAAAAAAATATTTGTGGTAGTGTCATTATCCAGGGAGGAAACAGTCGACTACGTTTGTATGGAGAGAGCGTCGGTACCCTTTCACCTTAACTCGTATTCGTTCGTTAACTCTTGAAATATGCGCAGGCGCAGCAAGTGGCGGTGCGTCTCGAAGGTGATGTGATCACCGCAGATGGTGCTGTCCTACGTGGAGTCTCACGTGGCACCAGGCTGCCTGCAGACCCTAGTCAGATACATACAGGTACCAAATAATACTCCTTTTTCAAAATTTAACTTTTGTCCCCGCCTGAAGCGAGTAAGACCGACCTACAAATACGATCTATCTATCTAAAGTTCAGAGAAACCAAAACAAGAATACAAAAAAACTTTGAAATAAGTACACACACATAGCATTAAATTGTTTACTCCCAATTTGAAGGGTTTTTAAGTCACAAGCGTGCTACATCTTAGACAGCATCGTCACTTCCCATTGGGTGATGATAGTTGTCAAACGCTAATCTCCAGGTTGAATTTTTTATGTGGGCCTTCAAGGCCATATCCTAAACTATAAGACAGCGAAAAATGCTGAAAAGAGTTGCGTGTCCGATTTTGACAAAACTAAAACGGATGCCGATTATATTTTTGAAAAAAAAAACGGAAAGAATCGAACCTGTTGGTTTTGCATAACAATTATCAGCCTATATTTTTGTACCAATTGAGAGTGTTGCTGATAGAGATTAATTCCTGGAAACAAACATAGTATGTCAAAGTGAAAGAAACAGCTCATTTTTGTATTTTTCTACAATTTTCATGTTTCCGTCTCTGGCATAATAATAGCGTATGAGACAGAGAGGAAGTAATATTATTCTATCTTTTTTAAATATGTTCTACATTCTCTGCATCACTTAAAATCAGTTGTCAAAGTCAGTTGGCACAATGGTCACCATGCCGGACTGCCAAACACAGGGTTGCGGGTTCGATTCCCGCCACAGACAAGTATTTATGTTGAGATATTTGTCTGTGGTCTGGTTGTTTCTATGTATTATAAGTATATATTTACAAAAGAAAAGTATATAAGTAGTATATCCGTTGTCTAGCACCCATAACACAAGCCTAGTTGCTTAGCTTGGGGCTAGATGGCGATGTGTGGAATGTCCTGCAATATTTATTTTTTATTTTATTTTTAAAATTTGTAAAAAAAACAGTTTATGTTTTTTGTGCAATAGTTTGTTACGTCATCAATCATATATCTCCTCACTACATTTTTTCAGAGATTACAAAAATTAATTACAGAAGACTACAAAAATTAGCTATTTCCTTTGATTTGCCATACTATGTTTGTTTCCAAGGATTGATCTCTATCAGCAAGACTATCGATTGGTATAAAAAATATAGGTGATTATTTTTTTGCAAAATCAACAGGGTCGATTCCTGACTAGGGTAATAAATTTTTCAAAAATCTAATGATGCAGTGTTAGTTTTTGTCAAAATCGGGCACGCAACTCCCTAAGGATTTTTCGCTATCTCTTATAGTTTAGTTAGGATATATCCCTAAAGGCCCACATTAAAAATTTAACCTGTATATATCTATACTCATATTATAAAGCTGAAGAGTTTGTTTGAACGCGCTAATCTCAGGATCTACTGGTTCGAATTGAAAAAATATTTTTGTGTTGTAGAGTCCATTTGTCGAGTGAAACCGCAGCTAGTTGTTTAAGTAAAATTAGAAGTTGTCTTCGTCATTTTGCTAAATCCTTAGCGGATGCCTGGCCGATCTGTCTATTGGTGCTGGGCGTTGATAAATCAGTCTTTATAGATATACTAGCGACCCGTCCCGGCTTCGCACGGCTATATTATGCATGTATTATACATATAAACCTTCCTCTTGAATCACTGTATCTATTAAAAAAACCGCATCAAAATCTGTTGCGTAGTTTTAAAGATTTAAGTATACATAGGTATATAGGGACAGAGAAAGCGACTTTGTTGACGTGACAACGTTTTATAAATTGGTTTGCCGGGTGACACTTCAAGAAACTGCGTTACGCTCCGCTGACGTTATGCGCTCACAATGAGAGCGAGTGAGAGGCACGCGGGCATGGTTAGCCCGCCTAAGAGCGAGAGAGACAGACATAAAAAGTGAAAGGCACGCGTCCCTTCCACTCGAGCACAGTTGTTGTCACGTAAAACTTTCGCCCGTATACCGACTTTACAGGTAACCAGTTTTTTTATACTATGTAGTGAAGATTCGTCTGACAAATAACTAGGTGTATTGGTTTCAGGTGACACCTCATTGATACCACTATACACGGACGAGGACTACGCTCCTAGCGTTTGCAGTTGTTCCTGCAACTGTTTTGGACATAGGTAAATATCACATTATCACGCGGCTTGTGTTTATTGTAACCTTTGACTTCATAACGGGTTGATATGTACCCTAAGGACGACCTCTGTGGCGCGTCGGGCGAACACCCGACTGCGACGCAGAAGGTTGCGGGTTCGATTCCCGCCGGGAACAAGTATTTATGCTGACCATAAATTCTTGTTTCTGGTTCTGGGTGTTTCCTATATGTATAATATGTATATATTTACAAAAAAAAAAGTATATAAGTAGTTACACATAACACAAGCATTAAGTTGCTTAGCTTGGGGCTGGATGGCGATGTGTAATATGTCCTGAAATATTTATTTTTATTTTATAATAAAATAAGAAAGGGCAAAAACCGAGTGTTAAAGGGGTCTGGACATTCAGTATAAGAGTTTGGCACAGTGTTATTTTAAGCGGCGTACTTAGAGACTGATCGATCTATAATTTACCATTGTCATTATATTGAGACTCTATTGATATCGAGATTGTGACTTTATTTGGTATTCTGCTAAAGTTTTAATAACATCGCAATAGAATCGCTATGGAGTCTTAATGGAATGGTAATAGATACGTCGCTGGTGTTGCCTAGCAATATGGTATATGTTGCGATATACCGTTTTGACAACTATCGAGGTTCCATTGATTCCATTGAGCCACGATTCTAGAGCAGAATACCAAAGTGAGTCAGTGGTGTTTCGATAGAATAGTTAACATTAGGAGAATAACAATTTGATATGTAATGCCATATTTTTGACATTAAATTTCTATTACGATTCTATCGACACTCTATTGAAACACAATTGTGTTAGCAGACTTAGGCTGGAAGGTTGCGGTTTCGATTCCCGCGTTTAACACTGGTCTGGGTGGTTCTGTAGAAAAGAAAATTATATAAATATTATATCCGTTGTTTACCCATTATAACAAGCCTAGTAGCTTAGTTCAAGGGTAGATGGCGCTATGTTAAAAGTCCATTATTTGTTACAGATCTTCGATAGCATACCGCGACCCGCTATCACCGGTCCCGCCAACCAACATCAGACAGATCAAATCGAAAAACTACCGCGAACTAACCACATCTGGAATACCAAGATACATAGAGAAATCATCATCTAAAAACCGCTCGCAATCTTTACGCCTAAACTCTGCATCGGGCTACTTATATATGAACGCTAAAAACACAGATTTCCAACTAGAACCGGACGATTTTAAAGAAATGGTCGCAAAGAGACGTGATCAACTACGCCGAGGTATGATGGTTAACGAATTAATTCACAATAACAATGATTTCCTGTCCCCTTATAGCAATAGCCTTTGCAATCGCATTAACAGTCCCCATAGCTCCTTATACTCTATGAATTATAGATTGGAAAACCGTAGTAACGATCCTCTAGTTCACGATTACGATTCTGAAAAATCTAGCTACGCTAAAAAGAAGCTAATAAAGAATATAGCAAGAAACACAGCTAATAGAACCATAGATAATTATTTCTACGATGATGCGGTTTTGAAATTCGATGACGAATACGCTTTTGATGGTTCAATTCTCTTTGCTAAGAGGAGAAAATCTATAGATAGGAATTGGGAGGATTATAATTGTGAGATGCCGAATCCCGATCAAGTGTCTATTGGTAGTTATGGGTATTATTTACCTGATGAAGATGAACAAGAACAGTATTTTGTTAATGATACATTGACATTTAATTTACCTCCTCATAGGGCGAGTATTTAAGGTCTGATTCGACAGTACCTGGTCTTTGGGAACAGCCAAAATATTAAATAGTGGGATTTTTTCTTTTCTTTAGCAAAATGATTCAAGCGGTTACTGCAAGGAACTTCTACATAAGTGACCCTATGAAGATGTTCCTTGCAGTAACGGCTCAGTCATTTCACATTCGTGTATTGCCTTTGTAACTACCAGTAGTGAAACGGGCAGATAAAACTTCCCGTGTCACTACCAATCGGTCCAGAAGTGAAAAGTTTTTCTTTAGCAAAATGATTCAAATGTCACTTTATGTAGAAGTTCCTTGCAGTAATTTCACATTCGTGTATTGCTTGTGTCACTACCAGTAGTAATACGGGCAGAAAATACTCTCGTAAACCTACCAACTGGTTTAGAAGTGAAACGAGAAATGATTCTGCCATGTATTTCAATTATGTAACTAATTCTATCAGTCGTCTAGCACCCATATGACAAGCCTAGTTGCTTAACTTGGGGCTAGATGGCGCCATGTCTTTCAATATCATCTCTTGGCTGCAAGAACATTTAACCGTTCCTTGGCAATTACACAGCACTATCTAACTAGTTTTTTAAAGCCCTACTGCTTTACTGGCATTCAAATCAGGATCATAATTTTGCACCGTAATTGAAAAAAACCTGGATTAAGTACATTCGACCTAGAATTATTATTATTTTTGCTAAATTCAGGCAATAATTCTACCAAATGTAAATTCCAATTATCCTGCAAGTTGCCCTAAATGTTTAGATTGTCAGACAGCGCCATATGATGGTCAAGAATACCTTTGATACCAGACAATTTGCGGTAACCTTTTAAGAGAAAAGATTCAAATAATTCAGGAAATTTAAAATTAGAAAAAATCACCAAATCTAATCTGTCTATTGTTTTTATAAACGACATTTACAATACAGTGTCTAAAATCTAACGAAATTGTTTCTTCAAAAATTCACGGAATTTAAATATTTGACATTTACAGCGTCAAATGGTGGTCCGGATTACCTATGATTCTAGTCAATGAGCGGTAACCTTTATAATAAAATATTTCAAAAATTCAAAAGATTTTTGACATTTACGTACAATGTTTAAAATCCAACGCAATCATTTTTTCAAAAAATTCACTGAATTTAAATATTTGACATTTACAGCGTCAAATCGTGGTCCGGATTACCTATGATTCTAGACAATGAGCGGTGACCTTTATAGTGAAATGTGCCAATAGGTTAGTGGTTAAAAAGGGCCAATTAAATAAATTTTAATATTCGCTAGTAGATTGGTACGTAGGGATTTAATGGTGAATGCAGACGACGAATTTATAATTGAAACTTTCTTAAAATGATAAAAATATGCTGTACTATCTGCGTGCCCCGTTTTTACTAACATCATTTCCAAACTCGTGGGAATATCGAGATAAAATGCATTTAATTTTGAGCTCCGGCTATCTACTTAATAAATAGTTTTTGCGTAAAGATGTAACAAACATACACACTCTCTCACATACTTACAAAGTTTCTCAATTACAATTATAAGTTAGTATATTAAGCAATGAACATAATGATTGCCTAAGTGTGGAAATCAAAGCCCTCAACACTATAGTGTAGGATTCCCTCTAAATTATTTTTGTTAGAATTATTATGACTACGGCAAAAAGTTGTCAAAAAAGTATGTCGTCTGCAACACTTAACCATCGCATTTTAGTTTATTCGATCGAGCTTTAGCTTCCAATGTAGGTATTGCGAGTTTTTATCCAATAAACTTTTAACAAAATAGTCGAATTTGTAGATATAAGTCAATAAGATTCCTTGGATAATAACAAGTGACGTTCTTATATCCTAGTGACGTCTAATCTCGCACGTATTGATATGACACGCCACTCGAATCAAAGAACATACTGAGTTTTCCGCTACACCTTAATATTCCTATAATACGTACCTTTTTAAACCATCCAACAAAAAAAATAATATTTATATTGCAAGTATATTTTAAAGTTCCATTTCTGCCTAAATACTCTTAAAAAACAGTAATAATTGCAAATTTATACAATTCCTAACAGAATTGCATTAAACAATATACGTGATTATAATTGCAATTCTGTGCCAAAATACTCTTAGAAAAGCAGTCATTTTGCAATTCTATGCAATTTCATACCAAATACACTTAATACAAGTAATTAAAATTGCAATTCTGTGCCAAGACACTCATAAATAAGCAGTCATTTTGCAATCAAAATTGCAAAAAGTGTTTAAGATTGCAATTATGTGCCAAAATACTCTGAAAAGAGCAGTCAATTTGCAATTCTATACAATTATTTATATCAGAATTGCACTAAACAATACAAGTGATTAAAATTGCAATTCTGTGCCAAAATACTCTTAAAAGAGCAGTTATTTTGCAATTCTATACAATCCCAGTCCTGACGCACTAAAGCAATTTACATTGCGACATTGTGCCAACAATCCGTTCCTTTATAGACGGATAAACGAATAAATAATACACTATGGGATATCAAGTAAATTAGATATTTGACCAAAGTATAAAATTAGGTAATTAGGCATTTCGAGCCTAGAAATAAAATACCTATACTTACCACAAAAGAGAGTACTTCAGAATCTATTACACTCCCGAAAAATGAGAGAGATTTTGACCCCAATGTAAGAACCAAACCGGTTTAGATGCAATCGGTTTATCTGATAGCTAAATGATCAGTTATTGCTGTTTGCTGAAAAATTATACAGTAAAAAATTTATTTTATGTAACTGGTGTTAATAATTCCATAAGGAAAAGTGGTCATGTTTCTTAATAGCGAATGTAAAATAAGAAATAAATAACTGATTTTTCATTAGATTTGTCTCGAGACAAGTTGATGTGGTAGTAGTATAGTTAGTTTAAGGCCCGAAGGCTGAGCTTTCAAGCTTTGTTATCATTATACTGAGACCTTACCACGAGTTGTTTACACATTTGATCCAACGTGTTTGATCAATATTTCTCACGAAACTGCAGGCAGAATAGACTGCAGAATAGATAGCTAAAACAGTCTCTAATCAAATAGTCTCCGTTCAAGGTGACCAAATAATATCTATACTAAGTATATATAAAATAGAAAAAGATTTATCAAGAAAACTCTGAAACTACAAGAGCGAAATGTAAGTTTAATGCACCCAGGCGAATAAAGTTATAAAAAAGTAATTATAATTCACCCAGGTGCATAAACTTTAATAAAAGTGTATTTAATACACCGGCACCGAGGTGAATTAGCTCAGGTGAATTAAGTTTACGACATCCGATATACGAGTCTAAAACTATGGGGATTTATTTTAGGACGTAGGAAAGCCCAATAATTGAAACAAATGATTTTTGGAAATTCCACGTCTAAAGAGGTAGAAAGGGCTGATAAAGTTTGTAGTAACTATAATTTGTATGAAATCAATATCACTTTTCTACAGACATTAACTCGAGTAAACCTGCGGGGCGCAGCTAGTTTTAAGTATATAGCGGAAATAAACATAGCGATAGAGGCAGAGATACTGTTTTAATTTATCTATCTCGAAGCTCGCGTATTGGCTGATTCTATTCTTCAAGTTTCATAGTAAATATTTTATAGGGTACGTTCAATCGAGTGCGAAAACAAATCGTGGTAGGGGTAATGTACATAGATTTTTCATAAAAACGTTTTAGGTAGGTAGGTAACTCGATAATCGATTCGAAAAATCGATTTTATAAGTATAAAAATCGATTTTTACATTGTAAATATAAATATACGCATACATGAATTTGCCATTTATCGTAAATTGTGTTTATTATTCCATCATTTATTTGATGTAAAATGTTTTTTGAAAAGTTTAACTAAATTGAGAAGTTTTATTTATTAGTGACATTTACAATGTCGAAAAATTCATGAAAGTCCATGATTGACATTTATAATGTCTAAAAGCACACTAAATAAAATATTTCAAAAAATATAGGAAATTGGTCCATGACTGACATTTACGATGTCAAAAGTCACTAACTCTAAATCTGTTATTTAATTTGTGTAACGTAAAAAAATATTTTTAAACGACATTATCAATGTCTAAAAACCAACTAAATTATTTTTCCAAAAATTCACGTAATTTAAATTTGATTTTTGACATTTACAATGTTAAAAAAGTCATCAAATCTTAATAAGATTCGTTATTAAATTTTTATAACGTTAAAAAGTGTTTTTGGACGACATTTACAATGTCTAAAATCACACTAAATTAATTTTTTCAAAAAATTCAGGTAATTTAAATTTAATTTTCGACATTTATAATGTCAATAAAATAAATATTAGACGCTTCCAATGCTACTTTTAGCTTCCTTAAAAATGTTTTTATAAAACAGCCAAAGATTTATTGTCTAATTTTAAAGTGGTTATAGAAATTATATTTTAAACCCTTTTAAGATAAACTAGAATTAAATAAAACATACAGTATTATTTTACATACCCTGTGATATTTTATCGTTTTGTCTTTTTTATAAAATTGTGATATATTTTTTTTACTACTTATATTATTTATACACATATCTTAAGTTATTTTAATCTAGAATTCTAGTCAGCCGTTTTAAGATATTTAATGGAGCTTTTAGCTATTAAGTTACGCAATTCCACACATTTCTAGTCAAAAATGACATTGTCGAACATGACCTGGTCAAAAATGACATTGTTGAAAACGATCTGGTTAACAAAAATGACTTGGTCGCAAATGAATTGGTCAAAAATGACCTGCTCGAAAATTACTTGGTCAAAAATGACATTGGCAAAAATGACTTGGTCATAAATGACATTAGCAAAAATAACATCGTCAAATACTATCACATGCAAAAATTACATTTGCCTACTGTCAGTTTCTACTGAATTTCGTAATTTACTTAGGCGTAGTTCGCAAAGATCAAATTTGACAAGTATGCAGCAGCAGTGAATTCGTATAACGCCTCCTTTCATGTTAAAATTCTGGTGGATATAGCTAATCAAATCCATTTGTGGTAAGGTAAGATAAATGTTCCTTACGAAGAGGTTAGATTAGCTATATCTGTTTTTCTCACATCAGGAATTCCGATGTTGCATACGTTATATTTGGGTTTTGAAAGTGACACTTTTACACAAGTGTTGCCTAATTCTTGTGCCACATTTTAGTAATTACGTGCCATACTGAAGTATTTACGTGCCATATTTTATCCAATCATGAATTTTGTTACGAAAACTGTAAGTAAATTCCTGAGGTAAATTCATATTAATCATAAGAATAATAAAAAGGCATAAATTTTAAAATGGTATTATTTTTAGTGAGAAATTCTATAAATATGGGTCGCAATTACCGTGTCCTCCTGTGACTATGATCGGTGCAACCCGATCGAAACCTCAGGTAAATATTAAAATAACTATTAGCTATCACGCGATCGCAACCCGTATTTATAGAAAAAAAATCGCGTAAAAATGAGTTTTAATAAGTATAATGCGGTAAATTGCCAAAAAACAATGCTTAAATGTAGTTAGATAAGTATATCTCGAATTTCTGCATTTTGCAAAAAGCAAATAAGAATTAAGTACTGCAGTATTATTTAAAAAAAAATGTAAAAATGTTTTAGTACGTACTTAAATTAAATTAAAAAAAACTTACTGCTTGACAGATATATTTTTCATAGTGGCAAAAAACGGAATGAATATACTACTATTACATAAGGTTCAAATTCCGTTGAATCGCCTTGTCAAATAAGTGACGACTCTCTCCCCACATTTTTTTATAAATGTAGGTTTTTTCACACAGCGCCATGTAGCGCAATTAAAAATATTTTTGTCAGGCAGAGAGTTGAAATGTAATTAAACTGAATAACATTGACTAAGAATTACAGACTCATAAACAAAAGAGCCACACAGAAAACCCCTTTCCAGATGGCGCCACCACTCATTTTTTTCCTGACTCCATACAAACGTAGTCGACTGTTTCCTCCCTGGATAATGACACTAGCACAAATATTTTTGTGCTAGTGTCATTACCTACCTATAACCTATAACGTTTGTTTACCCCTATTTTTTGATTTTTTTTTTTCATTTTCTAATTATCATAGAAATAGAGATTTAAAAAACAAAACATAGGGGCATAGTCATGCCGTTAAAAGTTTTATACACCAAAAATATTTGCTCTAGTGTCATTATCCAGGGAGGAAACAGTCGACTACGTTTGTATGGAGAGAGCGCCCGGTACCCGTTCCTCTTAATACTCTACGATTTTTGGTATATTTTTTGGGCATAAGTAAATAATATGTAAATAAAATTAATAGAGGTGAAATATTCATTTTAAACTAAAAACAAAAAATTTAAAAATATCTTAATAGTCGATGTTTGTTTATGGTAATTAATTATTAGTCAATGGTTATAACTTATAATTAAAATGTAAAAATAACGTAAGTTTTATGATGCGACATTTCAGTAAATCGCAGTTATGTAATTTTAATAAAATCGCAAAATAAGTAAATCGAATTTCACTAATAAAACTATTGGATAAATATTTTTTAGTTGTTTCCTTTGCAGTTTCATCCTAAAATCCCTTAAAAAAACACCAGTTTGAGTCGACTGTAAACCAAATTTTTTGAATGTTGGTAGGTATGGGTAAGTAAATAATCCTACTAATATTATAAATGTGAAAGTTTGTGTGTGCGTGTGTGTGTGTGTGTATGTATGTTTGTTACTCCTTCACGCAAAAACTACTGCCTGCCTAGCATGAAGACCAAAACACGATACGATAAAGCGATATCACGCGATATAACTACATCAACTCTCAAAATATGATACATAAAGCCGCCATGTTGAATTTTTATTATAAATTGCGATAAAAATAATGATAAAAATTCAACATGGCGGCTTTATCTATCATATTTTGAGAGTTGATGTAGTTATATCGCTTTATCGTATCGTGTTTTGGCCTTCATGCTAGGCTAGCTGGACCGATTGCGATGAAACTCGGTATCTAGATAGCTGGAGATCTGGATTAACATATAGGCTACTTTTTATCCCGATATTCCCACGGGATCGGGACTTACGTGGGTGAAACCGCGGGGCGCAGCTAGTAATAAATAAATATTACAGGCCCCAAGCTAAGTAACTAGACTTGTAATGTGCTAGACAACGGATATACCTACTACTTATATACTTTTTCTTTTGTAAATAGAATGTATGCAGAAACCAGAGAAATATCTTAGTAAGCGTAAATACTTGTCTGAGGTGGGAATCGAACCCGCAACCCTGTGTTTGGCAGTCCGGTATAGTGACCATTGTGCCAACTAGGTCGTAAGTAGCCTTTAGAAGGACAATTCCGATTCCGCACCCGTGGTGTGAGGTTTTTCGTTTACCAAACGCTAATAGAGGAGTTAAAGCTTCGCATTAAGTCCGCTAGGGGCGCTTTTTTGTTTAATCCAACGTAGTAGCGTTTGCTTTATAAAAAACTCTCACTCGGTACATCCGTTATGGGTACAAATCACATTTAAAAAAAATTTAAACAATGAAATCTAGCAGCGATTTTATGTCACCTCTCTATTGGACTAATGAGACGAATCTCGATATCTTAATTAAAGAAATCCATCTAGTGATTTGGAAGATAATTATTCAGGGAATAAATAATATTACATACAAAACATAATCCTTTCCTTGCACTCGGGTAAAAAGTTATAAAAATAGCTTTAAAAAGTGCCATCTATCGAACTCATAAAAAGCTTTTGTAACTTCATTGGTTTGAAGAAGCAAGCTATGGATACGTGAGGCAGACAAATTTTTCATAAAATCCCAGAGATGGCGCTGTTTTTCATTAAAAACTTCTGGTTAAACATAGATGGCGATAGTAAAAACTTGCTGCAGTGTATTTAGCTTTTCAATGTAGTTACATAAATGGCGCAGTTTTAACGACAAACAAAAGTTTAAGGAAATTCTAATGAAAAGCGTTAGGTATCGTTACATAGATGGCGCTGTTTTAAAATTTAAGTTTTTAGTTGTCTTGAGTTATTATTAGTTATTAAAAAAATATAACTGGGATTTTATTCAAGCGTCTGTTTTTAATCATTTTTAACCGATTTCGAAAAAGGAACCCAATTCGACTCAAACGTTTTCCCCCTTATTCCAAAACGATGTTTATGGATAGTCTGAGATGTGGAACCTTAGATTTAGATAGGTACAGCCCCCTTAGACAAGATTGCTTTCCATTAGCGATATCGCCAATCGACAGACTTTTTTATTATTATTTTTGTATTAAATTGACATCTAAGTTAACGAAAGTCACTTAGCCTTGTGTTAGAGAAAAAAAAGATATAAATAAGTAGCATCATAAGCCAATTTTATACAATGATTTATGTCAATTTCATACAATTCAATCTATCGATTGGCGATATCGCTAATAGAAAGCAATCTTGTCTAGGGGGGCAGATTTACTTGTGAACTATAGTCTAAACACTATCCCTATAGATTATTTACGGATAGTGTTTAGGCTATCGGCTATAGGTCACGAGGTAAACCTCGTTTCGGAATGAGAATAAGGGTGTTTATGTTTAAATTATGTACTATCTATGTAGGTACCTACTAAGTACTTATGTTTAGCAATGTCCGGCATTATGAAGTCAGATTTAGATGTTTTTAACACGCTTTTATTAGGTCGACGTGTATGTAATCAAATCTTGCAAGTTAAATTTGATCAACTTCCCGTTTACCGATTGAGCTGAAATTTTGCATACATGTGTAAATCGCGTGACAATGCAATATTATGATAACATGGTGCTGATCTGATGATGGAGCTGGAAGGTGGTCATAGGAACTTCGCAATGAAACGACACAACCCCATCGAGTTTGGGCTCGTTAGAATCGTCTTGACGAGTAGTTTGTCTTTCAATGGAAACCAGGGTCTGATGGTGGAACTGGAAGGTGGTCATAGGAACTTCGCAATGAAACGACACAACCCCATCGAGTTTGGGCTCGTTAGAATCGTCTTGACGAGTAGTTTGGCTTTCAATGGTGACCAGGGTCTGATGATGGAACTGGAAGGTGGTCATAGGAACTTCGCAATGAAACGACACAACCCCATCGAGTTTGGGCTCATTAGAATCGTCTTGACAAGTAGTTTGTCTATCAATGGTAACCAGGGTCTGATGATGGAACTGGAAGGTGGTCAAAGGAACTTCGCAACGAAACGACACAACCCCATAGAGTTTGGGCTCGTTAGAATCGTCTTGACGAGTAGTTTGGCTTTCAATGGTAACCAGGGTCTGTTGGTGGAACTGGAAGGTGGTCATAGAAACTTCGCAATGAAACGACTACTTAGATAATTAATGTAAAAATAAATTAATAGTTTAAAAAAACTAAAAAAACACGCTTTAAAAAAAATCCAACTAAAAAATAGAAAATAAAATTTAATAAATTTGGATTAAGAATGTTGTAAATAGTAAGCGTGTTACATTGTGTTTGCAAAAGAAAAATAATGAAGGTGTAGCATCGCAATGTAACACGCTTACTATTTACAACATTCATAATCCAAATTTATTAAATTTTATTTTCTATTTTTTAGTTGGATTTTTTTAAAGCGTGTTTTCTTAGTTTTTTTAAACTATTAATTTATTTTTACATTAATTATCTAAGTAAGTATGAATTTTATTTCTATAGGTATGATTAATGAAAGATTAAATGTTAGTTTTTCACAAGGATGTTTTTAAGTTTGACCCCTAGCTATTCTGTCTGAAGGACATTAAAAAAAATTCAAACAAAATTTTTATCGTTGTTTTTTTTTCTTTGCAACGTGTTGTCACTACACTAGACTAATTTGCACAAGTAAGTACAATTTTTGTGACTAAAACTTACCTACTTTATTGTCTGGTTTTAAGTAGTTTGTTAATAAAATATGCTTTAATGAAAGTCTTTGATGTAGGTAGGTACATTTTAATTAATAACATAAAGTACTTAATTACGATCCAACAAAAATAAGTATCCAAATACTTACAAAAAACACTTTTTTATCACAGTTGCTCATAAAGTGGATCTTATTAAACCGCTTTTAGGCTCATAATGCAACGTAATACACGCGTGCGATAAAAAAAAATCCAACTAGTGTTGGAAAATAATACGTCATCCCGATATGTCAAATACGTATCTTACTGCTAATGACATATAGTAGATGAAACATTCTTAAGGACATCGTTCTGTTAAAAAACCTCCTGCAGTTAGTGAAATCCTTTTATTTTAATTTACACAATCCTTGATAATAATTATTGCAAGACGCGCCGTACACAGAATTACCGTCTGCTGCGAAGGGCGCGGCCATTGTGTCTTTTTTTCTTCTAATTTTATATTTTTGGCAACGACCGATTTGACATAAAGCCAACAAACTTTTTAGTTGTTTTTATAATTGTTATAAGTTATTATTTACTTTTATATTTGACAAATAAATTAAAGATATTCTTATTAATAAATCGCTAACAGACGGCCATTCTGCCTTAGGAATGTCCCTATTCCTAAAACTGCTTCGGCCATTCGACAACTTGTGTGGCCTCTTACACATGATTATACAAAAGTAATCCAACTGTTTATTACAAATTACTCAAACAAAAAAAAACATAAATGAAGTAAATTCTAATTTATATGAAATTATATAAAAATAATTTAAATGAAAATAAATATCATAATAATAATAATTATTATATGAATTAAAAATATACAATAATAATAATTACCTAGCTATAATTAAAAAAAATACCTAGGTATGCTATGAATTACAACTATAAAAAAAACTATAAAATGAATTTACTTATCTAATTACAATAAATGTCTTCTTGATTTGCACTAAATTGGATTCTTTATATACATCTAAGTTTTAAATCCTTAGTCACAATAATTAGTTTCACTCATCAGACTTATATTCTCTTTAATTATTATAGTTCAGTAATATCCGTTACAGCGTTCACTTCATTGACAAATAAATCATAACTTAATTCATGTAGGTACATAATTAATCGAGATCGTATTAATAAAAGTATTGACACCTTACATTTGCGAAACATTTGTCACTTGTCGGATAAGAAGGTTTAAATAGTCATCATGAGCTACCGTTTGCCTTTCTTAGGACACGGTCTGCTGACTGTGGTTTACTTGCCCACCTCGGGATAATAATCAATCAAGAACTACCGTTTGCCTTCCATAGGACACGGCCTGTCACGTTAGGATAATCGACGAAGGAGCTACCGTTTGCCTCTCAAAGAACACGGCCTGCTAACAGCAACTTACTTGCCCACCTCGGGATAATAATCAATCAAGAACTACCGTTTGCCTTCCATAGGACACGGCCTGTTAATAGTTACCAACTGCCCACTTTGGGATAAATCAATCAAAGCTACCGTTTGCCATTCAACGAACACGGCCTGCTATACTTATGAGATGAATCAATTAAAAGCTACCGTTTGCCACTTGTTGGACACGGCCTGCTATGAATAGGTATAATGCTGTTCTTTGAGTTAATAACCGAAGCTACCGTTTGCCACTTGTTGGACACGGCCTGCACTTAAATACCAGCCGGTAGCCATACATGATAATTATGCTCCGGTCTGCACATACACTGTACCTAAGCTGAAAAGGTCAGGAAAGGAGTGTTAGGTAAAGGTAAATTGTACTTGTTTATGCGTCACTACTCTTACTACCATCATCATCACTTTCATCTTTATCACTAGCTGGAGGGGATAACTGGAAGGTTATCCACCGCTTAAGCTGATCAGCCGGATATATATTCTTATATTTTTTCCTAGAGTGTCCATCAATACTAGTAACTTCGTACCTATCTTTGTCAAGCACAGCAGTAACCCTTAATGGTCCGCGGAATTTAACAGCCAATTTCTTACTTTTACCCTTTTCTGGATTGTGATTTGGTACCATCACCAAATCACCTTCGTTGAATATTTTAGTTGGGGCCCTAGATTTATCAAACGTTTCTTTCATTTTCTCTTGATTCCTTAAAATCGTTCCTGCTACTTCGTTCCTGATCTCTTCCCTGTCATTTTCTCTATCAATTTCGTGCTCGGTAATATCTAAAGACCCCCTGAGTATATTTTCTGTTTCACTAGTAGTTCTTTTGCCGAAAACTACTTCTGCCGGAGTTTTGCCTATCCCTTTATTGATAGTATTGTTTAAGCTCCACTGTAATTTTTCCATATTTAAGTCCCAATCCTTTTCGTCTAAATCATGGTTCATTGAAGCGAGCGAATTAAGTATTGTTCTGTTATATCTCTCAATTTGTCCATTGGCGCGGGGTGTAGCGACTGCGTTTAACACATGGTTGACGCCTATTGATTCAGTAAAGGTCTTAAACTCACTAGATGTGAAGCTTGTACCCTGGTCAGAGATAATAACTTTAGGACAGCCAAAAATAGCAAAAATTTCTTTAAGTGTCTTTATTGTAGTTTTGGATTTAACATTTTTAACCGCCTTGACAAAAATAAATTTGCTAAATCCATCTATAACTCCCAGTATATGAGTATTACCTCGTTTACTCTTAATAAATGGACCTAAATGATCCATGTGTATGGTATGGAATATGGAAGCTGGTTTCGGTATTGGGTGTAAGTAACCCGATTTTTTACTGGTTACCTCCTTATTGTAAGCACAGTTTATGCATGCCGCAACGTATTTCTTAACAAAGCGTCTCATTTTGGGAAACCAGTAGTCTGAACAAATTTTTTCTAAAGTTTTCTCAAAAGAGAAATGGCCCGCTTCGTCATGGTTAAGTTGACAGATGCGCCAACGAGCTCCGCTAGGAACAACCCACTTTAATTTCTGTCCCACGCGCCTATAAACTTTTCCGTTCCGAACACAATAGTTGTTAGTTATATCTTTCAAATCTTCAGTAGAGGTTTCTAATATACTTTTGACGTGTTGAAGGTGTGGATCTGTCATTTGTACAGTATGAAGCCAGTCATTTGTATTTATGTGTAGAATCTCAAACTCTTCACTATTATTTTCTATCGAAACCGGATTGCGGCTTAATGCATCTACATGCTGCATATTATGGCCAGGTCGATATTGAACCGTAAAATCGTACTCTTGTAGCATAACCACTCGCTTGCTCTCGATTGCAAAAAAAACGTCGAGAATTGCTAGTGAAATTTGACAGTTACAAGCGGCGCGGCCGTCTTCAGTAAAACTTGATTTATAATCGATACAAGTAGCCTAGAGTAAATATAACTACATTTTTGTGTAGACAATAAAACACGCATAAAATAACGTTTTTGTTATTTAATAAAAGTTATGTGTATAATATTTTATTTGAGGCTAAAGTTAGGGTCGAGCATATTTTTGCGACTGTAGTCAAATAAATTGAAATTGTGAAAAATAATGCGCGATAGGTATATAATTTTGGGTCATTTTTATAAAATATAATAGTTATTTAAACTATTAAAAATAAAACAACAATCATTTTGGTAATAAAATGTTTAAAAAAACAATAATATAATCTGCGAGCATAAACACGTAGTTGCACAATTCACGCTCTAAGCTAGACTGGCAGTCATAGCCAATTTACACAAGAACTATAAAACCTAGAACAAAAATACGACTAGGATTAGAAAGGCCAGTTTCTTAGCTTTTATAAAAGTATGTCAAAATATCCAAAATTCCATACATTTGTTAGTAATTGGTCAACAAACACAAAGGGAGAATTTTTTTAAAGAAAAAATAGAGTTATTTTATACGCAAAATTACGTCTACACTTTGCTCCCATTTAACCAGTTTAAATATTTAGATATTTAGATCAAATCCTACAGTTTATATTTATGATACATAACTACGACATTTTGTAGTATTTATAATAAATAAAACGCTAACATATGTACGACGAGATTAGGTACAAAAACTCGAAACAACTCTGAATGAGCCAAGATGGCGTCTTGAAACTAGGGTTGCCTCTGACCAAGTAATTTATTTTGCATAAAAGGTTTGAGAAAATCTCAAAAAAGCTATGTCAATATTGTAGTAGGTACAATAGGTAGTGTGCAAAATCTTCAGGACAGTGTGCATATTAATAAAACACAAGAAACATACACATAAAATACTTCGGTTCAGAAAAGCCTGTACGTATGTGACAACCCTGACAGTGAAACTTATTTTGCTTCTGGAAACGATAGTTGCCAGGACGGTGTTTCGTTTACTATTTACTTACTTGTCATTAATATTCGTTTAATCCAGCACATCTACAAGATATTATTAAAATAACTTTCACTTTATGATTAAAATTATATCTAAACTTTGTTATTTCATACATAGTTTCCCGTAGTTTTAAGTATTTTCGATAAATTAACACTATGAAATACGAAAACAAACAACGTAAACAAACACGCGTTCGGCTTTTACGATTTTATCACATTTCACTCCTATAATAGTTGATTCAATTATAAAAATATCATAGAACAGGTCATCTTGATCAATTTGGTAGCTAAACTTTAGTAATAAATAATAAATTAAAACATTTACGGCATTTTTTGCGGGAGCACTCACTCACGATACACACACAATAACAGAAAATGGCGACTCGAAACCCCACTTCGTATTTTTTAATAGAAATTCGTTTTGTAATGTTGTGATTTTACGTTTCGATGATAGATAAATTCATTGTCTATGGTTTAAAATGTTTTTGGGTGGACCTTACTCCCTACAAAATAGAGTTCAGATTCGTTTAATTAAAAATCATATTTGGAAACGATTGTTTCCATGAGCAAAGTTCGACACTTTAAATTGGAAACGATCGTTTCCATAAGCAAGCGAGTGGTTAAGCCACCAGCGAGCAATTTTCGGGAGAAGATCTCGCTTAGTAAGAGTAGAACGTAACGCATTACAATCGGTAACAACAGTGAAATGTAATCCGATTAAGTAAATACGAAATCGTTGCAAGGACATTACTACTGCCATGGTCTCGAGCTCGTAAGAATGCCAGAATTGTTCTTCGCGAGTAGTTTGTCGGCTGAAATATGCGACCGGCCGTAAGGGGCTGTCGTTATTAGACCTTTGGAGTAATACACCTCCAACACCTATCTTACTAGCATCGCAGTGTACTTGAGTTTCGTAAGTATGATCATACAATGCTAGTATTGGCCGGGATATAAGCTTAGATTTAATATCTTGAAAGGCATTTTCTTGTTCTGTGCCCCACTGCCATGTGACATCAGCTTTTGTTAACTTTGTCAAGGGTTTAGCTATAGTCGCAAAGTTGTAAATAAATCGCCTGAAAAAACTAGCCAAACCAACGAACTGTCTTACTTGATGTACATTTAGTGGTGTGGGAAATTCAGACACTGCCTGAATCTTTTTGCTACCTGGTTTTATACCATCCGCCGATATCTCGTACCCAAGATAATCAATTTCTGATTGGAAGAAATAGCACTTCTTTAAATTTAAAGTAAGTCGTGCTTGTTTTAGAAGTTCCAATATTTCTGCAAGTTTCTCATAAGCTTCATGATAATTTTCAGCCACCGAAAGCAGGTCGTCAAGGTACGGAACTGCTAATTCAAACCTCCTATTACCTAGAGCCTTATTAATCATATTCTGGAAAACTGCTGGAGCATTTACGAGTCCAAACGGCATCCTAGTGTACTCGTAATGCCCGTCAGGCGTTACAAACGCAGTATATTGTCTGGAGTCCTCTGTGACAGGGATCTGATAGTAGCCTGAGGCTAAGTCCAAACTGGTGAAGAGGCTTTTGCCATTCAATCTATCTAATTGGTCTTCAATTACCGGCATTGGATAACTATCTTTCATTGTTTTTTTATTAAGGGCCCTATAATCAACGCAGAGCCTGTATTCATGGTTTTTCTTTTTGACTAACACAATAGGACTTGCGTAAGCTGAATGTGACTCTCTTATTATATCATTGGCTAGTAATTCACCTATCATCTCTCTTACAATAGCACGTTCACTGTACGGAAGTCGGTAAGGCCTATACGTTACAGGGGTATTATCTTGTAGCCGAATAGACATTTCTGTAACATTTGTGCATCCTAGTTCGGCCATATTAAGTGCAAAGCAATCCCTATATCTATTTAATAATGCATGTAATTGATTTTTCTGTTCTTCTGTTGTATTAGGTCCTACATTGATCATATCTAAAGCTATTGATTCGTTGTAGAAGTCCTTAACCCTTGAGTCACTACCAGTAGAGTGTATAGTATTGACGCTAACACTCGTACATTTTGTTTGGTACTTATCATCAGAGCCTAATTTAACAGCACGCGAAATAATCTTATTTTTCTTGATAGTCAAAGACTCATTAGACAAATTTACAAGAATAATGCGTCCTACTCCCTTTACAAATTGATAAATACCCTGCAAAGTATTATACTCTTCGCCAAATTTCATACATAAACTACCGGGAACAAAAAGAAAACCCGAATATTCTTCAATTGTGTGTACCAATACGGCGCTGAGACCTTTGATTGTAGTGTCATTCGTGCAAATAACGTTAAACCGTTCGACATTTGTGCTATCACAATACAACGTCAGCTGTTTGTCAGTTTTATATACGGTTACCGTAGGTAATTCAGTAAGCGATTGACCTATTAAAATATCTGTGCTTAACAAATTATCAGGCACTACAAAAACCTCTACGTCTGCTACAACAGCGTCAACTACGATTTCTACGGTTGCACGACCAATCGGAGTCACAGTGCCTAAACCAAAACCTTTTAGTAATGGTAAGTGAGACGTTTTCATTTCAAGATTAGATTCGATCGCGACAGTATGCCTCAAAAGAGTGCATTGGCTACCAAAATCTATGTAACCCGACCTTTGGGTGCCGTTAACTCTAACAGATTTGAAATACTTACAGTTTGGTGTCTCTTCAATATGAATATTTAGGACATTTTTGGTATCGTCAACTTGGGTATCGTTTAAATTTTGTTGGACTTGTGGAGATGGTCGACTGGTACCTAGTCGACACTGATGCGTCAGATGTCCCAGACGTGAACATTGTCCGCATTTCTTTTTGGGTTTTGGACATTGGTTTGATATATGACCAAGTTCCGAACAATTAAAACAACGCATTGCTTTCTTTGTCTGTACGTCAGTTCCAGGTTTAAACGAAGTATTTACGCTACGATTATCAGTTTTATTTTCATATGGCTGCAGTTGTCTAAAAGATTGTATAGGTTTCCTAGTTACTGAATTGACAGCCTCCTTCTTCGAAATTCTACGTAAATACTTTAAAAGCTGAGAAGGTCGTTCAAAGCTAGACCCTTGTGCATTCAGCCTAATACTACTGTCCGTAATCCCATTGATTATACAATCGACTGCATTTCTGCCTGTAATACCACACATTTTCACAAATTTAGCCTTATCATGGTAGTACTCTTCTAATGTTTCGTCGCGTCTCCATCTCCTGTTTAACATCTCATAAAGCCGATCTGCATAGTTTCTATCATCGGGGAAAGTTTTCAGAATTTTACGTTGCCATTGTTTCCACGTCAGATTCACGGAGTCTCTACTCTGGTACCACTTTTTAGCATTCCCAGCTAACTTGGGGATAGCGTAAAATATTATCTGCTTATCACTCCATCCATACACAGCCGCAGTCTGATTTACCTTGCGTATCCAATCAGCAGCGCTTTGAGAATTAGCATCAGGGTCGTAGTCCGGTAAGATGTTATGAGCGCCTTGAAAATTACCCTCCTTACTTAATACCTTTGCAAGGTTTCTATATAAATCCCTACCGTCATAATTTTCTGGGGACTGGAAGCGTCGGCGTGATCGGCCCTCGTTCCTATGTTTAGAGGTATGCCTAGAGCGTTTTCTTTTGTTAGCAGTGCGTATTTCAGATCGTGAACGACTGTGATAGGAGGATAGTGTATCACTATCCGAAGATGTTTGAAAAGAACTATCATTCGTGCTCTCGGATCGCGTGCCATGAACATGACGATGACGAGGACGGATGCTACGACGACGGTGCCGTATAATATGTTTCCTTCTCTTTCGGGATGCCCTGTCATCGCTGGAGTTAGACACAGACCTATCACGGCGAGATCGACTACGATATCTGTGCCGGGTTTTGCGAACTCGTCTGGGCACACTGTCTCGCGAATGAGATCTGCGACGCTTCCGTGTCCTTTCAGGACGAAAAGGGCTTCTTGACTTACGAGGGGTCACTGCCCTACCTTGCATATTGGCTTTAAAAGGTGGAGTATAGGTACTTCTCTCTGACATTATAGTATTGTATGGTAGGGGATAGTAATGGTGAAGACTGGTTAACGTGTTAGAATAGGTAGGTATTAGATGGAAGAAAACGGAACAAAATACATTCATTAGTGATATAGAAAGTGAACAAAACAAGTTCCTACTCAATTAGTTGTCACTACATCTTCACCTCTAGCAACCCTTTTTTTAACCGACTTCAAAAAAGGAGGAGGTTCTCAATTCGTCGCGTATAGGTATATATATATATATATATATATATATATATATATATATATATATATATATATATTTTTTATTTTTATTATCGTTTATAATCCATTTTATATTATATAAAGGGGCGTAAGTATCTAGGCAGGTTTAACTAGGTAGGTATAATTGTTTGTTCGTTCATATTATATATCTTTATTACGGTATCTATACCATATACATCTATTATTAATAATGCCTACGTATTTACTTACTGATACTGACAAGAATTTCATTAACTAAGTGTATACTCGTATTACCCCAAAAGTAAAAGTTAGTTATGAGGATAAAATCAAGATAGGTAGGTAAAGGTACCTAAGTACCTACTAATGTGTGTATTTAGGTTTATTATACTAGTAGCTAGCACAAGCGCTGTCATTTACTATTATTTTAGGTCAACTCATGTACATAACTACCATAATATTAGGCAAAAAAACAAAATAATGTTGTTAAATCTTCACATTATTGGTAGGCATACTTAATTTATTAATGCACCTATAACAAGGGGCGGAACCTACATCAGGTGAACGTCGTTTGCGCATGCGATTGGCGGCAAATGTCACACCAAGCACCCGTGCTCACTAATGCTAGCTATAGGTAGGTATACTATTATTTACCTACATAGACAAATTCCTATATCATATTTGCCGATCGATCGCATTCCGTAAATATCCACTTGAAGGTATACCTTAGCTAGACCTACCTATAACTCGTATGGTACGTAGGTAGGTATATTTTTGTATGACAAAATAATAAACTATATTAATAAAGGCCACTGTCTATCTGGTGGTAGATATTATATTATTCAAATACGTATTACAGGTTGGTATAGCCAATATAGACCAGAAAATAAACGTCGAGTAAAAATAAAGTTTTGAACATATTAACGAACTTTGTATATTTTACGTAGAAAAATAGTCAACACATACCTTTGGGCGTTCTTCAACGGGCTTACCCTTCTTCTGACTGTTAAAAAACCTCCTGCAGTTAGTGAAATCCTTTTATTTTAATTTACACAATCCTTGATAATAATTATTGCAAGACGCGCCGTACACAGAATTACCGTCTGCTGCGAAGGGCGCGGCCATTGTGTCTTTTTTTCTTCTAATTTTATATTTTTGGCAACGACCGATTTGACATAAAGCCAACAAACTTTTTAGTTGTTTTTATAATTGTTATAAGTTATTATTTACTTTTATATTTGACAAATAAATTAAAGATATTCTTATTAATAAATCGCTAACAGTTCAAATCGTACCCAAAAATTAACGTGCCGGCCACAAAAAAAAATGTTTCTATCTTGTAGAGAATAACATTTTAAATAATGTTTAATAAGGCAACAAAGAGCTACGATGAACCATCGTTGAGTTATTTTACATTGAAAACCCAAAAAAATGCATTTTGTAGAGATCCGTTTGACCACTTCTATGATATTACTACAGAAAAAATATAAAAATAAGTAGTAAATGGATAAGTTTTGTCTGTTTTTATTATATTTATATACATAGGTATATCCAATAACCCTTTCAGAAGTTATAGTGGGATCTTAAAAGTGGTCAAACGGATCCCTATAAAATGCATTTTTTGGGTTTTCAATGTAAAATAACTCAACGATTTTTGATCGTAGCTCTTTGTTGCCTTAGTAAACATTGTTTAAAATGTTATTCTCTACAAGATACAAATAATTTTTATTACTGGCCGGCATTTTTTTTGTGGGTATTTTTTGTTAGAAACATGAATGATCTCCTTTATCTGGGTTATACTGTTTTGATGTATAGAAAAAGGTACCATCGAAAGAGTTTTTAAGCCTTGCTGGCTTAAAACTCTTTGTTGGTACCTTTTTTCTTCTTTTCAAAAGGTTGTCTCTAAAGTCTGCGAACGATAATATTACGTGATGACGTCTTTGAAAATAATTAAAAATTGAGTTTTGTTTTTATTTTGTTTTTTCTTTAGGTACAGGTATAAATATATTTTTTTTATATATTCTGTTTTTAATGAAACCCGGAACTAATATATTCTGTTTTTAACCGCCGACGCAAAAACAAATGAAAAAAACCCTAAAAAAATATTGTATGTCAGACGCTGTATAGGTTAAAAGTCTTTTGCCTAGCCTTTCGGGAGTGTAATTAACAAAAAATAGTAAACATAACCTAAAATTCTTAAAAACTTTTTATTATTAAAATTTTAACAAGTCTTTTTTTTAATTCGCAACTGTGATAAAAAACGTCGTACGATACACGTGTGAATTGATCATTCCATCTCGGCTTTTGCCACGCTCGCGTTCCGCTCGCGCGTCATAAACCGCCTCTATGGAATGATCAACTTTCCACACTTGTATCGCAATGTACTATTCTAGCAATTCATTTTAAATGTTGGATTTAATAAAAGCTTAGGTTAAGGCACTGCTATTTCGCATTGAGACTGGCCAGAGAGAATAGTACGTAATAAGAAAAATGGTGCCACCCGCTAGGGTGGCCACCCCTCGAGCTTCGAATAAAGAAAAGTTAAAATTTTCTTAAAACACCCCCTTTTAGAGGGTGGCCCTATCTGTCTTAGTTGAGGTATCGGCAAAAATGACCCCCCAGTTTTTCCGTCTCACTCCCACCGATGTTGTCATTGGGAGGTTTTTTAAAGAAAGGGGTTTACTTTTCTTTGAGTCGATTTTTGAACGAATATTTTAACGGCTCAAATATTCGCTTTCTTGGAAGATGTTTTTCATAAAGCTTGTTAGATCAGATTAATCGTAGTAGAAAGGATAGTCCGAGATGTGGATTTAAACCTAAAATTTAGATACAGATTTACTCGTGAACTATAGTCTAAACACTATGCCTTTAAAATCTATAGGGATACTGCTTAGACTAAAGTTCCTAATAGATTATATAGGGATAGTGTTTAGACTAATAGTTCGCGAGTAAATCTGTGTCTAAAACAAAGGTTTAAATCCACATATTGGACTATCCTTAAACCTCGTTTTGGAATAAGGGGGAAAATATATCTACTAGGTATAGGTAAGTACCTATAGTAAAACTAAATATATTTATTGAAAAGTATGTTAAATGTTACAATAACTCTAATTTATTAAAAATTATAAATTTCTTACAGTGAGTTAAACAATGCCATAGAAAACCTAACAGGGTTTGTCTTGACATTTAGGTATAAAAGTAGATAAGTGTATAAAAAAAATTAACTTAAAAAATCATAAATAATTAAAAAATCTTCAATAATTCAGATAAAAGTTTGTATTGTAATATATGTATACAGGGTTATTGGAAATTAATTGACACGGCTTTAAGGGCTTCTTCTGTGCACCTTAACAAACAACTTTTGTTCTACGACTTTTGTCGAAACTTAATACATATCCCAAAAAAAATATTTAAGTGTTTCTCGTACTGTCTGGTAATTTTCTATGTCTATGCGGCAAGTGCGCGCGCGCGATCTGCACGGGGCGCACTGCGTGCGACCCGATCGGGTTGTACCATACCTACTATGATTGATTCTGTGACGTAGACGTAGAGTTGAGTATTATTTGAACTGTTGGATTTAATTTTTTATTTTTGTATGGAATATTTTTATAATGAATTTCCAAAAGTCGTAGAACAAAAGTTGATCGTTAAGGTGCACAGAAGAAGCCCTTAACGCCGTGTCAATTCATTTCCAATAACCCTGTATTTACTAGTTTTTAGTGTTCAAATTTTCAAATCCTTTCTTAGCCTATATATTTCTATTAATTTCAACTGTCAGTCAATCAGTTTATTCATTAAGTATCATTAAACAAATTACTTACCTCAGTCTTAAAATTGAAACTACCTACCTCCCATAATAGGTACCTATTAATAGTATGTTAGAGAATGATATTTTAAACATGAAAGTACAACTAATTGGGGTTGTTTATTTTTTTTTAATTGAAATTACAAAACCATTTTGAGAAACATACTTCTTTTACATTATAGTTATACATAATAATCAAAATAAACGTTGATGTAGCATATTTTTGATTAAATTATGTCTCGGCGTTATGATGAAATCGACATGTGCCCTAATAAATAAAAAATCAAATGACAGTTAATACGCCCATAAGGACACACTTTTTTTTAAATAACTTAGGCAATAGAAGACATTGATATTACGCCATTGGTGACGTAACCACGTTTAAAAGTTTAGAAATAACCAAAAATGTATTAAAAAAGTACTAGTGAGATTCTCTCAAAAATATTCAAATAGGTAAGTATCTTAATTTTTTTTTTGTTAGCCTATATCGTCCCACTGCTGGGCAAAGGCCTCCCTAACATCTCTCCAAGCATTTCGGTCCTGGGCAAGGTTTATCCAGTCTGTGTCAAATGCATCAAGATCGTCACGCCATCGTTTACGGGGTCTGCCTCGATTCCGACGTCCGTCCTCCGGCACCCAATGCGTGACGACCCTAGCCCACCGGTCGGTAGTTTACGGAAAATAATATAAAAACCATAGGACAAGAAATTTGGACAATCCCAATTCTATCTAGATTCTAGAGTAATTCAAACTATACTTAGGTACCTACAGTTTTTAAACTATAGGTACTTAACTACTGATAAAGTTACGTATAAAATAAATAGAATCAAGTTGCAATGAATGACGATAAATGATTGTTTGGAAGTGTTAAGCTATACGTCGTTCAACAGGTTGCTAGCGGATCCATGTGTCACTGTACCGTTAGCAAAAACATCATCTATTTAGGATTTTAAAGAATGATGGTATGGCAATATGTACAGCCACATTACCAATTAGCTGAACCCCACGTGACCCAGAGCTCATTCGCATATCTGTAAAAAAATTTATATTTACCTATTTTGATATTTTTAACCGACTTCAAAAAAAGGAGGAAATTCTCAATTTGGATGTATGTATGTTTTTTTATGGATGTTCGCGCATATCTTCTTTAGTTTATCAACCGATTTTGATTAATCTTTTTTTTATGTTGTCTATTGTAGTGTATAGTAGGTATATTGTTTAAAAAAAACAGAATCAGGTTACATTACTTTACAACCTTACAGATTTGCGAGTGAGCGTGGTCACGTGGGGTTATTGGTAATGTGACTGAACTTAGCTAACACAAATAAGTATAAAAAAATATGATAAAAATCTTCGTTTTTCTAGCTTACATTTGAAAATGATATTATTTCGTGAACTAAAAAAAATGGTTGTCTATAAAGTCGGTTTACGGACGATAATTTTACGTGATAACGTCATAAGAAAACATTGATGGTAACCATGGCAACGATAAAACGTTGCTATAGTTACCTTGTCAATAACATGAGGCGTTCCAGTAACGACGCGTGACGTCACACTTTTTTGAGATTGCAGGTGTTCAACAATTTATAAAACGTTATCACGTCAAAAATATCATAAAAATCTTCGTTTTTCTAGCTTACATTTGAAAATGATAGTAGGTATTTTCTGAACAAGATGTAGATAAGTTTTGACGCCATTACACATGTAGGAAGGAACTTCAAGAACCGAGCCTTCTTGCAAACCTTTTTGTTCGAAGTTTTTCCATTATTCTTTACACGGTGATTTTATACTAGTAAAGTTTTTTAAAACGAGTTATTGGCTTTGTATTTCGATGTTATTTCACGCTTATAGCACTAAGCACTAAGCGTGAAATGCTGCTTGTAACAGCATTGAAATATCAAGCTCCACAAAATAAAAACAATGACCTATCTAAGTATGATTTATATGATACTAGCTGCGCCCCGCGGTTTCACCCGCGCAAGTCCGAGTCTCGTAGGAATATCGGAATAAGAAGTAGCTTATTTGTTAGGGTCTCTAGCTACCCTGCTACCGACTTTCATCACAATTCGTATAGAAGTTTTTGTGTTTAGCAATGCCAGTATTAAGGGAAAGCGGTGTTATAGGAAAGCGAGACGTTAAGGGAAGAAACGTCACGTCAAGGTAACGTGAGGTCTCGTGGGAGAGCGAAGTCTTGGGAAAGCGAAGACGTGGAAAACGGTTATATTTTTAGGAGTCCAGACAGACCCAGAATGCTTTTCTGACACGGAACCGTCGCAGATGGAGTAGCAAACACGTGCGAGCGAAGCGAGCGGTTATATTTTTAGGAGTCCAGACAGACCCAGAATGCTTTTCTGACACGGAACCGTCGCGGATGGAGTAGGTAACGTTAGTTATTGTGACCAAACACGTGCGAGCGAAGCGAGCGGTTATATTTTTAGGAGTCCAGACAGACCCAGAATGCTTTTCTGACACAGAACCGTCGCGGAATGAGTAGCAAACACGTGCGAGCGAAGTGAGCGGTTATATTTTAAGGAGTCCAGACAGACCCAAAATGCTTTTCTGACACAGAACCGTCGCGGAATGAGTAGCAAACACGTGCGAGCGAAGTGAGCGGTTATATTTTAAGGAGTCCAGACAGACCCAGAATGCTTTTCTGACAAAGAACCGTCGCGGAATGAGTAGCAAACACGTGCGAGCGAAGCGAGCGCTTACATTTCTAGGAGTCCAGATAGGCCCGGAATGTTTTTTTGACAAATTACCGTCACGGATGGAGAAGGTTAGGTTAGGTCCCCCTCCCCTTTTCCTCCTCTTCTTCTTTCCTGTCCTCCTCCTTTCCTCTCCTACCCCTTTCCTCTCCTCCTCCTTTCCTCTTCTTCCCATTTCATCCCCTCCCTCTTTCCTGTCCTCCCCTTTCCTCTCCTCCCCCTTTCCTCTTCTCCCCATTTCATCCCCTCCCTCTTTCATACCCTTTCTCTTTCCTGTCCTCCCCTTTCCTCTCCTCCCCCTTTCCTCTTCTCCCCATTTCATCCCCTCCCTCTTTCATACCCTTTCTCTTTCCTGTCCTCCCCTTTCCTCTCCTCCCCCTTTCCTCTCCTTCCCCTTGCCTCTCCTCCCCCTTTCATACCCTTTCTCTTTCCTGTCCTCCCCTTTCCTCTCCTCCCCCTTTCCTCTTCTCCCCATTTCGTCTCTTCCCTCTTACATCCCCTTCCTCTTTCCTATCCTCCCCTTTCCTATGAGGAAAAGGGAGCACAGGAAAGGGGGAGGCCCCTTTCCTGTGCTCCCTCTTTTTATTTTTCCTACCCTTCTCCCCTTCATCACTCTCTCCGCCTCCGCCCAACTACAACCTTTTAAAATATATTTTGAGTCCTGATCCCGTAAGTCCAGACCCCGTGGGAATATCGGGAAAAAAAGTAGCCTTTGTGTAAATTCAGGTCTCCAGCTATCTACTTACTGATTTTCACCGCAATCTGTTCGGTAGTTTTTGCGTAAAGGAGTTATCCCGTAAGTCCCGATCCCGTAGGAATATCGGGATTAAAAGTAGCCTTTGTGTTAATCCAGGTCTCTGGCTATCTACATACCGAGTTTCAACGCAATCGGTCCAGAAATTTTTTGTGTGAAGGAGTAATCCCGTAAGTCCCGATCCCGTGGGAATATCGGGATAAAAAGTAGCCTATGTGTTAATCCAGGTACTCAGCTATCTAAATACCGAGTTTCAACGCAATCAGTCCAGTAGTTTTTGCGTGAAGGAGTAACAAACATACACACACACACACACACACATACACACACACAAACTTTCACATTTATAATATTAGTAGGAAGTAGGATGATTTTTGAAGTGAAAACTTCTTTAGCGGCGTTGAGCACTTTTTCTGTAATGGGTATAAAATCTTAAACTCGCGTCAGGACACGTGACCTGATCGAAAAAGCGTAAGACGGATGGAGAGTAGACAGCTATCCCCTCTCTACGGCGCGGCGAAAATGTATGCCTGGGCCTACTGTTTTTAATTTGGCTGTGAGTGTATTAAGACGTACATATGGTATTTTTTAACGGACGACTATTGACGGACGACAAATGTCGGACGACAAATGTCGGACGACAAATGTCGGACGACAATTTGTTGGACGACAAATGTAGGACGACTATTTGTTGGACGACAAATGTCGGACGACATTTGTCGTTATTTTTATACATATTTTTTTTTTTTCATCTAAAACTCTTTTTGCGTATGTTCTCGCGACATATGAGATTTTTTTTTTTGTTTGTACCTGTGTTTAGTATTTATAAGTGTAGATATAAACATAATAAAAAAGCAAAAAAAACACAACCAAATATAACGTAACAAAATACGAAATTTCATCCCGTTTCAAAAACACTATCTATTTATTGGAATTCCAAATTCTAAGGTTACTTAAAAATTTACTATTCCGTAAATGTAAAACTTGTGTGATATGTTATCATAATATTGTACTTGTAATTGTAGAGTATATAACAACGGTACCTACCGAAGAGATAGGCCTAAGATGACGAATATTACGAACCAATGGCTAGCGTATCTGACTGTCCATTTATGCATGCACTTGACTCGTGATGTAGTTACTTACCTAACCTAGGTCTATAAAATTAAATAAAAAACTGTACAAGTGCGATTCGGTCTCACGCACGAAGGATTCCCTACCAATATCTTCTGTTTTTAACCGACTTCAAAAAAGAAGGAGGTTCTCAATTTGGATGCATTCCACACATCGCGACCTAGCCCCAAGCTAAGTACTAGACTTGTGTTATGGGTGCTAGACAACGGATATACTACTTATATACTTTTCTTTTGTAAATATATATTACTTATAATACATAGAAACAACCAGACTACAGACAAATATCTAAGCATAAATACTTGTCTGAGGCGGGAATCGAACCCGCAACCCTGTGTTTGGCAGTCCGGCATGGTGACCATTGTGCCAACTGGGTCGTCAATTATTATTAATTGTAAAATTTCAACTCAATTTTTCTGCGTACAGTACAATGCAAGGACTTGAACTAAAGTTAGCGCGATTTAAGTTGTTCTAAGTAAGAAACTTCGCTGATTTTCACTTACACTCGACTTACTTTGTACCTTCTTACATTTATTAGTTTTTACAAAAAATGTGAATAAATTAAGTTGCGTAAGTATTTTGAATTTACTTATGGTATTTCGATAGTGTTTATACCATGTTTATTGTTTATAAGTAGGTACTTAATTAGTATCCCAACAAAAAAAATCTAAAGTTCCCCCTTTACCTTCAAACAATTTGGATAAAAAATAAAATTATATACCTAAGAGATATTTTATATCCCGATATTCCGGGTGCAACCGCGAGAAGCAGCTAGTGTAGGTATGCCTTAAAATAATTTAAGTAACTATATAATATTATGGATCAACCACATTAATGCTAACCATGGAAGACATAAGTATACTCAAATGGACATATACTTAAACATATCCAAATGCTATCCCACAAAAAGAAGATCCCATCAGTCTCACCCTATAAAGAGTAGGTATAACATTTTCCATTTACACATATTAATGAAAATCTGTATAGAGCCGTTTGACCGCGAAGATAAGACAAACATTTGTCTCTTATCAGTAGATATTACAAAATTCCAACGTAGCCTACAGAATTTTAATTTTTCCTTTAAAACAAAACAGCAAAGTAATTCACAGCACCCTTGTCCATTCCACAAATAAAACGCAACAAAATACGAAAATCTTAAGACAAAGGCCGAACATTCGTCCCGCTTGAAAATAATTTTATTTTAATAAAATTGAAACTGGGCTGCGAAGTATTCCTTGTACAAATTTTAATATCCCTGAGGTAGATACTGGCTGCTATTTATATTTTTCCTCCCTCTAGTTTCTTTTGGCGATTATTATTCTGTATTCCAATGGGCTCTGGGGTGGCACCGCCCCTTGGACTCTTTCCTTTTTGCTTCTTAAGTCCATCTTGAAATGGTATACGGAAAACTGTGGAGACGAAATATTTACTTACTTAAATTTTTCATTTACCTATTGGTAAGGTTAGTATCTAATCTAGTACTTTGGGTTTCTACAACCATTACCTTGTTAATAATAATAATTGTAAAGACAAAAAAATCAGAACAAAAGAATCTTAATAGTAAAATCTCGGCAAAAAAATCTCGATAGAGAAATCCAAAGAAACATTATTTTTATAGTCGGCCTTCGCATACCTACGTCTTGTGCTGTATGCAACAAAAAAAATCTAACTTTGTCGCTTTTAAGATGCAGTATTTTTCTTGTAAACTATTTGATAACATGATGTTATATATAGTAACCATTGTTAGTTTAAGAAAAAGCCTTAGATTGAAAAGTGACCTATTTATTGAAAAGTGAGCTATCTATAAGATGGGCCCCAGGAAATCACTTAGAGAAAAATTTAAAGAGATAAATATATTAAAGCTCTATTCACAATATATTTACGAAAACTTACTCTACGTTCACAAAAATCCTGATATTTTTCGCAAAAATAGCGATATACATAATTTCAACTTAAGAAATAGGGATGAGCTGACCTTGCCCGGTAGTAGGCTCCGGAAAATAAGCAGGTCGTTTAATAGTACATGTGTGCTCTATTATAATAAATTACCTAAAGATGTATATGACATGTCCATTAACAAATTCAAAACTTTTATAAAGCATAAATTGTGCGGTAAGGCATACTATGATACCTCTTCGTACCTTAATGATAAGAATCCATGGATGTGACTTTAATTGCTCCATTTCAAATAATATTTCAAATAATCAAATATTTGTAAAATTGACCTTTGTGAGCGTGATCACATAAAAAAAAACCCCATGAGTTTCTTGTGCCTTCTTCTCATTGGTGGGCGCGTTCCGAAGGCACACATTCTAACTTAGTTTTTAAGACGATTTCAAGTGATCATTGTAATTTTAAACATAAGTATCGAAAGAAATAAAGAAATTTGACTTTGACTTTGACTTTATAAAAAAAAATGTAAAAATTTGGTGCTATTTTTGGTCCCTTTCTCATTATTTGGATAACAAAGTTTGGATTCGCGAGACATTTCCCCCGTCTCTCTTAAAAGTTAATCTAGCCAATCTCTTCATCCTTGGTGGATATGCCACGGAGGACTTCATTCATAGGGTTATGTACCCAAAGGGTAAAAACGGGACTCTTTTACTCCACTGTCCGTCTGTCTGTCTGTCACCAAGCTGTATCTCTTTAACCGTGATAGCTATTTATAGAAATTTGAAATGTTCACAGATTATGTATTTCTGTTACCGCTACAACAACAAATACTAAAAACAGAAAAAAAAAACTGGTTGCCTGTAAAGTCGGTATACGGGCGAAAGTTTTACGTGACAACAACTGTGCTCGAGTGGAAGGGACGCGTGCCTTTCACTTTTTATGTCTGTCTCTCTCGCTCTTAGGCGGGCTAACCATGCCCGCGTGCCTCTCACTCGCTCTCATTGTGAGCGCATAACGTCAGCGGAGCGTAACGCAGTTTCTTGAAGTGTCACCCGGCAAACCAATTTATAAAACGTTGTCACGTCAAAAATAAGTGGGGCTTCCATGCGATATGCTACAGAACCCTTTGTGCGCGAGTCCGACTCGCACTTGGCCAGATTTTTGTTTTCATCTAACTTTAACAAATAGTTAGATGAAAAAAAAACCGGCCCGTCCGGCTGGTCGAAGTGTTATCTAAGCTGATCTAAAAATAATAAATAAATATTGCAGGACTTTCCCTACATCGCAATCTAGCCCCAATATGCCCAAGCTAAGTAACTAGACTTAAGTTATGGGTGCTAAACAACGGATATACTATTTTTTGTAAATATATATTTATACAATACATACAAACAACCAAACCACAGAAAAATATCTAAGCATAAATACGTGTCTGAGTCGGGAATCGAACTACGAAACCTGTATTAGGCAGGCATGGTGACCATCGTGCCAACTGGGTCGTTAAAAATAACCTATTAAAAATACTTTTTTTGAATCAACTCTAAAGTTTTCCCTCTTCCCTGCTTCTGTCACTTACCCCTTTCACTGGAAAAACCGTGGCACCTACCCGGAAGGGGTCCGATATTTAAATATAAGAAGAACACCCCCTTTTTTCAAGGGAGACCCCCAGCCCCCTGGATTTATGGATCTGCCCTCTAGAACCAAGTAATTACTTATCTTTGCGAATACAAATCAATCGGGGAAAAAGGCACGGGTTTGAGTTTTAAGAAAATATTGAATATTTCAGATTTGAGGGAAATTTTTGTTTGATTGGATGTTGAGACGGATGAAGTGATATTGATATCTTTGGTTGTTTACTTTATCGTGTTTGCTTTACTCTTAAAATCTTTATATTCAAATGTAAAAGCTTATAAGAACTGAAACGGTGGGTATAAATAACTAGACTGATAGGAGTTTAAACCCACCATTTTATGTAGGTGTGATTGCCGCATACAATCATCATTTTGTAATTTTGGTTTTTAGACAAATAAATGTTTAACTTTTTTTTTTTATTTGATTTCATTTTATTATTTGTAAAACTTTTTATTTTTATACATTTTTTTTAAATATCTACAAAAAAGTCTATTAAACTTTTCAATGCTCTACAAGTCTTATTTAAGTATCAAGGGTCCCATACTTGTACAATTTATTAAAAAAAACACTACCTACCATATTTTGCAGTATACCTAAGTAAGTACCTATAGTATAGGTATAAGCACATGAGTAACTAAGGTATAAGTATTCAGCGGACTCTGACTATTTAATAGGATTATTTACTCTACTACTACCTATTAAACTCTAGTTTTCGATACAAAATTCAACAGATTTAAGAAATCAAAATAATTGTCATCAAAGACGGTTATTATACAACGAAGATACAAAAAAACACCTAATAACATATAGGTACAATCAAATTGGAAAACTTCTCCTTTTTTCTCGGTATAAATGGCTTTGGGTTTGGCATAGGTACCTTTTTTTCTTTTATTTATATAAAACTCTCGTGCTAGTTACCAAACTCCTCCGAAACGGCTGAACCGATTTGTATGATTTTTTTGTGTGAATTCGTTGGGTCTGAGAATCGAACATCTATTTTTTATGTTAAATGGTTTAACAACGTTTGCCGGTAGGTACAGCTAGTATTTTTATAAAAGATTTTTTGATGTTTTATTTACTGCAAGAATGTAGGTACTCAACACTTAAATGAAGTTTTCCTTTACCCGCCTTACTTATTTCTTAACCCCTACTTGTAGGGATGTAGTCCAAGGTCATGGTTATATGTAGTTGGGTAGAAACCGACCCTCTTTTCAATGGCTCGAATAAACACATAAGTGTTCCCATAGGAATTTGGTTCACTTCACTTTCGCAAACTTTATTTCCAAGTGAACATAAACTCAAAGGAGTTGTAACAGTTTGCCATAGTAAATGGTCGACCAATTTTTTATTATTACGTTTATCTACACTAATCCACACTAATTTAATAAAGAGGGTATTTTTTTGGAACGAAAGTTTCTTATCGCGCGTTGTGAAAGGGGGCTAGACGGAAAAAATTAAGACCAAAAGTTGTAACGACACTTTTTTCATAGAAAGCAAGCCAGTTATTTTCGTTTCGTCTTATTTCGCATTAAACAGTGTGGTGTCGCGACGATTATTTACAAAAAAAAATATTTTTTTATTACAATTCCTTCACTAATTAATCGAAAGGAACTTCGTTCCATCCGGGTGTCCCTTGACACCTCTCAAGTATGTATACCAGATACTAAGGTTTATAGGCCCTATTAGGTGTATAAAAAAAGGTCCTGAGTTAACACGATAAAGAGATATGGGCAAATTTACATCTTCGGGAAAACTTGTAAGGACTTACCAAAATTTACCTTAATTTTTCACTTTTTTGTTTGTAACGAATCGAAAATATGCTTGAAACAAGGGCAGATTTTAATGAAACTTGAAATGAGGATACATTGATTCATTGGAAATAATATAAGCTACTTTTTATCCCAAAATTCCCACGGGATCGGGAGTTACGCGGGTAAAACAGCGGAGCGGTGCTAGTACTCTAAATACCTAATCATTATGACATTTCGGATAAGTACGATTCGTCTTAAAGTAGCTATTTTGGCCCGATTTAACTTGGTATATAGCTAATTATCAACAACCCCTTTATAAAGGACCAGGTATTTTAAGCAAATCTGAGTGTAGGTTACGTAAATATAAAGGCACTTATCGTCAGAACATATTTTAATCATATAAATTACATACCCATCGGCATTATTTTACCACAACGCTTAATCCACTCACTAAAAGGTATTAAACTAATTAACTCAAATAAATGGTACGAACATAAAAAGGTTCGGACATCATGAAGCTACTCCGACAGACTGAACCACGTTCCGTCATTTTATTCCTATTTATAGACACAAAACAGTAGTCAAGATGGCGGCGCCCTGACGTATCCATCAAATGAAGCACTGTATTGTTGACTTCCTTCAGTCGTTTTCGTTTTGTTACTGACACGGCCGTCCTGCAGTCGTGTTCGCCCTCGAACACCCTTGTAGTCGAATGCGGAAGCTGAGAACAACACAATAAAGTCAGATTCTACAACTTTTGATCGTTTTGATATAGAAGAGCAAACAGAATTTTGGAGGAGTTGGCTATTCCATCGCCGGCCAACCAACCCAACCAAAAGACATCAAATGATTGCAATACTTCTACATTCATACACCAGAGCAAAAAGGACAGAATCTTGGAAGAGCTAGCTATCCCATCGCCGGCCAACTAACTCAACCAAAGATATCGACAGTTCGCAATACTTCCACATCCACACACCAGAGCAAAAGGGACAGAATCTTGGAAGAGCTAGCTATCCCATCGCCGGCCAACCAACTCAACCAAATGGCTTAAACCAAGTGATGTTCAATATCAGCTTAGTTGTGTATCGCCATGTATTTAAAGTACCAGTGTTCACCATGGATATCCGTTACTATATACAATTCTGTCACTCTACTTCTGTTGGATAAATGTTTGAAGTGGGTGCAACTGTATGGAAATATCTAATTTCAATAGACCACATTGTACTTAGACTCATATCGTAATATTAACTCTATTTCCTGCCATTAAAACCCATATTGCAACGCTATTTCTTTTTTTACATTTACCGATCTCTTCATTCTAGATTTCTTGCTACACATCTCACTTGCTTCACTTGTGAGAGAGAGACACCCATATCTGAATGATTTATATTATCGGTTTAAGAATGACTTGCGTTCACAGCGTATCGAGTTTATTTCACAACATTATAGCATGTACACCTTTACTAAAATAAATTCATCTGCAAATTCACACTCTCGACTAATTGGTCAAAAATATGAATCTACCCATGAATCCACTTTTTGCGGCAATTATCTACTCTGACCAAAACTATTCAAAAACTAAAATATTTCTATGCAACATCTAAAATATCTGAATTTAATCCATTTCCATCGCTAATTATAATATGGCATATTTCTTTGGTATATCCATACTAGCGACCATTACTAATTCAAAACTTTTCATAAAAAACAACATTTCAGACAACCATGTAAAAGTCTAGATTTAATCTACTTGAATCACCAATTTTGATAAAATATTTCAGAACTTAATTGACTTCATAGGCCTCTCCTGGCTCTAAACTTTTTTTAATCTAGCCTTAATTGTAATTATACTTTACAACAGAAATATTCAGCTCATTATACAAATTACGAAACGATACAGCTTTAAAAAATCTGAATTTAATCCATTTGCATCGCTAATTATATGGCATATTTCTTTGTTATATCCATACTAGCGACCATTACTAATTCAAAACTTTTCATAAGAAACAATATTTCAGACAGCCATGTAAATATCTGGATTTAATCTACTTGCATCACCAATTTTGATAAGATATTTCAGAACTTTATTGATTGCATCGGCCACTCCTGGCTCTAAATTTTTCAAACCTAGCGATATTTTTGTAATTATACTTTTTTACGAAAGTATTCAGCTCATTATACAAATTATAAACGATACAGCTCACCATTTTCCACCATAGTCATTTTACTACATCCTCGGGCTGTTTTCACGCTTCATTTTGAGCCCAGCATTTGCGCCCATCATTTGCGCCTGCCCATAGTTCAACTGTATTATAACAAAAATGAACACATTAATTATACAATCTTTACAGCTCATCATTTTATACAAAATGCTTACGAAATGTGTTTTCTGCTAAACACGTGTTGTCCCCGTGCTGTTTTCACGGTTTTTCAAATGTGTCACCATCTACAAGTCATCTACATTCACTCGCTATTCAATCTGCAAAATTACTAAAAGCATCTTCAAATAAACAGATGAAGAAGGAGTAATATGTCTCCCTCTTCGCTACTTAAATTCAACACAGTAATTTATGAAGCCTCTGTATGT
>OU026108.1:5165196-5182696 GCA_907269075.1 Idaea aversata
CATTAAACAGTGTGGTGTCGCGACGATTATTTACAAAAAAAAATATTTTTTTATTACAATTCCTTCACTAATTAATCGAAAGGAACTTCGTTCCATCCGGGTGTCCCTTGACACCTCTCAAGTATGTATACCAGATACTAAGGTTTATAGGCCCTATTAGGTGTATAAAAAAAGGTCCTGAGTTAACACGATAAAGAGATATGGGCAAATTTACATCTTCGGGAAAACTTGTAAGGACTTACCAAAATTTACCTTAATTTTTCACTTTTTTGTTTGTAACGAATCGAAAATATGCTTGAAACAAGGGCAGATTTTAATGAAACTTGAAATGAGGATACATTGATTCATTGGAAATAATATAAGCTACTTTTTATCCCAAAATTCCCACGGGATCGGGAGTTACGCGGGTAAAACAGCGGAGCGGTGCTAGTACTCTAAATACCTAATCATTATGACATTTCGGATAAGTACGATTCGTCTTAAAGTAGCTATTTTGGCCCGATTTAACTTGGTATATAGCTAATTATCAACAACCCCTTTATAAAGGACCAGGTATTTTAAGCAAATCTGAGTGTAGGTTACGTAAATATAAAGGCACTTATCGTCAGAACATATTTTAATCATATAAATTACATACCCATCGGCATTATTTTACCACAACGCTTAATCCACTCACTAAAAGGTATTAAACTAATTAACTCAAATAAATGGTACGAACATAAAAAGGTTCGGACATCATGAAGCTACTCCGACAGACTGAACCACGTTCCGTCATTTTATTCCTATTTATAGACACAAAACAGTAGTCAAGATGGCGGCGCCCTGACGTATCCATCAAATGAAGCACTGTATTGTTGACTTCCTTCAGTCGTTTTCGTTTTGTTACTGACACGGCCGTCCTGCAGTCGTGTTCGCCCTCGAACACCCTTGTAGTCGAATGCGGAAGCTGAGAACAACACAATAAAGTCAGATTCTACAACTTTTGATCGTTTTGATATAGAAGAGCAAACAGAATTTTGGAGGAGTTGGCTATTCCATCGCCGGCCAACCAACCCAACCAAAAGACATCAAATGATTGCAATACTTCTACATTCATACACCAGAGCAAAAAGGACAGAATCTTGGAAGAGCTAGCTATCCCATCGCCGGCCAACTAACTCAACCAAAGATATCGACAGTTCGCAATACTTCCACATCCACACACCAGAGCAAAAGGGACAGAATCTTGGAAGAGCTAGCTATCCCATCGCCGGCCAACCAACTCAACCAAATGGCTTAAACCAAGTGATGTTCAATATCAGCTTAGTTGTGTATCGCCATGTATTTAAAGTACCAGTGTTCACCATGGATATCCGTTACTATATACAATTCTGTCACTCTACTTCTGTTGGATAAATGTTTGAAGTGGGTGCAACTGTATGGAAATATCTAATTTCAATAGACCACATTGTACTTAGACTCATATCGTAATATTAACTCTATTTCCTGCCATTAAAACCCATATTGCAACGCTATTTCTTTTTTTACATTTACCGATCTCTTCATTCTAGATTTCTTGCTACACATCTCACTTGCTTCACTTGTGAGAGAGAGACACCCATATCTGAATGATTTATATTATCGGTTTAAGAATGACTTGCGTTCACAGCGTATCGAGTTTATTTCACAACATTATAGCATGTACACCTTTACTAAAATAAATTCATCTGCAAATTCACACTCTCGACTAATTGGTCAAAAATATGAATCTACCCATGAATCCACTTTTTGCGGCAATTATCTACTCTGACCAAAACTATTCAAAAACTAAAATATTTCTATGCAACATCTAAAATATCTGAATTTAATCCTATGCAACATCTAAAATATCTGAATTTAATCCATTTCCATCGCTAATTATAATATGGCATATTTCTTTGGTATATCCATACTAGCGACCATTACTAATTCAAAACTTTTCATAAAAAACAACATTTCAGACAACCATGTAAAAGTCTAGATTTAATCTACTTGAATCACCAATTTTGATAAAATATTTCAGAACTTAATTGACTTCATAGGCCTCTCCTGGCTCTAAACTTTTTTTAATCTAGCCTTAATTGTAATTATACTTTACAACAGAAATATTCAGCTCATTATACAAATTACGAAACGATACAGCTTTAAAAAATCTGAATTTAATCCATTTGCATCGCTAATTATATGGCATATTTCTTTGTTATATCCATACTAGCGACCATTACTAATTCAAAACTTTTCATAAGAAACAATATTTCAGACAGCCATGTAAATATCTGGATTTAATCTACTTGCATCACCAATTTTGATAAGATATTTCAGAACTTTATTGATTGCATCGGCCACTCCTGGCTCTAAATTTTTCAAACCTAGCGATATTTTTGTAATTATACTTTTTTACGAAAGTATTCAGCTCATTATACAAATTATAAACGATACAGCTCACCATTTTCCACCATAGTCATTTTACTACATCCTCGGGCTGTTTTCACGCTTCATTTTGAGCCCAGCATTTGCGCCCATCATTTGCGCCTGCCCATAGTTCAACTGTATTATAACAAAAATGAACACATTAATTATACAATCTTTACAGCTCATCATTTTATACAAAATGCTTACGAAATGTGTTTTCTGCTAAACACGTGTTGTCCCCGTGCTGTTTTCACGGTTTTTCAAATGTGTCACCATCTACAAGTCATCTACATTCACTCGCTATTCAATCTGCAAAATTACTAAAAGCATCTTCAAATAAACAGATGAAGAAGGAGTAATATGTCTCCCTCTTCGCTACTTAAATTCAACACAGTAATTTATGAAGCCTCTGTATGTTTTATTGTTTTTCACCGTATAATTTTTATCACAATAAAAATATTTAGGTTATTTAACCGTTATTTTAATTATTGTCTTACCCACAAATTTCAACAATAGATTTGCGTTTTTATATTTAATCACAATATTTCACAATATTTTACACGCTCCTTTTTTTTTTAAAGATTTAGATTAAAACCATAAAACACTTGTCAGCAAGACCGAAAACGTGCCACGTGAAAGTTCGATTTTCACTATTTCATCGCACTTCTGATATAATAAATAAATAAATAAATAAATAAATAAATAAATAAATAAATAAATAAATAAATAAATAAATAAATAAATAAATAAATAAATAAATAAATAAATAAATAAATAAATAAATAAATAAATATAAATAAATAAATAAATAAATAAATAAATAAATAAATAAATAAATAAATAAATAAATAAATAAATAAATAAATAAATAAATAAATAAATAAATAAATAAATAAATAAATAAATAAATAAATAAATAAATAAATAAATAAATAAATAAATAAATAAATAAATAAATAAATAAATAAATAAATAAATAAATAAATAAATAAATAAATAAATAAATAAATAAATAAATAAATAAATAAATAAATAAATAAATAAATAAATAAATAAATAAATAAATAAATAAATAAATAAATAAATAAATAAATAAATAAATAAATAAATAAATAAATAAATAAATAAATAAATAAATAAATAAATAAATAAATAAATAAATAAATAAATAAATAAATAAATAAATAAATAAATAAATAAATAAATAAATAAATAAATAAATAAATAAATAAATAAATAAATAAATAAATAAATAAATAAATAAATAAATAAATAAATAAATAAATAAATAAATAAATAAATAAATAAATAAATAAATAAATAAATAAATAAATAAATAAATAAATAAATAAATAAATAAATAAATAAATAAATAAATAAATAAATAAATAAATAAATAAATAAATAAATAAATAAATAAATAAATAAATAAATAAATAAATAAATAAATAAATAAATAAATAAATAAATAAATAAATAAATAAATAAATAAATAAATAAATAAATAAATAAATAAATAAATAAATAAATAAATAAATAAATAAATAAATAAATAAATAAATAAATAAATAAATAAATAAATAAATAAATAAATAAATAAATAAATAAATAAATAAATAAATAAATAAATAAATAAATAAATAAATAAATAAATAAATAAATAAATAAATAAATAAATAAATAAATAAATAAATAAATAAATAAATAAATAAATAAATAAATAAATAAATAAATAAATAAATAAATAAATAAATAAATAAATAAATAAATAAATAAATAAATAAATAAATAAATAAATAAATAAATAAATAAATAAATAAATAAATAAATAAATAAATAAATAAATAAATAAATAAATAAATAAATAAATAAATAAATAAATAAATAAATAAATAAATAAATAAATAAATAAATAAATAAATAAATAAATAAATAAATAAATAAATAAATAAATAAATAAATAAATAAATAAATAAATAAATAAATAAATAAATAAATAAATAAATAAATAAATAAATAAATAAATAAATAAATAAATAAATAAATAAATAAATAAATAAATAAATAAATAAATAAATAAATAAATAAATAAATAAATAAATAAATAAATAAATAAATAAATAAATAAATAAATAAATAAATAAATAAATAAATAAATAAATAAATAAATAAATAAATAAATAAATAAATAAATAAATAAATAAATAAATAAATAAATAAATATGTAGGTGTGATTGCCGCATACAATCATCATTTTGTAATTTTGGTTTTTAGACAAATAAATGTTTAACTTTTTTTTTTTATTTGATTTCATTTTATTATTTGTAAAACTTTTTATTTTTATACATTTTTTTTAAATATCTACAAAAAAGTCTATTAAACTTTTCAATGCTCTACAAGTCTTATTTAAGTATCAAGGGTCCCATACTTGTACAATTTATTAAAAAAAACACTACCTACCATATTTTGCAGTATACCTAAGTAAGTACCTATAGTATAGGTATAAGCACATGAGTAACTAAGGTATAAGTATTCAGCGGACTCTGACTATTTAATAGGATTATTTACTCTACTACTACCTATTAAACTCTAGTTTTCGATACAAAATTCAACAGATTTAAGAAATCAAAATAATTGTCATCAAAGACGGTTATTATACAACGAAGATACAAAAAAACACCTAATAACATATAGGTACAATCAAATTGGAAAACTTCTCCTTTTTTCTCGGTATAAATGGCTTTGGGTTTGGCATAGGTACCTTTTTTTCTTTTATTTATATAAAACTCTCGTGCTAGTTACCAAACTCCTCCGAAACGGCTGAACCGATTTGTATGATTTTTTTGTGTGAATTCGTTGGGTCTGAGAATCGAACATCTATTTTTTATGTTAAATGGTTTAACAACGTTTGCCGGTAGGTACAGCTAGTATTTTTATAAAAGATTTTTTGATGTTTTATTTACTGCAAGAATGTAGGTACTCAACACTTAAATGAAGTTTTCCTTTACCCGCCTTACTTATTTCTTAACCCCTACTTGTAGGGATGTAGTCCAAGGTCATGGTTATATGTAGTTGGGTAGAAACCGACCCTCTTTTCAATGGCTCGAATAAACACATAAGTGTTCCCATAGGAATTTGGTTCACTTCACTTTCGCAAACTTTATTTCCAAGTGAACATAAACTCAAAGGAGTTGTAACAGTTTGCCATAGTAAATGGTCGACCAATTTTTTATTATTACGTTTATCTACACTAATCCACACTAATTTAATAAAGAGGGTATTTTTTTGGAACGAAAGTTTCTTATCGCGCGTTGTGAAAGGGGGCTAGACGGAAAAAATTAAGACCAAAAGTTGTAACGACACTTTTTTCATAGAAAGCAAGCCAGTTATTTTCGTTTCGTCTTATTTCGCATTAAACAGTGTGGTGTCGCGACGATTATTTACAAAAAAAAATATTTTTTTATTACAATTCCTTCACTAATTAATCGAAAGGAACTTCGTTCCATCCGGGTGTCCCTTGACACCTCTCAAGTATGTATACCAGATACTAAGGTTTATAGGCCCTATTAGGTGTATAAAAAAAGGTCCTGAGTTAACACGATAAAGAGATATGGGCAAATTTACATCTTCGGGAAAACTTGTAAGGACTTACCAAAATTTACCTTAATTTTTCACTTTTTTGTTTGTAACGAATCGAAAATATGCTTGAAACAAGGGCAGATTTTAATGAAACTTGAAATGAGGATACATTGATTCATTGGAAATAATATAAGCTACTTTTTATCCCAAAATTCCCACGGGATCGGGAGTTACGCGGGTAAAACAGCGGAGCGGTGCTAGTACTCTAAATACCTAATCATTATGACATTTCGGATAAGTACGATTCGTCTTAAAGTAGCTATTTTGGCCCGATTTAACTTGGTATATAGCTAATTATCAACAACCCCTTTATAAAGGACCAGGTATTTTAAGCAAATCTGAGTGTAGGTTACGTAAATATAAAGGCACTTATCGTCAGAACATATTTTAATCATATAAATTACATACCCATCGGCATTATTTTACCACAACGCTTAATCCACTCACTAAAAGGTATTAAACTAATTAACTCAAATAAATGGTACGAACATAAAAAGGTTCGGACATCATGAAGCTACTCCGACAGACTGAACCACGTTCCGTCATTTTATTCCTATTTATAGACACAAAACAGTAGTCAAGATGGCGGCGCCCTGACGTATCCATCAAATGAAGCACTGTATTGTTGACTTCCTTCAGTCGTTTTCGTTTTGTTACTGACACGGCCGTCCTGCAGTCGTGTTCGCCCTCGAACACCCTTGTAGTCGAATGCGGAAGCTGAGAACAACACAATAAAGTCAGATTCTACAACTTTTGATCGTTTTGATATAGAAGAGCAAACAGAATTTTGGAGGAGTTGGCTATTCCATCGCCGGCCAACCAACCCAACCAAAAGACATCAAATGATTGCAATACTTCTACATTCATACACCAGAGCAAAAAGGACAGAATCTTGGAAGAGCTAGCTATCCCATCGCCGGCCAACTAACTCAACCAAAGATATCGACAGTTCGCAATACTTCCACATCCACACACCAGAGCAAAAGGGACAGAATCTTGGAAGAGCTAGCTATCCCATCGCCGGCCAACCAACTCAACCAAATGGCTTAAACCAAGTGATGTTCAATATCAGCTTAGTTGTGTATCGCCATGTATTTAAAGTACCAGTGTTCACCATGGATATCCGTTACTATATACAATTCTGTCACTCTACTTCTGTTGGATAAATGTTTGAAGTGGGTGCAACTGTATGGAAATATCTAATTTCAATAGACCACATTGTACTTAGACTCATATCGTAATATTAACTCTATTTCCTGCCATTAAAACCCATATTGCAACGCTATTTCTTTTTTTACATTTACCGATCTCTTCATTCTAGATTTCTTGCTACACATCTCACTTGCTTCACTTGTGAGAGAGAGACACCCATATCTGAATGATTTATATTATCGGTTTAAGAATGACTTGCGTTCACAGCGTATCGAGTTTATTTCACAACATTATAGCATGTACACCTTTACTAAAATAAATTCATCTGCAAATTCACACTCTCGACTAATTGGTCAAAAATATGAATCTACCCATGAATCCACTTTTTGCGGCAATTATCTACTCTGACCAAAACTATTCAAAAACTAAAATATTTCTATGCAACATCTAAAATATCTGAATTTAATCCATTTCCATCGCTAATTATAATATGGCATATTTCTTTGGTATATCCATACTAGCGACCATTACTAATTCAAAACTTTTCATAAAAAACAACATTTCAGACAACCATGTAAAAGTCTAGATTTAATCTACTTGAATCACCAATTTTGATAAAATATTTCAGAACTTAATTGACTTCATAGGCCTCTCCTGGCTCTAAACTTTTTTTAATCTAGCCTTAATTGTAATTATACTTTACAACAGAAATATTCAGCTCATTATACAAATTACGAAACGATACAGCTTTAAAAAATCTGAATTTAATCCATTTGCATCGCTAATTATATGGCATATTTCTTTGTTATATCCATACTAGCGACCATTACTAATTCAAAACTTTTCATAAGAAACAATATTTCAGACAGCCATGTAAATATCTGGATTTAATCTACTTGCATCACCAATTTTGATAAGATATTTCAGAACTTTATTGATTGCATCGGCCACTCCTGGCTCTAAATTTTTCAAACCTAGCGATATTTTTGTAATTATACTTTTTTACGAAAGTATTCAGCTCATTATACAAATTATAAACGATACAGCTCACCATTTTCCACCATAGTCATTTTACTACATCCTCGGGCTGTTTTCACGCTTCATTTTGAGCCCAGCATTTGCGCCCATCATTTGCGCCTGCCCATAGTTCAACTGTATTATAACAAAAATGAACACATTAATTATACAATCTTTACAGCTCATCATTTTATACAAAATGCTTACGAAATGTGTTTTCTGCTAAACACGTGTTGTCCCCGTGCTGTTTTCACGGTTTTTCAAATGTGTCACCATCTACAAGTCATCTACATTCACTCGCTATTCAATCTGCAAAATTACTAAAAGCATCTTCAAATAAACAGATGAAGAAGGAGTAATATGTCTCCCTCTTCGCTACTTAAATTCAACACAGTAATTTATGAAGCCTCTGTATGTTTTATTGTTTTTCACCGTATAATTTTTATCACAATAAAAATATTTAGGTTATTTAACCGTTATTTTAATTATTGTCTTACCCACAAATTTCAACAATAGATTTGCGTTTTTATATTTAATCACAATATTTCACAATATTTTACACGCTCCTTTTTTTTTTAAAGATTTAGATTAAAACCATAAAACACTTGTCAGCAAGACCGAAAACGTGCCACGTGAAAGTTCGATTTTCACTATTTCATCGCACTTCTGATATAATAAATAAATAAATAAATAAATAAATAAATAAATAAATAAATAAATAAATAAATAAATATAAATAAATAAATAAATAAATAAATAAATAAATAAATAAATAAATAAATATAAATAAATAAATAAATAAATAAATAAATAAATAAATAAATAAATAAATAAATAAATAAATAAATAAATAAATAAATAAATAAATAAATAAATAAATAAATAAATAAATAAATAAATAAATAAATAAATAAATAAATAAATAAATAAATAAATAAATAAATAAATAAATAAATAAATAAATAAATAAATAAATAAATAAATAAATAAATAAATAAATAAATAAATAAATAAATAAATAAATAAATAAATAAATAAATAAATAAATAAATAAATAAATAAATAAATAAATAAATAAATAAATAAATAAATAAATAAATAAATAAATAAATAAATAAATAAATAAATAAATAAATAAATAAATAAATAAATAAATAAATAAATAAATAAATAAATAAATAAATAAATAAATAAATAAATAAATAAATAAATAAATAAATAAATAAATAAATAAATAAATAAATAAATAAATAAATAAATAAATAAATAAATAAATAAATAAATAAATAAATAAATAAATAAATAAATAAATAAATAAATAAATAAATAAATAAATAAATAAATAAATAAATAAATAAATAAATAAATAAATAAATAAATAAATAAATAAATAAATAAATAAATAAATAAATAAATAAATAAATAAATAAATAAATAAATAAATAAATAAATAAATAAATAAATAAATAAATAAATAAATAAATAAATAAATAAATAAATAAATAAATAAATAAATAAATAAATAAAAAAAAAAAAAAAATAAATAAATAAATAAATATGTAGGTGTGATTGCCGCATACAATCATCATTTTGTAATTTTGGTTTTTAGACAAATAAATGTTTAACTTTTTTTTTTTATTTGATTTCATTTTATTATTTGTAAAACTTTTTATTTTTATACATTTTTTTTAAATATCTACAAAAAAGTCTATTAAACTTTTCAATGCTCTACAAGTCTTATTTAAGTATCAAGGGTCCCATACTTGTACAATTTATTAAAAAAAACACTACCTACCATATTTTGCAGTATACCTAAGTAAGTACCTATAGTATAGGTATAAGCACATGAGTAACTAAGGTATAAGTATTCAGCGGACTCTGACTATTTAATAGGATTATTTACTCTACTACTACCTATTAAACTCTAGTTTTCGATACAAAATTCAACAGATTTAAGAAATCAAAATAATTGTCATCAAAGACGGTTATTATACAACGAAGATACAAAAAAACACCTAATAACATATAGGTACAATCAAATTGGAAAACTTCTCCTTTTTTCTCGGTATAAATGGCTTTGGGTTTGGCATAGGTACCTTTTTTTCTTTTATTTATATAAAACTCTCGTGCTAGTTACCAAACTCCTCCGAAACGGCTGAACCGATTTGTATGATTTTTTTGTGTGAATTCGTTGGGTCTGAGAATCGAACATCTATTTTTTATGTTAAATGGTTTAACAACGTTTGCCGGTAGGTACAGCTAGTATTTTTATAAAAGATTTTTTGATGTTTTATTTACTGCAAGAATGTAGGTACTCAACACTTAAATGAAGTTTTCCTTTACCCGCCTTACTTATTTCTTAACCCCTACTTGTAGGGATGTAGTCCAAGGTCATGGTTATATGTAGTTGGGTAGAAACCGACCCTCTTTTCAATGGCTCGAATAAACACATAAGTGTTCCCATAGGAATTTGGTTCACTTCACTTTCGCAAACTTTATTTCCAAGTGAACATAAACTCAAAGGAGTTGTAACAGTTTGCCATAGTAAATGGTCGACCAATTTTTTATTATTACGTTTATCTACACTAATCCACACTAATTTAATAAAGAGGGTATTTTTTTGGAACGAAAGTTTCTTATCGCGCGTTGTGAAAGGGGGCTAGACGGAAAAAATTAAGACCAAAAGTTGTAACGACACTTTTTTCATAGAAAGCAAGCCAGTTATTTTCGTTTCGTCTTATTTCGCATTAAACAGTGTGGTGTCGCGACGATTATTTACAAAAAAAAATATTTTTTTATTACAATTCCTTCACTAATTAATCGAAAGGAACTTCGTTCCATCCGGGTGTCCCTTGACACCTCTCAAGTATGTATACCAGATACTAAGGTTTATAGGCCCTATTAGGTGTATAAAAAAAGGTCCTGAGTTAACACGATAAAGAGATATGGGCAAATTTACATCTTCGGGAAAACTTGTAAGGACTTACCAAAATTTACCTTAATTTTTCACTTTTTTGTTTGTAACGAATCGAAAATATGCTTGAAACAAGGGCAGATTTTAATGAAACTTGAAATGAGGATACATTGATTCATTGGAAATAATATAAGCTACTTTTTATCCCAAAATTCCCACGGGATCGGGAGTTACGCGGGTAAAACAGCGGAGCGGTGCTAGTACTCTAAATACCTAATCATTATGACATTTCGGATAAGTACGATTCGTCTTAAAGTAGCTATTTTGGCCCGATTTAACTTGGTATATAGCTAATTATCAACAACCCCTTTATAAAGGACCAGGTATTTTAAGCAAATCTGAGTGTAGGTTACGTAAATATAAAGGCACTTATCGTCAGAACATATTTTAATCATATAAATTACATACCCATCGGCATTATTTTACCACAACGCTTAATCCACTCACTAAAAGGTATTAAACTAATTAACTCAAATAAATGGTACGAACATAAAAAGGTTCGGACATCATGAAGCTACTCCGACAGACTGAACCACGTTCCGTCATTTTATTCCTATTTATAGACACAAAACAGTAGTCAAGATGGCGGCGCCCTGACGTATCCATCAAATGAAGCACTGTATTGTTGACTTCCTTCAGTCGTTTTCGTTTTGTTACTGACACGGCCGTCCTGCAGTCGTGTTCGCCCTCGAACACCCTTGTAGTCGAATGCGGAAGCTGAGAACAACACAATAAAGTCAGATTCTACAACTTTTGATCGTTTTGATATAGAAGAGCAAACAGAATTTTGGAGGAGTTGGCTATTCCATCGCCGGCCAACCAACCCAACCAAAAGACATCAAATGATTGCAATACTTCTACATTCATACACCAGAGCAAAAAGGACAGAATCTTGGAAGAGCTAGCTATCCCATCGCCGGCCAACTAACTCAACCAAAGATATCGACAGTTCGCAATACTTCCACATCCACACACCAGAGCAAAAGGGACAGAATCTTGGAAGAGCTAGCTATCCCATCGCCGGCCAACCAACTCAACCAAATGGCTTAAACCAAGTGATGTTCAATATCAGCTTAGTTGTGTATCGCCATGTATTTAAAGTACCAGTGTTCACCATGGATATCCGTTACTATATACAATTCTGTCACTCTACTTCTGTTGGATAAATGTTTGAAGTGGGTGCAACTGTATGGAAATATCTAATTTCAATAGACCACATTGTACTTAGACTCATATCGTAATATTAACTCTATTTCCTGCCATTAAAACCCATATTGCAACGCTATTTCTTTTTTTACATTTACCGATCTCTTCATTCTAGATTTCTTGCTACACATCTCACTTGCTTCACTTGTGAGAGAGAGACACCCATATCTGAATGATTTATATTATCGGTTTAAGAATGACTTGCGTTCACAGCGTATCGAGTTTATTTCACAACATTATAGCATGTACACCTTTACTAAAATAAATTCATCTGCAAATTCACACTCTCGACTAATTGGTCAAAAATATGAATCTACCCATGAATCCACTTTTTGCGGCAATTATCTACTCTGACCAAAACTATTCAAAAACTAAAATATTTCTATGCAACATCTAAAATATCTGAATTTAATCCATTTCCATCGCTAATTATAATATGGCATATTTCTTTGGTATATCCATACTAGCGACCATTACTAATTCAAAACTTTTCATAAAAAACAACATTTCAGACAACCATGTAAAAGTCTAGATTTAATCTACTTGAATCACCAATTTTGATAAAATATTTCAGAACTTAATTGACTTCATAGGCCTCTCCTGGCTCTAAACTTTTTTTAATCTAGCCTTAATTGTAATTATACTTTACAACAGAAATATTCAGCTCATTATACAAATTACGAAACGATACAGCTTTAAAAAATCTGAATTTAATCCATTTGCATCGCTAATTATATGGCATATTTCTTTGTTATATCCATACTAGCGACCATTACTAATTCAAAACTTTTCATAAGAAACAATATTTCAGACAGCCATGTAAATATCTGGATTTAATCTACTTGCATCACCAATTTTGATAAGATATTTCAGAACTTTATTGATTGCATCGGCCACTCCTGGCTCTAAATTTTTCAAACCTAGCGATATTTTTGTAATTATACTTTTTTACGAAAGTATTCAGCTCATTATACAAATTATAAACGATACAGCTCACCATTTTCCACCATAGTCATTTTACTACATCCTCGGGCTGTTTTCACGCTTCATTTTGAGCCCAGCATTTGCGCCCATCATTTGCGCCTGCCCATAGTTCAACTGTATTATAACAAAAATGAACACATTAATTATACAATCTTTACAGCTCATCATTTTATACAAAATGCTTACGAAATGTGTTTTCTGCTAAACACGTGTTGTCCCCGTGCTGTTTTCACGGTTTTTCAAATGTGTCACCATCTACAAGTCATCTACATTCACTCGCTATTCAATCTGCAAAATTACTAAAAGCATCTTCAAATAAACAGATGAAGAAGGAGTAATATGTCTCCCTCTTCGCTACTTAAATTCAACACAGTAATTTATGAAGCCTCTGTATGTTTTATTGTTTTTCACCGTATAATTTTTATCACAATAAAAATATTTAGGTTATTTAACCGTTATTTTAATTATTGTCTTACCCACAAATTTCAACAATAGATTTGCGTTTTTATATTTAATCACAATATTTCACAATATTTTACACGCTCCTTTTTTTTTTAAAGATTTAGATTAAAACCATAAAACACTTGTCAGCAAGACCGAAAACGTGCCACGTGAAAGTTCGATTTTCACTATTTCATCGCACTTCTGATATAATAAATAAATAAATAAATAAATAAATAAATAAATAAATAAATAAATAAATAAATAAATAAATAAATAAATAAATAAATAAATAAATAAATAAATAAATAAATAAATAAATAAATAAATAAATAAATAAATAAATAAATAAATAAATAAATAAATAAATAAATAAATAAATAAATAAATAAATAAATAAATAAATAAATAAATAAATAAATAAATAAATAAATAAATAAATAAATAAATAAATAAATAAATAAATAAATAAATAAATAAATAAATAAATAAATAAATAAATAAATAAATAAATAAATAAATAAATAAATAAATAAATAAATAAATAAATAAATAAATAAATAAATAAATAAATAAATAAATAAATAAATAAATAAATAAATAAATAAATAAATAAATAAATAAATAAATAAATAAATAAATAAATAAATAAATAAATAAATAAATAAATAAATAAATAAATAAATAAATAAATAAATAAATAAATAAATAAATAAATAAATAAATAAATAAATAAATAAATAAATAAATAAATAAATAAATAAATAAATAAATAAATAAATAAATAAATAAATAAATAAATAAATAAATAAATAAATAAATAAATAAATAAATAAATAAATAAATAAATAAATAAATAAATAAATAAATAAATAAATAAATAAATAAATAAATAAATAAATAAATAAATAAATAAATAAATAAATAAATAAATAAATAAATAAATAAATAAATAAATAAATAAATAAATAAATAAATAAATAAATAAATAAATAAATAAATAAATAAATAAATAAATAAATAAATAAATAAATAAATAAATAAATAAATAAATAAATAAATAAATAAATAAATAAATAAATAAATAAATAAATAAATAAATAAATAAATAAATAAATAAATAAATAAATAAATAAATAAATAAATAAATAAATAAATAAATAAATAAATAAATAAATAAATAAATAAATAAATAAATAAATAAATAAATAAATAAATAAATAAATAAATAAATAAATAAATAAATAAATAAATAAATAAATAAATAAATAAATAAATAAATAAATAAATAAATAAATAAATAAATAAATAAATAAATAAATAAATAAATAAATAAATAAATAAATAAATAAATAAATAAATAAATAAATAAATAAATAAATAAATAAATAAATAAATAAATAAATAAATAAATAAATAAATAAATAAATAAATAAATAAATAAATAAATAAATAAATAAATAAATAAATAAATAAATAAATAAATAAATAAATAAATAAATAAATAAATAAATAAATAAATAAATAAATAAATAAATAAATAAATAAATAAATAAATAAATAAATAAATAAATAAATAAATAAATAAATAAATAAATAAATAAATAAATAAATAAATAAATAAATAAATAAATAAATAAATAAATAAATAAATAAATAAATAAATAAATAAATAAATAAATAAATAAATAAATAAATAAATAAATAAATAAATAAATAAATAAATAAATAAATAAATAAATAAATAAATAAATAAATAAATAAATAAATAAATAAATAAATAAATAAATAAATAAATAAATAAATAAATAAATAAATAAATAAATAAATAAATAAATAAATAAATATGTAGGTGTGATTGCCGCATACAATCATCATTTTGTAATTTTGGTTTTTAGACAAATAAATGTTTAACTTTTTTTTTTTATTTGATTTCATTTTATTATTTGTAAAACTTTTTATTTTTATACATTTTTTTTAAATATCTACAAAAAAGTCTATTAAACTTTTCAATGCTCTACAAGTCTTATTTAAGTATCAAGGGTCCCATACTTGTACAATTTATTAGTCCCATACTTGTACAATTTATTAAAAAAAACACTACCTACCATATTTTGCAGTATACCTAAGTAAGTACCTATAGTATAGGTATAAGCACATGAGTAACTAAGGTATAAGTATTCAGCGGACTCTGACTATTTAATAGGATTATTTACTCTACTACTACCTATTAAACTCTAGTTTTCGATACAAAATTCAACAGATTTAAGAAATCAAAATAATTGTCATCAAAGACGGTTATTATACAACGAAGATACAAAAAAACACCTAATAACATATAGGTACAATCAAATTGGAAAACTTCTCCTTTTTTCTCGGTATAAATGGCTTTGGGTTTGGCATAGGTACCTTTTTTTCTTTTATTTATATAAAACTCTCGTGCTAGTTACCAAACTCCTCCGAAACGGCTGAACCGATTTGTATGATTTTTTTGTGTGAATTCGTTGGGTCTGAGAATCGAACATCTATTTTTTATGTTAAATGGTTTAACAACGTTTGCCGGTAGGTACAGCTAGTATTTTTATAAAAGATTTTTTGATGTTTTATTTACTGCAAGAATGTAGGTACTCAACACTTAAATGAAGTTTTCCTTTACCCGCCTTACTTATTTCTTAACCCCTACTTGTAGGGATGTAGTCCAAGGTCATGGTTATATGTAGTTGGGTAGAAACCGACCCTCTTTTCAATGGCTCGAATAAACACATAAGTGTTCCCATAGGAATTTGGTTCACTTCACTTTCGCAAACTTTATTTCCAAGTGAACATAAACTCAAAGGAGTTGTAACAGTTTGCCATAGTAAATGGTCGACCAATTTTTTATTATTACGTTTATCTACACTAATCCACACTAATTTAATAAAGAGGGTATTTTTTTGGAACGAAAGTTTCTTATCGCGCGTTGTGAAAGGGGGCTAGACGGAAAAAATTAAGACCAAAAGTTGTAACGACACTTTTTTCATAGAAAGCAAGCCAGTTATTTTCGTTTCGTCTTATTTCGCATTAAACAGTGTGGTGTCGCGACGATTATTTACAAAAAAAAATATTTTTTTATTACAATTCCTTCACTAATTAATCGAAAGGAACTTCGTTCCATCCGGGTGTCCCTTGACACCTCTCAAGTATGTATACCAGATACTAAGGTTTATAGGCCCTATTAGGTGTATAAAAAAAGGTCCTGAGTTAACACGATAAAGAGATATGGGCAAATTTACATCTTCGGGAAAACTTGTAAGGACTTACCAAAATTTACCTTAATTTTTCACTTTTTTGTTTGTAACGAATCGAAAATATGCTTGAAACAAGGGCAGATTTTAATGAAACTTGAAATGAGGATACATTGATTCATTGGAAATAATATAAGCTACTTTTTATCCCAAAATTCCCACGGGATCGGGAGTTACGCGGGTAAAACAGCGGAGCGGTGCTAGTACTCTAAATACCTAATCATTATGACATTTCGGATAAGTACGATTCGTCTTAAAGTAGCTATTTTGGCCCGATTTAACTTGGTATATAGCTAATTATCAACAACCCCTTTATAAAGGACCAGGTATTTTAAGCAAATCTGAGTGTAGGTTACGTAAATATAAAGGCACT